>OZ024740.1:230829998-230944998 GCA_964016885.1 Eledone cirrhosa
TCTTTCTTCTCAACACTTGTGAGGGCAAGCTCACTTTTATCATTCCGGATACACTTCTCTCCAATGACATCACAATTCTCTCTGACACACTGCCTCGCAATCTTGAACATCTCCTGTTTCTGGTCCTCACATTGCAAAACATGCTTGAATTTTTTATCCTCTGCTTCCCTCCTAGCTAAGTATACTTGTCGCCTAGCTTCCCTCTTGGTCTCTATGTAATGTACCCTGCTCCCCCTGTTCTTCCATTCTTTCCATGCCTGTCTCTTGGCCTTAACTGCCTCATCTACCTTATTGTTCCACCACCAAGTCACTCTCCTCCTGCTTGTGGTCTTACTCCAGCCACAGATCTCATCCGTCGCTTCTAGTAAGTTATTTTTTAGGAACTCCCAGTGCTCTTCTACATTGAATGTCTGTATCTGAAAAGCACTATATATATATATATATATATATATATATATATATATATATATATATATATATATATATCATCATCATCAATATACGTCCGCTTCTCCCTGCTTGCAAGGGTGGGACGGGTCTTATTCAGCACAGCATCTCTCCACTTGTCACAGTCCTTCATCATATCCTCCGTGAGTTTCAGCAATCTGAGGTCTGCTCTCACCACCTCCGCCCATGTTCTTCGTGGTCTTCCTCTACTGCATCTTTCTTCTACTGCGATTTTTTGGGACTTCTCCACCCAGCGGTCATCCTCCATGCGCATCACATGTCCATACCATCGCAGTCTTCTCTCCCGCACACTACACCTTATCCCTCTTATACCCAGTTTCTTTCTCAACTCATCTATGCTTGGTCGTTCACGCACATTGCACATCCAACGGAGCATGCTTGCTTCATTTCTCTCCAGCCATCGCATATCCTCTGCAGTTGCTGCCCATGTCTAACTAGTATGCAGCATTGCACATATCACACAGGCATCATATAACTGGCCATTCGTACACAGGGAGAAACCCTTCTTTGTCAACAGAGGAAGCAGCTCCTTAAACTTCTTCCAACCCTTCCTTATTCTAGATACTATGGCCTCGGAACACCCACCTCCCCTGCTAATCTGATCGCCTAGGTACCAGAAGCTATCAACCGCTTCTATAGAACCTACCTGACAGTTGTGGGTTGTAATGATATCCTATATTGGCGATTTGAAGTTGATTTATATCTCGAAACAATTACATTTTTTTAATAAATAACAACCTCCTCCTTGGGATGCAGATTTCAAAAATCAAAACTGTTTTTCTTTAAGATGCACCATTTCGAAGCCTTTGAGAGACATACACATATACACATACATTCTTATTTGTAGCATATATCTGGCATTACGCAGTATTACAGAAGACCAAACTTCCCACAGGCACAGGCCGTGACCGAAGCATATAAATAGTATGCACCACGCCACACCACCCACTTCCATACATCTCCCATGAGGACAGGCTGAAGCATACATCTAGTGAAGTCTCCAGCCCACATTGTAAAGTGGTCATGTAGGTGTCACAGGAAAAATCACCCAGTCCACACTGTAAAGTGGTCATGTAAGTGTCATGACAAAAAGCACCCAGCACTCACTGTATATGAGGTTAGAGCTAGAAAGGGCGTCCAGCTGTAGAAACCAATCCCAAATCGGTTCTGTACGAGCAAGACATGGACACCTGACCTGGCATTGTTCACAACAGGATAATTTGTCTAACCCATACCAGCGTTTAACAACTCTGAAGAAGCTGATTTATCACGTTGTTAATGCAAAGGTATTAGAAATCGAGTTTTCCGATAAATCCCATCGGATTAGCGAATCTAGATATTGATCACCTGATCATTGGTGAAACATGTGTCAGTTATGTAATAAGTGCTGGTCCTTTAACTATGAAATTGATGTATTCATAGGACTTATATTATATATATATAATTCAAATTAATAGATATATGTATATATATAGAGAGAGAGAGAAAGGACCATACACCTTATGAGTACACAGAGTATTTTGTATATATATATATACAAAGCACATATATCAAGGAAGAATATGTACTTTAGATGGAAAAAATTATAATTCCTAATAGCGCTATTTCATGAATCGAAGGACAACTTAAAATTGATCCAAGCAATCGATCATCGATCAGCAACTATCTATTTTCGTTAAGTTATATATATATATAATATCATCATCATCATTTCATTTTACATCCGCTTTTTCCCTGCTTGCAATGGTGGGACGGTCTGTGATACTGGCTTGATTTCTACAGCTGGATGCCCTTCCTAACACCAACCTCATTTACAGTGAGTGCTGGGTGCCTTTTTGCCGTGGCACCTCCACGACCACTTTACAGTGGAATGATAGGGACCCCAGTCCCTATCATCTCATTTCTACAGCTGAGTAAACTGGAGCAACGTGAAATAAAGCGTCTTGCTCAAGGAAACAACACATCACCCGGTCTGAGAATTGAACTCACAACCTTTCGATTGCAAGACCAATGCTCTAACCACTAAGCCATGTGTCTCCACATAAATATATATATATATATATTTATAATCATCATCACCATCATTTTACATTCGCTTTTCTCTGCTTGCAAGAGTGGGACGGGTCCTTCTCAGCACAGCATCTCTCCATTCGTCACGGTCCTCTGTGAGCTTCAATGATCTGAGGTCAACTCTCATCACCTCCACACATGATTTTTGTGGTCTTTCTCTACTGCGTCTTCCTTCCATATATTATAATTGAGTAAAATGACAGGAGGCCAGACTGGCGAAATTCCTTCAAAGGTTTATTTCAGCAAACACAATGTACATTTCAGTGGTCAGGTTATGTAAGACCCTGGTGACATCATCAGTATATTGCATAATAGTTAGATAATAAAGGAATAATGGTAAATACAATCCAAGAGGCTCTAAGGAGAAAAAGCAGATAAAAAACAGGAAAAAAGTGTTTTGACTTGAAGGCGATCAAGAGGGCTAAGTTGTCAGTTTGGCTGACCGCCTCATATATCATCATCATCATCATCACTGTTTTACGTCCATTCTTCCACGCTAGCATGGGTTAGACGGGTTGTCCTGTTGTGGGCAGTTTCCAGTCAGCTGACCTTGTCTTGCTCATACAGGAACTGATTCTGGCTTGATTTCTACAGCTGGATGCCCTTCCTAACAACAACCTCATTTACAGTGAGTGCTGGGTGCTTTTTTTCCGTGGCGCTTACACGTCTACTTTACAGTGTGGGTTGGGTGCTTTTTTGCCGTGACTCCTCCACGACCACCTTGCAGTGGGAGGATGTGGGGCATATTGTCTATATGCTTCAGCTTGTACCCATGGTAGGTCGGGTACTCTGTATTACTGAGTGACGCCAGAGGTCACGGTCGTGTGTCATTGCTTTTGAGAGGTGTAATTGGGTAAGGTCGGCTTTTATCACGTCATCTCAGGTCTTCTTGGGTCTCCCCACTCCGCAGTTTCCATCGACTTCTAGTGCTCTGTACCTTTTTAAGCAACTGTCATCCTTCATACGCATCACATGTCCATACCAACGCAACCGCCTCTCCTGCACACAGCAGCATTTGATTCCTCTTATGCTCAGTCTCTCTCTCTCAATTCATTTATGCTTTGCCGTTCGCGTATATTACTATTACACATCCATTGGAGCATGCAGGCTTCGTTTCTTTCTAATCTACGCAAGTCTTCCACAGACAGCGCCCAGGTCTCACTACCATGTAACATTGCTGTTCGTGTGCACGCATCATACAGTCTGCCTTTCATTTTGAGGGAAAAGCCTTTAGCAGCTAGCAGTGGCTCCCTGAACTTCTTCCATCCCGTTCTTACCCTAGTTATTGTACTTTCCGAACACCTACCTCCGCTGCTAATTCGGTCACCTAGTTAGCAGAAGCTGTCTACTGTTTCTACAGAGCCCTCCCAGAGTTTGGTGGTGCTTGTTTCCTGTGGCTGTTAGCTGTCCCAGCACAGCTGCTACATGTGAAGCCTACATTCATAGTTAAGCTTCCAGAGATCCTGCTACATCTCTTGTGTACCCATTGTTTGCATTTGGGGCAGAGAATGGAGTTCCTACCTACACCTTTCCTACATACTGAGCAAGGCCATTTCCCTGAGGGGATCTGGGTTCTGTTTTCTGTTTTCTTGTCTACTTACAAGGACCTTAGTCTTTGTCAGGTTGACTTTGAGACCCTTTCTTTCTAGTCCCTGCTTCCATGTTTGGAATTTCTTCTCTAGTTCTACCATAGATTCAGCTATAAGTGCGAGGTCATCTGCATACAGGAGTTCCCATGGGCATCCGGTCTTAAACTCCTCCATTATTGCCTGCAGGACTCTAATGAACAGGAGAGGGCTAAGAACAAAGCCCTGGTGGACACCAACCTGTACGCTAAATTCCTCGCTATAGTCATTGCTAATCCTAACTTTGCTGACTGCTCCCCTATACATGGCTTGTACAGCTTTCACAAGCCATTCATCTACTCCTAGTTTTCTAAGAGCCCACCAGATTATAGCACGGGGAACTCTGTCAAAGGCTTTCTCGAGATTGACGAATGCCAGGTAGAGTGGCTTACTTTTAGCTAGGTACTTTTCCTGTAACTGCCTCACAAGGAAGAGGGCATCAGTGGTGCCTCTTCCTGGCACAAACCCAAATTGCATCTCATCCAGTTTCACCCGGTCCCTAATCAACTGTGCTATAACTCTTTCTGTTACTTTCATGACCTGGTCCATCAGCTTTATACCTCTATAGTTTCGTCTATCTAGTGCATCACCTTTACCTTTGTAGCAGTTGACAATGATACTGCTGCACCAATCTTTTGGTATGACACCTTCTAGTATTACCTGGTTAACAATACGTCTGGTTATGGTGTGACCTACAGACCCAGATGCCTTCAGCATCTCGGCTCTTATACCCGATGGACCGGTTGCCTTCATATCTTTGATTGCCTTACTTACTACACTGCTGCTGACTTGTACTACTGGCCCCTCTATAGGGTCTACTTGTGGTAGGGTCTCTTCTTCCCATGCATTCTCCTCATTTAGTAATCTATCATAATGGCTCTCCCACGCATCTTTCTTCTCAGCACTTGTGAGGGCTAGCTCACTTTTATCATTCAGGATACACTTCTCTCCAATGACATCACAATTCTCTGACACACTGCCTCGCAATCTTGAACATCTCCTGTTTCTGGTCCTCACATTGCAAAACATGCTTGAATTTTCTATCCTCTGCTTCCCTCCTAGCTAAGTATACTTGTCGCCTAGCTTCCCTCCTGGTCTCTATGTAATGTACCCTGCTTCCCCCGTTCTTCCATTCTTTCCATGCCTGTCTCTTGGCCTTAACTGCCTCATCTACCTTATTGTTCCACCACCAAGTCACTTTCCTCCTGCCTGTGGTCTTACTCCAGCCACAGATCTCATACATCGCCTTTAGTAAGTTATTTTTTAGGATCTCCCAGTGCTCTTCTACATTGAATGTCTCTATCTGTTCTTTACAGTCATAGGCGTTGAGTAAAATATCTTTAAATCTATTACTGGCTGAGGGGTCTTTCAGCTTCCAGATCTTTCTTCTCCAGGTTGGCTTCTGTTTCCAGGTTTGTCTAGTTCTGACCGTGAGGTCGCTGACAACTAAGCTATGTTAGGAGGTACATTCCTCACTAGGGAAGGCTTTTGTGTTTACGACCGTCCATCTGTCACATCCTCTGATGAGGATAAAATCTATCTGACTAGAATGCTCCCCTGATCTATAGGTGATCAGGTGGTTGTCGGGTTTTTTGAAGTTTGTGTTACATATCGACATGTGATTGGCGTCGCAGAATTCCAGAAGCCTGAATCCTTCTTCGTTTCTTGTGCCAACCCCATGGCCTCCATGGACTCTATAGAAGCCGTCACAGTGTTTACCTACATGTCTGTTAAAATCTCCTGCAATGATTAGGAAGTCATTGTCATTTGTTAGAGCAGTAGTGTGCATGAGGGACTCGTAAAATCTATCCTTTAATTCGTCTGGCAACCCCGATTGGGGTGCGTAAGCTGATATTATTGTGGTAATTGTTTTATTCAGGACTAGTCTGAGTTTAATGATTCTTGCATTCACCCTGTTCACTGAGATTACCTTATCTACCCACTTGTCAGCTAGTAGGATACCTACACCACCCATCCCATCGTCATTTCCCATATATATATATGAGCTAAACCTCATCTTCAAGAGAGCTTTGGCCCGGGCAAACATCCCCTCAATTTTGGAACCATCTGGGTTGTCCAGAATTGATGGGAAAAAACCTGACGGTCTTACCCTGAGCCCCTGGTGAAGAGGTAGGTGCCTTATTTGGGACATCACAGTTGGTCACTCCTTTGCTTCATCCCACATCCTGGATGCAGCGGTAAGGCCGAGAACTACAGCATCTGCAGCCGAACAGAACAAAATCCTAAAATACCGTGATCTGTCGGCTAATTTTCCAGCCTAAGGCGTTCAAGACGTTTGGTGGAGTTGGGCTACTGACTGCAAGATGCTTATCTTCCCTGGCAGCTCACCTAACCGAGGTAACTGGTGAATTTCGGGAGGGCGCTGGGTTGTTCCACCGCATTAGCCTCGCCATCACTGGCTTATCTCAAAAATTATTAGAGAGTTTTCCCAGTGCTCTTCGCGATATTGTTATTTTGCTCTGGTAGCAGCTGGTTTGTCCACCCTTTTGCCGCCCTTTTGTTGTACGTGGTCCTAGATGTGTGTATTACCTGCTTATGTGTTGTTGTTTTCTTTCTTTTTTCCTTTCCCATTGTATATATTATATTTGTGTTTTCGTTCTGTAAGCTTTATATTACTACATTTTTATACAACTGTGAACAAAACATACATATATATATATATATATATAAAGTGAGAGTTGTGGAAGATTTTACTGCTGTTTCTATCAGGTCAGGCCTAAGAGGACAAACAGGAAATATAAAAAGTTAACAGGACAAATCAAATAGCTTGCCAGTGTTTGAGGAAAAGATCGCGAGTTTCTGACAACTGTTTTATAGGACAGAAAACATAAACAAATGTTGCGAAAGTAGTTTAGTTGGTTTATATTTTTTCCACTCCAGTTCTGATATAAAAGCGGCTGTGAGATGATGGCATAATTAAGTCAGGGTTCACTTCGGAATGTGGGTGGATTTAAAGTAATAACAACGAAATAACAGTCAATGCAAATAGGTAAATAACAATCGCTAAGAATAACTAGGTTACTTACGGTAGTTCTCTGGATTGATAACAACATATTTCTTATTAGGTGTTTCCTTTATATACGTTTCCAATTTTCAATCGTTTTCGTTATTTCTCGTTCGTTTTCGTTCGGTTTTAATCAACGATTAATACAGTTCGAAGTCCAACCTTAAGATAACAACAAATAGAAGAACTTCATATATAAATACATACAAATAATACATACATATATATACACATACATACCTGTGCCAGATTTAGACATAAGCTAAACACACGGTGGTTTAGAGCTCCACAATCCGCAGAGGGCTCAAAATGATTAAAATGTATGTTTTCAATTTTTAGGAGACCTGATAGAATTCAACAAGAGGTATTCAAGCTTTGTATAGCTTAGGGCCCTCTTTAGGTTTAAAGAGTGAACAGATACGTGAGTGTACATAGCAAATAGAAACAACATACACATCCGTTTATGTGTCGTATGGAATCATTAGGAATATATTAAATATTGATGCTTACACTCTACTTATGTAATGAATTCCTGTTTAAACTGTGGTTATCCCCGGTTTCACTTGGGACATACATACACACACACATATATATATATATATATATATATATATGGGGAGGGGGTTGTGTTGACAGTGCGGTGACAATATGTGAAAGATAAACTATTTAAAGCTGTGTGTTTACCTGAGTTAAACATCCAACGAAATATTTAGCGACTGCTTTTAGTAAAGCTTCTCCTCCTGTTATATATAGCTTACTGGAAGTCACAACATGTAAGAACACAAGAGAAGGATGTAATTAAAGGGAAATAAACGGAAATTGGCGTGGTCCTTGTTCCTCCCATCGAATATTACACCAAAACTATTGACGATTGTTCACTTACACACATAGACATATATATATATATATATATAATACACACACACATATATATATATATATATAACATATGTAATACACACATGCATATATTTAATACACACACTGGCAATAACACATATGATACACACGTACACACTGACATACACATATATAATACACACAGATTTTTTTTTTCTCTCGTTCTGATTGTATATTTTTAATACCACCTGAGGTTAACTTTGCTTTTCATCCTTACGGGGTCGATAAAATAAAGTACCAGTAATGCACTGGCCTTGTACCAAAAGTAGAAACAATTATATTTATAAGGTTCCTATCAATAATTAATAGATTATATTTATGTACTTCTATTTAATCTTATATATTTGTTATATATATGTAATGTTATTTATACAATTGTTAAAAAAAAACTTAACATACATACAAACATACATAAACAGTATAAACACAAACATTGAGATATACACATATATAAATATACACACACAAACATACACATATACAGTATAAACACAAACATTGAGACATACACATATATAAAAATACATCAGCCCCTCCGGATGATCAGTTACACTGGCCCGAACCACCAGAATCGAGACCGGCCTACACCACTGATAACATCAGGAAGGTGATTGCATCTTCCCTGCTGGTTCTGGTGCGGGTATTGACGGTCTACGACCTCAGCACATCAAGGATGGTATCTCATTATCGACCGGTGACGCCGGACTTGAGCTCTTGGAGAGTCTGACTCAGTTTGTGAATCAGTTCACTTCAGTGAACGTTCTCCTCTATATCCGCCCACTGTTCTTCGGTGCGAAATTATTCGGATTCAATAAGCCCAACGGAGACTTGGTTGCACCCTTCGTCGTTTTACTGCAAAGGTGTGTTTGCTATCGGTCTCTGATTCACTGTCGGAGGAACCCCCCCTCCCCCCACCATCCCGTTAGGAGTGGGTACCAAGCTGGGATGTGAAGCTGCTGCCCACGCTACCAGAGCCTTTACCAACTTTCCCTCCAAGTCCCTCTGGGTGGTCCTCAAACTTGACCTCAAGAACGCCTTCAACTCCATCAGCCACGATGTCGTCCTCGTCTCAGTAAGATAGAGGCTGTATCACAACTCTACCACTTTGTTTGGCAGGCCTATCAGGAGCCCTCCTACCTTTCTTTTGGTGACCAAATCATCATTTCTGCCCCAGTAGTTCAACAGGGTGACCCGCTTTGTTTGCATTAGGCATTGATGACATCACCAACGTGGGGGTTGAGTGGATCTAAACGTTTGGTATCTTGATCTTTGTGGGGACCTCTGGATAGGGTTCTCACAACTGCTATCAAAATGATTGAGGAGCTGGGCCGTCAGGGTCTCCAGGTAAATAGCTCCAAATGTGAGCTCTGGATTCTCGACCACCTAGCTTTTCAACATCAACAGACAATTGACCTGTTTGCAAAGTCCTTCCCTTGTATTGTGGTCCCTACCCTGTCAGCATAGTGTTCCTTTGGAGCCCCAATTACAAACCTAGCTTTTGAGACAATTTTCCAATCCAAGAGGGTTAGCCTTGAGCAATTATTCAGGAACATTGAGGCAATCGAGCCCCATCAAGGTTTTTTATACTCAGGAATGACCTATCGATTCCTAAGCTTCTATATATGCTCAGAGTTTGCCCATCTCACAGATTTTCGTCATGTCTCCAACACTTCGACGACCTAATATTCGAGAGACTCAAGTGCTTGGTCAATGTCACACTCTCTCTAGAGTCCCGTGGTCAGGCTGTGTTGCCCAGCGATTTGGAGGCCTTGGTCTACATCAATGCTTGTCCCTCTCTCTTCCTTGCTTCTTTTCCTCCACGCATGCTTGCTCCACCCTGGTGGGCGACATCCTCTCCTTTCCGACATGGACTAATTCCAACAGGGAGATGGATGAAGCTCTCTTCTACAATGGATAGAGTTGGGTTTGTCTGTTCCTGACAAGGTGGAGGACAAACGGAGACAGAGAGTTTAGGACAACAAACATTCAAAGGCCACATTTGTTTCTCTCTTGAACCAATCAGATCAATTCTGAAGTGCTATTTACTGTCTTCTAGCACCAAATACTTAGGTGACTGGGTTGCTGCCCTACCCGTGACCAACATTGGTGGCCTACTCGGCTTGGACAAGCGTCATGCCTCCATTGACCTCAGAGTGGGTGCCGAAGTCTTTACGGGTCTGAAATGTGTGGTGGGCTTCTCGATCCACAGGCCTCCACGGTCTATCTTGCCACCTGAATGCTGGTCGCTTAGTGCGTCACACGGAGCTAAACCTCATCATCAAGTAAGCTTTGGCCCGCACAAACACCCCTTTAATTTTGAAACTGTCTGGGTTGTCTAGAATTGATAGGAAAAGGCCTGATGGTTTTATCCTATGCCCCTGGATAAGAGCCATGTGTCTTATCTGGGACATCAGAGTTAGTGACTCTTTTGCTTCTTCCCATATCGAACGGAACAACATTCTGAAATACCAAGATCTATCGGTTAACTACCTTTTCCAGCCTGTGACGTTCGAGACATTTGGGGGAGTTGGGCCTCTGACTGCGAGGCTCTTGTCTTCACTGGTGGCTCACCTAACCGAGGTAACTGGTGATGCTCGTGAAGGCGCTTGGCTGTTCAAGCGCATCAGCCTCGCCATCACCTAAGGTAACCCTACGAACGTGCTGGCTTGCCTAAAAAATTATTAGAGGTTTTCCAGTGTTCCTCGCGATATCGTTATCTTTTGTTCTGGCTGCGATTTGTTTGTCCACCCCTTTCGCTTGCCTTTTGTTGTATGTGGTCCTAGATGTGTGTATTACCTGCTTGTGTGTGAGTGCCTTTTTTTCCTTTCCCTTTTCTTTTTTTCTTTTTATTTGTAATATTATGATGATGGTTATGTGACAAAATAAATGAAATTGTATTATATATAATACCACGTACTATACTTAAACGGACTCACCTATGCATCGAGTGCTCAAGTTGGTGAACCAATGGTAACATAAGATTACTATAAGCTATATATATATATATATAGTATTAAGGATACTATTTATGGTTATGTATATAATAAAACCTTATATAGTTATATATATTTTAAACTCTTGTTTTACATGTATCAATCTGCCGCACTATAATACTGTATAAATAAGACACGCGTGCATGCCACACGTGAGAATGTTTCGTACACTGACTACTCTAAACTTTCCTCTTGCTTTATCTTCATAAACTGCGAATGTTTTATTTTTATTTTTATTTTTATTTATTTTAATTTTAATTTTAACTTTAATTTTGTCCTTTAATATGAATGTATGTAAATTGCCATATTATTATATTATTATGATGGATGTCAACCCACTGTGGGTCAATATATACATATGTTTTTATATGTCTCTTGTGTTGAAAAGGAGGTCAAGTATGTAAAAATCACTAAATAGTTGCTCCGAAGAATCCAAACCTCGGTTTGGAGGAAACAATTGTAAGCAAATAAATGATTTAAACTGAACTTTGATTCATGTAATTTCTATAATTTCTCTCTCTATATATATATATATAGAGAGAGAGAGAAAGAGAGAGTATTCAATGTATAATACTTAACTGTGACTAGTAAAACCACTATTCAACTAAGAACTCCATACAAAAGTAGAGTGTAGATCTTATTATATGACGAATATGTCCTACTGTCAGGCTCAAGCAGTTTCACCATTATGTAACGGAATTCTCCTATAAATTAAACGGCGAAGATTTGAAACCGAATCTAAGAGTTCTCGCACCTGGGACCACCTATTGTTGGGAGTTCCCACCATTGTCTTGTCAAAAGACAACAATGATAAACGTACATACCACTTGACCTGTGACCCCAGCTTCTTGAGAGATGATACACATACGGCTGATCATAAATCAACCCCCGTATACACATCCTTCTAGCTATAGCAAAATTATAAATATAAAGACTTAGGATATCCAACAGCCAGACCATGATGCAATAGTCCTAGAGAGAATAAGATGTAGCCAATTCACTTTTACAGAAAGATCTCCTGGCCTCACTGGCTCTCACCTTCTCGGCCACGGACTACACCATCAGACAAGAGACCACGAAGCAGCAGTCCTTAAGAGGAATAACGAATACTAAGGGTACACACATACACACACACCCAGTAGGTTTCATTATACTGTTTTACTTCTGTGTTTTATCTATTCGTTTGTCTTCCTGTTGAATCACTTCTATTGTCATATTGATACATGCATACACACTAGCTCGACGTAGCTAGTTGGCAAACTGATGTAGTGATAAATCCTGCCATAAATATTATTACTTGATGTTCAAGGTACCAGCAAGTGAATATTGTTATTGTAAAATAAACATTGTCAACATCACAGTTCTGGCATTATTCTTTTTATCATTCATCCCGAAAGTAATACATTTATTCACAACACACACACACACACACACACACACACACACACACACACACACACACACACACACACACACATATATATATATATATATATATATATATATATATATATATATATATATATATATATATATATACTAGCTGAATTACCCGGCGTTGCCCGGATTTCTTCTCTTCTTATTCAGACACCTCGTTTTTGGTCAGTTGCTACATATTTGTAGATATGTGAGTGTATTTAATTACGAACCAAAGGCGTGTCGCTTTCTATTGTTTTAATGCAAATGAAAATAAAAAATTATCACACACACATACACTCACACACACATACACTCTCACATACATATACTAAGGCAGACGCACACAGACATACATTCACGCACAGCTACACTCTCGCATACATATACTATGACACACACACAGACATACATTCACGCAAACCTATTACTTGTCAGTCACCACATATGTATATGTATGTGTAGATGTGTGTGTGTGTTTAATTATCTGTGTGTGAAGATAATGTGTATGCAACTTACTAACGTTATATGTATGTGTGTGTTCCTCCTCGTATTTTTTATTATAACACCTCGTTGTAAACAATGTTCTTTGTTTTTCCGCGTCGTGCAAATACGAAAAGGTTTCCTCTGCTTCCCACTCGGGAACACCCAACGTACAATTGTCCGTGTGAGAAACATGTCTCTTCCAAGAGAAGTCCGGCCACAGACAGGGTCTGACCTTCGGACTTGTTAATGGACATTGCAAAGTTGACATAAATTGGAAATTGCAGACATCTGAATGGAAAGGGTAATTCTGCTCCAGATGGAATGAGAGGTATTCTTGAAATGAAGACGTCATCACCTATTCCACATCCAGAAAGAATTGTTGCCTCGATAACATGTGACATAATTTTCTTTACCACTAGTCGTGTCCCATTTCACAGTCTTGGCGGATCTAGATTCCTAAGCAGCATTACAGGAGTTCCAACTTTAAGTCCTAATATGTGCGGAGGTAGTCCGGGGGGTTCCAATGAATTGAAATATTCTGGAGGATAGTTCACCACTTCATTGTGATCCGAGATTGTGTCGACAGACTTATAAGTGTGAAGATTTCCTGGAAAAACAGCATTAACTGTTCGTTGAGTTTATTAACAGCGATGTTTTTTGGAGGCAGTTTAAAAGTCGAGTGCACTGTGCTGCTACTGGGCAGCAAAGTAGCATCAATCCCAGACGAGGCAACAGCTACTGCAATATCCCTATGCTGCCTAACTTTTGCAAGGAGGAGCTTCGCTACAAAAGTTTTTCCTGTTCCTCCAGGTGCATCCAGGAAGAAGATATAGTGGTCGACAATAGTGCTGTAAGCCCGTTGTTGGTCTGGAAGCAGTTGTGGTTCAGTGTCGATAACATATTGGGAAAGAGCATCAATGTCGTAGGATGTTTCTTGTTGGATTGCTGTGGGAAGTATGTTTGACCCTGTTCGGAATGTTTCGGGCAGGCCATATGTGGGCAAATCATTTCCACCAAGTGAAACAATTCTGTCTTCTATGTCAATCAGTACTCTGTTGTAGCCCTCATCACTGGTACCTTCCATGTCAGTCCCCTCGCCTCTCTCTCTCTCTCTCTCTCTCTCTCTCTCTCTCTCTCTCTCTCTCTCTCTCTCTCTCTCTTTCTATCTATCTATCTATCTATCTATCTATCTATCTATCTATCTATATATATATATAATTGGTGTTGGATGCTTAAGGCATCTGTATGCGGTAGGACGTTTGAGCACTCCATGCTCTCATAGAGCAGAGTATGATATCACAAAAAAAAGAGAATCAGTGTTGCGACGAATGGAATTTATTGTACATATTACAATATTGTAATATGTACAATAAATTTCATTCGTTGCAACACTGATTCTCTTTTTTTTGTGATATATATATATATATATATATATATATATATATATATAATTCTTTGTCTGTCTGTCTGTTTGTATGCATTCTCAAACGGCTTGACCAAATCAAATCAAATTTTACAAGGTAAATAGTATTAGAGCCCAGGTGTGTCAGCATGTAATTTTTATTTTCATTTGGATTAAAACAATATAACATTTTATCTAAAGTAATCTTTCTATAGTCAACTATAGTAAACCAACATCACAACGTTACCTTTTGTGTGTGTGTCTGTGAGTGTGTGTGTGTTTGCAAGTTCGTTACGCACATTAGGCCTCAGAGAATTAAATACACACACATCTACACATACATATAGCCTTAGTAAGTTGCATACACATTATCTTCACACACAGACAATTAAACACACACACATCTACACATGGGTATACATATGTGTTGACAAACAAGTAATAGGTGTGTGTGAATGTATGTCTGTGTGTGTCTTAGTATATGTATATGAGTATGTGTGTGAGAGTGTATGTATGATAATTTTTATTTTCATTTGTATTAAAACAATAGAAAACAACACCCACATTTGTATATGAATATGTATGTGCCTGTGAGTGTGTGTGTGTGCGTTCATTAGGTACGTTATTAAACACACACACATCTACACGTACATATACATATTTAGTGACTGAGATGTTTCATCTTTTGTTTAAATTTTTTTGATTTTTTGCAAAGAAAAATATTTAGAATTATTATCATCATTATTACTGTTGTTGTTGCTGTGTGATTGCTTGATGACAGTCAGGGGTTTCTCGCACATGGCCGCACTAGCCACCCCACTACCGTGCGCAGCCGTAACATGGTTAGTGTTACTACTGTTTACGCAGTTATTGCTATACTTGTATGTTGTGCTCATAATTTTTTTTGGCAATAATATACCCAGGATGGACTGGGTGCTTTTGTTCATACCACCAGCACTAGAAAGGTTGTCTTACTGGACTCAGGAGCCCTCTCCACCCCATACTTTGGCATGGTTTTTAATAGCTGAATGCTACTACCATTATTTCCATTTTACAGCATGGACCGGGGGCTTTTATTCGTGCTACCAGCACTAGGGAAGTCGTCTTACTGGACTTAGGGGGCTTCTCCACCCCGCACCAATTTATACATGACAAAAAAAAATAACATGACAAGAAATCCCATATGTCATAAAATAAATAGGATGGGTTGGGGGTCTCAATATGTAAACTAAACGAGTAACTCTGGTTTTTAATGACAACATAGAAAAATTACCAATTTTCCAACTCCCCTGCTTATCCCCCACCCCCACCCACCCACCTTATTATTAGGGACCTGAGAGTAAATTGAAGTGAAAGTAAAATCAGTCGACCAGATTGATGTAAGATTGATGTACGGGATGTTTTGATTAAACAATTGGAATTGAAGAAGAGATTGAAAATATGTAGTTAACTCCAAATATTTATAAAATATATAATATACGAGGGGGGATCAAAAAGTTCGCGGAATTTTTCAGAAATTATTCTATTTTTCAAAAAATATGACTTACCTTCAATTTATTTTTCTACATAGTTGCCATCCAGGTCAATACACTTCACAAAGCGATGCTTCCAACTCCGTCAGCCGTCTCTAAAGAAAGTTGAAGGCCTTGTTCGAAGCCATGTGTTGGCAGTGTTTTTAGCTTCTTCAACACCACTAAAACGGGTTCCTTTTAGCATTTCTTTGAGTTTTGGAAAAAGGAAAAAGTCTGATGGGGCTAAATCTGGACTATAAGGCGGGTGAGGAAGCACTTCCCATCGAAATTCTCGAAGAACTTCTTTTGCAACCCGCGCATAATGCGCTGGTGCATTGTCATGGTCAAACAAGATCCCACCATGAAGTTTCCCTTTTCGTTTCTTGACTAATGCCTCTTTCAGTTTCCTTAAAACATTTGCATAGTAAGCTCTTGTCACAGTTCTTTGACCTTCAAGATAAACTATTAGTATCACCCCATCTGAATCCCAGAAAATGGTGGCCATCACTTTTTTATCCGACTTTTGAGATTTGAACTTGATTGGCCCCGATGATCCATGTGGAAGCCACTGTTTTGACTGCTGTTTGGATTCAGGATCATACTGGTAGATCCAGGTTTCATCTCCGGTGATGATTCTGGTCAGGAAATGCTCTTCATCAACTTCAATTTTGTTTAATATCGCCAAAGACAGATCACTTCGAAGAATCAGCTGATCAGGGCGCAACGCTTTTGGGACCCATCGCACTGAAAGCTTGCTTAGTCCCAAATTATCGTGCAGAATTGAATTTGCCGAACCATATGAAATGTCTAGAGACTTAGCTAACTGATTAACTGTTATTCTTCGATCTTCTTCAATTAAAGTCTGAGCAGCCTCAACATTTGGTCATTTTTTGATGTTCCTAGTCTTCCACTGCGATGGTTGTCTTCAAGGTCATCTCTCCCTTGTTTGAATCGATGAATCCACTTGTAGACAGCAGTTTTCTTTGGAGCAGTAGTACCGTAAACTTTAACTAAAGCCTCCATAATCTGTGTCCCTTTCCATTTGAGTTTCACCAGAAATTTGATATTCGATCTTATCTCAAAATAACTATTTTCCATTGTTCCAAAAAGAGTTTTTTTTAAAGAGTGTCAGTACTGTACAATAGTCCACGCATGACTGATTGCAAGTGACTAAAACACCCAGTGACAATGTTGTGACATGTTTAATATTGTTTTAACCTATTTTTTTCTTACTACGATAAAATTCCGCGAACTTGTTGATCCACCCTCGTATATATATATACATAGGTTGACTGAGGATATGGGACTGTCTGTCTTTATCCTGAGCACTCCCTATTTTGAATTTACATTCTAAAGACTTTTTTTGAAACTGTCATATAATAGAAACCACACCCCTGGCCTGTTTTCTCCTATTCTCCCTTCTTACCTTTTCTATGCACCAGTGTCCTTCTTTGTCTGCACATTGGACAACACTCCTTATTCGCTTCTGTTTTACTATTTCTCTCCTTTCTATATTTTTCTCCTATTATTAAGTTCTTGCACACTCTATATTTGTGTAATTTGCCTAAAAGCCTAACTTGTCTCTACCTGTTTTGTTATGTTCCAATGTGCACTGGAATGAATGGTATTGACCTTAATGCACAGAAATTGTAGTGGTTTCCTGAGGAGGAGATGGGACTGTCCATCTTTCTATTGTTTTTTTCCTTTGTCTTTGTCCTGTGCACTCCCTATTTTGAATATATATGTATATATATATATGTGTGTGTGTGTCATTATTTAACATAGAAATGGCTTTTACGTTACATATAAATGAAATAGTTCTACTCCTGTATAAACCTTTTCTACATTAAATAATGATGTTCACACTCTATTTTGTATAGAAATAGTTTATTATTAGTTGTCAAGTGTGTCAAAACTTTCTGTTCCTGTTAACTGAGTTTGTGTAGACATGTTTTATGACATTAGCTAAACAAATATTTAGTGGTTCACTCATTCAATGTGCACCAGATATTAACCTTGCTTTTCTGTACCTCACTGTTCATATGTTGTATTTAGTTTATTAGCTATAACAAGCTGAAATGACCCATTATGACCTCAATTTATTGTCTTCATCAAATCCAAGAGTGGAAAGAAATAATTGTTTCTACTTTAGGCACAAGGCCAGCAATTACCCAGTTCATTACTGGTACTTTATTTTATCGACGCCGTAAGGATGAAAGGCAAAGTCAACCTCGGCGGGATTTGAACTCAGATCCCGCCGAAAGAAATAATGAACCTCAGTTGCTTTTAACAACTGCTACTTCTCTGAATTGAGAGATCACAACTCCAATCTTATGGTCGACCCTTACCTATGGTGATAAATCTTGGGTAATGACTGAAAGAATACAATTGCAAACACAAGTGGCCAAAATGGCATTCCTCTAAAGGGTCTTTGGAGTAATGTTACTCAATAGAGTGCATAACACGGAGATTAGAGAGTCTCTCCTCTTAGAGCTGCTACTTCTTTGAATTAAGAAAGACAGTGTTAGAAATAATTACTACATTCATAATGCAGGCAGATTTTGATGTCAAATCTTCAAGTAAAAAAGTGTCTTTTACTCTTGGGTCCTAAATAATGGTGACGAGGAATTGGTAATTTTTCTAGGTTGTCTCTGTTAATTTTTTTAATATCCAGAATTGGTCTTTAGTTTGCATATTGAGACTTCAACCCATACTATTTATTCTATAAAGTATGAGATTTCTTGTAATGTACTTTTTTTGTCATGTATAATGTTTTTTAATATAAATATATAAAGTAAATTAATTGTTGCAGGAATGCTACCACTTAAAATAAAATTTTGCCAGAGGGAAATTCTGAAAAATTAAAAAGTGGAGAGGAACGATTATTTGAGACCTGAGAGTACATTGAAAAATATGGTGTATAACCTTGTTGTAGGTGTTATTTTAGGAAGTAGTTTTACACTTTACACTGTCATTTAAGTAGGATAATGTTTAAGTTTATCCTGGTATAATAATTTTACACAGAGCATCACTACCTACAATATGATACTGTCTACATATCATCAACATTTCTAATATTTCTTGAACCAGTGAATTGTTAAGCTATCATGTCTTGCAATCATTTATATCACTTATACAACAAAGATTCTAAGCAGTTTATCCCCTTCTATTGTAAGGGTAAAGGGTAAAGACCCCCTTTGGTCATGAATGACCATAGGATTGCATGTAGAAAGTTTCCCTTCTGAGACACAAGTCCAGGCAAGGTGTGTTTGTGGAAGATGAGCAGTTACCCCTCTCCGTATCACCAATATTGTCCAAGGGAAAGGCAAAGGCCAATCCAGCTTGGCACTAGTGACATTGCAACTCATTTCTACAACTGTGTGAACTGAAGCAACATGAAATAAAGTGACTTGCTCAAGGGCAACTGGTCTGGGAATTTAACTTACAACTCCCGATTGCAAGCCCAACACTCTAACCACTAAGCCATGTGCTTTATAAAGCAGGAATTAAACTAGCAAAGTTCTCTATTTTGCCCTATTCACTACATTCCTCACTAAGTGCCTGGCTTTCATTTCCTCCTGTATCTTCAGTCATGTTTTTCTGGTCTTCCATTTCCTCCCACATTCATTTCTTTTACTCCTCTCACCCAGTTACTTTCATCCTTCCTTAACACATCGCCCAACCAATATTATCTTTTATATTTAAAAAAAAACAGAATTGATGAACATGGAAGGGTATCTGACGATAAAACATTGCCTTGAAAAAGACTTCCCTCATGTCAAAGGTTTGAAATGGTGAAAAACACCTTAACCCTGCATAATGTACAGGGAGACTTAACAGGTGTGCGCTGTAAAACATTGCATTCAAAAGGGTCCCATGTCATGGAAACTGCTTTAGTGGGATGTGAAGAAAAGGACCTTAAACTACTTGTTATTGTTGTTGATGGTTAAAAAACAGTCAAGCTCAGTAATATTTGTACTGAATGTAAACAGATGTTGAATCGATCAACAAGTCCCCAGACCTCATACGTTTACCGAGTGGGATGGAACTTGTCAAATTGGACCAAGGAAACAATATTTCCATTGGTCTTTCCATTGCTAATACTATATAATGGTCACAACATTTGGCAGAAAGAGTAATGTGATATAAAGTGTCTTGCTCAAGGACATAACACAGAAGAGGAGAATGTGTTGGTATGGATATGTGATGCGCATGGATGAAGAAATGTCAAATAATCTCAGTGGAAGGAAGCTGCAGCAGAGGAAGACCTAGATAGAATTGTGAGAGCTGATCTCAGATCACTAAAGCTCATAGAGGAGATTACAAAGGAACATGACAAGAATATTTTCATCATGGGGTCCTTTTTGCAACAGTTTTATAGCTGAAAACCCTTCCTGCCACTACCCCGTTAGTCATCCCTTACATATATATATATATATATAAACACGCACACACACACACACATATATATATGTGTGTGTGTATCATGTGTATCCCTGGTTTTAGAATAGGTACAACATATCCTTGTGTCATAAGAGGTGACTAAAAGGGTAGGGTATCCTACCATAAAAATTCTTGTCCAACCCCTGCCAGTATAGAAAAACAATGATGATATTTGTGTAAATATAAATAGCACATATATATTTTTAACCAACTTATTTCAAGCAATTCTATGTATTCTGTATAAAAAGAAAATTAAAACCACACATTTGTACATACACACACACATGCATGTATTACACACACACACACACATATATCTATATATACATAAAATTCTTTGTCTCTCTGTCTGTTTCTATGCATTCTCAAACGGCTCCACCAAATCAAATCAAATTTTACAGTATTAGACCCCAGGAGTGTTAACATGTAATTTTTATTTTCATTTGGATTAAAACAATATAACATTTTATCTAAAATAATCTTATTATAGACAATTATAGTAAAACACCACCACATCACATTTTGTAATGAGTGTGTGTTTGTGAGTTTGTTCATAGTTAAGCCTCAGAGAATTACTCATACATATAGCCTTAGTAAGTTGCATACACATTATCTTCACACACACACATCTACTCATTAATATACATGCGTTGACAGACAAGAGGTGAGCACGAATGTATGCTTGTCTTAGTATATGTATGTGAGTGTGAGTGTATGAGTGATCATTTTTATTTTCATTTGGATTAAAACAATACGATGTCACATTTTGTATATGAATATGTGTGTCTGTACGCACATTCATTAGGTACATTATTAAATACCCACACACATCTACATATACATATGTAGTGACTGACAAAAAATGAGGTGAAAGCTATGTGTGTGTCTGTCTTAGTATATATATGAGAGTGTAGCAACAATTTATTCATTTGGACACCAACAAAAAATGACACATGAATATTGTTTACCCTAAGGTGTTTCAAGATTGACAGATTTTCATTTCTAAATTATCATTACAATTTTGATATTTTAAAATAATTATGAGAAAAAAAACAACATATCTTCATATTTATTGTTTACTAATCTGAATAAGAACAGCAGTAACCTGGGCAACGCTGGGTAATTCAGCTAGTATATATATTTATATATGGGAGAGAGAATGGAAGGCAAAGTGGAAAGGGTGTCAGGTTTGTATCATATATGCTAACAGACAGCTACCTCTAGCGATCTAGTTCAACTAGTTGTAAATAAATACTACAGCATACATAGCAGCTAAAATGGATCTCTATCACTTACGATGATGAGCATTCAGTTGTCTGATCAATTTTTTTTAAAGTTAACATGCAGGTGGCTGAGTATTCCACAGACATATGTAACCTTAAAACGTTTTGCTAACTCAGTCAAGACCAGTTCTGGTTTTATGTAAGAAAACCACTCATTTTAATGAGTTCATACCTGTTTAAATTAAAACCTTCCAATATTATCAACCATAATAACATGCCATGTGTGTTTGTATATATATATATATATATATATATATATGTGTGTGTATTTATCAGGTGGTGAATTGGCAGAGTTATTAGAATGTTGGATACAGTGCTTTGTGGTATTTGTTTCAGCTCGATAGTGTTGGTGCCATGATAAAATGCACGCGAGACACATTGTAAAGTGGTAGCGTTGGTGCCATGATAAAATGCACCCAGTGTACTCTGTAAAGTAGTAGTGCTGGTGCAATGATAAAATGGACACAGTACACACTGTAAAGTGGGAGTGCAGGTGTCACAATCAAGTAGTCGTACTGATGCCATGATAAAATTCACCCAGTACACACTGTAAATCGGTAGTACTGCTACCACGATAAAATACATACGATACACTCTGTATCTGGGGCCATGATAAAATGCACCCAGTACACACTGCAATTTGACTGGCATCCAGTTGTAGAGACAATGCCAAAATATGGAACGTATGAGCAAGACATGGTTGTGGTTATTCAACTCTGTCTTGTGACAACTTTAACTCATGTCAGCATGGAAAATGGATGTAAAATGATGAAAGTTGGTATCATGCTACATTAGATAATCCTGAAAATAAGGAGAAAAAAAAAAAAAAGAGAAAAATAAAACACACACACATAAAAAAAAAAACATTACTGAAATGGAATTCAGAACTTTTTGTTTTATTCCAGGACAAATGTCTTATTTACTCCACCCCAAACCAACCCTCCTCTATTCACTCTTAATATCCTATAATGATTTAGCAGAAAATGTGCTTGGTAATTCAAATGTTTTTAATTGAGAGGTCGTTGTGAATATTTGTAGTATTTGAATAAAGGCTCCAATTTTTAATGGAATGTTTTTTGTACTTTTCAAGAATGTCTTGCTAATGTGGTTTCATGTGGTCCAGGAAATTAATTCAAATGCAAATCTTGAACTAAAATTGTATGATTACATGAAAGATAATATTGGATTTCAATAAATAAACCTTTGTTACCTATTAGCATTATTAGGAAAGTTAATTATTTCACCAAATTTCTCATGATTCTTCATTTTCAAATATTAAAATATCAGTGTTTTTTGTTAAATGTTTGGTCCCAAAAACAATTAATGGAAACAATTTAATTAGTAAAAAAAAATAAACAAACAAACAAAAAACTATTTAGTCAGGAAGAGGACATGGGTAATGGATTAAGCCTACTACCCAAATTTAATGTTACAGCTTACACTTATGTAGGTTTGGTTGGCTTCCTACAATGCTGCACTTCATAGGTTTTGCAGGTGTTTTAATATTAGGGGCCTCAATCTTATGAAAAACAATGTGAAATGAAGCATCAATAATGCAATGCACCACTTGATCCAGGAATTGAACATATAACCTTGATTGTGAGTTCAACATGCCCTAACCAGTAATTTAATAATGGTTTATAATTTAGGCACAAAGCCAACAGTATTTGAGAGGAGTGGAAATTTGATTTTATTGACTGTTACTTTATTTTAATGACCTGGAGAGGATGAAAATCAGTGTTGACTGTCGTCTGTATCCCACCCTTCACCAAAATAGCTGGCTTTCATTTCCTCCATCTTTAGTCAGGTCTCTCTTGGTTTTCTTTCCCTGACTCTGCTTCCTTTCACATTCATTTACATCAGCCTGCTCACTCAGTGACTTTCATCCTTCCTCATGACTCAACCATCTCATTCCATTTCTCTTCACAACATTCATCACTGGCTCTATTCGTCTGTCATTTTTATTTTGCCTCAGCACATGACCTAACCATCTCATTCCATTTCTTATCACAATCTATATTTCCATCATTCTCTACATGTTCTGATGTTTGAGAATACACACATCATATGTTA
This sequence comes from Eledone cirrhosa, assembly GCA_964016885.1. Lineage (NCBI taxonomy): Eukaryota > Metazoa > Mollusca > Cephalopoda > Octopoda > Eledonidae > Eledone > Eledone cirrhosa. Next base: position 230,853,694 of record OZ024740.1, read on the forward strand.
AAAAAAAAAAAAAAAAAAAAAAAAAAAGAGCCATTTACCAGAGGGGTAAATTTAAAAAGTCTGTCTTGAGCTTAGAGGCTCATCAGGTAAGAGCCATGAGGTATTAAGCAACTGAGAGTACAAGATTCATCCTTGGACAGGATATCAGTCTATCATTAGGTTAACTCTCCAGCTACTACTGGTACTCAATTTAACTTGAGCAAAGTGAAATGAAGTACTTTGCACAAGGACACAACTCACCACCCAATTCGAGGATCTAACTCATGACGCTATGATTGTAGGCCCAACACCTAACCACTAGAGTGCACATCTTCACAGATATGTAGATGCTCTTACAAATTGTGTTTCACAGTTAACTGACTGTTTCTTTAAAACTTCTAAATGCACTCACATTCATCTTTCATATCGTTTGTCAACTCATGGCTGTGTGCTTAACACTTCACTTTGCAAACATCTGGTTTGATTCCAGTCTGCCATCTTAGGCAAGTGTCTTCTCCTATAGCTTTGTTTCAACAACACTCCGTGTGAGTGGAATTTTGAATACAGAAAATGTGTGGAAGCCGGTCATATATATGTATGTCAATCATCCAGTGGGGTCTTTTTTTTTAAAGGCCCAGGCCCCTAAGGGCTTTGGTTATGCGCTACTCTATATTTTCTCGAAGTCAATTATATCAATACCAGTACTTTACTGGTACTTTATTTTATTGACCACGAAAGGATGAAAGGCAAAGTTGACCTCGGCAGGATTCGAAAACAGAACGTAAATGGCTGTAAAGCATGTTGTCCGACACTGCTAATCCATTTATATATATGTGTGTGTGTGTGAGTATCTTTCAACATATATATTAGTACAAACCCATAGTTCTTGGAATGAAGTCCTTTGTAATATTTGTTCAGCAATGAGTTATAGACACAATATAAAAAATGCTGTAACCAACTAGTTTATTGGAAACTTGCAGTGTTTCCTAATATGGAAAGAAACTGATTTTACAGATCAGACCAAGTAAACTCTATTTTCATTTGTCTTTCTATTGCTGACATTGTTGGTCACAACTCCTGGCAGAAATGTCACTACTTTTCCACTGATAGGAGGCAGGGTTTGAACTCACAATGCACAGAACCAGGAGAAATACCTGAGGCTTTTTTAATTTTTTTTAAAGTTGCCAATCTACCACCCCTGGACTGGTACTATACTGTATTAACTTGCAGCAGAATTTGAACTCAGAAATACCACAAGGCATTCTTTTCTGATGCCCTAACAACTCTGCCAATTCATTGCCATAACTGTTCACAAATTATGATATAAAAACATAGAAAAACATGTAAAAACAGTGATGATGAGGATGATGATGACTTCATTCCCACATGGCTCAACCTCTGTTCTCGAAAACTACCTTACTCTAAATCTTGCAGAACTTATAGTATAAATGCCCCCCAACAAATATCAGGCTACAATACAATAATACAAACTAAATATTAATTTTTCTTTTTTTTTTGAGGGAATTATAAGATTTAAAAAAATTAAAATCTTTGATATTTCAATTTTGAAAAGCTCTGCTACCATAATTATAAGGTTATTGCTAACTCTCAACATCCTGTAATGATTTAGCAGAAAATATCTAAAAATGGGTTTGTTAATTCAAATGTTTATAGTATCTTTACTGTGGACAGATCATTGGGAAAATATGCAGTAAATTAAAGACTTTAATAATTACTGTGATACAGTCATAGTGCTGTTTTGTACTTTTCAAGAATATCTTGCTAGTGCAGTTTCATGCAGTACAGGATGTTGAGTTAAAAGAAACTGCTTTCAAAAATGTTTCAATGTCATCATACTAACCACATTAACCCTTTTGATACAAACTCGTCTGAAACTCCTCCTGATTCCATGATATAAACTGACCATTTAAAAGAATTTATCTTTATATTAAAACCTTCCATCATAGTTTTAAGTAATAATATTCTGACAAACATCAGATTAATAATGGTTTCTGAATTAGGCACAAGGCCAACAATTTTTGGGGAAGGGAAAGTATGTAATTAAAGTAAAGTACCAATAACGCACTGGGGAAGATTTAATCGACTTTCCCCCTTCCCTTCAAATTGCTAGTCTTGTGCTAAATGTAGAAACTTCAGGTTAATAATAAAAAAGTTATTTAACGAAAATTATCCTAAATTTTGGATTATTTTCAAAATTAATTGAAACACATTGGCAGTGTATTTCATAAGAAATATGCTAATGAAAGGATTAACCAATTCCAATCTTATAGATGTGACCTTGCATACTAAATAATTGAAAAACGAATATTATTATAACAAAAGTTTATCCTACTAATTAGTTTCTTACAAGTTTAGTAAATGAATGAATGTATCAAATGTTTGTCTGGTGACCTGCCTAAAAGTTCACTTTTTAATAATTCAAAACATTTTATTGTAAAAAATGTGGTTATGAAAATGAAAAAGGCAAAGGCTCTAAGGAAACAGAAGAATGGAGGGAAGGAGGAGGGTGATGGGCTCTAGGCCTAGGGTTGTGGACAATGGCCAGCGACATCCACTACAACAGCCACTCCACCCTGCGGTGCTCCTTCCTCAGACAGGCTGCTGACGAGCTCAGCTGTACAGGGTCCAAGTATGCCTGAGGTCTCGATGGCAACCGGTGCGAAGAGGAAGTGGCCAGACAAACTCTGGTATTTGTTTATCTTCCTTTCCTCTGTATTGTGGGTCGCAGTACCAAAGTTTGTAAATATCCGAGGTTACTGTATTTCATAATCATCATTTTATGCCTGCTTTTTACACTGGCACGAGTTGGACAGGTTGTTCAAGTCAGAGTTACTGCCCTCGTTGACAGATTGGAGAACTAGATACCATTCCTAATACCGCTCACTTGACAGCATGTACTGGGTGTATCTTACTGTGACATCAGGACTAAAGGGCGTTATGTCCTTGACAAGATAAAAGAGTCTTTTCTATCTCACACTGTCTCTGCTTGCCAACTACTTTACAGAGTGTACAAGGTGCATCTTATGAAGATGTCAAAACTAAATAGGTTGCCTTGGCCCTATAAGGCAAACAAATCTCCATTCTATGACATCTTTGTTCTTTTGAAGCAGAGGTGCCTGAGAGTGTAATTTGAAAAGATATAAAAGGCCAAGGGATTAGATGTATAAACATTTTCATAAATTTATGTTAGAAAAAAACAATGATTTGGACAAATTTCTATTTTTCAAAATTCTAGAACATTTTAATAAGTACATGCATGTTGTAACAGGCAACTAAAGAGATTAGTAGAATCAAGAAGAGCATCTGGCTATAAAACATTGCTGCAGAAAGGAAAGATGAGTATGAAACCTTAAAATGATTGTATTGTTTAATAAATAAAACAATAATTTAACTGGTCCATCAATTACATACATTTTCTAAAGACATATAGAAAATAAAGAAAGTAAGCTAGATCATTTTGTATTTTAAGAGCAGATATTAACCCTTTTGATATCAAACTACCTCTGGTTCTATGGTATAAAACTGCTTATTTTAAACTGTTTACATTTACCGAATTTCCTGGCATTGAAGACGATATTTTTCCCCTAAAAATCTACCATGCGTCCTGGAGGCCAAAGGTTGTGCTTCTCACAGGTATATCCTAACCTCATAGGAAAATTATCTATGCTAGACAGTAATCTGAACTCCTGTGTATGACCTCTCAATGAAGTGTATCAAATATACTTAGTTAAAGTAGTAAATAAAATTATCATAAAAAATTAGGTAATAAGACCCTAAGTGCCGGGGCCTTATTTTTATGATTATTATTGTTTTTCAAATTTTTGTTTGTGGAAACAATGAAAAATACAGTAGCCAAAACACTTTCATCAGAATAATGAAAAAGTTATTTTACTAAATATGGTCAGTGTATATCATTAGAAATATCGTAATGGAACAGTTAAACTTGCAATCAGTCAGAAATAAATGTAAGCTAGAAAGAATGAACTAGATGAGAATTAAAATTATCTAGCCATTATCTGTGAGGTAAGATACTTAAATAAGAGTTTAAATATAACATTACAATTAAGCTATTAATAAAACACAATAAAAATGTTAGGATAACTTTTTGTTAAATAATGTTCCACGCATAATTAGTTGAAACACATTGACAATATATTTCATCAGAAATATGGTAACAAAAAGGTTAATATGTTAAAACATATTGGCAGTGTGTGGTAAGAAAAAGGTTAAAGTATGGTGACATTGCTGCAAAATTGCAGTTTTGTGCAAAAGTAGTAAACATTTAATGGGTTACTGGCATTGAACACCACATGCAACAAATATATAACAGAACTGAAAACAACACAAAGAAACAAACCATCTGACAAGTCTGCACTTTTATACATATTAATCAGGCATATAGCAGGTAAATTAGAGAAAAAACCCCAATGTTAGTAGATTAAAGTGCATTTATTAAGAAATAAGCTAGTGAGCTGCTAATTAAAAAAAAATTGGTTTTGTTTAGAGGCTGTTGGAAGGTGAATATCCAGTGTAATTTCATGTGAGGAATTACGGAGTTCTTGGTCTAGGCATGGTCTTATATACTCAACAAATGGAAAATGATTTGGAGAAAGGTATTTCAACAGAAATGTCTAGAAATTACAAATGAATGTGTACAGTTATAATCATAGGAATAAGTTATAATTAAGAGATGAAATATTTATCTTTGTTGTAGGTAGGTAGGTATCTATGGCGGCAGCAGCAGCAGCAGCAGCTTTACAGTCACTTCAAAAACTATTAACTTAAGTTCCATCATATCTCCCATTTTACTTGTGACTGGAGCATGATATATATATATATATTTTTTTTTCTTTCTTGCTTTCTCTTTCTCTCACTTGTGCTCTCTTGCGCTCACCTTTTATTTAAAGAAACCAAACTAAATTTAGAATTTGATAGTTGACTTTTTTTGGCAAACTACTTCAGCGTTTTATTTTGTTATTTCCAATGCAACTGATGAAAAGCAACAAGATGTCCAGCTACTGGTAGCAGCAGCAGATCAGAAATAATTTATTAGCTTTATGCCAGAATAAAAGCAGTGTTGGTTGGGAAAAAAAAAATGTCATGTAAAAACCTTTTAATTGCGTGCAGTGATGGAGAGAAATTTGGCAAACAATTTAAAAGGTTTGGTACAAACATCAAAACCAGCAAAGAGAGAACAATAGTCAGCCAGCATACTATGATTAGTAAAGTCAAAAAAATACTGTTCTTGGGGAGAGGGCTTGTTTTTATTTCCGCAAATGCAAGTTGTTCCACCCACTTTCCAAAAACAAATATATATACAGGCTTAAATGATATAGATTTTGGTTGTAATTGTTTGATCTATGAAATATTTGTGTATTTTTACAAATTTATATTCAATAAACAATATCCAATAATTAACAAGTCATCAAGTAAAAAAATAGCCATTTTATACAATAAAACCATGTAGGTTTTTCTAATTTCAATGCATTATAAGGAATTACGATGATTGCAAATGGACATAAACGATAGGGAAGTAAGGTACCTTCCCACTTAAACCAAGCATAACCACTCTCTAGAAATAAAGATTAATATAAATAATTAAGGGGTAAAGTTGACTGGCATTCGTTCTAGTCCTGTAGTATCAACTACTACTTTGAAGAAAGCTGTATTACTTTTCACATATGTATTTGGAGAGTTAAGCTTATCGAGTGACAGGAACAAAGGACAGCCACTTGCAATATTCATCTTGTTTTCTGGACGTTGAAATGAAGTACTTTTAGCATCAGGTCGGAAGCTGTCAATAACATGCTTTGATCCTGATTGATCCAACATCATTAATGAAACCTTTTGTTGAAAAGGCCACGCCAGAAGAGCATCATATGAGCCTCGCATAACAACAAAAAAAAGTGATATATATTTTCCTTTCCCCATGCCATCGCCATTTAGGTAGAGTCTAAGACACATTTTGTAACCGTACTTGCTAGTGTAGAATGGGGTTGAATATAAACTAGGACATGTCCCTTTTACTGCATCTTTACGTCGTTTTTCAAAGTCGTCTAATTTCCAAATAAATGTTCCATCATAACTAGGAATATTTTCAAGTAGTGGTTCTTTCAAAGAGAGAAGTGGTTGAATCGTGCTAGTTAATTTTTTTAAATCAGCCTGGAAAACTCCAACTAATTTATCAATTTTAAGAAAATTCTTTTCAAATTTTTGACACCCCATTTCACTGTTTCCAGAATTATTCTTGCATTTTTCTATATTCTTTTTTAAAATCATCATGTGTTCTTCCAGTTGTTCAAGAAGATGGTTTGATACTAATTTTGAGGAAATCTGTGTAAAAATGAAAAAAAAGATGCAAGTAGTATAACAGATATTGGAAGGCATTAATTTATTTCATAAATAGAAAAAGTATTACAAGTATTTTACATTATAATTAAGTCATCACAGAAATAAAGAACTGTATCTAAATTTATTAGTTGTTTCACATCATCATCATCATGGTGATGGTGATAATAATGATGTTAATAATAATAATAAAAATACAGTATAACTAATTTAATTGGTTGCATTTTATAAGTAATGTTTGGGAATGTGATTAGAATGTCTCATGAAAGAATCGCTGGACAGATTTTACAGGCAAAATGAACTGGCAGGAGATTCAGGGGTAGACCCCGAGCAAGATGATTGGATAACATCCATGAACTCGGTTTCACTTGGGGATCCAGCTGGATCAATTGGAGACGGTTGTTTCAGAGAGGACCCGCTAGAAGGAGTGTTTGTGTACTGTCTAAGGGTAGAATCGTTGGACAAGTAGATTCATCTGATAAATAAATCAACTGACAAAGGAAATGGAGCTTCCATTCTTGATACTATCTGTCAGTTGTAATTCCTGGCATGAGGCAGGATTTGAACTCACATCATACAGAGCCAGGCGAGATACTGCAAAGCATCCTGTCTGATTCTTTAACAAATCTGCCAATCCACAGCCCCTGGACTGCTACTTTATTTAATGACCTTGAAAGGATGAAAGGCAAAGTTGACTTCTGTGGCATTTAAACAAAGAGGGCAGTAAGCTGGAACAAACTCCAGGACCCTAACACTTCTAATTTGCTGTCTATAGAATATAAAAGAGGAGCTGTAGAGCTTCACTACTGGATTTGATAGTAAAGAGAATGATTTAAGTTTCACTTGTTTTAAGTTTTTATTGTTATAATTTACAGTTTGTAGAGTTGGAACCAATACCGTAAAGTATCTGGCAGAATGAAAATGTGACAAGTAGTACTGAAGCATCCAGTAAGCCCCCCAAAATACATGCATGCACAGGAATATATGCAGCTCTACTTTGTACACATTTGTATCTCTAACATCATTACTTCTCATGGAAAAAAAAAAAAAAAAGTCTAATACTTTTTTCGACAGACTTCGTAAACAAAGTATGTCAACAAACCCATCAACAATGTGTGTCAAACAGCATGTGCAAACTTTGACTTGGCTGGTTGAGACATCACACAACACCCAAGTGACAGACATACTAATCAGGTCCTGTATTGGTACCCCACAGAAAGAGGCGAAAAATTAACAGATCTGAAACGATGTATTGATAGATGCAACTGACTGTGGTCATTGGGGCATTTAGGCTGCCTCAAGTCTCAAGACACGTCTAAGTTGTAAACAACAGAACAATAATCATTTGAACAACTTATGCTGGTTAAAATGAAAAAAATCTGCAATTCGATAAATATAAATGTAAACAATACAAACCTTTACACCACAATTAAGAGGACAATCAACAGGATAGGGACAATCTTTCTTATGGTTCTCCATCTAGTAAATTCATAAAATAAAACCAAAGTAATGACAGGCACGCATCATAAACAATATATATATATATATATATATATACACAATGTGTTGTAAAATTTTAAAATCATTTCTTGTTGCTGAAAAAAATTCAGGTTTATTTAACACAATTAAGTAACTGCTTTGCTTGTGCAGCCCTCGGGGCCAATGCTTCCATTAAGGCCAACTAGGCAGCTGCCAAAAGTGAACATTAAAGGACCACAGTTTTATATAAATTTGTGTGAGGAAATTAAATCTATAAAAATTTTCTGAAATATATAAATATATCATTGAACGTCTTTGTTGCATAACAGCAGTGCATTTATAGTGTTATGACCTGTCACGATTTGGTGTGGGTCTATGTGGACTGTGTAGTGTAAAATGCAGGCTTAGTCATTTTTCTCAGGATGATCAGATCAAGAAGTGTCAAAAACTAGGTTTGTTAGCTTTCCAAATTCATCATCATTATTGTTTAATGTCAATTTTACATGCTTGCACGAATTAGACAGTTTGTTACATTACAAGACAAGTCATGTCAGGTGACCACATCTTCCTCATATGGATCTGTATTTTGGCTTGGTTTCTATTACTGGATGCCCTACCTAGTGCCAACCACATTAAGTGTGAAATAGGTGCCTTTTCATTATGTCACCAGCATGACCATCATGCAGGGTGGATTGGGTGCTTTTTGTTGTGTCATCAGCACAACTACTTTACAGGGTGGACTGAATGATTTTTTTTGATGTCACCAGTATGACCACCATTTTTTTTCCAATGTCACCAATTTTAAGTTGAAATTACTTTATTTGGGAGAATCAGGCACTAAATACCCAGGTATTAGCTTGCTCATAGAAATTATATATCATATTCTATTTACACACTTTTGTTTCCATGTTTGCAAGGGGTGTACTGATAGATTAGATATCTGTCTAAATCCCGTGAAGAATTAGAAATTTTCAAGGTTGAATGCCTTAGTTGTGGCTAAATTGACAAGTAGTATTTATATTTGAAAGAGTCAGGGCACAACGGCTAGATCCAGACCTTTGCTGGTTTAATCTTGATTTATATATATAGCGTGGAAAGTGGACGTTAAACGAGGATGATAATGATGATGATATATTAGTATGTTATTTAAAGACTACGACAATGCAGAAATTTTGCATTGTCGTGTCCTTTGAACAACATACTACTTTATACACTAACACAATGATTCAAGCAAACTACAACACACTCTTATATATATATATAGAGAGAGAGAGAGAGAGAGAGAGAGAGAGAGAGAGAGAGAGAGAGAGAGAGAGAGAGAGAGAGAGAGAGAGAGAGAGAGAGAGAGAGAGAGAGAGAGAGAGAGAGAGAGAGAGAGAGAGAGAGAGAGAGAGAGAGATTGGGAGCTATCAGTCAAGACTAGTAAGACCATATTCAGCTAATTACTCGATACTTGGGAAAGTAGAGTGTATAATAGTGAAAAGTCAGTGCCCAGCAGTTGAGCTTATGCCATCGGGCACTAACTTTCCACTATATCTATCTATCTATACATTTACTATTTAGTTAGCAAGGGGGAAAGTTATCCTCAAACTGGACACCACCACTGAGTATATAGATATGTAAACATAACAAATTTTTATGTATTTTCCCATAGATTGAAAAAAAGGATGAGCATTTTAAACTGATCTTTGACTTATTGGGGTCACACTAGAAGACGTATACACCATTGATTAACCACAGAGAAATACACAATTAATGGCTTTATAAAGCCAACCTAATCATCATCATCATCACCGTTTTACGTCCGTTCTTCCATGCTAGCATGGGTTAGACGGGTTGTCCTGTTGTGGGCAGTGTCTGGTTGGCTGACCATGCCTTGCTCATACAGGAACTGATTTGGCTTGATTTCTACAGCTGGATGCCCTTCCTAACACCATCCTCATTTACAGTGAGTGCTGGGTGCTTTTTCGTGGCGCCTACACGTCCACTTTACAGTGTAGGCTGGGTGCTTTTTTGCCGTGGCACCTCCACGACCACCTTGCGGTGGGGGTGTGGGGGCATATTGTCTATATGCTTCAGCTTGTACCCATGGGAGGTCGGGTACTCTGTATTACTACGTGACGCCAGAGGTCACGGTCGTGTGTCATCGCCTTTGAGAGGTGTAATTGGGTAAGGTCGGCTTTTATCACCTCATCCCAGGTCATCTTGGGTCTCCCCACTCCGCGGTTTCCATCGACTTCTAGTGCTCTGCACCTTTTTATGCAGCTGTCATCCTTCATATGCATCACATGTCCATACCAGCGCAACCGCCTCTCCTGCACACAGCATTTGATTCCTCTTATGCTCAGTCTCTCTCTCTCAATTCATTTATGCTTTGTCGTTCGCGTATATTACTGTTACACATCCATTGGAGCATGCAGGCTTCGTTTCTCTCTAATCTACGTAAGTCTTCCACCTCCAGCGCCCAGGTCTCACTACCATGCAACATTGCTATTCGGATACACGCATCATACAGTCTGCCTTTCATTTTGAGGGAGAAGCCTTTTGCAGCTAGCAGTGGTAGTAGTTCCCTAAACTTCTTCCATCCCGTTCTTACCCTAGTTATTGTACTTTCTGAACATCCACCTCCGTTGCTAATTCGGTCACCTAGGTAGCAGAAGCTGTCTACTGTTTCTCCAGAGCCCTCCCAGAGATTGGTGGTACTTGTTCCTTGTGGCTGTTTGCTGCTTGCTGTCCCAGCACAGCTGCTGCATGTGAAGCCTACATTCTTAATTAAGCTTCCTGAGATCCCGCTACATCTCTTGTGTACCCATTTGGGGCAGAGAATGGAGTTCCTACCTACACCTTTCCTACATACTGAGCAAGGCCATTCCCCTGAGGGGACCTGGGTTCTGTTTTCTCGTCTACTTACAAGGACCCTAGTCTTTGTCATGTTGACTTTGAGACCCTTTCTTTCTAGTCCCTGCTTCCAAGTTTGGAATTTCTTCTCTAGTTCTACCATAGATTCAGCTATAAGTGTGAGGTCATCAGCATACAGGAGTTCCCATGGGCATCCGGTCTTAAACTCCTCCGTTATTGCCTGCAGGACTATGATGAACAGGAGGGGGCTAAGAACAGAGCCCTGGTGGACCCCAACCAGTACGCTAAATTCCTCGCTATACTAATTGCTAATCCTAACTTTGCTGACTGCTCCCCTATACATGGCTTGTACCGCTTTCACAAGCCATTCATCTACTCCTAGTTTTCTAAGAGCCCACCAGATTACAGCACGTGGAACTCTGTCAAAGGCTTTCTCAAGGTCGACAAATGCCAGGTAGAGTGGCTTACATTTAGCTAGGTACTTTTCCTGTAACTGCCTCACAAGGAAGAGGGCATCAGTGGTGCCTCTTCTTTTCTCTCTATGATGGCTAGCCTCTCTCTATCTATCTCTACGCTACCCATTAGTTCTCGTTCCCTCTTCACCCATTCTACCCCACTAATCTTGAAGCTATTGAAGAGATAAGACACTCTATTCTGAAAGGCTAAAATGAATCACTAGAGTTGATTTGGCTTCGTTCCAGTCATCCATCCATACAAATTTTACAATGGTATTTCAGCTCCCTACCTCACATCTACTTTGTTATTCTCCTACCATGCTGACTCTGTCTATTTTTCCTCGTCTAACAATAGTGAAATGTATTTATTGTAAAGTATTCAGTCTCACGATAAAAAGCAACCAGTTCACTCTAAATGTGGTTGGCATTAGGAAAGGCATCCAGTCATAGAAACCAAGTCAAAAGCAGTTCTGTATGAACAAGATATAGTCATCTGATCTGACTTGTCTCACAAGGGGACAACTCATCTAACCTAAGCTAGCATGGAAAAATGGATGTTAAATGGTGATGATGATGATGAATATATTTCAATAATTATATCATTATAATATATAAAAAATTTCAATAAATATATCATTATAATAACTATGGGTTAAAAACCCCACTAACCCGCTATTGGCCAAGCGTGGTGACTACAGCTACACCCATGACATGACCAAAACCAAACAGAAAGTGGCGGAGGTCAACCAGGGAGGGGTTCCATGGGAAGGCCCTGGATTGGATTGGAATAATATATTATATCATGAAATTTCAGTTGGTTAACACAAACATAATGTATACTAATATATGAAGTTAAAAATATTTTACTAATCCCCTCAAAGAATATGATTATACTAATAATTAAAACACACAAGCACCCTAGAGAATCTTGTCATGGGGCCCCACAAGGTTAACCCCTACTTTAGCAGGGAAGATGGTCTTAAAATGTAAGATGTTTGTTGTCATGAAAGGGTTAAAGTATGCTTGAGCAAGACAAAAGAAAAAAAAAAAAAATGAAATAATATTTTAACTCTACCATAATAGATATTTTTTACTTACCTCACACATAGGTATCTTCCCTTCGAAACATCTATCGCAAACTTCTGGTCTCCAATCACAGTTTCTGCTGTGCTGATGCTACAACACAATAAAAATCATATTGATATTTAAACAATTTCAAATCAACAGTTCAGATCTAAAGATGGTTGGGTGATGTGTATAGAAAGGATGAATGTGACTGGGTTAGAGGAATAGACTCAGTGATGAATGTTGTCAAGAGAAATGGAATGAGATGATTGGGTCATGTCCTGAGGAAGGATGAAAGTGACTGGGTGAAAGGAATAGAGCCTATGATGAATGTTGTAAATAAAAATAGAATGAGATGATTTGGTCATGTGTTGAGGAAGGATAAAAGTCACGAGGTGAGAGGATGTTAGGAATAAATAAGGATATCGAGGAAGGGAAGATTAAGGAGGAAATAAAGGTTGGTAAAGGTGGGAGAGGCAAACATTAGGGTAAAATGGTGAAACTTGTCATGGGGCCTTAAAACATTTGTTGCTGTAGTTCAGATCTTAAGCGAAAATATGTTCAAAAAACAATTTTTAATGCAAAGTTTTACATTGCAAGGTGAAGAAGATGCATGACCTAGAGGTTAGGGTGTTTGGCTCATGACCATAAGATTGTAGGTTTGATTCCCAGATTGGACAGCACAGGGTCCTTAAGTAAGACACTTCATTTCATTCAGATAAAAAGAAATGAATACCAGCAGAAGTTGGGGATTAACCCTGCAATGGACTGGCATCATATCCAGAGGACTCTTATCCTTTCAGTTGTGTAACACCAATGACACTCATACGAACTCCAGCCAGTTGAACCTCTGGCATTGGGACAGACTTCAACTTTTAACTTTATGTTGTAAGAAATACAAGATTTTCATGTTTTTAACATCTATTTCTCTATATTAGGTATTGTACTGTATGGTTCTGACCCCTCCCCCCACAAACAAACAAAAAACAACAAAAACACTCCATTTTGGAAAGGATTGAATTCCTTATGCCGACAAATATCAGTTGAAAGTACATGTGATTATTTATTTATTCTTACGGGGTCGATGAAATAAAGTACCAGTAATACACTGGGTAATTGCTGGCCTTGTGCCAAAAGTAGAAACAATTATTTATTTATTCTTCAGGTAATGAGGTTGTGAGAGATGATTTCAAATTACCGAGACTTGCAGAGATGACGAAGGAACGCGACGGGTGGGGAGATGTTGTGCTAAAAAGGATCCATCCAACCCATGTGAGCAAGGAAAAGCGGATGTGATGATGATGATGATGTAATGAATGAACTGATGTTCTTTCCTTTCATGAGGGAGACAACACATTGTTTAGATTAGCCCTTCCTGTTACCATTTTATAGCATGAACTGAGTACATTTTTCATGCGAGCAGTATTAGAGAGCTTGTCTCCAAGCAGACCAAAATGGCCCCTCTACCGTACATTACCTTCATTATTCCATTTTTGCAACTCCTTTCAAACCTGAATCTTAGTTTTAAATTTTTTGTATTGTATAAACCCTGGCTTATCTGAGTGATCAGCAGTTCCTATTCAGTCTGACTTAGTCAGTGCAATCCATCCAACCTTTGCTCGAAGGGAAAAATATAATTAAATGACGATGATGATGATGATGAGATGACAATGATGATAATTATCAGTATATTATTAGTACTAGTTTATTAAGAATGATATATATATACCAAGTGTTAAGAACCTCATCAACCAGTTTCAACTTATTTAGGAAATGACAATACAAAATATATCTATTAAAAAGCAGGTGAGTTACACAAATATTTTCCATGACAAAAAAAAAAAGTGTCTAATTCTCACAGCTGGGGCAATAAGTGATAATGTTGTACGGTAGTGTCCTGAAAGGTTATGAAATTACGCCCACTTTGTTGTTGAATAAAAAACATGGCCAAAACCGGCTCTGGTTCTATGAAATAAAACCACCCATTTTAAAGGTTTCCAATTTAAATTAAAATCTTACAACATAATTTTATATAAGAACCTTACTTACATTAAGTTACTCTATCCCTTGAAATTCTTCATTTATTAATTAGTGTATTTCATTAAAAATGCAGTCATGAAAGGGTTAAAGGGAAAACGATCAACAAGATCCAACCTCATTCACTTACCAAATGAGGTGGAACTTGTCAAATCTGACCAAAGAAACAATGTTTCCATTGCTGATATTATCTACTGGTTGCATGTACTGGCAGAGAGAGCAATGTGGAATTAAGTGCCTTGATGAAAGACATAATATATCACCTGGTCCTGGAATCCAACTCACATCATGATTGTGAATCCAATTCTCTAACCACTTAGCCACATGCCTTCACAATATCAATTAAAGAATGTGTAATTTCTCATATTTGTAATAAATATTACAATTTGTAAATATTAAGAGGTATGTTCAGATAGTATTTAGTATCCTTGAGCCTTTTTTTTTGTATGTTTTTCAAAATATTTAAGCTGTTATCCACTACTCTCACCAACAAACTGTCAAACTGTTCTCACCATCACAATCCAGACACACACACACACATATATGTTGACTATGTAACAATCTCTTTCTTTTAAGTGTGAAACTAATACGACTTTATGTTAACGCACCTACTTGTTTGTTCGTTTCTTGTTTCCTTCATATATCATTATCATCACCGTTTAATGTCCATTTTCCATGCTTGCATGGGTTAGACCGGTTGCTCATGCCATGAGACAAGTTTGGCCAGTTGGCTGCGCTGAACCTTGCTCAGGTGGAACTGTAAATTTGGCTGAGATTTTTACAGCTAGATGCCCTTCCTAACACCAATCAGTGTGGGACTGAATGGCACCATGAAGAAGGACAAGCCTGTTGGCTATGCCATACTCTGCTCACAGCGGAACCATAGTTTGGGAGCTGGGTGGTCCCACTATGAAGGTCTGGCCAGTTGGCTGCACAAAGCCTTACTCATGGTGGGACCCTGGTTGAGCCATTATGAGGATCTGGCCAATTGGCCGCACCATATCCTGCCCACATTGGAACCATAATTTTGGATCCAGGTGGTTCCACTATGAGGGTGGTTGGGCCAGTTGGCCGCGCCGCACCTTGCATATATCAGGACTGTTACTGTATTTTGGGATATGGTTGGTCCCATTATGAAGGCGGTCAGGCCAGCTGGCCGCACCAAGCCTTACTCATAGTGAGACCCTAGGTGGAGCCATTATGAGGAGGATCTGGCCAGTTGGCCACGCCATACCCTGCCCTCAATGGAACCATAATTGGGAGCTGGGTAGTCCCACGATGAGGTTGGTTAGGCCAGTTGTCTCACCAAGCCTTACTCATAAAGGAGCCGTGTTACAAGGTTGTGCCGATATGAGCCAACACTGGCCTGATGGCCACGCTGTACCTTGCACAGATCGGGACTGTTTCCGTATTTTGGTATCTAGTAGGGCCCCTTATGAGGGAAGTCAGGCCAGTTGGCTGCACCAAGCCTTATTTGTAGTGAGGAGGGTCTAGCAAATTGGCTGCGCTATATCCTGCCAACATCGAAACCATAATTTGGGAGCTGGGTGGTCCTATTATGAGGGAATATATATATATATATATATATATAAATATATATATATATATATAAAAAAAAAAAAATACTCACAGTCCACGCTGTAATGTGGCCGTGTAGGTAACACGGTAAAAAGTTCCCAGTTCCACCCTGTAAATGTGGTTGGTGTTAGGAAGAGCATCCAGCCGTAGAGAGCCTGCCAGATAGTCCTATACGAGCGAGACACGGTCACCCGACCAACCTTGCCTCAAGTGGCACAACTCCCGTCTAACCCAAGCTAGCGTGGAAGATGGACGTTAAACGATGATGATGATGATATATATATATAAAAATAAAAAGATAGTGTTGAAATTCAGATATACCCATTTGTATGTAATTATGATCTTGACTATAGGACTTTGGAAATAAGAGTTCTGGTTGTTTGTGAAATATTTTAGGGCTGCTTACAAAAATATTTTCCAAATTCATCTCTATATTAGCCCTATTGATTCCAAACCACCTGAAGCCATCTTCAGCCCTATGATATAAAATTGTTTGTTTTAAAGTAATTATATTTATCTAAATGTTTCCAGCATGTGGGAACTTTTTAAAGTTTGCTATCTCAAGACTTCTGTGAGCTGCATACCAGACAGAAATCAGGCTCCACTACATTTTGTTGCTGTTCATCTCTGTCTGTAACCCCCAGGTTCACCAAGTCAGCATAAATGTAACTTCAAAACTTTCAACTTTTATCTGTCTAAGTTTCATTTTCTTAACCTCCTCATGCTTTTGGAAGTAAATCAAATTTTCATGCCACCACCATAAATGAAACCTAAAAGTCAGCCCGCTTCATGGTCCTGGCCAACAAGATAGAAAAGACACTGCCCCACAGGACAGCAAGGGAGACTTCAAGGGGCTGACTCTTGCAGGTAGCCAACTCAATTACCATAGCAGTGAGCAGGGATGTGGTCCAGGGGCCAAGAAAACCAGTCCAAATACCAGCTTCAAAATGAAAAGGAGTCCATTTCATTACTAAACTCCTCCAAATTTTTTTTATTATTTTCAAAATTATTTGAAAATCTTTGGCAGCCTATTTCATTAGAAATATGGTAATGAAAGGGTTAAACTTGTAATTTTCAATTAATGATTATAAATATTCTGCTATTACAATCAAAATCTATGTTGATCACAGCACTTGACTTTTATGAAAATTTCAACAAAGAGTAAATATATTGGGAGAATAATTTGTCCCTTACAGTCTTTTATTATTTACTACGGTAGAGGGTCGGACGCCATGCTTTCCAGCATAGTTACGTCCCTTTATGATCTGAGTTCAAATCCCGCCGAGGTTGACTTTGCCTTTCATCCTTACGGGTCGATAAAATAAAGTACCAGTAATGCACTGGGTGATTGCTGGCCTTGTGCCTAAAGTAGAAACAATTATTTACTAACCCTCACAAATCTATGTTAGATTGAGACAATATAGAGTGGAGAGGACCCTCTGGCCCTAGTGAATACTTGACAAACCTCTCTAGTATTGGTGCAATGATAGAATGCACCCAATGCACTCTGTAATGTGGTTGGTGACACTATATTTTGAAATTGTGATTGACAATCAGAGACAATATAGGGCAGAGAGAACTCTTCAGTTTGGCCAAGCATGACAATCTCTCTAGTGCTGGTGCCATGATAAAATGCACCCAGTACACTCTGTAAAGTGTTGATGCTACAATAAAATGCACCAAATACACTCAGTAAGGCATCCATAGAAACCATGTAAAAATATGGAACAGATGAGCAAGATGTGGTCTCTCTGACTCCTCTGGTCTCAGACTGTGACAACCTGCTCAACCCATGGCGGGAGTACTTATGATATACTGAGTAGAGAAGATTAAAATATAGGATAAATAGGATTCTTCAGTCCTACCAAGCACATAACTACCCTTCTAGTGCTGGTGCCGCAATAAGATGCTCTTATCACAGTCTATAAAGTGGTTGGCTTTAAGAAGGGTATCCATCTATAGAAACCATGCCAAAATATGGAATGTATGAGCAATATGTGATCTCCCCTGCCCATTCATTACAATTCCTCCAATCCATGGTAAGCACATGTTAAATGATATCACCATCATCATTAGAATGGCCGTTTAATCCATTTTCCATGCTAGCATGGGTTAGACGGGTTGTCCTGTTTTAGGCCTGTTGGGTCAGGTGACCCTGTCTTGCTCATACAGAACTGTTTCTGGCTTGGTTTCTATGACTGGATGCCCTCCCTAATGCCAACCACATTTAGTGTGAGCTGGGTGCTTTTTGTTGTGTCTCCATCATAACCACTTTACAGTATAGGCTGGAGGCTTCACTGGATGTATGCTAGTCTGTCCTCATGAGATGTATGGGAGGGTGGTGCATACAACATACATATATGCCTCAGCTTCTGCCCATGGGAAAGTAGGTCTTTATTACTGCATAGTGCCATCTTTGCGAGGTACAATTGCGCGAGGTCAGCTTTTATCACTTCATCCAAAGTCTTCCTGGGTTTCCCCACTCCAAAGCTTCCATCGACTTTAAGAACTCTGCACCTTTTTATACAGTTGTCCTCTTTCATACGCATCATGTGTTCATACTAACGCAGTCTCCTCTCTTGCGCACTGCATCTGATTCCTCTTATGTTAGTTTCTCTTTCAGTTCGTTTATGCTTTGCTGACCACGTAAATTACTATTACACATCCAAAGGAGCATCATCATTATTATTTTATGTCTGCTTTCCCTGGTAGCAAGGGTTGGATAGGTCTACATAAACCAAGTCAGTACTGAAACGGGGCTACTGACCTTCCAGACAGGCCGGGGGCTCTGCATTTAGTTTATGTGCAGCCTTACATTTTACTGAGTGCACAGGAGAGGTTGTTATGTCTTTGGCACAACTAAAGAGCTCTCCCAATCCTTTGTTTGGCAAGCTTTCTATGGCTAGATGCCCTTCCCAACACCAACCGCTTTACAGTGTGTACCGGGTATGTTTTCATGTAGATCACCAACACTAGGGAGGTGGTTATGACCTTGATACAACTGAAGGGTCCTCCCAACCCTATATATATATATATATATATATACAATCATTATTTTATACACTTTGATGATAATGATGTATCTACAAGTTTGTGTGTCTGTTCATCCTGCTCTCTTATTTCTCTGAAACAGTCTCTTGTTCTTCCCTTCTCCTTCACACCAGACTATTCGTTTTACCTCTCTTCCTATTATTCATTTACTTTATCTTATATCTCCCTCTTTCTCACTTCTCTCTGTGGCTGTCATCATCTTTTTTTATCTGGTCCCACAACCACCACCCTCAATACTTTGGAACATCTTGTTCATATGCGTGTATGTTTATTTGGAAGGGATATATACACATATCAAACATTCTTTCTTGCACACACATATATACATATGTATTGAGAGCAAAATTGGGCCTAAGAGGGTTCAAATGCTGTGTGTAGGAGAGAAGACTGCGGTGTTATGGCCATGTGATATGTATGAAGGATGACAGCTGATTAAAAAGGTGCAGGGTTTTAGAGGTTGCAGGATGCAACCCACAAAAGAAAAAGAGCCAGGAAGATGTGGGATGAAACTATAAAGGCGGACCTGACTCTCCCAATGAGGATGACACAGGACTAAGTCCTCTGGTGCTACAATGTACGACAAACGACCCAGCTCATAACAGTACCATACAGCCCACCCAGTAAATGGCTCCCTTTATGAGTAAGGCTTGACACAGCCAACTGGATAAACCTCCCTCATAAACTATGGTTACGCTGTGAGCAGGGTACAGCACAGCCAACTGGCCTGCCCCTCATATAAAAGTGTCATCCAGTTCTATACTGTAAACGTGGTTGAAGCTCCCAAACTATGGTTCTGCAGTGAGAAGGGATTTATGTGGCCACCCAATTCCATACTGCAAATGTAGTTACAGCACCCAAACTATGGTTTCACTGTGAGAATGGTTCGGCACAAACAACTGGCATGTCCCTCCCCATAATGGTGCCAGCCAGCTCCACACTGTAGATGTGGTTGGTATTAGGAAGGGCATCCAGCTGTAAAACCCCTGGCCAAGTTTACAGTCCCGTAGGTGCAAGGTATGGTGTGGCTAATTTTAGCCATATTTGTCTCGATGTGGATCATCATCATCATCATTTCATTTTACGTCCGCTTTTCCCTGCTTGCAAGGGTGGGACGGGAACTGATTCCGGCTAGATTTCTACAGCTGGATGCCCTTCCTAACACCAACCTCATTTACAGTGAGTGCTGGGTGCTTTTTTGCCGTGGCACCTACACGACCACTTTACAGTGGAATGATAGGGACCCCAGTCCCTATCATCTCATTTCTACAGTTGAGTAAACTGGAGCAATGTGAAATAAAGTGTCTTGCTCAAGGAAACAACACATCACTCGGTCTGAGAATTGAACTCACAACCTTTCGATTGCAAGGCCAATGCTCGAACCACTAAGCCATGTGCATCCATTATGACCTGTTTAAACCCATGCAAGCAAGGAAAATGGAGACATTAAACAGTGATGATGATGATGATGATGATGATGATGATCATCATCATCGTTTA
The DNA here is from genome assembly GCA_964016885.1 of Eledone cirrhosa. Classification (NCBI taxonomy): domain Eukaryota; kingdom Metazoa; phylum Mollusca; class Cephalopoda; order Octopoda; family Eledonidae; genus Eledone; species Eledone cirrhosa. Next base: position 230,874,063 of record OZ024740.1, read on the forward strand.
ATGTCCATCTTCGTCCATAACGCTTGCATGAGTTTGGACGGGAGTTTTCCCACTTGAGACAAGAGTGGTTGTCTTGCTCACATAGGACTGTCTGGTGGGTTTTCTACGGCTGGATGCCCTTCCTAACACCAACCACGTTTACAGTGTGGGACTGGGAGGTTTTTACCGTGCTACCTACACGGCCACATTACAGCGTGGACTGTGTGTTTTTTTGTTGTGACACCTACACGACCTCATTTGTTTCGGACTGGATGTTGTGGTACCAACATAACTTTACATTGAAAGGGGTGGTGTGGATGGGGTGGGGGTAGTGAGACGGGAGTGTATTTTGTTAGAGGTGCCTACTGACTGTAGTAGGTTTCACTTTGTACTTAGGTAAGGCAGGTCTTCTGTATTACTGTGTAGCGCCAAAGATCTCGGTCCAGTGACATTGTCTTGGAGAGGTGTAAGTGTGTGAGGTCGGAATTTATCAAGTCGTCCCAGGTTTTTCTGGGTCTGCCTACTCCGTGGCTACCGTCTATTTTTATTGCCCTGCACTATTTTATACTGCTGTCGTCTTTCATGCACATCACGTGACCATACCAACATAGCCTTCTCTCGAGTAAACAACATCTGATCCCTCTTATTTCTAATTTTTCCCTTAGTTCATTTATGCTTTGCCGTTCACGTATATTACTATTACACATCCAGCGGAGCATGCAAGCTTCGTTCCTCTCCACACAATGCCTAGGTCTCACTGCCATGTAATATTGCTGTTCGTATGCAGGCATCATACAGCCTGCCTTTCATTTTTAGAGAGAACCCTTTAGTGGCTAATAGTGGTATAAGCTCTCTGAACTTTTTCCATCCAGTTCCGACTCTAGCTACTGTACTTTCAGAGCACACTCCACCACTGCTGATTTGGTCACCCAAGTAACGGAAGGTGTCCACTATTTCTATAGAACCATCTGTGCAATGGAATGAGCTAGTATTCTGTGGGCACTTGCTGCTACTTATTGCACCAGAGCACCGGCCACATATAAAATCTATGTTCTTAGTTAGCTTACCTGTGATCCCACCACATCTTTTATGCACCCATACTTTGCATTTGGGACATAAAATGGAGTTTCTACCTACTCCTTTCCTACACACTGAGCATGGCCATTTCCCGGATGGGACCGGTGCCCTATTTTCCTTCCTACAAACTAGAACTTTAGTCTTAGACAGGTTAATTTTAAGGCCATGCTTCCATGTTTGGAATTTCTTCTCTAGTTCGGCCATTGTTTCAGCTATGAGCGTTAGATCATCTGCGTATAGGAGTTCCCATGGGCAGCCGGTCTTGAACTCCACTGTTATAGCCTGAAGGGCAATAATAAACAGTAGGGGGCTAAGAACGGAACCCTGATGAACACCTACTTTTACGCTAAACTCTTCACTATATTCGTTAATTCTAACCTTGCTGACTGTTTCTTTATACATGGCTTGTATAGCTCTCACAAGCCATTCATCAACATCTAGTTTTCTAAGAGCCCACCAGATAATGGAACGGGGGACTCTGTCGAAGGCTTTCTCCAAGTCGACAAAAGCTAAGTATAGGGGTTTACTTTTAGCTAGGTACTTCTCCTGTAGTTGTCGTACAATGAAAAGAGCATCTGTGGTACTTTTACCTGACACAAACCCGACCTATATATATACTAGAGTTGCTCGCACATTGCTCGGACTGTTTGTTTTTTTCGCTGTTTTCTCTTTTCTTCCTTTTTGCTTTCCTTCCCCCTTTCCTCCATTTTCCCAACAACTTATCCAGTTATTGACACCCTGGGACAAGATATATTGTCTTTAAAGCATAGAAATATCCGAGACCCACCCCCTCCCTTCTTACTTTATTCGTATTCCCACTGCATTTTAAGTTACCTTAAATAGCATCTACACAGCTATTTCTATTCTCCATATATTTCATCTTATATATATATATATACATAAACACACACACACTCACGGTGAACATGCTGACTACACGAGGTTGTGTATGCAAAGCACCAATCAGTAAACAATGATGCAATCTGATTCAAGCACTCAACATCATGTCTTTTCTTCCAAATATGATTTGTCAGTTAGTGACAGAGTATATGTATGTATAAGAAAAATGTGAAGTACGGTGTAGATGTTAAAGAGTCCTTTATTAACAAAGCTGTGATACATATTTCAATGATGATCATGGCTACATGATTGGTCAATCACGTAACTCATCAAACGATATCATCAGACATCATTATGTAATAAGGTTACATTTCCGGGGCAATCCAATCTAAAGACAAGGGAATGGACAGAAATGATGTTTTCATAGCCGAAGTCTAGGAACGTAATTGAACAATCACGTGGCCACGATCGTCATTGAAATATGCATCACAGTTTTGTTAATAAAGGGCCCTTTACCATCTACACCGAACTTCACATTTTCGTTATTCTCTCTCTCTCCCTATATATATATATATATATACTAGCAGATTTACCCGGCGTTTGAAAATCCCATAAGGATTTAGTTTTTATGGGTTTGCTGACACAGGCATGTGATTTTGTATTGCTCAACGTGGGTCGATTTGAAAATTTTTTGTGATGTGACCATTTTAGCGACAGGTGCAACGTGCACAGAAAATTTGGTCAAATTCGGTTCGGAATTGTAAAAGCCTTAGCTGTCCAAAGTTCACACATATCCTCGCTTTTATATATATAGATTTCGCAGCTCTAGCATCACTCCTTCATAGTCAGCCAAAGAACTTTTCAACCCAAATTTGTATACAATACACAATTACTTGTCCTAACTGGCTTCCATAATTTTTTCATCTCCTCACTCCTCTACTTTTTTCTCTTCCCCTTAAACGTATCTTCCTACCTCTTTCTGCCACTCTTACTTACTCCGTCTCTTTCTCTCTTTTTATATCTTATTTTCCCCACCTCTCTCTGTTTGTGTCATTTCTCCTCTCTTTCTCCCTATCTTTATATTTCATCTGCCCCCCCCCCCCCCATTAATTATGGCTTTCCGCTCTCATTCTTTTATATAACTCCCCCTTTCTATCTCATCTCCCTCTGTCTCTTTTTATACCATATCTCTTCTCTCGCCCCCTCCCCCTCTCTATTTGTATCATATCTCCCCTTTTCTCTCTCCCTCTTTATACCATATCTCCTCTCTCTCTCTCCCTCCCTCTCTGTAACATATCTTCTCTCTCTCCCTTCGTACTATATCTCCCTCTTTCCCTCTCTACCATATCTTCTCTCTCTCTCTCTGTGTTTCCTCTACCACTGATTCTGACCCCCGTGGTCTTTCATACTCTGTACACACACATCCTCGCTTTTATCTATATAGACAATATTACTATCGATTTGGAAAATTTTTGTGATGTGACCATCTTAGCGACAGGTGCAACGTGCACAGAAAATTTGGTCAAATTCGGTTGGGAATTGTAAAAGCCTTAGCTGTCCAAAGTTGTCCACAGACACACACACACACATCCTCACTTTTATATATATATATATGTATGTAAAAGGTAAACAGAAATAACAACACAATCAGTACAGTATAAGAAAGGAATATATTAGTTTAACGCATGAAATAGTAGGAAGAGGGTCTTAACATTTTGGATGCTAGGCCTTCATCAGAAGATAAACACACACACACTAAATGGTAGAATTAAGTTCAAACAAATAAGTAGATCATTGAAGCTAATTCTTTAAAATATATGAACCAGCGACTGATCTCTCAGGTAATTTGATACTTTAATGCCAGCAACAATACAGCCTCCCACTTCCTATATACCTACTAGAATAGCAATACTATTTATATGACTACTGGACAGCAATGTAAACACAATGATGAACCAGTACCATACCCCCCCCCCCCCCCCCAAAAAAAAAACACTGAAGAGAACATGTCAGAAGGTTATGCAACCACTCTGTCATCTTCAAAATATATATAACAGAATTATGTAATAAACACATTTCTCTCTTATTTATAATATATATACACACACAGAAGAGGCACCTTCCCATTGGCACAGGCTGAAGCTGAAACATGTATCTCTCATGAGGACAGGCTGTAGCATACATCCAGTGAAGCCCACACTGTAAAGTGGTCGTGATGGTGACACAACAAAAAGCGCCCAACTCATACTGTACTGGTCGTGGTGGCGACACACCAAAAAAGCACCTACCCCACACTGTGAAGTGGTTGTGTAGGAGTCATGATAAAAAGAACCCAGCAGCACACACTATAAATGTGGTTGGCATTAGGAAGGGCAGTCATTCACAGAAACCAAGATGGAATCAGTTCTGTGTGAGCAAGACACAGTCACCTGACACAACTTGCCCCAAACGGGGGATAGTGATGATATCATCATCATCGCCATTTTTTGTCCATTCTTCCAGGCTAGTATGGGTTAGACGAGTTGTCCTGTTGTGGGCAATGCCAGGTCACGTGACCATGTCTTACTCATACAGAACTGATTTTGGCTTGATTTCTACAGCTAGATGCCCTTCCTAACACCAACCTCATTAACAGTGAGTACTAGGTACTTTTTATCGTGGCGTCTACACAACCTCTTTACAGTGTGGACAGGGTGCTTTTTGTCATGACACCTACATGACCACTTTACAGTGGAAGGGGGTGGGTGGGTGGAAACATATTCTCTATATGCTTCAGCCTGTACCTGTAGGAAGTTGGGTCTTCTGTATTACACCGCAACCCCAGAGATCTCGGTCCTGTGTCATTGCCTTTGAAAGGTGTAATTGGGCAAGATAAAATTTTATTCCCTCATCCCATGTTTTCTTGGGTGTCCAAGGTTTACATTGACTTTTAGCATGCTGCATCTTTTTATGCAACTGTCATCCTTCATGTGCATCACATATCCATACCAATGTAATCTCCTCTCCTGCACACAGCATTTGATTCCTCTTATGCCTATATATATCATCATCAACGTTTAACGTCCGTGTTCCACGCTTGCATGGGTTTGGATATATATATATATATATATATATATATAAGTAAACAAAATGAAAAATTTTGTTTACCTATTTTCTTTGATAAAATTTTTTCTTATCTTGTTTACTTTTCCCAAATACAATTTTATTATGCTCTGATAAATTGCTTTTTATTTACAACTCTCCAAAGTTCCTTTGGATCCCCCTGATGATGGATGATAAATCCAAAATATAGGGATTAATGAATCTATTCCACGGAACTTCATCTCATTTTCATTCCATTTTACACTTTCTCTACTCTTTTTGAAGTTTCGCATTCGTTCATTTCAATGTTCAATGTTTATTTTAAAATGCTTCTTCTTACTCAACTAACTTCAGCTCCCAATATATTGAGCAGGGTATGGCGCAGCCAACTGACCAGACCCTCTTCATAATAGTGCCACCAAGTTCCACACTATAAACGTGGTTGGTGTTAGGAAGGACATCTGTAAAAATCCCAGCTAACTGGCGAGACGTATCATAATGTGGATGACCCATCTAACCCATGCAAGCGTGGAAAAAATAGATGTTAAAGGGTGATAATGATGATGATACATATTTATACATCCATATATATACATGCAGTAATACAGAGTACCCGACCTCCCATGGGTACAAGCTCAAGCATATAGACAATATGCCCCCACACCCTCCCACTGCAAAAAAGCACCCAGCCCACACTGTAAAGTGGACGTGTAGGCGCCACGGAAAAAAGCACCCAGCACTCACTGTAAATGAGGTTGGTGTTAGGAAGGGCATCCAGCTGTAAAAATCAAGCCAAAGTCAGTTTCTGTATGAGCAAGGCATGGTCAGCCGACCAGACACTGCCCACAACAGGACAACCCGTCTAACCCATGGTAGCATGGAAGAACGGACGTAAAACGGTGATGATGATGATGATGATAATATATATATATATATATAAAGGGATGGAAAAAGTTCAGGGAACTACTCCGTTACTAGCTACAAAAGGTTTTTCTCTCAAGATAAAAGGCAAGCTGTACAATGACTGTGTGTGCACAGCAATGATACATGGAAGCAAAACATGGGCTCTGCGTGCCAAGGATCTACAAAGATTGAAAAGAAATGGATTGAAAGCGAAACTGGGCATAAGAGGGATCAAATGCTGTGTGCAGGAGAGCAGACTGCAGTGGTATGGACATATGATACGCATGAAGGATTGCAGCAGTATAGAAAGGAGCAGGGAACTAGATGTTGTAGGACATCCCAGGAAAACATGGGATGAAACGATAAAGGCTGACCTGGCTCAATTGAACCTCTCAACGGAGATGACAGGCCTCTGACACTAAAACGTACGAGGAAAATGTCGACAACTCAACCTCAGACCCTGCTCATAATGGTGCCACCCAGCTCCGCACTGTAAACATGGTTGATGCCAGGAGCACCCAGTAACATGGCTCCTTTATGAGTAAGGCATGGCCATGCCATACCTTGCTTATACAGGGCTACATTCCAGCTGGTTTTTTATTGACTGCTCAATGTCCTTCCTAGCACCAACCACATTTACAGTGTGGAACTGGGTGGTCCTGTTGTGAGGAAGGTTTAGCCAGTTGACTATGTTGTACAGTGTTCATAGTGGGGTACTGGGTGGTCCTGTTGTGAGTCAAGTCTGGCCAGATGGCTGTGCTGTACCCTATTTATGAGCGGATCCGTATTTGGAAGCTGGGTGGACCCGTAATGAGGTAGGCCTGTGATTTGGCTGGGATTTTTACGGTTGCTGGATACCTTTCCTAACACCAACCACATTTACAGTGTAGGACTGGGTGGTCACAATTATGAGGCAAGTCTGGCCAGTTGGCTGCGCTGTATCTTGCTCATATGGGACTTGGCTAGGTTTTTACAGCTGCTAGGTGTCCTTCCTAGCAGCAACCACGTTTACACTGTGGAACTGCATGTTTCGTTATGGGGAGGCTCTTGCCAGTTGGCTGTGCCAGACCATGCACATATAGGATCGCGTTATGGTTGGGTTTTTACAGCTGCCAGTTGTCCTTCCTAACACCAACCATGTTTACAGTGTGGGACTGGGTGGTTGATTGGAAAAGTTATAACAGTATATGAAGTAACAGAACACTATATTATTTCTGGAAAACAAAAATAAGGCAGAAACATTTGTGTGGCCTTTTTTCTCTCCTCCCCCCACTCTGCAATGTTGAATGTGGAAGGGCATCTAGATCTAAAGTCTGTCTCAAGCTTGGAGGCCCATCAGGCCATTGCTTATCCTGGTTTCCATGGCATGAAGCAACTGAGATTATAGGACTTTCCCCTGGACAGGACGCCAGTCCATCATGGGGTTAAATTCCAAGTTATTGCTGGAACTCAATTTCAGCTGAGTATACTGGAGCAACGCGAAATGAAGAGTTTTGTTCAGTTCAAGAACACAACACTAGTCCAGGAATCAAACCCAAAACAGTTAAGATTTGTAGGACATTGCTGGAGAAGTAAGCAAAAAGTTTCCAGATATTTGTAATACATTGATGCCAATTTATGTTTTGTACAAAAATAATATAACAATAGATAAACTTACTTTATAATCCTTGAATTTGCCTTTCCATGAACATCCTGGATATAAGCACTGAGCAGGGTGTTTGTCAAGTTCTTTTCGAAGGTAATAATCAGGAGTATATGGTTGCTGCAAACAAATTTGTCATTATTTATTAGAAGAAACAATGTTGTATTAAATGGTTAAATATTTCATCAATAAAGAAGACCTGGGCAGAGGTTGTGAGAGCTGACCGTAAGTTACTGAGACTCACAGGAGATAATGAGTGGAGAGATGCTGTGCTGAGGACCAGTCCAACCCATGCAAGCAGGGAAAAATGGATGTAAAATGATGATATTACAGAATTTGGGGAATTTCTTTATCCATAACATAATTTTTTCTAATTTTGGAACAAGGCCAGCAATTTGAAGGGGAGGAGGAAATTGATTAAATTGATTGGTACTTTATTTTATATAGACCCTGTAAGGAGGAAAGGCAAAGTTAACCTCAGCAGGATTTGAACTCAGAACATAAAGGGCTGTAACTATATGCTACAAAGCACATTGACCAACGTTCTACCGACACTGCCAATCCACCGCCCTCTTAGTAATTAACACGAGTAGGATTCAAACCCATAGACATTCGTCTATTGGAACTTAAGTCCAACACCTTAAACATTCAGCCATTGGACTGGGGTAACATAAAAAAAAGTAAAGTTGATTTCTAGAATTTGTTAACATTAGTTACAACAAATAAAATCTCCACAGTTCGAAATAATGTTTTGATATGAAGATGGGGAAGGCAACCGGTCCATCGGGTATAGCTGGCGAGATGCTGAAGGCATCTGGGTCGGTAGGTCACATCATAACCACACGTACTGTTAACCAGATAATACTAGGTGTCCTACCAAAGGATTGGTGCAGCAGCATCATTGTCAACTGCTATAAGGGTAAAGATGATGTACTAGATAGAGGAAACCAAAGGATTGGTGCAGCAGCATCATTGTCAACTGCTACAAGGGTAAAGATGATGTACTAGATAGAGGAAACTATAGAGGTATAGAGCTGATGGACCAGCTCATGAAAGTAACAGAAAGAGTTATAGCACAGTTGATTAGGGACCGGGTGAAACTAGATGAGATTCAATTTGGGTTTGTGCCAGGAAAAGGCACCACTGATGCCCTCTTCCTTGTGAGGCAGTTACAGAAAAAGTACCTAGCCGCTCTACCTGGAAAACCCTATGACAGAGTTCCCCGTGCTATAATCTGGTGGGCTCTTAGAAAACTAGGAGTAGATGGATAGCTTGTGAAAGCTGTAAAAGCCACGTATGGGGAGCAGTCAGCAAAGTTAGGATTAGCAAGGACTATAGCGAGGAATTTAGCATACAGGTCGGTATCCACCAGGGCTCTGTTCTTAGCCCTCTCCTGTTCATCATAGTTTTGCAGGCAATAACGGAGGAGTTTAAGACCGGATGCCCATGGGAACTCCTGTATGGAGATGACCTCGCATTTATAGCTGAATCTATGGTAGAACTAGAGAAGAAATTCCAAACATGGAAGCAGAGGCTAGAAAGAAAGGGTCTCAAAGTCAACGGCTTCACAAGTAACAGCTGTGCTGGGACAGCAAGCAGCAAACAGCCACAGGAAACAAGTACTACCAAACTCTGGGAGGGCTCTGTAGAAACAGTAGACAGCTTCTGCTACCTAGGTGACCGAATTAGCAGCGGAGATGGGTGTTCGGAAAGTACAATAACTAGGGTAAGAATGGGATAGAAGAAGTTCAGGGAGCTACTGCCACTGCTAGCTGCAAAAGGCTTTTCCCTCAAAATGAAAGGCAGACTGTATGATGGGTGTATACAAACAGCAATGTTACTTGGTAGTGAGACCTGGGCGCTGTTTGTAGAAGACTTGCGTAGATTAAAAAGAAACGAAGCTTGCATGCTCCGATGGATTTGTAATAGTAATATACATGAACGGCAAAGCATAAATGAATTGAGAGAGAGAGACTGAGCATAAGAAGAATCAAATGCTGTGTGCAGGAGAGGAGGTTGCGTTGGTATGGACAGGTGATGTGCATGAAGGATGACAGCTGCATAAAAAGGTGCAGAGCACTAGAAGTCGATGGAAACCGCGGAGTGGGGAGACCCAAGAAGACTTGGGATGAGGTGATAAAAGCCGACCTTACCCAATTACACCTCTCAAAGGTGATGACACACGACTGTGACCTCTGGAGTCCCACAGTAATACAGAAGACCCGACCTCCCACAGGTACAAGCTGAAGCTGAAGCATATAGACAATATGCCTCCACACCCTCCCACTGCTAAGTGGTCGTGGAGGCGCCACGGAAAAAAAGCACCCAGCACTCACTGTAAAAATCAAGCCAGAATCAGTTCCTGTATGAGCAAGGCATGGTCAGCCGACCGGCTACTGCCCACAACAGGACAACCCGTCTAACCCATGCTAGCGTGGAAGAACGGACATAAAACGGTGATGATGATGATGATGATGATTACAGGCTAACTAATAACATTCTAAAAAAAAAAAAAACTGTTTTAGTAAAACCCACTTGTCAAGTACAGAATTACCAATTCTTGGCTTGTAAGTTCAAATTCATGGTATTTTGTTGTGAATTTTGTCAAGACATTTTATTATATATCCTTCTACACATGTGGAGAGAGATACCAAAGAGCACTATGATCTGACCTGATACAATAAGGCCAGAGATAGGAGGCAATTGAGGTCAACCAGAGAGGGGTTCCTCCAAGATGAATGAGGAGGAGCTGGATTCTGGATGGATATATATATATATATATATACACACATATTATCACCACCATCATTGTTTAATATCTGCTTTCCCTGCTAGCATAGGTTGGACTATATATACATACATACATACACACACACACACATATATATAAAAAGAAACAATCTTTTTTTTGTCCACTATATCACATATTAATCTCTCCCTCCGCCTCTGAGACTTTCTCACTTGCTATAAATGTGTCAGGAAATAGTCCATTTTTCTGAGGGGTCTCTTGATAAGCCGTATAAACCTCACTGCGATGATGCACTTTTAAAGCGCAGAAATCGGTATCGGTGCACACGGATCGGCGAAACTGCAGTCGGGACTTTGAAGAAAAAATAGGTATATTTTGTCTGTTATTTCCTCATGTTTTGTAATTTGATATATATATGTATGGAGGCACATGGCTTAGTGGTTAGAGCATTGGCCTTGCAATCGAAAGGTTGTGAGTTCAATTCTCAGACCGGGTGATGTGTTGTTTCCTTGAGCAAGACACTTATTTCACATTGCTCCAGTTTACTCAGCTGTAGAAATGAGATGATAGGGACTGGGGTCCATATCATTCCACTGCAAAGTGGTCGTGGAGGTGCCACGGCAAAAAAGCACCCAGCACTCACTGTAAATGAGGTTGGTGTTAGGAAGGGCATCCAGCTGTAGAAATCAAGCCAGCATCAGTTCCCGTCCCACCCTTGCAAGCAGGGAAAAAGCGGACGTAAAATGAAATGAAATGAAAATGAAATATGTATATATATATAATCAACAAAAAATCACCTAGAGAACATAAAAATGGCTCCTGTAGAATCAAAAGTGAATGCCCATTACAAGGTAAATACAATACCAAAGCTATTGTATATGCGGCTAAAGTGACAACCATCAGCAACAACCAACCAGCCACCAGTGAACGATATGTGGGTATGACGCAAGACAAATTCAAAACGCGTTATTACTCACACGTCGCATCCTTTCGACATCCAGAAAAAAGATTTACAACAGCTCTGGCTAGCAGAATATGGGATTTGAAAGACCAAGGTATCCAATATAAATTGGATTGGTCAATTTTGAACCAATCTAAAGAATATGCAAGAGGAACAAGAAAATGCACGCTCTGCATAAATGAAAAATATTGGATTTTGCAAAACCTTAAATCACCAAAGACCTGCCTAAACACAAAGACAGAAATTTTCAACAGTTGCCCACACATGAAATCACACCTGCTTTCCAGCTCATATAAACTTAACACACTTTCAGATACTTATCCTCCATAAGCTCTTATTTTTCACTTAAATTATTCTCTTTAAGACTACCTTTTCTGATTTACTTTCATTTTTAATCTTATTATTAATTTTATTTTTATTTTTACTTCACATCCACCACTACCCTCCCCCCTCCCCCTACTCTCCGATTCACTTACCTAATATCTTCACTTTCCACCTTTTACTTCCCTATTTTCTTCACTACCTGATTACAAAGTCACTTGCATTTTCCACTCAAGATATTTTCTTTTATTTCGCAGCCAATTTTATATTTTTATATTTGTACTCACTTATTCACAAGGCTGTTTTTACACCCTGTATCTATGTGTCTGAGCGTCTTTACGTGTGTATACTTTCTGTATATTTACACGAACGCCTCCGTATGTGCGTGTATATATATATGTGTATGTATGTGTGTTTTTACATCTATGTTTATTTACATTCTTATTTTTATGTGTGTGCATGTTAGCGGGTCAACGTGCGTGAGTGTACGTATGTGTGTGTGTGTACGTACTGCATGTATGGATATGTATGTGTGCGTATGTATATATATATATATATTTATGTGTGTGTATGTGTGTGTGTGTGTATACAGTCGCGTACGTACGCGTGATTAGATATACATGGGGCGATGTGTATATATATATATGTGCATCCTGTGTGTGTATGTACGCTTGCATATGCTTTTGTCTGCACGTATTGCGTGTATATATATATTTTTTTATAGATATATGTTTCTTTTAGATATATGTGTGTATGTACGCGTGTACCTTGTTTGTTTTCTTTTCTTTCCTTTGCAATTTTTTCTTTCTAATTTATTGTTCCATTTTTATAATTATATCGAGAATGATTCTTTTTACTATTACACTCCCTTACCTCTTCTTCCGCATATAAGTGTACGCGCGTGCGTATGTTTATACGTGTGCCTTCATATTCTTATAATGTATCTGTTTTTTCTGTATACCTGTCAACCAGACATTCACATCATGTCTGTGTCTATCGTTATATATACACAGATATACTTGCCTTCATACATATATTTACGCACACATTTTCCCTATACACACACATTTGTACATACATACATGTGTATATCTGTGAGTGTATATACATACATATACACACACCTAACTATATTTCTTAAAATTTTTTTTTATATATTTTATATGTCTATTTTTCTTGCATTTCTTGAGGAGACTTTCCAAATATTTATCTATGTTTTATATTGCCTCGTCCGACGAACGAATGAAGACGTTTCTTTCGTATTCGGCTTATTCGGGAAACCTCTGGTAATGAGGTAATTACTTTGTATTGTTTCTATACATTAAATTTTGCTCTGGTACTTACATAGAGCACTCTTCACTCCTATGACCGTTTCTATTTTCAACGGAAACTTCAATACATACACATATATATATATATATAATGTCACATATGAAGTGTTCACAGTTCAAAGACTGAGAAGACTGCAAATCAGGTTAGCACTTGTTGCATATATGGTTGCTGGGCACATATGAAGTGTTCACAGTTCAAAGAGTGAGAAGACTGCAAATCAGGTTAGCACTTGATGCATATATGGATGCTGGGCAGGCATAGTTGCAACAGAGGACCCTCCATTGGAATTATACCATGTATCTATACCATGCAGTAGCTATGGTAGTATATGTAGTACCTACTGGCTATGATATAGTAGCTTATGGTTATGATACAACTGCTGCTGGTTGTGACCTGGTAACTGTTGGTTGTAGCTTGATGGCTGCCGTCTCTCATTGCTGGTTAAGACAGGGTAGGCCACATCTGTTGGTCATCTCTTATCAGTGATAGCAGCAGCAGGTTGCATACGTGTGACCAAGATGTATCCAGGTTGGTGATTTACGTATTTTCAAAGGATTCAATAAGTTAAACCTCCCGCTCAACAGCTCAAGTCCAACATTTAATTAGCTGTCAAGATTAGGTATGAGAAGTTCAGGGAAGTTTCCCTGTGAGACTAACATCCTGACCAGTCACTCATCTATTCTGATTAAGTGCTGGCTTTATGAACTTCTGATCCTCATGAAAATAACTTGAAAGTTTCTTTTCTGCTCTACATTCATTTTATTCATGTTATCATGCATGACGTGTCTCCAAAATTTTAAAATCTATATTTAGTCTATAAAAAAAGAACCAGTCTACTACTGGGGTGGATTCTTCCTCTATATCTCTTTCTCACTTCCATTCTCCCACTATCCTTCTCTGGAGGAAATTTGCTGTATTCAGATATGGAGAGGAGATGGGCTCAGCTAGGCTTTAAAAGAAATGCCCTAGATATACTATATGTCAATGCGGTACTCCTACAACAACTCCCTCAGGAATTGTGGGTCCACAATATTCAGTTTTTTACAACTGGAAATCCTACAGCAAGAATTTTTTTTTATAGAAAAACAATGATAAATTTCATTAATGGTTCCTTACTACGCCAAAAGACCAGGGGAGAATATAACTGAATGAAGTCCAATATTGGACAAGTATTTTATTGAAGAGTAAAGTAAACTCCTGTTAGTATTTAAACACTAAAACTAAGTACTGTAATAAGAGATTTTGTATTTTTGCTTGGAGCATTGAGTATAGTATATAAAATGTTATTTGATGGCTACGACAATGTGAAACAGACGGTAAAATATTTATTCGACAAATAAATAAAATAACAGGTAACACACTAACATCTTAATTTTTACCGTCTGTTTCACATTGTCATAGCCTTCAAATAATATAACTACTTTAAAGAGAAGAGGGCATCCCAAGATGAACTGGTGGCAGATAATCGACAGAGACCTGATAACTGTCAACAAAAATTGGAACAATATATTGATAGATGCAGCTGACTGTGGTCATTGGAGCACTTTGGCTGCCTCATGTATCTTAAAGCGCGGGTGTATTGATAGATGCAATTGACCGTGGTCATTAGAGCACTTTGGCTGCCTCATGTGTCTCAAGACGTGGGAGCTTCTAAGTTTAAGTAATGTGTTTAGTTCAGACCTCCACTGCCAAGACCAGTTTTCAAGCCCTGATATCTAATATCAAGAAGAATATGTTGAACCTTTGTCAGTTCTTTTGATGAGTGTTCTAGTTGTTTAATCAATGGAACAACCTTAATGTGTAAGTGGTTGAGACATCCACAGACATGTGTACAATTAGTTTTCCCCAACTGAGTGGACTGGACTAATATGAAATAAAGTGTCTTGCTCAAAGACACAACATGCAACCAGGATTCAAATTCAAGACCTTAAGATCATGAGCTGGACACCCTAACCACTAAGCCGTGTGGCTTCAGAAGAAGTATGTAAATGCAAATGTATGTATGGTCACGTTACTCCTAAGGAAATCGTAGAGGGCACCATATTGACATACAGCATTTCTAGGGTATTTTTAAAAGAGAGTGAGAAAGAGATATAGAGGAAGAATCGACCCCAGTACAAGACTGGTACTTTTTTTTTATGAACTTTGGCGGGATTTGAACTCAGAGAACAGAGAGCCAAAACAAATACAAATATAGATATACATACCTCATTTTTGGAAATCAGCATACTAATAGTGGGATCAATAGAATCAGATTCATTTGACACATCTTCCAAACATTTTTCACAAATGCTATCTCTGTGAGAAAAAGAAAAAAAAACAAAAAAACTTTACAGGATATGTTCTTCGATATATGATCCCATTGCTTTCATATTTAACCCTTTTGACTCCAAATTTGCCTGAAACTAGCCATCATTTTTATATTAAATTGTTTATATTTATCTAAATATATTTATATTTATCACAAAACAAAACTGTATTTAAAGTACTTATATTCATCTAAAAAAGTATTATATTTTATGTATTAAGTTGTTTCAAACAGCAGCTTAATAATGGGAAAATTATATTACTAAATCCCCTTCAAATTTTTGATTATTTTCAAAATTACTTGAAAATTATAGGCAGTGTATTTCATTAGAAATATGATAACAAAAGAGATAACAAGGGATAAAGATAGTCTGCCTCAAATTGATCCAACAGAGGGACCAGCTGTGCAGGTTAATGGTAGTATAGTAAGTAAGGCAATCAAAGATATGAAGACAGGCAAGGCAGCTGGGCCTTCGGAGATAGTTGCTGAAATGTTGAAAGCATCTGGAATGGTGAGACATACTACAGTCACCCAGATAGTAAACCAAGAAATACAGAATGGGGTCATACCAAATGACTGGCGTAGCAGCATCATCATCAACTGCTACAAGGGCAAAGGAGACGCCCTAGATAGAGGAAACTACAGAGGCATTAAGTTAGTTGACCAGGGCATGAAGGTTACAGAAAAAGTTATTGCACAACTGATTAGAGACCAAATTGATCTAAATGAAATGCAGTTTGGGTTTGTACCATGTAATAGTACCATAGATGCTCTCTTCCTTGTATGGCAACTACAGGAGAAGAACTTAGCTAAAAGTAAACCCCTCTACTTAGCTTTTGTTGACTTGGAGAAAGCCTTTGACAGAGTCCTTCGCACCATTATCTGGTGGGCTCTTAGAAAACTAGGAGTAGATGAGTGGCTTGTGAGAGCTATACAAGCCATGTATAAAGAAACAATCAGCAAGGTTAGAATTAACAATGAATATAGTGAAGAATTTAGCATAAAAGTAGGTGTTCACCAAGGCTCCTTCCTCCTGTTTATTATTGCCCTACAGACTATATCAGAAGAGTTTAAGACTGGCTGCCCATGGGAACTTCTATATGCAGATGATCTAACTCTCATAGCTGAATCTATGACTGAACTTGAGAAAAAATTCCAAACATGGAAGAATCAAAAGGCTTTAAAGTTAACTTGTCTAAGACTAAAGTTCTAGTATGTAGAAAGGAGAATAGGGTACATGTGCCTCTGGGAAATGGCCATGCTCAGTGTGTAAGAAAGGTGTAGGTAGAAATTCCATTCTATGCCCCAAATGCAAACTATGGGTACATGAAACATGTAGTGGGATCACAGGCAAGCTATCTAAGAATGTAGATTTTATATGTGGCCAATGCTCAGGTGCAGTAAGTAGCGAGTGCCCACTGGCTACTACCTTATTTAAACAACTACTATTATAGTAGCTGCGTTGTGGTAACTATGTTTTCAAATTTCCAAATGCTGTGAAGTTCAACTGAATATGTGTGCGCATGTGTGTATAACAGAAAAACCAAGGGAAAAACAATCAGTCCCTTCTCACCAGTCAACTTCTGGAAAATCATGATGTACATAGCGTTCCTAAATCGTTACCAAGACTACCTAACAGTTTGTCTTTTTATTTTCGTTTATTTTACTTGGACTACCTTTTATTTTCTGTATCTATCCTTTGTGACCCTGTCTCTATTTTTGTACTCCTGAAGAAGGGCTAAAGCCCGATACGTCAAACTTTCTTTCCCCTTTTCATATAATGCGTGAAACTAATAAGACTTTTAGTACCTGTTTTGTTGATGGCTGCCCTCTCATTGTCGAGTATGGCCATTGCACGATATACCATTATTAATAATTATCAATTAATTCTATTGTGCAATGCCTGTGCGTGAAGATTATTTTTAAAGTGAGGAAAGACTGTGCAATGAACGAATCCCACTCTCTGAGCAACAGTAGCTGTAACCCGAAAAGAAGAAAAGATCAACATCATTGTTAACTACTGAACAGCAGGTTTTATGTCAGAGTTATCCCAGTTTCCCGAGTTGCCTTCTAGAAGAATGCCCCGACAAAGGCTAGGGGTCCTTCAATCCCAGCAGTTTAACCGCGTGATCAGGTATCCAGCCCGATTATTTCTATGTCCCCGTGCATTTACATACGCCTGCATACATGTATATACATATTTACACATTTTTGGATGGCCGTTGACTCTTATGAGTTCTTCCGCCCTTAGTCAGGTTTTGTTTTTTGTCTTGCAGAGTGTCCAAAACCCCCCATCTCACCAAATAAACTTGGTGGGGTTGCCAGTTTAGTCGCCGATGAACTGACCATGCGACAGGTTGCACTGGGTTAGATGTTACCAGTAGCACTCGAGAGTGACTCGACATAATATATATCATCATCATCATTTAACGTCCATCTTCCACGCTAGCATGGGTTAGACGGTTTTGTTCCATTTGATGCGGGAATGGTCGAGAGACCGTGTCTCTGGCAGGTTTTCTACAGCTGGAAGTCCCTCCTAACACCAATCACCTTTACAGTGTGGACTGGGAGCCTTTTTACCATGTCTCCTACACGGCCACCTTACAGTGTGGACTGGGTGCTTTTTGTTGTGTCATCGACACGGTGGACGGAAATGGGAGGATGGGATAGGGTGTGTGGGTTAGGAGGTGTCTACTGACGGTAGGTTTGTATACACACATACAATTATAATGATCCAGGCATTTAGATTTCCTCTAGCCTCACTGCAATCCACTCACTCAATGAATTTACAAAAATCGCACATTGTAAATATGAATCTGTAAGTCATATATATATATAGTATAAGAATAAAGGAACAAAGAGTCAGTGCTGCACCATAACATATTTAATAACATATTACATATGTTTCACTGTCGATCAGCTCGAGGAACAATATATTATTGATAGTATGTAATCTCGTCTCAGAGACGAGATTACATACTGAGGATCTTTTGATTCCAGAGTCAGGTTCGATCAATAATAGATCGTTCCTTGAGCTGATTGACAGTGAAACATATGTAATATGTTATTAAATATGCTATGATACAACACTGACTCTTTGTTCCTTTATTCTTATACTATTATACTCTGCTCTGCACGAGCATTGAGTGGTCACCCGGCATACCACCTACGGATGCAATTTTTTTGCACCTATACACCTATAAGTATATATATATATACACACACACAAACGTACAATCCACAAACATCATTGTTAGTGAATATTACATATTTCATCCATATAACAAACATTTATATATTAGTGACTATAAAAATCTACCTTGATTTCAAGTGAAAAATGACCTCTCTATAAAGTGGCAGTGCTGGTGCCATTATAGAATGCACCCACGCCCTCTGTAAAGTGGAAGTGCTGGTCCCTTGATAAAATACCCCCCACCCCTGTAAAGTGGTAGTGCTAGTGCCATGATAAAATGCACCCAGACACTCTGTAAAGTGGTAGTGCTGATGCTACAACAAATTACAGACACAACTCATTTTGCCTACTAAGTGAACTAGAGAAAATTGAAATAGTGTCTTGTTCAAAGCACAATACACTCCTAGGGATTTACTAAAATTATTTAACGATGGTAGTTAAAAAAAATATGTTAAATTCAAACAGGAGCCCTTTAAAATGGATGGTATTGTTTCACAGAAACAGGTGGTTATGACAGGATGTATTTGAAAGTTTTTGGCTGCTGCTTCTAACATAGGGCTTCCCTCACTGTTTTTTTTTTAACCATCTATTCTTTTAAGTTGGCACATGTTAGGAAGATGAATCTGCTTTAGCAAATTTGACATCACTCCAAATGTTTATTAGTTAAGTCAACCTTAGTGATATAATCTACAGCATTGATGTAATTAAAGCAAAAGGTTTTATGGCCAGGTGCCTCTTACTGCGCCAACCATTTTCAAACTCTCTTCATTGATGTCAATAGGTATTATATCCTTGTATGTCTAATTAATATTACTTATTTGAAAAGCAAATAACTTATTTAAAAAGGTAATAATACAATTTCTCATTTGATTAGTTACTAACTGAGGATTCATTCTTCATAGAAACAGTAGATAGCTTCTGCTACTTAGGTGACCGAATTAGCAGTGGTGGTGGGTGTTCTGAAAGTACAGTAGCCAGAGTGGAAGCAGGATGGAGTAAGTTCAGGGGGCTACTACCATTGCTGGCTACAAAAGGCTTCTCCCTCAGAATGAAAGGCAGACTACATGATGCGTGCATACGTACAGCTATGTTACGTGGTAGTGAGACTTTGGCGCTGTGTGCAGAAGACTTGCGTAGATTGGAAAGAAATGAAGCTTGCATGTTCTGATAGATGTGTAATAATATGCGAGAACGGCGAAGTATAAATGAACTGAGAGAGAAACTAGGCATAAGAGGAATCAAATGCTGTATGTCTGCGTATGTATATATATATGTCACTGGACCAAGATCTTTGGAGCTACGCAGTATTACAGAAGACCCGCCTTGCCTAAGTACAAAGCGAAACCTAGTCAGTAGGCACCTCTTAACCAAAATACGCCCCCGTCCCACTACCCCCACCCTTTCGATGTAAAGTTATGTTGGTACCACGACATCCAGTCCTAAATAAATGAGGTCGTGTAGGTGTCACGACAAAAAAACACACAGTCCACACTGTAATGTGGCCGTGTAGGTATATATATATCATCATCATTTTACGTCCGCTTTTCCCTGCTTGCAAGGGTGGGACGGGAACTGATTCTGGCTTGATTTCTACAGCTGGATGCCCTTCCTAATTCCTAACACCAACCTCATTTACAGTGAGTGCTGGGTGCTTTTTTGCCGTGGCACCTCCACGACCACTTTGCAGTGGAATGATATGGACCCCAGTCCCTATCATCTCACTTCTACAGCTGAGTAAACTGGAGCAATGTGAAATAAAGTGTCTTGCTCAAGGAAACAACACATCACCCGGTCTGAGAATTGAACTCACAACCTTTCGATTGCAAGGCCAATGCTCTAACCACTAAGTAAAAATCTTCCAGTCCACACTAAATGTGGTTGGTGTTAGGAAGAGCATCCAGCCGTAGAAAACCCGCCAGACAGTCCTGAGCAAGACAATCAATCTTGCCTCAAGTGCGACAATTCCCGTCCAGACCCATGCTAGCGTGGAAGATGGACGTTAAACGATGATGATATATATATATATATATATACACACATACATAAATATATACATACACATATATATAAAATCATACATATACATATAAATATACATACATATATATACATACACACACATATGTATATATATATATATACGTACATATATATATGCACACACATCATCATCATCATTTTTACATCCGCTTTTCCCTGCTTGCAAGGGTGGGACGGGAACTGATTCTGGCTTGATTTCTACAGCTGGATGCTCTTCTTAGCACCAACCTCATTTACAGTGAGTGCTGGGTGCTTTTTTTGCCGTGGCACCTCAATGACCACTTTGCAGTGGAATGATAGGGACCCCAGTCCCTATCATCTCATTTCTACAGCTGAGTAAACTGGAACAATGTGAAATAAAGTGTCTTGCTCAAAAACAACACATCACCCGGTCTGAGAATTGAACTTACAACCTTTCGATTGCAAGGCCAATGCTCTAACCACTAAACCATGTGCCTCCACACATATATATGTAGACATCTCAAAATATGGGTTAGATGGCTTGTCCTGTCAGGTGACCGTGTCTTGCTCATACAGGACTGATTTTTGGCTTGGTTTCTAGAACTGGACGCCCTTCCTAACACCAACCTCATCTACAGTACTGGGTGCTTTTTGTCGGGACACCTTTATGACCACTTTACAGCAGGAGGCGCATGGGGCATATTGTCTATATGCTTCAGCTTCGGCTTGTACCTGTGAGAACTCGGGTCTTCTGCATTACTGTGTAATGTGAAAGGTCTTGGTCCTGTCATCGCCTTTTGAGCGGTACAATCGAGCAAGGTCAGCTTTTATCACTTCATCCCTGGTCTTCTTGGGTCTCCCCCACTCTAAGGCTTCCATCGACTTTTAGTGCTCTGCACCTTTTTATGCAATAGTCATCCTTTATACGCATCACATTTGATTCTTCTTATGCTCAGTCTCTCTCTTAATTCGTTTATGCTTTGCCATTTGCGTATATTACTATTACACATCCATTGGAGCATGCAAGCTTCATTTCTTTCTAATCTACGCAAGTCTTCTGCACACAACACTCAGGTCTCACTACCATGTAACATTGTTGTTCGTATGTATGCATCATAGTCTGCCTTTCATTTTGAGGGAAAAGCCTTTTGTAGCTAGCAGTGGTAGTAGCTCCCTGAACTTCTTCCATCCCGTTCTTACCCTAGTTACTGCACTTTCAGAACACCCTCCTCCAGTTAATTTGATCTCCTAGATAGCAGAAGCTGTCTACTGTTTCTATAGAGCCCTCCCAGAATTTGGTAGTTGTTGTTTCCTGCTTACTGTCCCAGTACAACTGCTACATGTAAAGCCTACATTCTTCCTGAGATCCCACTACATCTCTTGTGTACCCATAGTTTGCATTTGGGGCACAAGATGAAATTTCTACTTACACCTTTTCTGCATACTGAGCAAGGCCATTTCCCTGAGGAGATATGAGTTGTTTTCCCGTCTACTTACAAGGACCTTAGTCTTTGTCAGGTTGACTTTGAGAACCCTTCTTTCTAGTCCCTGCTTCCATGTTTGGAATTTCTTCTCTAGTTCCACTATAGATTCAGCTATAAGTGTAAGGCGTACAGAAGTTCCCATGGGCATCCACTCTTAAACTCCTGTATTATAGCCTGCAGTACTATCTTCCTTGACACATTGTCTCGCAATGGTGCTTTTGTCTAGCACAAACCCAAACCGTATCTCAACTAGATTTACCTGGTCCTAATCAGCTGAGCTCTTTCCGTTACTTTCATGACCTGGTCCATCAGCTTTATACCTCAATAGTTTCCTCTATCTAGTGCATCTCCTTTACCCTTGTAGCAGTTGACAATGATGCTTCTGCACCAATCCTTTGGTATGACACTCTCTAGTATTACTTAGTTAACAATATGTGTGGTTATGGTGTGACCTACCCACCCAGATACTTTCACCATCTCGGCAGCTATACTCGATGGACCGGTTGCCTTCCCTATCTTCATATCTTTAATTGCCTTACTTACTACACTACTGCTGACTTGTATTGTTGGGCCTTCTATAGGATCCACTTGGGGCAGCGTCTCTTTCTCCTTTACAGAGAAAGGGGTAGTGTTGATGGGGGTGGGGGTAGGGGTAGTGGGATGAGGGGGTATTTTTGGTTAAGAGGTGCCTACTAACTGTAGGTTTCGCTTTGTACTTAGGCAAGGCGGGTCTTCTGTATTACTGCGTAGTGCCAAAGATCTCGGTCCAGTGACATTGTCTTGGAGAGGTGTAAGTGTGTAAGGTCGGAATTTATCAAATCGTCCCAGGTTTTTCTGGGTCTGCCTACTCCGATACCATTACATGTAAAATGATGGTGATATATATGTATATACATCACCATCATTTTACATCCGGCCACTTTTTCCTGTTTGCAAGGGTGGGATGGGTCCTTTTCAGCACAGCATCTCTCTATTTGTCACGGTCCTTCGTCATCTCCTCTGTGAACTTCAGTGATCTGAGGTCAGCTCTCACACCTCTGCTCATGATTTTCATGGTCTTTTCTACCACTGGGATTTCTTGGCACTTCTTTACCCAGCAGTCATCCTCCATACCCATCACATGTCCATACCAGCGCAGTCTTCTCTCCCTCACACTACCGTTTATCCCTATTACACAGTTTCTCTCTCAACTCAACTATGTTTGGTTGTTCATGCACATTGACATTGCACATCCAAAGGAACAGGCTTGCTTCATTTCTCTCCAGCTGTTGCATATCTGCCAGTCACTGCCCATGTCTCACTATATATATATACACATATACATACATAGATATACATATATATTTATACGTACACACACACACACATATATATATATATATATATATATATACATATACACACATTCCATGCTAGCGTGGAAGATGGACGTTAAACGAAGATGATGATATATACATATACACATATATATAAGGAGCGATCGACTTTTGTTAAATCAGACTGAGGAAACAATGTTTCCATCGGCCTTTCCAATTGCTAATACTATCTATCGGTCGCAACTCCAGGTAGAAGGAGCAACGTGAAATAGAGTGTCTTGCTCAAGGACATAGCGCATTTTCTGGTCTGGGAATCAAACTCACAACCTCATGATTGGAATCCAATTCTCTAACCACCCAGCCACACGCCTTCAATATGTATATATACACATCTATATATTTATACACACATATATATACTACACACCCATATATATATACTACACACGCACACATATATACACTACATACACACATATATTCATATATGTATACACACACATACATATATACATAAACACAGATATATACATATACACATAGATATATAAACACATACACATATATATATACACTATATAATATATAAGATTATGTATACTCCAGTCCTACAAACTGTAGAGTGCTTCTTATCCGATATCTGCATAGATATATATACACATATACATAGGTAAACACATACACATATATATACACACATATGCATACACATATATATATACACTATATAATATATAAGATTATGTATACTCCAGTCCTATAAACTGTAGAGTGCTTCTTATCCGATATCTGCATTGCTTTATTGTACTACAATAAAACTCACCTCCTACATATATACACTATATATATATATATATATATATATATATATACACACACACACATATGTAGAGAAAGGCTACGGAGAACATGAGCGGAGGTGGAAAGAGCAGACCTCAAATTACTGAAGCTCACAGAAGAGAACCCATCCTACCCTTGCAAGCAGGGAAAAGCAGACTTAAAACGAGGATGATGATGACATAAATATACACACACACACATATATGATGATGGCTGCAACATGAATTCGAGTAATGTTTATAGCTTGATACTGAAGCATGAGCACCACAGACGTGGTGTTCTAGTCCTGCTAGGGACTTGCCTATATCCAGCAATACCATGCATCACAAAAAATGTCATATATGAAGCAATGCCTGTCCTTGAAGCTTAAAGTGAGGTAAGGCTTTGCACGGGGCCAATCCCACTGAACATTGAATGCAAACAAAGTCGCAGGTTTTATATCAGTGACCTTCTCCACGAGAGAAGCCTTAAGACTTACAGTCTCTCGCTCCACGAAAAAAAAACCCTTTATTATATTGCATGACCGTTGACTCTCCTGAGCTCCCTTGCCCTTTGACGTGTTTTGTCTTTCATCCCATGGGGTATACAAAGTCACTCCCCTCACCAAGCAAGCTTGGTGGGGTTGCCGGTTTAGTCGCTGACGATGATGCACAAGCTGTATTGGGTTACATGTTACCAGTAGCGTTGAAGAGTGACCTGATATATATCCACAAGATTTTGATGTTATTTATTTTGAGAACAATACCTTAATGTCAGTATGAGTAGCCAATCACAGCTGGTTTGAACAGAAAGAGGTGAGAGAATTCTGGCCGGATACAGCTAGTTTAAATGGTAATGGGTTAAAAACACTTTAAAAAAAGTGGTTTTGTTCCATAGAACTAGAGCCAGCTTTGAGTTGGTTTGGCATTAAAAGGATTAAAATACATCTTTTCTAAATGCACCTGGCATATTTTATTTTCCAGTATTACTGAGGTGGTGAATTGGCAGAGTTGTTAGAACATTGGATGGAATACTTTGCGTTATTCGTTTCGGCTCCCTGCTCACTGACTCCAAATCCTGCCGAGGTCAACTTTACCTTTCATCCATTCAAGATCAATAAAAAAAGTACCAGTCTAGTAGTGGAGTAGATTCTTCCTCTATATATCTTTCTCACATTCTATCCTTCTCTGGAAGAAATCTGCTGTGTTCAGGCCTGGGGAGGACATGGGCTTCGCCAGGTTTAAAGATGCCCTCGAAATGCCATATGTTATACAGCAGTCCTACAACTCCCTCAGATGTTATGGGACCATATATACATTAGAGTTTATAAAAAAAAAATAATGAATTATCAAGAGAAATAAGTCTAACAACATATATGAAGAGGAATCACTGTTCAATGAATAATCTTTCATATTTTGCTTTCAATGCTGTGGCAAAGATAAGGGCCACTGCATACAGACCTGGACAGAATAAAATTTTAAAATAATAGGAATCACCAGCAAACTATCTTTTCCAGCCTGTGGCATACAAGATGTTTGGGGAAGCTGGGCCACTATCAACAAGGTTCTTGTCATTGTTGACAGCTCACTTTACCTATGTATCAAGTAATGTCTACAACGGTACTTGGTTATTCCAGTGTCATAGCCGCATTATCGCTACGGCAATGTTGTGAGTGTGTTGGCTTGCCTAAAAAATTATAAGAAAACTGCAGCACTTCTTATTGTGACAATTGAGTATGCATGTCTTCTTCCACTTCTTTTTTCTCTTTTATATAAACTGTTCATATTTTACTCAACAGAAACTGAGAAACTATATTTAACAAAAAGGTTTTGATTATACGCAAGACTTCCTGTACAATAATAACCTTTACAAGAAACTCACACAATATCACAGAATAAATCAAATTGGGTTCTGAGAAAAAATTCTAGGGTTCCACAAAATGTTGTTTAATCCTTTTGATACCAAATTGCCTTTGGTTCTTTGACACAAAACTGTGTTTTAATGTGTTTATATTTATATTTAGAATTCCTACCATAATTCTGCATCAAAATTTTTATTAAGTTGTGTTCAAAACATCTTAATAATTGTTTCTACTAAATCCCACCAAATTATTGATTACTTTCAAAATTATTTGAAAAGCATAGGCAGTGTCATTTATTAGGAATATGGTAATGAAATGGTTAATAAAATTTTATTAAACATTATCATGAGTTTTTAAAAATAATTTTAACTTCATCTAACTCTTTTGACACCCAACCACTCTGGATTTATGGAAAAAAAAAAAAAAAAAAAAAAAAAAAAAGCTGCCCATTTTAAAATGGATGGTTATCTTTAAATTAAAACCGTTCATCATAATTTTATTTCAGAAATGTTTCTTATGTAATATTTTGAATATCAGATAACTTATTTAAAGTGGATGTATTTCGTGACATCAGCACTACCACTTTACTCTATAGTATAGTGGGTGTATTTTGTGACACCAACACATTACAAAGTATTAATTAAAAGGCTCAGTTTTAAGCAAACTAAAGTTAAGGGGAAAAAATCTCCTTTGTATTAAAAATAGAAATTGCACAAGTTTTTTTAAAAATGAGGGATCTGGTAGTCCAACTAACTGCACTATCTACTAGTATTATAGTGTAATCGTCATTTAACGCCTGCTTTCCCTGTAAGCAAGAGTTGGACAGGTCTTCACAGACCGAGTCTGTACTGAAGTGGGGTCACTAATTTCTCAGACCTCAACTCAGAACCTCATGATTAAGAAGCAAATATTTTAACCATATAGCCATGCCCACCTATATTCTCTGTAACACAAATTAAACAAGTATTATCATTGTAATGTTATAATGTGTATCTTCTTTAAAATAGTTACACTGTATCTCTGCATAGTGTAAGAAACAACTGAAAGAGTTGGCACCAGGAAGGGCATCTGGCCAAAAAATATCTTGAAATGGACACCATGATGGGCAAGAAGCTTTTCATGGAGCCCACATGACAAATCTCTGATTTAGTTGGGAAAATAGCTTTAAGATGCTTGTTGATATTGTTGCTTCTTTGAAAGGTTATAGCAATTACATTTTAAACAACCAAGAAAAGTAAGATGTTGACCCTTAATGTCCTACACAACTTGAAACCGCAAGAGCAAGACATTCTTAAAAATGTAAAGCAGCACTATGACTGTACCACAGTAAAAATATAAATATCTACCTTAATGCTGCTAATTCTGAAAATGATTCATCCACCTGTACAGATACTGTAATTGTGAATTAACAATTCAACTAAATCAAGAAGTTAAATTGGGAATAACTGTTTATTTATAGAAAGGGAATTTTTAAAACTCCATAAATACATTTTAATTTCATTTACAAAAAGTGAAAATGAAACTATAACAGGTACACATATAATATATATGTATTGGTTAACCACAATATTCTGGTTCAGATCTGTAAGTATCCCAACTCTTACATACAATTCCACATTCTACCAAGTGCAGAGAGTTTGATGTGTCCATGACACAATTCAAGAGTCCTCCCAACCCTTTGTTTGGCAAGTTATGTACAGCTGGATGCCCTTCCTATCACCAACCACTTTACAGCATGTACTGAGTGCTTTTATTATGTAGATCACAAACAGTAGGGAGTGTCCTCCCAACCCTTTATCTGGCAAGTTATCTACAGCTGGATGTCCTTCCTAGTGTACTGGATGCGTATATCATGATTTAACATACGCAATTACATTTTAAACAACCAAGAAAACTAAGATGTTGTATACAATGTCCTATACAACATGAAACTGCTCTGTAGCACGTTTCTCACCCATGTGACTGAAACTGCGTAGAGCAGTTTGTAGAAAACTCGATTGGTAAATTGTGTGAGTTTTTGGCTTCCTCAAAATTTATATACACATATATATACATACATAACATACATTCATACACATATATATACATCCTCATCAATACATACACATATATATCACCCCCCCCCCCTCTCAAGAGCGTAAAACTAATAAACCTTTGTTTGTACTGCCTCTCTGTTTTTGTTCCCGTTCCAGTTTTCACTATATACATACACACATGCATATACATATATATGATGGCTGCCCCCTCGTTATCGAGTATGGCCATTGCACAATATACCGTTATTAGTAATTATTAATTAATTCCATCGTGCAATGCCTGTGCATGAAGATTTTTTTTAACGTGAAGAAAGATTGTGCACTGAGCCAATCCCACTCTCTGAGCGACTAGCTATACTATAACCCGAAATGAAGAAGAGATCAACATCATCGGTAACTACTGAGCCGCAGGTTTTATGTCGGAGTTATCCCAGTTTCCTGATTTGCCTTCTCCTAGAAGAATGCCCTGACAAAGGCTAGGGGACCTTCACTCCCAGTCGTTTAACCACGAGATTGGGTATCCAGCCCGACTATTTCTATGTTCCCGCGCATATACATACACAAGTACATACTTATTTACACATTTTTGGATGGCTGTTGACTCTTATGAGTTCTTCCGCCCTTTGTCAGATTTTGTTTTTTGTCCTGCAGTGTCCAAAATCACCCTCCTCACCAAGTAAACTTGGTGGGGTTGCCAGTTTAGTCTCCGACGACCCGACCATGCGACAGGTTGTACTGGGTTAATGTTACCAGTAGCACTCAAGAGTAACCCAACATATATATATAGATACATATATATATACATATACATACATTCATATATATATATATATACATACATATCTATATACATATAATATTCGGGTGTCACAGCAGCAAAAACACCAAGTCAATTATGTAAGGTTGTTGAACTGGTAATACAATGTAAAAGCACCCAGTCTACACCGTAAAATTGTGCTGGTAACAACAAAAAAAAAGCACCCAATCCACTGTTTGTTGGCTGGTGTTATGAAGAGCCCCCAGTCTACACTGTAATGTCGTTGATGTTAGGAAGGGCATCCAGTTGTGGAAACAAAGCTAAAATACAGATCTATATGAGCAAGACTGGTTGACCTGACCTGTCTCATAACGTGAAAACCCATCTAACCCATGAAAGCATGGAAAAAGAGACATTAAATTGTGATGATAAACCCATGCAAGCGTGGAACACGGACGTTAAACGATGATGATGATGATGATGATGACACATGTAGAAATAGGGGGGGGGGGAGAGAGTGGATTGGTAAAATTGTTAGAACCCCAGACAAGATATCTTGTAATATTTGTTCAGGTCCTTTACATTCTGTGTTCATAGTCTACTGTGACCTACTTGGATCATCAGCATCATCATTTAACATCCACTTCCCCTGCTAGCAAAAATACTGCAGAAACTTATGAAATGGTAAAAATTGCTTATGGATTAAATTTCATGAGCTGGGCGACTATTTTCCATTGATACAATAGGTTCCAGGAGGGCAGGGAGCAGGTGAGAGATGATGAGAGATGTGGCAGGGAGAGGGGAGGAGCGTTGTGCATCTCTTCTTACGATTGCTAAACAGTTTGAACTGGTTGAGGGAACTATGCACAGAGTCTTTCATGAAGATCTGAATGTGCACAAAGTTTGTTGCCAGGGTACTGAATGAAGATCAAAAGCAGAGATGTGTTGATGACAGCAGGGAGATAGTCGAGTGTATCACTTTGAATCCTTATGTCCTTGAGTCTCTGGTAATCCGTGATGAGAGCTGGGTGTATTGTTATGATCCAGAGACCAAGAGACAGAGTGCCCAGTGGAAACATTCCAACTCCCCAAGACCCAAGAAGGCCAGGCAAAGCAGGTCAACTGAGCAGTTCATGATGATTCCATTCTTCGACTGCAAGGGCATCATCTACATCCACTGGGTCCCCCATGGCCAGACAGTCAACAAACTATGTAGAGGTTTTGAGACAGTTCAGAAAAAAATGTTGTCGTAAGAAACCAGAACTTTTCACGTTTGGTTAGTGGCACCAGGACAATGCCCCTTGCCACAAATCCATCCTGGTGACCAGCTACTTGGTCGATATGGGGATCAACACTGTCCCTCATCCTCCCTACAATCCAGACATAGTCCCATGTGACTTTTGGATGTTCCCGAAGCTGAAAGAGAAGCTCAGATGTATCCCCGCTTTGAGGATGTGGAGGAGATGAAGAGGCTGTGACAAGCACCCTGGACACCTACAAAATGGCCTTCTAGAGTGGCTGGAGTGCTACAAGTGCATTGATGTTGGAGGATCCTACTTTGAAGGAGACTAAAGTTTTGTGTTGGTTTTGAGTTAAATAAATGTATCTCTGATAAAAGTCTCAAAACATCTTGAGTGTACTTCGTAGTGGACGTAAAATGATGATGATGATGATACACACACACGAGGGGCTTCAAAAGGTTTGTGGAAAATGGACAGTTGGGGAAAAAACGGTTTTAGTTATATTTATCTTTCAACATATGCTCCATCTAGGTCAATACACTTCTGTAAGCGTTGATACCAGCCTTTAAGTCTATCTGTGTAAGACCGAGGGCCATACAATTTAAACCATGTCAAAGCATCTTTTTTTACATCTTCATCCTCATCTCTTCCACTTTTAAAAAGAATTATCCATTTGTGGGTTGTTGATTTCTTTGGGGCATTGTCCCTATAAACTTTCTCCAGAGCATCAATTTGGCTGCTCTTCCACTCTAGTTTCATCATAGATTTTATGTTTTGATGGAGGCCATATTGCAACATGCATTTAAGGGTTCATTGAAATCAAAATCTCTGCATATGATCTTTAGCTATATACTTTTCCCACAAACGTTTTGAAGCCTCCTTGTATATATATATTTGATGAGTATTCAGCTGTTTCATCAATTGAACATCCAACCCATGGATTAACGATTATGTGGCTGAGTATTCCATAGAAACATGTGCCCTTACTGTAATTCACAAGCCAAATCAGCACAACACAGTATGTGAGAAGGCTGGACTTTGAATTACAGGTATAGTCCATCTAACAGGCTTCTACAGTTTCCATATATTTAATTTCACTCCCAGAGCTATGGTAAAGAGATTTTCCCATGATGCCACGCAGTGAGTTCTAACTCAGAACCTCATAATTGTGAAGCAAATTTCTTAACCACTCAGCCAAGCCTACATCCACACACACACACACTTGTCAGCATCATCATCGTAGTTTTAATGTCCACTTTCCCTGCTAGCAAGTGTTGGACGGGCCTATACAGACCAAGTCAATACTCAAGTGGAGCCACAGATCTGTGTTTCACTTATGTACAGTCTTTCGTTCCACCGAGTGCTCAGGAGAGGTAGTCATGCCTTTGACATAACTGAGGATCCTCCCGACCCTTTGTTTGACAGTATTTCTATGGTTGGATGCTCTTCCTATCACCATCCCCTTTACAGTGTATACTGGGTGCATTTATCGTGTAAATCACCAACACTACAAATACATCTAATTGTGATGTGATAGTCCCATAACTCCTAATGGAGTGGTAGGGGTGCTGTAGTGGCATACAGCATTTTTTGAGCTGGAATGAATACAACAAAGCACTCCAACCAACGTTGCCAATTCGCCACCTTCACATATCATTATCATCGTTTATTGTCTGCTTTTCTATGCTGGCATGTGTTGGACAGTTCATCACAGATTCAGTCATTACTTAACTGGAACTATACCCTTCCCACATGGGCTGAGGTGGCGACATCTTGTTTACACACATTCCGGTTTGGGCATTTTTCTACAGCTGAATGCTTTTCCCAATAACAACCACTTTAAAGAGTTTACTAGATGCTTTTATTATGACACAGTACTAGGAAGGTTATGTCCTCTCAATCTTTTTTTTGGCCTGTTAGCTATGGCTGGATGCCCTTCCTAATGCTATCCATTTTATAGTGTACTGGGAGCCTTTATTGTGGCACCAGTACTAGGGTGGTTGTTGGTTGTTCACTTGACTGAAAAGCTCTCTCTGCCTTATACTTTTGGAAGTGAGAATAGGAGGGAGGGGTTAAATGGATGACAAGTGTGGTGGGATTTAAGTGGATGATGTGATGGAGAAAGGAGGTGGGAAAAATGTAGGATAAAGTGAAGGGTTTGGTCATGAACTGGCCAAAAGTCACATCAACTACATGGTTGTTGCATAGAGGCTGCGTTAGATAGAGGAAGGAAAGGAATATATGGATGCAGTGGATAGCATAGCTGAAATGTAGGAAATTGATAGGGTCAACAAGGGTACACTGGGAGCCGCGTTTTTATACCAGTAGGTGGATCATCTCACGTATTGCATGTCACCAATCATCACAGCCCTCCCTTTATCATCTCTATTGTGAGGTTCAACCTTGTAAGGCTGGTCTTGATAGATTGACTACTTCCACAGATTTAATCCACTGAGATTCCTCTGCAGTTCTTTACATAGTTATCATCTTCCATATTGAGTTTTCCTTTCAGCTCATTTATGCTATGTCATTCATACACATGAACATTACACATATTCCACAGCACACTTGCTTCATTTCTTTATAGCCTTCACAGATCTTCTGCAGTCAAGGCCTATATCTCAGTCATGTAACACTGCAGTTTGCACGAAAGCATCATACAGTCAACACTTCATTCTGAGAGAAAAGCCTTTTGTTGACAACAGAATCAACAGAAGTACTTGCTCCTTATACTTCTTCTAGACTATTCTTATTACCCTGTCTGAGCATCTTCCTCCACTGAAGATTAAGTCACTAACGTAACAAAGGCCATCAACAATTCCCAGGGGACAGCCCAGGCAATTGGGAAATCTATTTTACATGTGTCATTAACACTTATTTATTCTACATATCTGCTGCATACAAAATTTACCTCCTCTATTAATCTGCCTGCAATCCCACTACATCTCTTGTGCATTCATTGATAGTGCACCTTATGGAAATTATGCTCCTGCTTTTTGGCATGTCGAGCAAGGCCATTTCCTTGACAGCATCAAAGTTCTATCTTCCTTCTTACTTGTTAAGCCTTTAGTCTTTGTTTCCATGCCTGGAATTTTATTAAGAGTTCTACAGATCCAACTATAAAGGACTATGCCATCAATATATAGGGGTAACCATGGACAGTTAGTCTTAAATTCCTGTTATGGCTGGGAAGACAATGATAAACTGAAAGGGATTGAAGAGGAAAACCTGCCCCCCCCCCCCCCCCCACATACACACACACACACTTCAAAGCTGTCACTATATACACTATACATACATGTCATCACCATCATATTTATATCAATTTTACCATGCTTGCTCAGATCAAACAAACCCTCTCCAGTATAGCCTATCTCCATTTGTTTCTTTCCTATGTGAATTGTAGTTGCTTGAGATCAGCTTTCACCATCTCTGACATTGTCTTACTTTCAATTGGAACTCCTGATGCTACTTCACTCAATATTCATTATTCATATACATTATATTTATTATTGCCCTTCAGGCTATAACAGTGGAGTTCAATACCGGCTGCCCATGGGAACTCCTATACGCAGATGATCTAACGCTCATAGCTGAATCAATGGCTGAGCTAGAGAAGAAATTCCAAACATGGAAGCACGGCCTAGAATCAAAAGGCCTTAAAATTAACCTGGCTAAGACTAAAGTTCTAGTTTGTAGGAAAGAAAATAAGGCGCCGGTCCCTTCCGGGAAATGGCCATGCTCAGTGTGTAGGAAAGGCGTAGGTAGAAACTCCATTTTATGTCCCAAATGCAAAGTATGGGTACATAAAAGATGTAGTGGGATCACAGGTAAGCTAACTAAGAACATAGATTTTACATGTGGCCGGTGCTCTGGTGCAATAAGTAACAGCAAGTGCCCACAAAATACTAGCTCTTTCAATTGCGCAGAGGGTTCTATAGAAATAGTGTACAGCTTCCGTTACCTGGGTGACAAAATCAGCAGTGGGGGAGGGTGCTCTGAAAGTACAGTAGCTAGAGTCAGAACTGGATGGAAAAAGTTCAGAGAGTTTATACCACTATTAGCCGCTAAAGGGTTCTCCCTAAAAATGAAAGGCAGGTTGTATGATGCCTGCATACGAACAGCAATGTTGCATGGCAGTGAGACCTGGGCATTGTGTGCAGAGGATATACGCAGACTAGAGAGGAACGAAGCTTGCATGCTCCACTGGATGTGTAATAGTAATATACGTGAACGGCAAAGCATAAACGAACTAAGGGAAAAATTAGAAATAAGAGGGATCAGATGTTGTTTACTCGAGAGAAGGCTACGTTAGTATGGTCACGTGATGCGCATGAAAGACGACAGCTGTATAAAAAAGTGCAGGGCAATAAAGATAGACGGTAGCCACGGAGTAGGCAGACCCAGAAAAACCTGGGATGAGCTGATAAATTCCGACCTCACACACTTACACCTCTCCAAGACAATGTCACTGGACCGAGACCTTTGGCAGTACTCAGTAATAGAGAAGACCCGCCTTACCTAAATACAAAGTAAAACCTACTACAGTCAGTAGGCATCTTTAACAAAATACCCCCCCCCCCCCCCATCCACACCGCCCCTTTCAATGTAAAGTTATGTTGGTGCCACAACATCCAGGCCGAAACAAATGAGATCGTGTAGGTGTCACGACAAAAAAAACACACAGTCCACGCTGTAATGTGGCCGTGTAGGCAACACGGTAAAAACCTCCCAGCCCCACACTGTAAATGTGGTTGGTGTTAGGAAGGGCATCCAGCTGTAGAAAACCCGCCAGACAGTCCTATGCGAGCAAGACAACCACTCTTGCCTCAAGTGGGAAAACTCCCGTCCAAACCCATGCAAGCGTGGAACATGGACGTTAAACGATGATGATGATGATTATATATCTATACCACCACAATCTTCTCTCCTGCACACAACATTTGATCCCTCATGTACATTAACATTCCACACCTAACATAAGCTTATTTAGTTTTTTTCCAGCTGTCACACACCCTCTGTATTCACTACCTATGTCTATTATGCAACATCACAGTTCTCATGCAGGCATCATCAATCTACTCTTCACTCAAAGGAGAACCCCTTTGTTACCAACAGATTTAATATCTCCCTGAATTTTTTCCATCCTGTTCTGATTCTAGCTCCTCCACTAATTAGGTCACCTAGGTAACAGAAGCAATCAGCTACTGCTATAGAGCCCTCTCTGGAAAGGAAAATGTTATTTCACTAATGCTCTTACTTCCAACTAAACCTGTTCATCTGCTACATACAAAATCCATCATCTCTGAAAATCTGCATACAATCCTTCTACATCTCTTACCCACATTTTACATTAGTACACCGTATAGAATTCCTACCTCTTCCAAACACAGCCATTTCCCAAATGGTTTCTGAGTGTTGTCTTTCCTACTTAGTGAAAAATTTGGTCTTTGGTAGGTTTAACTTGAGCCCTATAGTTCAGTGATGGTGTGATGACAAAATGCACCCAATCCACCCTGTAAGATGGTAGAGCTGGAGTCACAATAAAATACTCCCAGTACAGGCTATAAAGTGACTCACACCAGAAAGGACATTCAGCCACAGAAACCAAGCCAAAATCATAGTGCACTTACAAGCATGATGCAGTCACCTGACCAGCCTGTAGATTTGATATTATATGAGATAAATTGTTTACTGTGAAAATACAATAGTAAATATAGAGTAATGTAAATACTAAAACGTCAAAGTATTTTTTGCTGAATTATGAATTAGCTAATTTTAGAAAAGAGAAATTTTGTTTTTTTCTTTTTTAAAAATCCCCATAAATATTAGTTTCCATTTCAGTTACAAAAAGTGAAAGTAATTATAAGTTAAGAATAAATGAATTCATTACACTTTCACATTTAAGAATTTACTGCAATTAGCAATATCCTATCTCCTTTGGTTCCTAATATTCAATAATGGACAAATATTAAAGAATTGAATATATCTTACAAGAGAAAATGAAAAATACTTAAAAAAACAAAACAATGTTATGAAAGAATTCTGAACATAAACAAAATTTAGATTCACTTTCATTAATGTTTAATTCTTTCCTGGGTATACTCACGGGTCCCAAATAATATCAGTAATTTTTTTAAAAGCCAGAAAGAGATTTGAGACCCAAGAGTAAGAAACTGCCTATGTACTTCAATAAATTTTTTAGTAGGAAAGATTTGGTAGAATAATGTTTTCATATATAAGCTGATGTTCGGGACATAAGATATAAAAAGTTCTTACATAAAATTATAAGGGAAAATTTTAATTTAGAACGCTTTAACCCATTAGTTACTGTAATTTTTAAATGAAATGCACTGTATTTGAATTAATTAATGAAGAATTTAAAATAAAACTAATTATTCGATTAATATGATGGTATACAAAAGGTTCATATATCAAATTATATAGGAAGATTTTAATTGAAATAGGAACCCTTTGATTTTGTGATTTTGTTTAATAAAAACTGAGGCAGTTTAGACAGTTTGTTAAAAAAGGGGTCAAAATTGTCAGTTTGTATTATAGAACCAGAGAGTTTTGGGTAGGCGAGTGTCAAAATGGTTAAGAGATTGAACAAATTATAGAAAGGTGAACAGAATCACATTAAATTTAGAGCCCTTCTGAAGTAAGACAATGAAAAATACCAGCAACATATCTAAACTCAAAAGTATAATAAAGTAAAACCCCAGTTCATGAATGCCTTGCATCATGAACAAATCAGTTCTCAAACACTTTTTCTGAATATACGAGGTGCGTCTGAAAAGTAACAGGACTTAGTGTGCTGTGTGAGCTATGAGTGGGGTAGGGATTAGCGGGTGCGCCAGTGAATGACATAATATCCAGGGAGTATATAACTGTGATCTCAGCTCTCTGCAGCCATTGTATGTTTTTGGCATGCTTTTAACAGCTAGTCAATTTTAGGCCGTCGAACGATGAGCACAGAGCAACAAACCAACCTGAAGTTTCTGGTCTGGCAGGGGAAAACTCCGTCAGAAACACTCAGAATACTGCCAGTGTACGGAGATGAGATGATGTCGCACTCATGGATTTCCGAGTGGCACAAAAAGTGGGATGCAAGGACACGAAAGAGGCCTCCAACGAGCAGGACTGAGGCCAACATTGAGCGTGTGAGGCAGGCGTTACTTAGAGATCGTTGGCTGACTGTTTGACTGATTGCAAGTGAGCTGGGCATGAGCCGCGACAACGTTTGGAAGATTAATACCAAAAATTTGGGCATGCGGAAGATCGCCAGCTCACAATGCCCTGAGCATCAGGCAGTTCCTTATTCACCTAATCTTGCACTGTGTGACTTTTTTCTTTTCCCCAAGATCAAGGGAGGTCACCAAAGAGACCTGTTTTGAAGGCGTGGAGACCATCAAGAAGGCCCTAACAAAGGAGCTGAGGGGCCTCCCAGAATAATCCTTCCAGCAGTGTATAGAAGGATGGAAAAGTGCATTAGACTTGAAGGGGAAACCATGTACTTTATTGTTGGAACTGAAATAAATTGTTTGTGACACCAGTCATGTTACTTTTCAGACAGACCCCATAAAACGTCTTGGTTCACAAACGGTATCTTGAGTAACGAACACACAAGCCAGCAACAATGGTTGGCAACTAGCTTGGAGTATCAGTGGAAAATCATCACTTACTGTGTAGCT
This sequence comes from Eledone cirrhosa, assembly GCA_964016885.1. Lineage (NCBI taxonomy): Eukaryota > Metazoa > Mollusca > Cephalopoda > Octopoda > Eledonidae > Eledone > Eledone cirrhosa. The sequence goes on from OZ024740.1 coordinate 230,911,658, forward strand.
AGTTACTATGGTGATATCTATCTGTCTATCACACACTGTATTTCCCTCTCAACATTTCGTAGGGGAAAAATTGCTTCAGCTGACGAACATTTTGGGTGATGAACGGCCTTCATTAATGGAAAGACCTACTTTCATCATTAACAATTCTATTACCACATATTTCTAATGAAAGATATTACTTATGATTTTTAATTAATTTTGAAGCTACTCAAGACTCAGAAGTGAAGGTATTTAGAGCATAATAAAATATTTTATATAAACTTATAATGTAAGTTTTTAGGTCACTATAAACACTTTAATACAAATAAGGCTAGCATCATAGATCCAGAGGCTATTTGGCATAAAAAAAATGGGGAAAAACATGAGGATTGATATCAAAGTATGTATCTGGCTGTACAAAGTTTGGCATTAAAATATCAAAAAGTAAGTGAGTAGAATAACATAAAGGAAGAAATATAAAGATAATTAAGGATATGAGAATGAAATTTCAACTAAAAAATGGTCATAATAAAGGTTTTTTAATATAGGTACAAGGCCAGCAATTTTGGGGAGAAGGATAAGTCAATTACATTGACTTCCATGCTTGACTGGAACTTTATTTTTACCTGGAAGGGCCAAAAGCAAGGTTGACTGTTGCAGGATTTGAACTCAGAAAGTAAAGAGGCATAACTAAATACAGTAGAGCATTTTGTCCGATACTCTAACAATTCTGCCAATCCACTTCCTTAAAAATTGTTATAATAATCTTTTTTCACATAAGCACAAGACCATACATTTTGATGGAAGGTTCATCATCATGGCATGGTCACATAACTCTTGATGGAGTTGTAGGGGCACTCTATTGACAAACAGCATTTCTTAGGCATCTTAAGCCTGGCAGAGCCAATCCCTTTCCAGGCCTCAGTATAGCAGATTTGTTCCAGAGAAAGATAGAGAGTGAGAGAATAGAAGTGGGAAAAAAGATATAGAGGAAGATTCGAACCCAGTACTAAACTGATAGCTTTTTTTTTATCGACCTCAAAAGAATGAAAGGCAAAGTTGAACTCAAGCCGGAACAAAGCATTCTATCTGATGTTTAATTCACTGCCTCATCATCATCATACAGTTAATTAAATGAACACAAGGACTTCACTGTTACTTATGTTATTATTGACACCCAGGAGAATGAAATGCAAAGATAGATTCAGTGAAATCTTAATTAAGAACATAACCAAGCGTCATAAAGTGGTGGTTCCCATACTTATGAAACAAAAATTGTTTAGAGAGAGAATTTACTAGATGTACATTATGTAAAATAGTTGGTGTGAGGAAGAATATTTAGCCATAGGAACCATGCCAAACAAAAAGATGAGAGGAAATAACAACCTCCCGAGAACCACAAGAAAGTGTATCCAGTACATGGTTGGTGTGAGGAAGAACATTTAGCCATAGGAACCATGCCCAACAAAAGGATGAAAGGACTTTTGAGATGTGTCAAGGACATGACAACCTCCCTAGAAACACGAGAAAATGTAGAGTACACGCTGTAAAGTGGTAGGTGTTAGAAATGGCTGGATGCCCTTCCTGCTACCAATTACTTTACAGAGTTCATTTTATCATGCCAACAGTACTATACAGGTTGTCTACCAGGACTTAAATGTCCCCCTCTACACTTTATTGAAAGTTTCTGCTCTCCCATATGGGTTGCCTTCACAGTTTACAAAATTACTCATTTCACAGAACCCTGGGGTTCCTCAGAACTCACTTTGGGGAAACACTACCATAAGGTATATTGTCCATCACTCTACTAGTTCTGCCATACTGATGTGATCATAATTATGAACTGTGAAATGGTCTGCTTAATACATTTTAATACATTACAGCACTATTTATTAATAACATTCTTGAAAATCACCCACTTAATAGAACTAAGTAATATCTGTCTTGTGGCTGGAACTTAATCAAGTTTCTTTGGTGTTAAGTTTAATGATAGAGGCCTAAGTCCTATCATGAAAAGCAATGTGAAATGAAGTCTCTTGCTCAAAAACAGAATGTGCTATGTAATTCTGGAATCAAACCCATAACCTCATGATCATGGGACTAACACCCTAACCACACAAATGCGTGTATAAGGGAGTTTCTTCATGGTCACTCAAATCACCAGAAATAGCCAAATCTTAAATAAGGAAGGACATATGGTATAATGTTGCTCAGAAATAAGAGAAGGCACAAAAGAGAACAGATAGTCATTGAGGAGGTCACAGAATGTGTGATGAAAGAACTTTACCAATAACTAGTAATAAAGATAAAGTGAAAAAGGGAAAATGATATGGTGTGAGTGTTTCTTTTTTCTTTTTTACTGGCAATACTGGTAACATGACCATCCCCAAATATAACAAAATTGGTATATACTTACTGAGGTAATCCTTCAAAACAATTTTTGCAGAAGCGATGACCACACATTCTTTGTATTGGATCCCTAAAAATAAGATGGCACACTGGACACTTGAAGTGCTCGGGAACGCTTTTCCCGTCAGGACAAAGGATTTCAGTGGGATAACCTTTCTGTAAATCACATGGTAATGAACCACTTGCACTGTCTTGATCCTCGCTGAAATCAGAAGGCATTGAATCTGCCATTTTTCTAGTCCTACAGAAGGAAAAGGAAAAGCAGGAATTATTATTAAGCTAAAACAAGAGAGTTTATTCAGAAACTTATTTTTAATATATAGTTAATATTTACAAATATTATGTTTCATATCAATGTAACTAAATCTAAATAAATATTCCAGTTTCATTAATGCAGGTTTTTGCTATTTTTCATATACATACATATATACATATATATATATATATGTATACATATGATGGCTACCCCCTCGTTATCGAGTATGGCCATTGCACGATATACCATTATTAATAATTATTAATTAATTCTATCGTGCAATGCCTGCACGTGAAGATATTTTCTAAAGTGAGGAAAGTCTGTGCACTGAGCCAATCCCACTCCTCTGAGCGACAGTAGCTATAACCCCAAAAGAAGAAAACATCATCGGTAACTATTGAGCTGCAGGTTTTATATCGGAGTTATCCCAGTTTCCTGAGTTGCTTTCTCCTAGATGAATGCCCTGAAAAAAGGCTAGGGGTTCTTCACTCCCAGTTATATATATATATATATATATACATACATACACATATATATGTATGTATGTATATACATACATACACATATATATATATATATATATATACATACATACATACATATATATATACATACATATACATACATACATATATATATATATAAATATAGACATACATATATATAAATATATATATATATATACATATATATAAATATACATATATATAAATACAAACATACATACATATACATATATATATACATACACATACATATATATACATACACACACATATATATACACACACACACACACACACACATACATATATATTTGTTTTGTAAGTTTTCGATATGAAATCATGTGTTGAAACAAATATTGTTATATTTGGGGAGAGTCATATTGTTATAATATTGCCAGAAATAATAATAAAACACACTCACTCTTTGGTTTGGATTGGTTTTCGTTTCTGTATATTTTATATGCCTGTAGTTAATTTGGCTTACAATCAATGTTTATCATTGATTGACCAACGGTTAAAAATATAGATATAAATATTTATATATATATAGTCTATCAAAGTTACTTCATCACACACCTGTGACATCATCAGTGGTACTGTTATGTTTCCTCTACTGTTATTGTAATCTCTATTCCATTTTTAATTTTTATTTATTTATTTATCCTTGTCTCTGTTTGCACATGCATTTGTGTCTGTTTGTATTCTATCTTTGTTCACTAGTGTGGTTGTTATTGTACTTGTGTATATTTATATTTATCTTATGTCTCTATCGTGTTTGTGTATGGTTGTTGTTCTATTCAACTTTAGTTTTCTTAAATCTATTTCAGTTGCTTCTCTGATTTGCTTACCTGTTGAGTCATTCCTATGTTTAGATATTATTTAAATTTCTATGTTGTCTGGCATGTTCATATAGTGCCGAACTGTCTTTTTGTCCTTTTAGTTCACCCCAGTGTTGGTCTGTTCTCTCCCCTATGTATGTGTCATGTTTTTGCAAGTACCCTCTGTACATCTTATGCTATAGATTACATTTCTAGTTTTACAATATATTTGTGGATTTATTCTACATATAAAACATTTCTTATTAGTACAGTGGGATTTTATGGCAGTTCCTGGCTTTTCTACCACTTTAATCTTTAAATGCGTCTTTCTTAGGGCCTTCCTAAATTGGTTAGCTAATTCACTTCCAGGGGTTGCATCCACGAGGATGACACTCCGGTATCTCTGGTTGCCGTACCATGAAGTGGCTTTCCTTATCTTATGCTTAGTTCTATCTATGCTATTCCATGATTTGCTCCTGTACAATGGACAAATCCCTTTTATGCCCATCTCTAGGAGGGTCTTATATTTCTCTGTGGCTCCATTGTACACCCTGATTCTGTCTCTTTGGTTGTAGCCAGAGAACTGCATGCGATTGATGAAGTGTTGTATGTGTCTTTCCAGTTCAGTTGGATCGCACATGCGAGACACATTCTTCATCACGCTTACCAAGTCTGCGATCAGAATATTAAACTTAACACTATTGGACATCGCTAAGTTTTTGTGTGTAATATATTTGGCGGCCATGGGTTTATCATAGTGTGAGTGGAGAATTTGGATTTTCTTGTTTATAGTGTTTAACCATAGTTCAGTATCTAATACTGGTAGTCTATTGTTAGGGTGTTTGGAAGGGTAGTCGATAGTTAGTCATACTCTGTTGTATGGAGTTAGCTATCTGGTGGATGTTCTCCATTGTGGTGGTTTCTAATTCAGGTTTATTGGTACTCTCTTGTGGGGATGTTTATTACATTGATATCATCTACGTAACGAGAGTACATGACGAGGGCTATGGGATTATCTTCTAGGAGTTCTCTGACTCTCCTTTCTCCCCATACCATAAATAGGTTGGCAACATCACCAGCTATGCTGATGCCAATGGCTGCTCCCACATCCTGAATGTAAATTTTCTCATTAAATTTAAACGTGGCCCTTTAGGATAGTTTTAATACTAACCCCTACTGCATGTGAGATCATTTTTCTCACCTTATCGTTGTTCTTGGGTGTCCGTATGGCTTTGGCCCATCCATTCCATCTTCTTATGGATGTCTTTTAACCATTGAAGTTATGGTGGGGGGTTCAACACTTATTGGCCTACTGGGGCAGAAACTGCTAATGTCATAATTATTTAAGTACTCACTGTCACATGTAAGTCTAAGTAGGAGGCCCAGACCAACACTAGGGTGAACTTAAAGGACAAAAAGATGGTTTGGTACTATATGAACATGTCAGACAAAGACATGATGGTAATATAGACAACATAGAAATGAAAATAATATTAAAACATAGAAATGACTCAACAGGTAGACAAATCAGAGAAGCAACTGAAATAGATCTCAGAAAACCAAAGTTGAACAGAAAAAATGAATGGACCAACAACAACCATACACAAACACACAATAGTGACCTAAGATAAAAATATTCACAGGTTCAATAACAACAACCATACATAAACACACAACAGTGAACAAAGATAGAATATAAACACACGAACGCATGTGCAAACAGACAAGAATAAATAAATGAATTTTTAAAAAATGGAACAGAGATTACAATACAACGGGAGGAAACATAACAGTACCACTGATGATGTCACAGGTGTGTGATGAAGTAACTTTGATAGACTATATATATATATATATATAAATATTTATATCTATATTTTTAACCGTTGGTCAATCAATGATAAACATTGATTGCAAGCCAAATTAACTACAGGGTTATAAAATATACAGAAGTGAAAACCAATCCAAACCAAACAATGAGTGTGTTTTATTATTTCTGGCAATATTATCACAATATGACCCTCCCCAAATATATATATACATAGATACACATATACGCACACACACATATTTATATATACATATATTAGCTGTATATATATATATATACATACATGTAACAGCTGTGTTAGATTGAGAAATAAAATTCTTAATTTATATACATACACATATATATACACTCACACACATATATATATATATATATATATACACACATATATATATACACATATATATATATATATATATACATACATATATATATATACATATATATATATATATATACACATATATATATATACACATATATATATATACACATATATATATATACACATATATATATATACACATATATATATATACACATATATATATATATACATATATATATATATATACACATATATATACATACATATATACATACACAAAGATATATATATACATAGTTTGTGCATGATGTGAGAAAATGACAACTTGTAAATTATTCAAATGTAAAAGTAATGGTTCAAAGTTAAATAGACATATAAAAATAATTATAACATTGTTTAACCAGAGATTTAAGTAACCCCTGGCACAAAACACTTAATCTAGCAAATGTGCATGTTAGTTTGGGCTCAAAAGATCTTTACACTTTATATTAGCAGCAAGATCTTCCAGGTTGATTATGAATGGTGTTTACCAAATCCCAGTGGCAACTGTAGTAGTCATCTAACTACTACAAACATACTAGGAATAGCCATAAAATAACTAACAATTATATGAAAAAGAAACAATGAAATAAGATAGAGAACATCTCTTGGAAAAGAACAATGCTGCTGTAGATTGTTCAAAGCCATATCAGCACTTCATGTCATTTAAATGAATGAGGAAACATTTTTTTATCAATTAACCAATATCTTTTTAGGCTTTGAGCAAAGACTAGTATTTGTTAAACTGGTGTTTCAGTAAAAATACGCACCTGATTGTCATTTAAATTGGTGAGTGCCCAGGGTTTGATATCGCTTGTTGCTAGCAGTCAATAGGAAGTGTCTCAATAATAAGTTGCTTCTTTCTGTGACCAATAAATATTTTGGAAACAAAACTATTTCACTATGAACAGAACATGTTGGTAAACATAGCTACTTGAGACAGCTGTTAGGAATGTGGAAGGTAGTATATAGACTGAAACAGTAAAATGACTGAATTCATTCTCAAAATAAAAGTGAAAAGGATCAGAACAAATTCAACTACAGACACTGCCTCTAATTATACTGTACTTTTATTTTTATTTTATCTTATTCTATAAGTCTAGCTATCAGGTTAAAGCTACCTAATTTTAAGAATAACACCACTTTTTAAAGCCAGCTGCAAACAACAATCATTTGAAAGTATTTTTAAGAAACAATGTTGAATCTTTCAACTTTGTATTTCACTTTTTTCCTGTGGGACCCTCTGATTAGTAGTTAATTTCAGAAACTAATAAATGAGAAATTTTATGTTACTTACACATATGTCCATATAAAAATTTCTTGTCTCTTTCTTTCCTCTCCTTCTTAGAATATTTAAAAAATAAATTATCTCCTAGCAAGATAGAAAAAATCTCAAAGTGTTTAAACCCAAAGAATTTAACAAGCAAGAGAAAAAAAAATATATATATATAAAGACAAAAAAAAAAATGCACTCTTTAAATATAAACTAATATATTTAAAAATGAAAATGATTCCTTTAACCTAAATAATAGCTGGTCCTTAAATATATATTTAATTCAAATGAGAATTTGAAAACAGCTGGGGAAGGTAACTGAACAAATTGAGGTGTGTATGATCCTTTTGGAAAATACCATATTTAGGAAGGTCTAGTTTTTCTTTTTGTTTTTTAAATCGATTCCAGTTAACCAAATTTTATATTCAAAATGAAAAGAAAAATTCAACAAATTTAATTTGGGGAATTTAATTTTATCGAATAAGGAAGAATTATTTTACTCCATTTAATAAACATTTTAATAAGTACCTTAATAAATTGCAGGTGGCATAAGATATCTTTATTGAATTCTTCAGATATTAATATTACTTTAAATATAAGGTACTATATTTATTAACCAAACTATAATGTAAAAAAAGAAAAGAAAAAAAGCAAACGGCCAGTAATATATATTTATATATATTAAGACAATTCATATGTAGAAATAATAAAATTGTGAAGCCGCTTTATCAATCAACATAGCTACAATATTCTACAGCATGACGAATAATACCATGTTAGAATTATAAAGAAACGAACAAGGAAGTACTGAATGAGGGTATTTCTAATTTATGTGACTAATGAAACTGTTTTAGTATCTTTAGCTTCTACGATATCATAACCATTTCTAATATTATGAACTGTGCAGTGTGTTAGAACGATGAAATTCAGTAATTACACAGCAGACATTTTCGATTAAATGAAATAACGCCTTTTTCTTTAGCACCTGGCCGAAACTGTTGAATCGTGGGTTTCGAGCCATTACACGCTGACTTCTGCTGCACCGAAATGTTAATTTTTGATTTGATGCACGTTACGCAATCACTTCATCGCTATTGTGTCATATTTTCAGAAAGGCAACCTTGTTTATTAAAAAAAACACAAATACTACTTTGAAAATAAGCAATGTAAGATGTAGTTTTAATAATGTAAGCAAGAATATAAGATGGATGAAATCACAGGAAGAAAAAGAATCTAAGTGGGTGCTGGCAATCAAGAAATGGAGGGATAGACCCTGATTCTAACCGGAAATCAATGGAGTTTCGAAGCCTTGGATTTTTGTGTGGGTTGTAATATTCCTTTAACAATGTGGACTAAGAACAATGGAGCAAATGTGTGTTCGTTAATGAGTAAGTGACGTATAAACTAGTTAAATATAACTATTATCCACACTAGGTTTACGTAATCTAACGTTTAAAACAGTGGCAGCTGTTATTTCCTCTTACAATTAGGTTAAACTACGTACACGACGAAATGAATTAAAAGAATGAAATATTTAAAAAAATAAAATAAAAAAAAATACGTCTTCTTATAGAAATATATAATCAAATAATTGTGTATAAAAATAAATTTACCTATAATTAACTTCAATATACCTTTTTTTTGTTTCATTCAAGTCGAAAACTCAACATAGGTATAAATTGAGTAGAAATTTCTTGATATTTAAAGCATCACATTTCATTCACTACCTCAGGTGTACTATAGTTAAGACGACCATAAAAATAACTGTAAGCAAGAACAGAGAAATAGACATAGGCTCGTAAATATAATTAAAACGTTCCACAAGCAAAGTAGTTAATTATAGAACATTCTTCCATGAAAAATTGGCTTTCTCTAATGTACCATATATATATATATATATATATATATGTATACATACATACACACCACACACAGGATAGAACGACATCGACACCAAACTGAAACGACGACGATGATAACAAAGATGATGGTGATGAAGATGATGAGAATATTTTAAAAAATACAAAGCGAATTCTTCTTCTAATATATAACTAAAACTGTAGCAATTTAACAGAGACTCTTTTCTCTAATGTACCACATATATATATCTATATATACACACCACACTACATACAGGATAGGAGAACGACGTCGACATCACACCAAAGTGAAACGACGACGATGATAACAACGATGATGAGGATGAGAAAATAAAAAAAAATACAAAGCGAATTATTCTTCTAATATATAACTAAACTGTAGCAATTTAACAGAGACTGGCTTTGCTCTCATGTACCATATATATACACACAGGATAGATGAACGATATCGACATCACACCAACGAAAGTGAAACGACGACGATAAGATTATTTTTTCAAAAAATACAAAGTATATGTTAGAAGAATAATTCACTAAACTGTATCAATTTAACAGAAACTGGCTTTTCTCTAATATACCATACCATATACACACCACACCACACACAGGATAGGAGAACGACATCGACATCACACCAACCAAACTGAAACAACGACAACGACGATGATAACGACGATGATGAGATTATTTTCAAAAAATATACAAAGGGAATTATTCTTCTAAGATACAACTAAACTGTATCAATTTAACAGAGACTTATTTAAACGTAGATAACTGACCTTTTTTTTCATATAATATAAAATAAGTTATATCCAGCGTGACTCGCCAAGCATTTGAACAATGTCTATATCTAAATCTGGCGGAGGGGAATTCCACATTGGAAACGAGGCAGTTTAAACTAGACATCAACAATGCTTGGCTTGGACCAACGTTGTTTTCGAAAAATGACCCTCATTATATTATACTATATTAATTATATTACATTATATTATGTATTAGCACCTATATTTTACTTTACAAGAAAAAAAAATTATATATATATATAAACGAGGCAATATATAACTAAGACATCAACAATGTTGAACCAATGATCCTCATTTATATTATATTATATTAGCAAGCATCTATTTTATTTTTCAAGAAATCTATCTACAACTGTGTGTGTATATATATATATATATAAGTAGATGTTGTTGAAAACTGAGAGAAAAGAGTACTTAATACCGAAGTAGAGTTTTAATATTCATTTTATTAAATTCCTCTCTGATGACACTGATAAACAGGCAAGCTAAATTCCAGAATAACAAGATACTATTTAGCCAAAATAAAATGAATATATATATACATTTTATTTTGGCTAAATAGTATCATTTTGCCTGTTTATCAGTGTCATATATATAAACGTTTGTTGTCACAATTACTTGTTTCATTATTGAGGTTGACTTTGCCTTTCATCCTTACGGGGTCGATAAAATAAAGTACCAGTAATACACTGAGTGATTGCTGACCTTGTGCCTAAAGTAGAAACAATTATTATATATTAATTTTTCTCGAAAATTGGTCATGCATTAAAATTTATCTCCCTCGATGATGATTTCGTATATTTTGTATCTTTATTAATATTTTTTTTAGTGCTTTCACTTTCAGTTTGCTTTTTTTAAACTAATATTTTCTCTCTTCTCACACACATTATATATATATATATATATATATAAAGGGAGAGAGAGAGAGGTCCCTACCTCTCTCCCTTTATGAAAAGATCCGAAATATTTAAATAAATAATTAATTGGCTAAAATATATAAATACAACATTATTTAATGCAACTAGGGCGGTGGATTGGCAGTATCGGTAAGGGTCGGACGCCATGCTTTGAAGCATAGAGTTACCTCCCTTTATGATCTGAGTTCAAATCCCGCCGAGGTTAACTTTGCCTTTCATCCTTACGGGGTCGATAAAATAAAGTACCAGTAATGCACTGGAATAATTGCTGGCCTTGTGCCAAAAGTAGAAACAATTATTTAATGCAACTAAATTACGACAACTAAATCAATATCGAATATGATAATAGTAATAATAAGTGAATGAATACATATACACACACACACATATATATATATATATATATATATATATATACACACACATAACATACATAATACAATTACATTTGACTAACAGATCAAGTATTACGGAATACGAAACGATGGCTTTAATCCACACAAGCAAGCCTCCTTTCGGAAGCATGTAAAACAGCATGATTTTCAGTTTGATGTTAACTGAAAATGCTGTCTTCGCTGCTAGTTTAGGTTGAAGAAAACAGCAGCAGTTTATTTAGTGTATTTGTCCAACATAATTTAACTCCGTTGTTTCATTTGATATACATATATATATATATGTATGTTGCCAATAAATACAAAAACGATATATATATATAGTTATGCTTTGGGAGGGTCATGTTGCCAATAAATACAAAAACGATATATATATATATTATATATATAATATATATATATTACAGAAAATAGATTGAAATAGGTTGGTCTTTTTTTTTCTTTCTTTTTAAACATGCATAAAAATGAAACTCGCGGCTGGTATTTAAATATAAAAAATATGTAATCGGCATATTTAATTCGAATGAATAGGAATTTCCTTAGGAAAAAAAAAATTCTGTCCCATTCTCCATCTTGATAATCTTAAAATTTCATAGAATCTTGCGAGGACGGGATTGTGTAATTGTACTGTGTTGTGTGACGATTTTGTCTTTTATTTCAATATTACCACACACACACACACACACACATAAATATATATATATATATATATATATATACACATACATACATATATACACACATAAATATATACATACACACAGGCGCGTGCATGATGAACCAATTCTACTATCGTTCAAATATTGTGAAATCTAAATACAGTATAAGGTGATCCATAGAATTATATATATATATTATATACTACTGCCATTAGTCTAACGAAATATATTTTGCATTTTTTAGCCTTTGCAGCTTGAAATTTATAATTTAAAGAGAGAGAGATAATATCTTAGTAAATTCCTCTCTCCTTATTCTCAGCAAAGAATTTTCTCGAATTTGAGAATATGCTGTGCTCTGCATGATTAACAAGCGAGACGATAAATGAAAGTGTCGTCATATTAAGTTGCATAGCTACTGGTTAAGCACACCTATGTGTCATTAAAGGTTTTTCAGCTTTGAATAACTTTTTTTCTTTTATTGCAATTAATGTGCCTCGCCCTCTTTTAAAGACGATTAATGTAGGGCTGGTGTTTGTAGAGGCTCCTCCATACAATGTGAATTTGATATTTAGAACCAATCTGTCGGTCGGTTTAACACCACACACTGGTTCTATGTACCAGAGTGGAATCCAATTTCGGACTAGGTCTCAGAGTGACAAGACAATCTTGAAATAATGCTTCCTTCTGCAACAACCCACCAGCCCTTTTCCCCCACCTACTTTTAGCCGTAGAGGCCTTGCGAAGCTCAAGATACTGACCGTACTCTGGCAAATTCATAATATAATAATAATAATAAAAAAAAAAAAAATCAAATTAATACAATGAGAGAGAAAGAAAGAAAAAAGCGAGGGGACATACGTTGAAAACTTGCCGCCGCAACATGTGGAAAGTTAAAAAGTAAACGTTCCGTATCTCTTATGGAGTTGGATTATTACTGAAGATTTGGCTTGGTGTATAAAAGGATGCCTTTACCAAAGACATAACAGAAATTGGATTTATCACTGAAAGCTAAGAGATGTTATTACATTGCTTCCGTTTAAGGTGTTCAAATGTACTTCCTAAATGAACTTAATGCTTAAAAACAAAGAACCAAGAACAAAAACCTGTGAACATTACGCATGTGCCTTCGGCAAAGACACCCTGAGTAATATTAGTGAAAGAGGTAGAGATTGTCGTTACTACCGCCAGCAGTTTATCGACTGGATAGATAGATTTCGATTATCGCAACACACGTACTCTTCAGTAAGGCAGGCAGCATTATCACGAGTTTTCTCGTTCGATATGTTATTTAAAATATTGATTTCTTAAACGTTGAAGAGGATAATATAAATAAATAAATTGAAAAATAAAAAATAAAAAAATTGCTCATTAATTATCAAGACTTTAAATGAATAACTAAATATCTGATAGATATCGTCAACAGAAAAAAAAACAAAGAAAACTTCATGAAACCAACAAACATTTATTTTTGTAAGATATAAGTTGGCCTGAAGGAAGCAGGAAAAACTGCAAACAATTGATTCTTTTGTTCAATCTATATTAAGCGCAAGTTGTGTGAAACAAAAATGTTCCTATAGTGTGAATACTGACAATCGTCTCTCCTTTCCTTTCACTGTGACGTTAGATATCGAACACACAGACAAATGCAGCAAATTCTGCTACTGTTCACTGCAGTGAGATGTGTATTCTGTTGGTTTGATAGCTTAATGCGAGTGAACGGAAGGGGAAAAAAGATGCTGCTTGTTTTGTCTATTCAGACAACCCCTTAAACTTGGACGGCTATAAATATACATTTTATTCATCCCCCTCTCCCACTCTCAGATCCGATAGTTTTATTTTATATTTTATTTTTTTTAGAATAAATATCCCAAGCCGACACAAATTGAATATTGATAAATTTAAAACAGAAATCCTTCCATCCCCCGCCATCATTCTCAATTCTTATCCCTAGTTAACTAAATTTGGAATATAGTAACAAGGGTGGATCTGAGGAGCTCCCAAACATTCAACCGGGGAGAACCATTTCCTGCCGATTTCTTTTAAAAAACATTGATGACACCAGTGTCGGATTATGTTAGTGGAGGGACTATAGCATAAATATTTATATATATATATATACACACACACATATTTACAGAGAGAGAGAGAGAGGCTTTAAATTCAGCGCGAGGGCTGTCATAAATGCTATTAACTCAAGCTGGTACTGGTGTTAATATCCATAGGGATATCTTATAGCAAGATTAACTGCATGTCGAAATGACTCCATATATTGACGATCCTATATCAGAAGTAAGCTTTACCTTTCATCCTTTCGTAATCGATAAATAACGTACCAGTTTAGGGAGTTGGGGTTGGCGGGATTGCTTTGCGGTGTCGGACGGTATGCTCTGCGGTATCTGATCTAGTTCTGAGCTTTCTGAATTCAAATCCCACTTTTTCTACCTAAAATTGCATCTAGCAGATGGAATCAGCTACGGACAGACCACTGGAATGATTATTTTCTTGGTCCGATTTAACGATCGGCGACCCATTCCTTTATATATATATATATATATATATATATATATATATATATATATAATATAAGATCAAAAGATGGTTAAAGGACTTTTGATCTTATATTATGCATACTCCAGTCCCACAAACTGTAGAGTGCTTCTTATCCGATATCTGCATTGCTTTATTGTACTACAATAAAACTCACCTCCTACATATATATATATATATATATATATAGATAACCCATGCTATATTGATACAACACTAAAACTTAGCTAGGTAGCTAGAGTATCAAAAATACTATAAAAAATTATGGTTATCACTGATAACATTTTATACTACCCTTGGATGGTGGCGAATTGGCAGAGTTGTTAGAAAGTCGGTAAAAGGCTTTCTAGTGTTCGTTTTGGCTCTCTGCTCTCCGTGTTCAAATCCTGCCAAGGTCAACTTTGCTTTTCATCCATTCGAGGTCAACAAAAAAAAAAAAAAAGTACCAGTCTAGTACTGGGGTTCATTCTTCCTCTATATCTTTTCTCACTCATTTTTCTCTCCTTCTCTGGAAGAAATTTGCTATATTCAGAACTAGAGAGGAGATGGGCTCCACCAGGTTTTAAAATGTCTTAGAAACACCGTATGTCAATATGGCACCCCTACGATTCCTTCTGGAGTTACAGGACCATATATGCATACTTCCATTATCAAACAGATTTTTTTTTAAAGGTCACTGAATGTTCAATGTATAGAACCGGATGATCATGGTAGGAACGCCTTTCATTATGTGTACTCGATCAGAAATGACTTGGAGTTAACACAACACAAGTGAATCGATACTTTGAAACGTTAAGAAGTTTAAATGCTTCGTATAAAATTACTTTAAATTTCAAGTCGGTTTATAATTCTCTTTATTCACAGACTTTTTTTTTAAAAAAAAATAGAAACCGTTATAAATGTTCTTTGATATTTATCATCATTAAAAAAAAAAAAGAAAAAACATTTCAGGTTATTACAAATCAAGATAAGAACCACACAAAACTTTGAGCACTGCTTAACTTTTCAGAAAATGCGCATTGCCGATATTGCAAATTGCTTAAAAGGTAGTTAAAGTTTCTGTGCTAACTGCTGAAAAACTCGCGAGCAAAACCAACTGGCAGGAGCACCAGGGGTAGATCTCGAGCAAGATGGTTTGATAACATCCATGAGCTTAGCTGATCAGGCTTTGCTATCCAGTCGGATCAGTTGGAAACGATTGCTTCTGACAAGACTCGCTGGAAGGAATGTTTGAGGACTCCCCCCCCCCCCCCAGGAAGAGCTATGTCCTTCGGAAAAGATGGTGAAAGCAACACCGCGGAGAACAGCCAACAATACCCGCGACACCAGCTAGCCATTATACATTGCCGGACTCCTTCAACAGGTGTGATGACCTCATTCCAATTTTTAAGAGGAAAATAATCCGAGGACAGATAACACTGGAGATCTCGATAGCTACTAACAAAAAGGAAGCGGTCAATTTGATGCCGATCATTTTTCTTTCTTTTGATTAAGTACATATTGACAGAGCAAAGGAACATTAATGCTATATATCCTCTGTGAATCGAAATCATTCCATTAGATTACCATTATTTTTTTTTTTACGCCAACAGTTAACTCTTGATACCAAACCGCCCCACATTTTATGATAGAAAAAGGTTTTAAAATATCTTCCTCTTTTATTAAAGACCTTTTGTTATTTCAAACAACCTTTAATGTGAGAGTTATATTATTAACCCGTCTTAATTCTTCTTCACTCACTTATTCCTGAGAGCAGAGTACTCAAACACTCCTCCCAGCGGGTCCTGTCAGAAGCAACTGACTCCAATTGATCCGACTGGGTTCTCTTGGATGTTATCCAACCATCTTTCTCGAGATCTACTTCCGAGTCTCCCGCCGGTTGGTTTTGCCCGTAAAATCTGTTCAGCGATTCTTTCCCGAGATTTCTTGATTTAAAATTAATTGAAACACATTGGTAATGCATTTTGTCAGAAATATGGTACTGGAAGGATTAAAAATTCCAACAATTTGGTTTTAATGGCAAGTATAAAAAAAGAATTAGCTTCAACTTTAGAACAAAAAAAAAGTTTTAAATGCCAAATTAACAGGATACGGTACAACCTTGAAAAAAATTAACGCTTAATTAAACCGAGTTCGATCAACGAAACCGCTTGCTCGTAAAATTAACATGTAAATTAATACTCTAGTTCAGGAATAAGTGAGCGAAGACCAAGTTATTCTGATAGAGAACGGGTTACAGGTGGTGAATAGCGATACGGTCACCAGATACGATAGCTGCGATATAAGCGCTTACGTGCTGGCTGAATAAGCAATCTCAGACAAACAGCGGTGAACTACTAGGGTAGATACAGCAATGGGTGACTCCTGTAGCCCCCCAAAAAAACTCTTAGAACCCAGTGACGTAGCTACGACAATGCGAGTAAAAGCCGCCTCTAAAAAACAAAGCCTGATTTTCGCGGGTCTAAGAAAAGTACCAGATTGGTGTCTGGCGCGAATAAGACTACCAAAAGCACTGCAATATGGTTAGAGGCAACAGTACTATCTATCATAAGTTTTTAAAACATTACCAATCGCATAATCACAGACTTATATTAAAGTATTTCATAGAACTTGTTAATTTCTGAAACAGAGCGCGTATAAAATAAGGCGTTCAAAGGTTAGAAATGTCTTTATTTTCAAAATATACAGTTGCGTATGTGTATATATATATATATATATATATATATATATATTTATATATGTATGTGTGTGTGTGAGAAATAGAGAGAAAAAGAGAGAGAGAACGAGAGAGAGAGAGAACGAGAGAGAGAGAACGAGAGAGAGAGAACGAGCGAGAGAGAGAACAGAGAGAGAAAGAGAAAAAGAGAGAAAAGAGAAAGATAGAAAAAGAGATAGATAGAAAAAGAGAAAGAGAGGGAAAGAGAGAGATAGAAGGGAGAGGGAAAGATATTAAAAAATGTACACGTGTATTAAAAAAAAAAAAAATGGTTGAACTTTGTAAAAACAAGAAAATATGACATGAAAACATTTTACAAAAAAAGTTTTTTTCCAACCAAAAAATAAGTTTTTTTCCATATGTCACAAATGAAAACATTCGTTTATTGTTTTATTTTTTCTTCCCAACTGTTGATTTTCTCTGGCACATTATAATATTTAGAACAATAGTCTAACTGGTAATTTAGTTTTGATTTATGTACATGTTCATTCACATTCTTCTCCCATTTATCAACTTGATATTTAACATATTCTTTGGAAGAACTCAACGTTCGGTTAGTTGGTGCTATATATATATTATTTTCTAAACTTTTAGAACTAATTTTGTCAGATGAAAGCGAAATTCCTGCATCTAAATTATCACTATAACGTTCGTTAAGTTTCAAGTAGGGCATTGTAGATGCAGCTTTATATAGTGGGAAGCTTTTACGCCTGGAAGGCGAAGCATCTTTCATTTCACCGTTTTCGAAGAAATTTCTCTCAACATTAAAATATTCTCTTGTTGCTGATGGCACAAAGCTACTATCCGGAGAAGGACGCTTAAAAGACAATGTTTGGGGGACACTTATCTGCCGGCGCAAATATACAAGGTTATTAATCCCTTTTGAATGATTTCCAATATCTGAATTACTAGTCTGGGCATTCTCGATTTTTAATGAAGTATCTTTAAGCTGTAACTTTTCTTCACTGGCCGAGTTTTGTAATGGCGTCTTTTCGTCATTTAATCTGCTGCGAATTTCTCTCAAATCAACTGGTCTTTTGATCAGTAAAAAAACATCTTCCATTTCACCGTTTTCAAAGCAATCTTTCTCATCAAGTTGTCCTCTTGTTGCTGATGCCACAAAGCTACTGTTCATATCAAAATGTTCCGAAAAAGTTAATTTTTCCGGAGAAGAACGTTTAAAAGACAATGTTTGGGACACACTTCTCTGCCGGCGCAAATATACAAGGTTGTTAATACTTTTTAAATGATTTCCAATATCTGAATTACTAGTCTGGGCATTCTCGATTTTTAATGAAGTAACTTTAGGCTGTAACTTTTCTTCACTGGCCGAGTTTTGTAATAGCGTCTTTTCGTCATTTAATTTGTTGCAGATGTATCTCAAATCATCTGGTCTTTTCAGCAATAAAAATGCTTTACTGATCTTACTTCTTTCTGAACTAAGCGAGCTAATGGTTCTTCTACGTAAATTCTTCAAGTTAAAACAATTGGAGTTAATATTTTTTGAGGATGAAAAATTTTCAAAATACTTAATTAAAAATTTGACTGTATCTGATTTAATCATTGTCATTTTTTTATTGTCAGCTGCGTCATTACTATTAAATATTTTACGACTCACCGATTTTTCGTTCTTCAAAACTGTACAAATTTTTGTAGTAGTACTTTTTAACGAGTCGTTACTAATGTTTAATTGTTGCTGGTTGAGTGTTTTAGATTGCTCCGAGTATCTAGTTTCTGAAACATCCGGAGTGCTTAAATTTATTTGAGAATTGTTCAAATTATATTCACACACAAGTCTCGTTCTCAAAACCATAACTGTCTCAAAATGATGAAAATTCAATCTTCTTCGATGTGTTTTAGTCGCTAGCCCGTTGCTAAAACATTCTTTAATTTCACGCCTGACAAGAAAGTTATCTTGTGGAAAAATATTGCCGTTCATGTAATGTTTCTCCACAAAGTGCTGTGAATGTTTGTCCCATGGAAGACGATTGCCAAAACATTCTAAACAGACGCAACAAAAGCTAAAAATGTCGGATTTTAAAAACGACTGCTTCTTTAGTAGAGTTTCTGGTGCCATCCATCTCCAAGAATCGGCAGACGGCCATTTCTGTTCTCTTCCTTTAACGTGCATATATTCAAAATTACTTAACCTCACAGAGTAAGTATCCATTATCTAGAAATAAAACATGAATAATGAAAGACAACTATTTCATGATTTAGTTACCTTGTGCCAAATTAAAAAAATCCGATTTTGTCTATTTGGTGCAAGGAAGCCCACCCACCCCCAGCTGTAAAAATCACACCAAAAAGATGGAAGGTATGGACAAGAGGATGCCCCTCCTCCCTGACCTATCTGGTGTTGGACCATGACAACCAGTTAAACCCATGCCAGTATGGAAAGCGGACGTAAGATATAAACGAAACCAGCAAAGCAAGGTAAATGAAGAGGGTTATGTTGCTAAAGAATAGCACTAAAATACATTTTCAAATCATAAACGTTTCAAAACTATATTTTTTAATAATGGTTTCTGATTTACGCACAAGGACAACCATTTTATCGACCCCGTAAGGATGAAAGGCAAAGCTAACCAAGACGAGATTTGAACTCAGACACGTAAAGGGGCGTAACTATATGCCGCAAGCTTGTCCAATGCTCTACTGATTACTGTCAATCCTAAAAATATAAATAGAACAACTTTATTTTAGATGCGGCACTTAATTCTTTGTCAAATATTTATAATTTCATCTTAGGTTTGTTTCACCGAGAGCCGGAATAAGTTTCTTATGCCACTCACGATTTTTTTTAAAAGGCAAAATCCTATATTAAAATAAAATAAAAACCCAATGAAAATATTTCTCTACATATTTTCGTGCAAACAGGAATGCATACGTACTCGTAAATGTTACACGGATACTCCCTGGTCTCGAATAATGCCCCTACCCCCTCACTAAATTTCGTTTATCTCCAGTAAAATTTTATTTTAAGTGGTAGCATTCCTGAGACAATTTTCTAAATGGGATGGGTTGGGGTCTCAACATGTAAACTAAACGACAAATTAAAAAAAAAAAAAAAAATCAACCGAGACAACCTAGAAAAATTCACGCGCCTCCCTATTATTTGAGACCCGAGAGTACACAGATTTTTTAAAATTCACTTATTTACTAGTTTTTTAATACATCGGACTTAGTTTCACTTTCATATAGAATGCTCATAGGAATACGCCGTTGTATTCACTTTTTGAACTATGGACTGACCGTTGCTATATAGATATACCGTTGCTATATAGATATACCGATAAAAACCTATGAAGTCACCAAAGTAGATCTAGTCTAAAACTTCTAAATATAGTTCATAACTTTGTGAAATGACTGAGTTAAGGAAAGAGAAAGTGTCTTTTTAGATAGATACGTAGCTATAACGTCGCGCCCTTATATCTGTATCACGACAGTGCGCGCGCGCGCGTGTGTAACGTTTTTCGAAATATTTACTGCTGCGTTCACAGATTGATTTTTTTTTTTTTAGTTTCAGAAGATCCCGTTAAGGGTGAAAGCAGCGATTCTTCGCTTAAACTTTAATCTGTTATTTTAATATATATATATATATATATATATATACTCATGTAGTTATTTTTGCATACTCAAAAGCAAAATATAAACAAACGTATTTATTTCACGTAATTAGCGATAAGGATAAATATATATCAAATATATAAGAACCCTAGAGCAAATATTGTTCTCATTGCTGACGAGGCAGAAGGGGATATACACGATTGGCTGAAGAAGGACGAGACTGTTAGTAGTACGACCAACGGCTGTTATCACACCAACAACAAAAACAACAAAAAAGAGAGGGAACGCAATTACATGCTTTTGAAAAATCTTATTGGAAAATTATTTGCCTACTTCACTTTTTATTAGGACTTCTGCATCAATTGAACATACGAAACTTTCAGAAGGGAGGGATAAACAAGCCAATCTATGTTTAGAATACCGAGCAACGCCGGGCCATTCTGCTAGTATATATATATATATATATATATATATATATATATATATATATAAAACAGTGTCTGTGTCTCCCTAAAACTCGAGAACCACCCAACCAATTTTTTTCAAACTTTACACATGTAATACTTATTTATGGTCGTGTGGGTGTTTTGAGCAAAAAATATTTCAAATGTTCAATGCATAGAGACCGCATTAGGCGAAACACCGCATATTTTAGGCTTTAAAGGCTTTTTTTGAGGCATAACGGAACAATAATCCAGGCGATTTCTTCCAAATTTGCATTACTTATGTCGTTTAAAGTGTTTTGAGCAAATAAGATTCATTTTTTGCCCCAGGGACCGCATTAGGCGAAAAACCTATTTTTTTAAAGCATTCTGGTTGCGTTAGGGTCTGTAACTCGAGAAGTACCCAACCGATTTTTTAAAAACTTTACATATGCATTTATGTTTCACAAATTTTCTTGACTGAAAAAGACTTCAAATTTTTGCCCGGGGACCGCATTGTTTAGCATTTTGGTTGCGTTAGGGCCTGTAACCTTAAAAGTATCGAACTAAATTCCTTCATGCTCTCCACCACAGCAGTCCCACATGTTTACTGTTCTGTAACTATTGCTTTCATTGTACCATAGCACAACAAATACATGTTCGGTTTGTCGAATGCCTTTTTACTTAACCCTATCGTCTTGGCTTCTCTCAGGCACCCAATTAAGTTAAACCCCGACGAATTTTTCTTCATAGGCACAAAATGTAGACCAACCCGAGGCCGAGGTATTCCGTATTTCTCTGTACTGTTTCAGAAAACATGCCAATCTATGTTTAGAGTCCCGAGCAACGCCGGGCCATTCTGCTAGTATATATATAAATTATGCATACAAACTAATCGAGGAGAGATAAGAGATTAGTTATGAGAATTATATGCCAGTTGTGAAGGGAACAGTGTTCTCAATGTGTATTAGATGCAAGACAAGCAAACTGAGTAAGCTTGAGAAATAATGTCAAGCAAAAAATTGTATAAGAGCTTTAATATAGAAATTAAATGTTATAGAAAATAATACCGAATTCTTGAACAAATATATTTAATGGCTAACAATTGTTTCGGAAACCATATCAGTATTCTCATACAGTTGATAATTATCGATTATGAAATCCTATATATATATTATTACAAAGGCTATGACAAAGTATTACAAATTAATAGTCGGGTTATTTAGTGTAAATTATTAGCAGAATTTTGGATAAGCACACCATTATAATTTTTTTTAATGCAATTTTCTCAGATTTCCTTGTTTTAAACAGATTTCAACTCGTTCTAACGACCCTGCCAATTCATCGCCTTTACAGTAAGAGAGGAACAGGAAAATTCCGTGTTTAAAACAGAAATCAGAACAAAAATACAATAAAGTTAGTCGGTTAAATGGTGTACTTATTTCAAAGCAACACCTAATTATCCCCATTCTACGGAGTTTTCCTGTTCCTCTCTTACTGTAAAGGCGGCAAATTGGCAGAGTCGTTAGAACGCCGGATAGAATGTTTTGCGGCATTTGTTCTGGCCTCTAATCCGAGTTCAATTCCCGCTGAGGTCAATTTTGCCTTTCAAATTTTGTTAATCCATCTCCATCGAAATTTTATTTTAAGTGGTAGCAATCCTGCGATAATTCATTTTCTTTAGACATTCAAAACATTATACATGACAAAAGAAAAACATTACAAGAAATCCCATACGTTATAAAATAAATAGGATGGGTTTGGGGGGGTCTACGTAAACTCAGCGACTAATTCTGGTTTTTAAAAATCAACGGAGACAACCTAGAAAAATTATCGATTCCCACCCCCTTATTCCTCCTCCTCCCCTATTATTTGGGACCCCAGTAAATATTATTTGCAGTACTCACCTGGATAGCATGAGACGTTAAATTTCCATGTATTAAATCATTTCTGTGTAAATATTTCAATGCGTAATATATCTGACGGGAAAATATGAAAATATTTATTTCTGTAAAGATAGTTCTGTTTTTATGGAGACAGCTATATAACGAGCAATAAAGTACGCTGCCATTAAGATACCACGTCTCAGTTCGGAGTGTATCAGTGTATTTTATTTGACATATGGATAAGATTAGCATCTTTCCTTGTTGAACAAGTTGTCGTATTGTAATATCTTCTTCAGCTATCGGTAATAGGCATCGACGACATCGTTCAATTACAGATGGCTGAAAGGAAATGAAAAATGTATAACTGGTATATCGTATAAAATAAGATTTCGTTATCAATGTTTGGGTATCATTGAATAAAAATATCTCGTTTAGACTAATTGATAATGTGTTTATATTTTTTCAACAGTTCTCTCTTGCCTGCACATGCATTCACATCATTTATATTAAGGACATAACTGTAAAACAAATCATGACCAAATCGTATTTACATGCTCTCGGGTCTCGAATAATCGCATCCCCCGTACTTATTCCACCACCAACTCCGCTTATTAAATTTTGCTAATCAATCTCCAGCGAAATCTTATTTTAAGTGGTAGCCTTTCTACGATAATTTATTTTCTTCAGAAAAAAAAAACAAAAAAACAAAAACATACATGACAATAGAAGAACATTACAAGAAATCTCATCCGTTAAAAACTAAATAGGATGGGTTGGGGGGGGGGGGGGGGTCTCAATGTGTAAACTAAACGACTAATTATGGTTTTTAAAAAATCAAGGGAGATAACCCAAACAAATGAACTACATTAAATAATTGTTTCTACTTTTGGCAGAAGGCCAGCAATTATCTCAGTGTATTACTGGTACTTTATTTTATCGACCCCGTAAGGATGAAAGGCAAAGTTAACCTCGGCGGGATTTGAACTCAGACCATAAAGGGCCGTAACTCTTTGCTGCAAAGCATGGCGTCCGACCCTCTACCGATAGTACCAATCCACTAAATAATGCTTCTAATATAGGCAGAAGGCAGCGAATTGGCCGAGTCGTTAGAACATCGGATAGAATGCTTCGTTGTATTCGTTCCAGCTTTCTGCGTTTAAATCTCGTTGAGGCCAACTTTGCCTTTCATCCATTCAAGGTTGATTAAAAAAAAGTACCAGTCTAGTACTAGGGTCGATTCTTCCTCTATTTCCCTCTCACTTTCTATCCTTCTCTGGAAGAAATCTGTTGCAGTCATGCATGGAAAGGAATGGGCTCCACCAGGCTTAAAATGCCCCCAAAACACCGTATGTTAATACGGCGCCCCTACGACTCCATCAGGAGTTACGGGGAAAATAGAGGCAGAAGGCAAAAAATGTATGGGCCTAGTGTATTTATATTTCCAGATTTGAAATACTAGCGGAACATTGAGAAAATGTAACTAACGATGGAGCAGAGTAAACGATAAAATTAAACATAGGAAGTATGTTTCGAACGCGGCAAGCGAAGTTTAGAATTTAAATAGAAATAACTGACTAATTAATTGTTTCTACTTTTGGCACAAATCCAGCAATTTCCCAGTACATTACTGGTACTTTATTTTATCGACCCCCGTATGGATGAAAGGCAAAGTTAACCTCGGCGGAATTTGAACTCAGATCGTAAAGGGACGTAACTATGCTGGAAAGCATGTCCGACCCTCTACCGATACTGCCAATTCACCTAATGGGGAGTATAAAACCAATGAACAGAAAAAGGTAGGTATCAACACGTGTGCTGATACCCATCCTTTTCCGTTCTGTGGGTTTCGCCGTAGGCGAATGACTGATTTCGCACCTAGAAAATTCCCCTCTGAGACAAGCCTGGGCTAGGTGTGTTTGTGGAAGACCAGCAACCGCCGATTCATACCAACAGTGCCAGATTTAGGACAAATGAGGCTCCATACTTGGGCCCTGAAGGAGGTAAACATTGGGGTGAGTGGGGAGAGGAAGATGGGCCTCCTCTTGGCCAACGGGGCCCTATGCTTAAGCACAACGATAAATCCGGCGCTGCCTAACAGCTTCCCCTCTCCACCGATATTGTCCAAGGGAACGGCAATGGCCGATATAGCTTGGCACCAGTGACGTCACAATTCATTTTTACAGCTGAGTAAACAAGAGCAACGTGAAATAAAGTGTTTTGTACGAGAACACAACACACCGCCCGGGACTCAAATTCACAACCTTAGGATTGTGAGTTCAACGCTCTAATCTCTAAGCCACGCGTCTTCATTCATTATTAGACTACATTTAGTCAATGTTATGACGAAGCTTCTATTTCTATGATATAATTAAAGCTTTTCGCCAGTGGTCATTTTGAATAGAATGCTTCAATTGAATCGTTTAAAACTTTCATTTACCTGTTTCATTTCAATCTTGTTTCCAAATTGCTTATTTGAAGTTACTATTTCTTTAATTCCTGAAGAATATGAAGCTAAACTTAACTTTCCAGCTCCAGGTTGCTCGTTCCTCATTTCCGATAAGTGAATAATTTTGACACGATTCTCTGAACTGGCGAAAATGTTTCTTAATCACCAACCCTAAAATTAAAACAAAATTAAGAAACAAATGCAAAATGAAGTAGTACAGTAATAATAAATGATTGATAAGTTTCAAAGACGAAAAATATCCTACAAACATAAAAACAATACCTTGTATGAAGTTGAATGTCTTTAGTTTTTTTTTTTTTTCAAAAGCTTCACCATTATGTTAAAAAGGATAATCAAATTGTATTTCAAGTAAATGTGTAGGCAATTTAAAAAATAAGCAAATGACGCGGTTAACGTATTTAGGAAAACTAAAATTGCATAAACAAATTTAAGAAATATTTTACCCAATAATTCCAAACTATTCATTTATATGTTCGAACTAAATAAAAAGAAAAGAAAAGAACGTTTCTTTATTGTTTAAAATACGTCAATTTCAGTTTGTAATAATGAAGGTAAAAATATTGATTTTCGGATCGAAAAAAAATAAGGCTCAGAAATATTCACTTACGGTATTTTTCAAACAGCCACTTTCTTTTAAAAAACTTATGAAATCATTGTTTCTTTGATCGTTTATATATAGCTTCAACTTTTTACTGGTCGATGGCGAAATAACAAATCAGAGAGCAATACGATCGATCACATTATTGGATACTCATAAATTATGCAAATATATACATATGTATATATAAAATGTATTTTGTCTTTGATACAGCTGTATTTGACACAGAATATTCATTGAAGAATTGCATTTTTTAACAATTTTTAGAACTTGGTTTACACTAAACTGTTTGCCATTGAACCTGAAATTTGGAACATAGTAAATCAACAAGACGACATCAACCATTTCATTAAATAAAGTAAGTTTTATTTTGATTTGTTTAATACCGCCACTTCAGCTATAAAAATATAGAATCAAAACGAAAGAAACTATCAAGTCAACACTGTCACTCAATTACACGCCACAAGGCAAGGTGAGAGAGGGTAACAATTATTCTAACAAGGCTTGCTTGTGTTTCCAGAAGTTTTCAATATCAAGGCCATGCAGTGGCATATTGCTGGGGGTGCGTGGCAGTGCAGATACGCCCCCAAAAGTTGTTGGAAAATTCTTAAATTTTCAAAAAATATTGTATACTTTGCTCTTTTATTTTAATTACATGAAACAATAAAATATGTACAATACAATAATGAATAAAGATGTCATAATAATGATTGGCTTGCATAAATATTTTTGTCGGAAAATTATGAATGTCCAAAAGTGACAGGAACAATTATGACCCCCCCCCCCCCCCCCCCCAAAAAAAAAAAAAAAAAACAAAAAAAAAAAATGATAGGAGCAATACGCTTATGAGGTGATGTCGAGTTACCATTAATTTTGTGGTTCACAGCTGAATAAATAACATTTCAAATTATTCACAATTCTTTCAAAATGAAAATATAAACACATTTAATAAATACTATCAAATATTGTTAGGAACCTTACAAACACAACGTACTAAACTATACGATCAAAATGAGAGAAAGAGAAAGAAAAAAAAGGAAACAAAAATGACTATCAATTCACCAAGTGTGACAATCGGCTGCACACCACAAGGGTCAACGGAAATTTTTGAGGCAAGCCAACGCACTAGCAGCATTACTGCGGGTGATGGCGAGGCTCAGGCGCTGAAACAACTAGGCATGAGCATCACCTGATATCTCGATAAGGTGAGTCACCAACGATGACAAGAACTTCGCTGCCTATCTCCACCAAACGTCTCGAAAGCCCCAGGCTGGAAAAAAAATTGTTTGATAGTTTCCGTACTCCTTGCTTCTTTCCTTTTACTTAAAAAATGAAAAAATAAAAACTATGATATCGATTGTCAAACACGTTGTTGCCAGATTTTTCATTTTCTCTAATGTTTCCATTTCACTCTGATCATCCATTTATGGATACTAATGACCACGAAAGTTCAAACGATTGACTGTCTTTATCATTGTTATCGTTGTTGTGTGGCCACAGTTCAGTTCTGATCGTACAGATCTTATCGTTTAACAATAAGGAATAATAATTACTAATCGATAGAACGTTTGTTCTAACTCTTTAAAATATCAAGAAATATCTGTAGATTATTTTTTCCCAGTCTGTGATGATTGAGAGATTTTTGGGGGAGAGCTTGGCTGCAGACAATGAAGTTCTTGTCATCATTGGTAGATCGCCTTACAGAGGAATTAGGTAATGCCCGTGAGGGTGCTTGGTTGTTCCAGCACCTTAGCCTTGCTATCACTCCTGGCCTTACTGAGGTGTCGGATCATGCTCCAGGTGAGGGTGCTTCATTGTTCCAGTAGCCTTGCTATCATCCAGCCATATCTGCTTGGTTATTCTAGCACCTTAGCCTAGCTATCACTTGGCCTTTCCGAGGTATTAGGTGATGCCTGTGAAGCTGCTTGGTTGTTCCAGCGCCTTAGCCGCCATTATCCGGCCTTTCTGATTTATTAGGTAATGCTTGTGGGGGTGCTTGCTTATTCCTGTGGCAATGCCGAGAGTGTGTTGGCTTTCTTTAAAAATTATTCGATGGAAACCCTAGTGCCCCTTTTGTGCTGTGTGACTGAGTGTACAGGTCTTCTCCCCTTCCTTTTTTTTTCTTTATCATTCCCCATCTTTCTTTCTTTTTTAATGCTGTATATAACTGCATATAGAAGTGCGTAGCCGCGGCGTGGTTAGGGTATTGGACTTACGATCATTAATGTCCCTTGGCAGTATCGGTAGAGGGTCGGACGCCATGCTTTCCAGCATAGTTACGTCCCTTTACGATCTGATTTCAAATCCCGCCGAGGTTGACTTTGCCTTTCATCCTTACGGGGTCGATAAAATAAAGTACCAGTAATGCACTGGTTAATTGCTGGCCTTGTGCCTAAAGTAGAAACAATTAATGTCCCTGGGCTGGATTGTGTGGTGTTTTTGAGCAAAACACTTCATTTCACGTTGATCCAGTATCTTCTTCTTTTGCCATCAGTGTTTGACAAACTATGACGTTCCACGCTGTTCGATCTCAGGCAGTTTTGATGTTGACATTTTCAAAAAAGGACCTCCTTTGACGACCTCTGGCAATGCTTCCTAACAATTTTTCCACTAATGTCTTCTAGCATGCCTTTCCCGATGGCATGTCCTAGGAACAGTAGTTGTCTCTTTTTAATAGTGAGCTGTATCTCACGCTCCATCCGCACTCTCTTCAAAACCTCTTCATTATTTATTCGGTCGACGTATTAGATCCTGATTATTCTGCGATAGAGATACATCTCGTTAGACTCGAGGTATCTCCGTGTTTGATTCGTGAAAGTCCACAATTTGCAGCTGTAAAGAAACGTTGACCAGACAAATGTCTTCAGTAAACAAATTTTGATTCTGATTGAGAAGTTGCAATTGACAAAGATGAACTGGTGTCTTGAGAATGCATCTTTTGGAAGAGTTATTCTTCTTCGAATTTCTTTCTTGTATTTGGCATCTGAGGTGACCAGTGCACCCAGGTAATTGAAGGATAAAACCTGTTCAATACGGGTATTGCAGTGGTACAGCTGACATGTTGGAGGTACCTCGGCTATAACCATTACTTTGTTTCCTTGCTGTTGATGCTCAATCCCAATTGATCATCGGTAACAACTATTGTGTCAAAGAGTCTCTAGATATTCACTTGATATGGCAAGAATGACTGTATCATCAGTGTATCTAAGATTATTAACCTTGTGACCATTGCTGATAATTTCTTCTGGGCGGTCCTTGGGTTCACGAAGAATCATCTCTGAGTACAGATTAAAGAGGTCTGGCGACATTAGACATCCGTAGGTCTGGCGACATTACACTAATGAAACCAATTAGTCATTTCCTCAAGTAGACCAACCGCAGCAAGTTGGTCATTGTAGACAGATTTTATTATTCTCATGTCTTTGTCATAAATTCTGATGTTGTCGGGCATTTTAAAAAGCTCAACATGTCGAACTTTATCAAAAGCTTTTTGATAATTGATAAACGCCACATAGAGATCTTGTTGGTGTTTTAAGGCTGTTTTGCTCAGCATTCTTAGGACAAAGATCGTATTTCTCGTACCTCAGTCCCTCATGAAACTGAACTGTGATTATGGGATTTCAGGAAGTATACTCAACTGAAATGACCTGGGGATTTAAATCTGTGATGGACTGGTGTCCTGTCCAGGAAGAAGTCTTGTACTCGCAATAACATCACACCACGCCTCCTGGCTTTAGACAGACTTTAGGTAGGTTAGGTATATATCTGCATGGTCTTATTCCTTATATAAATTTACAAATGGAAATACTACGAAGCAGTGATACACTACACATTTACCTTCAGAAAACAGCTTTGCTTGTATATATAAATACAAGAAATAAAAAGAAGCCATTAATGTTAACAATGCAAATGACTGAGATACATGAGCACTTAAATACTGAAACAGTCTAAAAAGATGACTATTTATAGAGGTAATTACATCAATGGCTGTTTATATTAGTCAATATATAGAAATCTATTTTACTAGTACAATAGCTAAATATGTTTCCATTCATCTATATACATACATACATACATTTAGACATGTATATATCCCATGGAAAATGGACGTTAAACGATTATGATATAAACAGGTTCCAGTCTTAATTCATGGTTGGGTAATTCTTGTAATAATATGCAAATGTTGAAATTTGCAACAACCCATCAATTTTACTTTTTGGGTAGCATATGTGTGTGAGTCTATACCCTCATATATATATATGTATATATATATATATAAGGAAAGGTGGATGTAAAATTACTTCGCCTCAATTGACCTCGTTCGCTTTAACATTACACCAAAACACATGAAAACGAAAACAGACCCCATAAAGTTAAAGAAGTCTTTGGACAAATTCCTTCAAGAAATCCTTGATAAATCTCCTACACCTGGATATGTCTCTGTAAACAATAACTCTCTATTTGAGTGGGCCATGGTGCCCAAATCCTGATTTGAAAGACTTGGCCAGGTGGTGCTATTAAGTTGAACATGGCCTGGCCAATACTGGCCAAAACCTATCAAAGTTATATATATATATATATATTAAACGTTTGTATATGTATAATAAAGCCAAAACAATTCAGGTATGGACATAGAATAAAGAATGCAAAATATATTGTTGACAATTAATCTTTTACCTTAGATTTATTTAAATGTCCTTAATTTTCGAGATAATATCTCTTCTTTGGAGGGAAGTAAAGCGGTTAAACCAGTGTTCTAAATAGCTTGCCAAGTTAAGCTATTTAGAACACTGGTTTAACCGCTTTACTTCCCTCCGAAGAAGAGATATTATCTCGAAAATTAAGGACATTTAAATAAATCTAAGGTAAAAGACTAATTGTCAACAATATCTTTTGCATTTGCATTCTTTATTCTATGTCCATACCTGCATTGTTTAGGCTTTATTATACATATACAAACGTTTATACCTCATTACACAATGCTTCAAGTGAACTATAACTTCCTCCTCATATATATATATATATACACACACACACACACACACATATATATAGAATAGAATTAGGATTTAGAACCATGCATAATTCTATTCAGATATGAATTGAAATTTCGTATTTCTAAAGAAATACGATATGTTTATAGATAAACATTTATCAAGCCGTAGCTATGCAAATCACCGGGAATAATGCCCTCCTATAGTGTCCAGGAGAAGCAAGAGGGATAATCATCAATGCATTTCAAACTTAACTGGTCTCATCAGGACGATCCCTCCTACTCTTGCAACTGCTGAATATATATTCTCGCCTGAAAATCAGGCGAGAATATATGGGTTTCTTGTCATATATAACTATATATATATATACTCCTTCACACACACATATATATATATATAGTTATATATATATAATTATATATATATATATGTAATTATATATAGTTATATATATATAATTATATATAGTTATATATATATAGAGGGTGGTGGATTGGCAGTATCGGTAGAGGGTCGGACGCCATGCTTTCCAGCATAGTTACGTCCCTTTACGATCTGAGTTCAAATCCCGCCGAGGTTGACTTTGCCTTTCATCCTTACGGGGTCGATAAAATAAAGTACCAGTAATGCACTGGGTAATTGCTGGCCTTGTGCCTAAAGTAGAAACAGTTATATATATATAATTATATATAGTTATATATATATATAATTATATATATATATATATAGAAAAATGTGAGAAAAACCACAAACCCTCCATCACAATTCTACTTTTGAAAAGCACAAGAACTGCGAAACCGGTAAAGGAACCAAATAAATATATATATTTAAAAAAAAAAAAGACTCCAGTTGCATTTTCGATTTCATCTTTTTTTCTTTATACTTTCACTCATGTAGGACACCTCTGTTATTTTTCATTTTGTAAAAAAACCTCACTTTCTAATAAATAATATATATATAGTGATATATCTTTCTTTGCGAAGGCCTTTGACAAGGTCGACCACGGAATGATATGTCACAAACTACACGGACTCGGCATAACTGGAAAAGTAGGTGAGTGGCTGCATGACTTCCTAAAGGACAGAAGCCAGACAGTCGCAGCAAATGGAGCCCTCTCAAAGGAAACACCAATAGCAAGCGGGGTGCCCCAGGGGACAGTCCTGGGACCACTACTGTTTTTGGTGGCTCTCTCAGACATGCCCTCTGTAGTACATACAACAACATCCCTCACTAGCTATGCTGATGACACTAAGGTAGCACAGGCAATAAAAAACCCGGCTGACGCTGCCCTTTTACAACAAGATCTGGATGCCATATACAAATGGGCGGAAGAAAACAACATGCAGTTTAATGCTGGCAAATTCCAAGCCCTACAATACAAACTGCCAAACAAACCTGCAAACACAAATATAGTACAACACAACTACACAGGACCAGGAGGGACCGATATCCCCGTGTCAAAATCAATACGAGACCTGGGCATAGACATGAGCGATGATGCATCTTTTTCCTCACACATCATGAAAGTGGCGACAATGTGCAGATGACTCGCTGGCTGGATCTTGAGGACTTTCCGAACAAGAGACACTATGGAGGACATTTGTCCTAAGCCGCCTGGACTACTGCTCCCAGTTGTGGTCACCCCATAGTGTCAAACTAACTACGGAGCTTGAGGCAATCCAGCGAAGCTACACCAAGAGGATTGCCAAGATGAGGGAGAGAAGCTACTGGGACAAGCTAAAGGAACTGAACCTCTACTCCTTGGAATGAAGACGGGAGAGATACGCAGTGATCTACATGTGGAAAATCCTGGAGGGACTAGCACCAAACTTTGGCATTGGGAGCTGGACCAACCGTCGAACAGGACGTCACTGTGTGGTGCCAAAGGTCCCGTCTTCCACATCTAGAATAAGGAGCAGGTATTGCAATAGCCTGGGATTCAAGGGCCCTCAACTCTTCAACAAGCTGCCGAGGGATCTGAGAGATTTGCATAACGTGGAGGTGGATGTCTTCAAGAAACATCTCAACACCTTGCTATCCAGGATCCCAGA
>OZ024740.1:230947498-231174998 GCA_964016885.1 Eledone cirrhosa
CAGCTGTAGAAATCAAACCAGAATCAGTTCCCGTCCCACCCTTGCAAGCAGGGAAAAGCGGACATAAAATAATAAGTACAGCTGACCTCCTCTATTGTGTTGGTAGTGGTAGTGATGTTAAGGGGTCAACTGGCAGGTCAGCTTTAGTGTGCTGCTGCTATGTTCAGAAGAATTTGTGTGTGTAGGTTGGCATCTATCCTGCCACCATTTCACGTGGTGGGGGGTGCCAAACATAACAAAATAAAAAAAAATGCGTGTGTGTTACAACCAATATAAAAATTTGAAAGATTTGAAAAATATTAACTGAAGTAGAAAACCTGTGTGTCAGAATTGAAAAGTGTAAAGAATTACAATTCTTACACTATATATAAGAAACGAAAACCAACCAAACTGAGTATATGTATATATATATGATTTTTAATGCAATGAAATATCTATGATCGTCGGCAAATCACTGACGAGGGACTTATTTTATTACATGTTATCCATGTGCAACCAGCAGTATTCTTCTCCCCATTTTTTCACATATGTTTATATATATATATATAACTTGAAAGCAGGGAAAAGCGGACGTAAAATGAAATGATGATGATGATGATGATGATGATAACTATATATATGTATATAAATTATTAAAAAAATAATGAATAAACAAAGAAACAGTTCCTTAAATTAAAAAAAATTCATTATTTTACGATCGTTTCTAGGATATATGTGTTAGAGTTGGTATGCATATTCTATAGATCTATGTACAATATTTATACAAACTATCAGAGGGAATATACATACCTACACATATATATGCTGTCTTCAGAAATAATGATTATTTCTGAAGACAGCATATATATGTGTAGGTATGTATATTCCCTCTGATAGTTTGTATAAATATTGTACATAGATCTATAGAATATGCATACCAACTCTAACACATATATATCCTAGAAACGATCGTAAAATAATGAATTTTTTTTAATATAAGGAACTGTTTCTTTGTTTATTCATTATTTTTTAAATAATTTATCTTGACTCTGTTTTCCGTTTATTTTTCACCGAAAGTAGTTTTTGAATGCATCTTCTCTTTTCATGATATCCGGATTACATTGAGTTCTTCATACGGATTGGACACTACCGTAAACTTTTGGTAGATTTTTCTACATATATGTATATATATAACTATATATATGTATGCATATATATATATAACTATATATATGTATGTATATATATATAACTATATATATGTATGTATATATATATAACTATATGTGTGTCCGGAATGATGCCAGTGTACTTAGTGTCACGAATGATCAAAAAAAGGAGGCCTGGAAATGTCATTATGAGAGACTGATAAATGTGGAGAACGAATGGGCGAGAGAGAAATTACAGTAGATCTGACAGAGGGACCAGCTATTGAGATTGACGAATATAGGGTACAAGAGGCAATTAAGGAAATGAAGAATGGTAAGGCTGCTGGACCATTGGGAATAGTTGCTGAGATGCTGAAGGCATCATGAGAAGTAGGCACTAAACTGGTTGCATGCATCATCAATCAAACTATATATGGCGGTGTCAGACCCAAAGACTGGTGCAGTAGTATTCTCATAAATTGCTACAAAGGTAAAGGGGATGCTTTGGAGAGGAGCAATTATAGGGGCATAAAACTGATGGATCAGGTTATGAAAGTGGCAGAAAGGATATTAGCGCAACTAATTAGAGAAAGGGTCAAATTAGATGAGATGCAGTTTGATTTTGTGCCGGGGAAAAGTACAACAGATGCCCTCTTGAGACAACTACAAGAGAGGTTCTTAGAGAAGAATAAGCCACTATACTTAGCCTTTGTTGACCTAGAGAAGGCCTTTGATAGAGTACCCCGATCTGTCATCTGGTGGTCCCTAAGGAAACTAGGTGTGGAGGAATGGCTTGTGAGGACAGTGCAAGCTTTGTACAGAGGGGCTGTCAGTAAAGTGAGGGTAGGAATAGAGTTCAGTGAGGAATTCCAGATACAAGTAGGAGTACATCAGGGTTCAGTCCTCAGCCCGCTCTTGTTCTTTATTAGTGTTCGGTTTGGCTATTTCTCATGCTTGTTGCCTATTTCCATGTTTAATTCTATATTTGTTATTTCTATGGGTATGGGTAGTGTAATTGGCGTTAGGTTTGTAGTTGCTGTCTCTATCGGGTATGTATTTGAGCCCTTCCTTGTGGCCTGCCTTATGTAAAGCTATGTTATTGCGTGTTCATTGAACATTTCTAGGTTAGAAGATAGGCGGGATATTCTGAGGGATATACTATGTGCTATCGAGTTAATTATGGAGTGGTTTGAGTTATAACTAATGTAGTCTAGATTCTCGTTATTTTTCTGGAAAGGCTCTATTAGTCCTGTGTTTAGGTTGAGTGTTACATCTAAGAAGTCTGCTTTTTTAGAGTTAAGTTCGAAAGTGATACCTAGGCCTAGTCTATTGAAGAAAACTCTAATGTTTTTCTGTAATCTTTCTATGCTTTGATGTAACAAAAACATTTTTTTTTCTCTGTTCCTGGCTTGTAATCACTTTTTTTGTGTTGCTTAGGTCCCAAATAAATAAAAAAAAGTGCTATTAAACAGTTAAAAGTTTGGGTTTGTAAAAATTCTAAGCTATTCACTAGAATTATTTGTATGCTGGATTTTACGTTGTATGTAAGTTTAATTTGCTTATGTTAAATGATTTTTTTATATATGTTTCAGGTTAAATTAAAATTATAAAATAAAGAGTAATACCTAAAGAAAATTATAAAAGTGCAATAAAGTATAAAATTATTAAAAAGTGGATTAAAGAGATTTATTGATATTGGATTTTCGCACCCTGAACAAAGGGTAAGTTGTGTTTTAAGCATTCGTCTCCAGGATGAAGCAGTGGAACTTGGTCAAGGAGGAAGTGCAGGTGACAAGTCAGAGAAGTCGACACGAACCTTTCTCAGGCTTTTACACTCTTAGGGATGGCCTCTGCTTCTGCCATGACGTGCCTGGACTGTTTGACGTTATTGGGGTGCCGTTTGTGCCCAAGGAGTGGCGGCTATTTATAGACACCTCCACCACAAGTTTGAAGGCTGTCCTCCTCCACAACAGAAACAAGTTCCCGACACTGCCCCTAGCTCATTCAGTCTACCTGAAGGAAAATTACTACAGTGTGAATGTCCTCTTGGAAGCTCGCAATATAACCAGTACAATTGGGAAATCATTGGAGACTTCAAGATGGTGGCTTTCCTGCTTGGACTCCAAGGAGGCTTTATCAAATTCCAATGCTTCCTCTGCCTTTGGGACAGCAGAGCCACCTCTGACCACTACAAAAGAAAGAACTGGGAGCAGCGAACAGAATTTGTAGTTGGGACCCGGAACGTCATGTGGGAGCCACTGGTTGATCCCAGGATTGTGCTCATGTCGCCACTGCACATTTAGTTGGGGTTGATGAAGCAGTTTGTGAAGGCTCTCAACCAAGAATCAGCCGCTTTTAAGTACCTTCTTGAGTTCTTCCCCAAGTTATCTGAGGCCAAAATCAAAGGTAGAATTTTTGTTGGACCTCAGATAAAGAAGGTGTTTGAGTCTACCGAGTTCTCCAATAAGCTCAATAGGATTGAGAGAACAACATTGAACTGTTTCAAGGCAGTTGTTAAGGGCTTCCTGGGCAACTACAGAGCTGAAAACTACCAGCAACTGGTGCAGGATCTGATAAAGGCTTTTGGCGCCATAGGATGCAGGATGTCGCTTAAACTCCATATGCTGGACGCTCACCTGGAAAAAGTCAAGGACAATATGGGCACCTACTCAGAAGAACAAAGTGAACGATTCCACCAAGATGTGAAAGAGATAGAGCGGAGGTACCAGGGCCACTACAATGATGGGGGACTATATCTGGGAGTTAGTGCGGGAATGCGACCTAGACTACAACCACAAATCCAGGAAATACAGTCATTTCTGACGTGTATAAGTTACTTTATAAATGTTATTTGTTTTTACTTGTTTGCTTTTGATAAACTTGTGTAATAAAATAAATATATACTCTGTTGATTTAATTATATGAACTGATAAATTTAAAAAAAATGTGTTTTTTCTTGAAAAATATAAAAATTTCAAAATATCAAACTCCTGACCACAAAACCAAACTTCTGATTAAATAATAGTGTTTTTTTTTATAATAATGGGATATAACAAACCATGAAATGACACTTAGAACCGGGGAACAAAAAATATGTTACACGGTGTTATTCATGTTTTTAGCTAAAAGGAGCGTGTCGTCTCTATAACTTCCTCCTTGGAGGTTACTAAATTCCTTATGGAAGTTATGCGCTATATATATATATATAAATAACTATATATATAACTATATATATATATATATATATATATATATATATATTAATAATGGTATATCGTGCAATGGCCATACTCGATAACGAGGGGGCAGCCATCATATATATATATATATATATTTATACTTTGGGAGGGTCATGCTGCCAATAAAAACACACACAGCTGTCAGTTTTCACTTCAATTTATTATAAATTTCTGGTTGGTTGGTTCAATAACTGGATGGTTGTTTATATATTGTCAGGGCTCTTTCGGCACACATTCTGTGACTTCCTCAGTGCTGATTTCATATTATGTTTTTTATTCTATAAAGATGAGATAGACATTACAATACAATGGGAGGAAACATAATAGTACCATTGATGATATCACGGGTGTGTGATGAAGGAGGTTTGATAGACTATATATATATATATTTATATCTATATTTTTAACCATTGGTCAATCAATGACAAACACTGATTGCCAACTAAATTAACTATAGGGATATAAAATATACAGAAACGAAAACCAATCCAAACCAAAGAGTGAGTGTGTTTTATTATTATTTCTGGCAATATTATAACAATATGACCCTCTTCAATCATCTTACCAGAAGCCTAACATTATTTATGTAAGCGGACAGTACTTGATTTAGGAGTCGCAGAAACCCAAATACTGGATTTTACCAACCTTCCAGGGGTCCGGGTAAATTTTCAATCACATATATTTTTATTGTTTGACCCGAATTACTTGGTCGTTTCTTTGGCTATGCAGATGTTTGTTTAACCATCGTCTCAGTGTGTTTGGCCTTTAACGTATGTTGTAGCTCTGGTTCATCTGAATCATTGAACGCTTGCCACACATCTCGGAAGTTGTTTTTCGTTAATTCCTAAGCCGAAATACGATTCTCACTAATTTATATATATATATATATATATATATATATATATATATATATATATATACAACGTAACACCAACAACAAATTGCAGAAAGATATTAAAAAAACTACTGGACGACCTTAAAAACACCAAAGGAATAGTAGTAAAAGCGGACAAAACATCTAACCTGTATACTATGGACTGCACTACATACAACAACTTCATTCGAAAAGAATTACATAAAAAATATAGAAAAACGAATGAAGTAACTCTTAAGCACATCAATGATGAGGCATGCGAAATAGTGAAAAATCTCGGAATCGAGGATAGGACAGGACCACTCTTACCGGCGATACCCACCTTCAATCTGAAGAACCATAAGGTAAACTTTGATAATGACCCTAAAATTAGATTAATCTGCCCCTCTAAATCAGATATAGGTAAAATAAGCAAATATATCTTAGATAGAATCATCCCCCAAATTAAGGCTAAGGTCAACATTAAACTCTGGGGGAAGACCCAAGAAGCAATAAGATGGTTTAATAGCATTAGCAATAAGAATAAATCTAAGTTTATCCAGTTTGATATCGACGAATATTACTCATCGATATCACCTGAAACTCTGAATAGAGCCATTAAGTTTGCTAAGGATAACTCTGACCTTACAAACGATGAAATTAAGATTATATTAGAAGCTAGCTAGGAAAACTATAGTCAAATTTGAGAACAGTTATTGGGTTCGTAAAGATAGACCCTCTAACTTTGACATAACAATGGGCTCTAACGATTCGGCGGAAATAACTGATATTGTGGGGTTATTTATCGCCTTTAGACTCCAGGAAAAATTCAGTAATCTCCACGGTGGAACATACCGCGACGATGTTCTCCTCCTAGTTAAAAACCTAAACAACCAAAAACTAGAAAAACTACGCAAAGATATAAGAAAACTACTACTCGAAATAGGACTAACTATAACATATGAATACAACCTTAAAGTAGTTAACTTCCTGGATGTCACACTCAATTTAAACTCTTGTCTGATTAAACCGTTTCATAAATTGAATGAAAATCTCAAGTACGTAAATGTTGGGTCTAACCACCCCATCTCTATAATTAAATCTATCCCTAAAAATATTTCCCTTAGAATCTCGGGTCTATCTTCTGACATACAAGTATTTAAGGAATACGCCGAGTACTACGATAACGCCCTTAGTAAAGCAGGCTACCTCAACAAAATAGAGTATATAGATGAGAACAATCAAAACACCCAAAATAAATCCCACATAGGTAGATATAATAACACAACACCAAACCACACTTACTACCATAGTATACACACCAGTAAACCAACAAACAAAACTAATAGAAAGCGATGCAAAGAGTACTTATGGTATAACCCTGAATACAATAGTTCCATTAGTACAAATGTATCAGTACTCTTCTTTAAAATAATTAAGAGACATTTTCCTACATCACACAAATACCACAAAATCCTAAACCCTACCACTATAAGACTGTCATACTCTATAGCGTTAAACCTTGAACAACACATAAAAAAGATCAATACTAGAAGGTTAAACGAAAACACTAAAAACTTAAGTACAAAGAACACAAAAAAAACAGTAGACAATACACCACAGAACATAAATAAATCACACCTAAGTTCGTCCGCAATACTACTCCAGAGTAAACCCAACGTACATAACTGTAACTGCACCTATCCTGACAACTGCCCCTTCGGCAATAACTGCCTGGAAAAAAATATCATTTATAAGTGTACCATTAAATCCGGAGGCAACGAATGGTATTACGTGGGATCAACGGCAACATCGTTTAAATCTCGATTATATAGGCATTCTTACTCAATAAAACACCAGAGCCAAAGAAATGTAACAACTTTAGCAGAAAAAGCTTGGACGCTCAGGGATAGTGATCAAAAGTTTACCCTAAAATTGGAGAAATTAGCTAAAACCCAAAGCTTTTCCAGGAGCCAAAACTTCTGCAAATTGTGTAATCTTGAGATTTATTACATAATCACACACAAGAAGAAATTGCTTAATAACAGAATTGAACGAACATTATTCTGCCGTCACCGAACTAAAACCCTTTTTTTCCCACTACAAGCTGAATATTACATAAAAGAGGGACATCCCCCCAACTATATAAACCTCAATCTAGTTAGAAAAATATAAAAACAATCTCTTCTCAACATATATATGTATATTAATAACCTTAAATTACCACACTAATAATGGATAGATATGCTGATGAGAATAGGTGCGAATATGCTATAATGAATGTGTCTAAAAGCGACCATATGTATGTAAATATATGTGAAAATGTATATAAATAAGTAAAAATATATATATATGTTTGATGTGTATAGTTAGATGTATGTGTATTCATGTATTAAAGTGTTTATATATATATATATACACATAGACAGGAGTATGTATGTATATATGTGTGTGTCTATACGCGTGTATATAAAGATAAGTTAAGTATGAAAATGTATACACATGAATGCGTATGTATGTACATATATATATGTATATATATGTATATATATATATGTGCATGTATATATGTATGTAAGTATGAGCATGTAAGTATGTGTATGTGAGTATATGTATTTTGTAGAGGTGTACATATATGTTTGTGTGTAAATGCGTGGGCGAAAGGATACGTACACTTGAAAGAAAAATTTAAGTCTGAATGTTAATTAAGTGCAAACACAAAACCAACCATGCATATCTATACTATCTCTAATCCTTCTATAGATTTAGAAAAATAACCAACGACAAATAATACAACAGATGGGAATCTAATTACTCACTGCCACCAAAAATTCTCACTGCTATCAAAAAACTACTCCCTTAACTATTCTTCTAACAACTTCACCCCTCCCTCCTAATATTCTCTATAAAAACCAAACAGGTTCTCAATAAAGTTATTCTGATGAAATGACAGTAGATAATAACATTGAAATATTGAATGTCTGCATAACTAATACTTTGTAGATAGCAGCTGTTTTCAGGTTATGTAACTGTTATTGAAACACGTGTCAATAAATTCCTTTTAACTGAACTGTATCCATTTAAATCCTTCTATATATATATATATATATATATATATATAAATATATATATATATATATATAAATACATTATCGGAGAAAGCTAATAGCGATACTCCGGCCAAATCCCAACTCACTCAACAAACATTAGGAAATAAGTGAGTATATTCCTAATTAAACGTTTGGGGTGCTAACTAATTGTATTGTGTGGAAAATTGGGTGTATCATTTGATATGAGATATATAAAATATATATATACATATATGACTATATATATAACTATATAATAATAATAATAATAATAATAGTAATAATAATATATATAATATATATATATATAATATATATTTATATATATAACTATATATATCATCATTCATCATTTCATTTTAGGTCCGCTTTTCCCTGCTTGCAAGGGTGGGACGGGAACTGATTCTGGCTTGATTTCTACAGCTGGATGCCCTTCCTAACACCAACCTCATTTACAGTGAGTGCTGGGTGCTTTTTTGCCGTGGCACCTCCACGTCCACTTTT
This sequence comes from Eledone cirrhosa, assembly GCA_964016885.1. Taxonomy (NCBI): domain Eukaryota; kingdom Metazoa; phylum Mollusca; class Cephalopoda; order Octopoda; family Eledonidae; genus Eledone; species Eledone cirrhosa. The sequence continues at coordinate 230,956,311 of OZ024740.1, forward strand.
CAGTGGAATGATAGGGAACCCAGTCCCTATCATCTCATTTCTACAGCTGAGTAAACTGGAGCAATGTGAAATAAAGTGTCTTGCTCAAGGAAACAACACATCACCCGGTCTGAGAATTGAACTCACAACCTTTCGATTGCAAGGCCAATGCTCTAACCACTAAGCCATGTGCCTCCATGTATATATATATATTAATTAACTTAATTAACATTCGGTAAGAGTTGGCAGGAATACCAGGAAGACATCAAGTTTGGCTTTTACACCTACCTCGCTTCAACTGATTGCTGAGGCTGACACATTACTGCATCAGCTTTTGCAATTCTTGCACTTAATTCAGCCTCCTGCATTCCATCACTCATGAACACGGCTCCAAGATACTTGAACTTCTCTAACTGCTTCAGTAGAACTCCATTCACATGTATATAAATTTGAAGGACTTCTGTCCACCCGTCCATCACGCAATGTGTATGTGTGTTTGTGTGAATGTATGTGTGTGTAAAAGGAAGGGAAGGGATACACACATATATATGTCTAACTTAAAAACAGTGACACACACACACGTGTCTCTAATTTAAGAACGCCGACAAACTCACGCGCGTGCACATACACACACTGTCCTATTACCGCTCAAGAGCTCTGGCACGGGCAAACATCCCCTCAATTTTGGAACCGTCTGGGTTGTCCTGAATTGATGGGAAAAGACTTGACGGTCTTATTCTGTGCTTCTGGTCAAGAGGCAGGTGCCTTACCTGGGACGTCACAGTTAGTGACTCTTTTGCTTCTTCCCACATTCCCGATGCAGCAGTAAAGGCGAGAGCTACAGCATCTGCAGCTGAACGGAACAAAATCCTAAAATACCGTGTTCTGTCAGCTAACTACATTATCCAGCCTATGGTGTTCGAGACATTTGGGGGAGTCGGGCTACTGACAGCGAGATTCTTATCTTCACTAGTGGCTCACCCAACGGAGGTAACTGGTGATGCTTGTGAGGGCACTTGGTTGTTCCAGCACCTCAGCGTCACCATCACCCAAGGTAATGTTGCGAGCGTGCTGGCCTGCCTCAACAATTATTAGAGAGGTTTCCCCGTGCTCCTTGCTATATTGCTATCTTTTGCTCTGGTAGCGGCTCGTTTTGCCACTCTTTCGCCTGCATTTTGTTCTATGTGGTCTAAGGTGTGTGTATTACGTGCTTTTGTATTTTTTCTCTTTCTTCTTTTCTTTTCCTTTTCCTTTGTATATATTATATTGAATTGACAGTATCGGTAGAGGGTCGGAAGCCATGATTTCCAGCATAGTTACGTCCCTTTACGGTCTGAGTTTAAATCCCTGAGATAAATGTTACTATTAATATTCGAAAAACTCAGATTACATTTATTGTATTCAGCCATGTAGAGCGAAAATTTTCTTTGAATTTGGAAAAGCCGGACATTTATCCCTCGTATACAGGAAACTGACTGGCCAGTCTGCTGATATGCAAATCTGGCTGATTAGTGGATCAGTAATATGCAGATCTGACTGATCAGCCAGTCTGCAAATAAGCAAATCATGCCGATCAGTCACTGTGTATTTTTGAAAATAGCATATATTTTCACTAGCTCTGACAGTTTGGCAAGTGAACAGTGAGCGGTACTGATGAAGGGTGATACCCAGAAACATTAGTGTCTGCAGTTCTGTTCACATGCCAACACAAGAGCAAGAATGAAGAGTTCATTCTACTGATATGGCTATAAAATTGAGGCTTGTTTGCATAATTGCAAACGAATCGAATGTTATTATTAATATTCGAAAACTCAGATTACATTTATATATATATAACTATATATATATATATATATATATATATATATATATATATATATATATATAACTATATATATATATATAACTATATATATAACTATATATTTGGGTTTGTGCCAGGAAAAGCACCACTGATGCCCTCTTCCTTGTGAGGTAGTTACAGTAAAAGTACCTAACTAAAAGTAAGCCGCTCTACCTGGCATTCGTCGATCTGGAGAAAGCCTTTCACAGAGTTCCCCGTGATATAATCTGGTGGGCTCTTAGAAAACTAGGAGTAGATGAATGGCTTGTGAAAGCTGTACAATAGGGGAGCAGTCAGCAAAGTTAGGATTAGCAATGACTATAGCGAGGAATTTAGCATACAGATTGGTGTCTACCAGGGCTCTGTTCTTAGCCCTCTCCTGTTCATCATAGTTTTGCAGGCAATAACGCAGCAGTTTAAGACCAGATGCCCATGGGAACTCCTGTATGCAGATGACCTCACACTTATAGCTGAATCTATGGTAGAACTAGAGAAGAAATTCCAAACATGGAAGCAGGGACTAGAAAGAAGGGGTCTCAAAGTCAACCTGACAAAGACTAAGGTCCTTGTAAGTAGACGAGAAAACAGAATCCAGATCCCCTCAGGGAAATGGCCTTGCTCAGTATGTAGGAAAGGTGAAGGTAGGAACTCCATCCTCTGCCCCAAATGCAAACAATGGGTATACAAGAGATGTAGTGGGATCTCAGGAAGCTTAACTAAGAATGTAGGCTTCACATGTAGCAGCTGCACTGGGACAGCAAGCAGCAAACAGCCACAGGAAACAAGCACCACCAAACTCTGGGAGGGCTCTGTAGAAACAGTAGACAGCTTCTGCTACCTAGGTGACCAAATTAGCAGCGGACGCGAGTGTTCGGAAAGTACAATAACTAGGGTAAGAACGGGATGGAAGAAGTTCAGGGAGTTACTGCCACTGCTAGCTGCAAAAGGCTTTTCCCTCAAAATGAAAGGCAGACTGTATGATGCGTGTATACGAACAGCAATGTTACATGGTAGTGAGACCTGGGCGCTGTCTGTAGAAGACTTGCGTAGATTAGAAAGGAACAAAACCTGCATGCTCCGATGGATGTGTAATAGTAATATACGCGAACGGCAAAGCATAAACAAATTGAGAGAGAGACTGAGCATAAGAGGAATCAAATGCTGTGTGCAGGAGAGGAGGTTGCGTTGGTATGGACATGTGATGCGTATGAAGGATGACAGCTGCATAAAAAGGTGCAGAGCACTAGAAGTCGATGGAAGATGCGGAGTGGGGAGACCCAAGAAGACCTGGATGAGGTGATAAAAGCCGAACTTACCCAATTACACCTCTCAAAGGCAATGACACACGACCGTGACCTCTGACGTCACACAGTAATACAGAAGACCCAACCCCCCACGGGTACAAGCCAAAGCTGAAGCATATAGACAATATGCCCCCATCCGCTCCCACTGTAAAGTGGTCGTGGAGGTGCCACGGCAAAAAGGCACCCAGCACTCACTGTAAATGAAGTTGGTGTTAGGAAGGGCATCCAGCTTTAGAAATCAAGCCAGAATCAGTTCCCGTATGAGCAAGACATGGTCAACCGACCGGCTACTACCCACAACAGGACAACCCGTCTAACCTATGCTAGCGTGGAAGAACAGACATAAAATGGTGATGATGATGATGATGATATATATATATCAATTATCTCTACCTTTGCTCCCAGGTGGGCCTAGGTAATGAAGAGAAGGACTGCTTTTACGAGGAACTTCTAGAAGCAACCTCAAAGACAGAGGACAGAGACGTAGTTATACTAGCAGGTGACTTCAATGGTCATGTTGGACAGCTCCAGGATGGATACACTGGGGTACATGGTGGGCACGGTTATGGCTCAAGAAATGAAGAAAGAGTGAGGCTTCTTGAATTTTGTGATGCAAGTGAACTAACCATTTGCAACACTAACTTGAAGAAACCTACCAACCACCTAATAACCTACCAATCAGGCGAGCATATAAGCCATATTGACTTCTTACTAGTTAGGCAATGAGACAGACAGATGGTGTCAACTACTAAGGCATACTCTGGGGAAGAGTGTACCCCCCAGCATAGGTTAGTCATTAGTGACATCTCAATAAGTAAGAGACAAAATGAAACACACAGGAAGGTGTAGAAAAGGAAGTTCTGGAAGCTAAAAGACCTTTCGCTAAAATATAAACTTAGGAAAGCCCTTCAAGATGTGTATGACAAAAAAGAAGACGAGTTAGAATTGTATGATATAGATGATAACTGGAATTTCTTATGTGACAACTTACTGCAGGCTACTGAAGAAACTCATGGCTGGAGCAGAGCTCCGACCAGACAGAGTGATTTGGTGGTGGAACAGCATGGTAGATAGGGCCATTAGAGACAAAAGACTAGCATGGCACACTTGGAAAAATGGTGGGAGTAGAGACCAATACAGAGCCGCTAAGAGAGAAGCTAGACGTCAGGTGTACTTAGCACGCAGGGAGGCTGAGAGTAGGAGGTTTGCCAATGTCCTGCACCGGGAAGATCAGAGACGTGCGGTGTTCTGCAGGATATTGTTGGAGATAAGTGTGTCCGAAATGATGCTGGTGTTCTTAGTATCACTAATGATCAGAAAAAGGCGGCTTGGAGCATTATGAGAGACTGATGAATGTTGAGAACGAATGGGAGAGAGAGAAATTACCTCCAGTAGACCCGACAGAGGGACCAGCTTTTGAGATTGATGACTATAGGGTCAAAAAGGCAATTAAGGAAATGAAAAGTGGTAAGGCCGCTGGACCATCGGGGATAGTTGCTGAGATGTTGAAGGCATTAAGAGAAGTAGGAACTAAACTGGTTTCACACATTGTCAATCAGGCTATATATGGCAGAGTCATACTCAAAAACTGGTGCAGCAGTATTCTTATAAATTTCTACAAAGGTAAAGGGGATGCTCTGGAGAGGAGCAATTATAGGGGCATAAAACTGATGGATCAGGTTATGAAAGAGGCAGAAAGAATACTAACGCAGCTAATTAGAGAAAGGGTCAAATTAGATGAGATGCAGTTTGGTTTTGTGCCTGGGAAAAGTACAACAGATGCCCTCTTCTTGGTGAGGCAACTACAAGAGAGGTTCTTAGAGAAGAATAAGCCACTATACTTAGCTTTTGTTGACCTAGAGAAGGCCTTTGATAGAGTACCCTGATCTGTCATCTGGTGGTCCCTAAGGAAACTAGGTGTGGAGGAATGGCTTGTGAGGACAGTGCAAGCTATGTACAGGGCTAAAGTGAGAATAGGAATGAGTTTAGTGAGGAATTCCAGATTCAAGTAGAAGTACATCAGCCCGCTCTTGTTCATTATACTTCTCTATTATAGACTGCATTGGTATGGACATGTGATGCACATGGAGGATGAAGTAAAGAAGTGTCAAGAAATCCCAGTAGAAAGAAGATGCAGTAGAGGAAGGCCACGAAAATCATGGGTGGAGATGGTGAGAGCTGACCTCAGATTGCTGAAGCTCACGGAGGAGATGACGAAGTTACCGTGACGAATGGAGAGATACTGAATAAGACCCATCCCACTCTTGCAAGCAGGGAAAAGTGGATGTAAAATGATGATGATGATATATATATATATATATATATATATGTAGTTATATATATATATTATTACGGTGATGATGATGATGATCATCATCATCGTTTAACATCTATTTTCCACACTAGCATAGGTTAGATGAGCTATCTTGTGTGACAAGCCAGGTCGGGGGACCATATTTTGCTCACACAGAACTGATTTTGGCTTGGTTTCTATTAGGGGAATTATATTATGGCACCAGTACTATCACTTTCCAGAGTGTACTGGGTGTATTATATTGTGGCACCAACAGTAGGTTGGTTCCTGTCTTAAATATAATAATATAGAAAGTTAAAATGCATTTATATCTTCAAATACTTTATTTTCATTATAATTACAATGCTTCATTTTAAACATTTTTAAATACTCAAAATCGTACATACTTAAAATATTTTACAAATGCATATATATATCTCTCTGAGTCCCATTACTTCTGAGGGAATCGTAGGAACACTACATATGGCATTTCTAGGGCATCTTATTTAAACCTGGTGGAGCCCAACTCCTCTCCAGAGAAGGATAGAGAATGTAAGTCAGAAAGAGATATAGAGGAAGAATCAACTCTCATACTAGACTGGTACTTTCTTTTTTATCGACCTTGAACAGATGAAAGGCAAATTACTATATAAATCTATATAACAATTCTATATACTTTACAAGTTTGGCTTTTACACCCACCTTCCTTCTTTTGATTACTGAATGCTGAAACTGGTGCATTATTGCACCAGTACTTGCAATTCTTGCACTTAATTCAGCCTCTTACATTCCGTCACTCATGAACATGGACCAAGATGCTTGAACTTCTCTACCTGCTTCAGTGGAACTCCATTCACATGTAGAGTGCACGAGCGTCTCAGTTTTCTCAGCCATGCAATACTCACCATCAAACCTGTTGAGTTAAATAACACCATATCGTTTGCAAATTCCAGTTGACTGATTTTACACCCGCCAATCATGATACCACTTCCAACCTAGCTGCACATGTCAATCATGTTGATGTAAATAATGAACAGGAGAGGTGACAGTGTGTGCCATTTGCAGAGTCCAACTCCCATATTGAATGGTTTTGTTTTAGCACCATTTATCTGAACACTAATACTTGGGCATTCGTGTAAATATTTGGCTGGCTGTGCTGCGTCTGGGACAAAAACCTCACTGTTCATCAGCTAGCTTGGACTTGACAATCTCCCTACATCTCTTTGCCAGACACTTAGCATAGACCTTACTCGGGAGGCTTAACAAGGATATCCCTCTGTAATTGGAACAATCTCTCTTGTCTCCCCTTTTGAAAATTGGTATTATCATTACCGATTACCATTGCTTAGTTCTCTTTCCAGAGATCCAGGCCACCCGGCAACATAGGAGTCAACCAGAGAATACCTTCTCTATTTAAGACTTTTAACATCTTGGGCTGGATTTCATCTTCCCCACTGGCCTTGTCACATTTCTCAGCAGAGCTGTCCTGCTAGAGAACAGGTGACAGGTGGCAGATAGCGATATGGCCACCAGATATAATAACTAGTTGCAATATAAGCAGGCAACTGCCGGACAAATAATTAACGCTTAATTAATTGGAGTTTGATCCTCAAACGAATGTTCCAGTTGTTCGATCAACAAAACCACTTGCTCGTAAAATTAACATGTAAATGACTGAATAACCTAGTTCAGGAATAAGTGAGCAAAGACCTTCTCCAAACTAATCTGCTAGAGAATGGGTTACAGGTGGTGGATAGCAATACGGCCACCAGATATGATGATTAGCTGCGATATAAGTGGGTACCTGCTGGCTGAATAAGCAACCCCAGAGCAACTGTGGTAAACTACTAGGGGAGATGTAGCAATGGGTGACACCTGTAGCTCCCAAGAAAACTCTCACAACCCAGTGATGTAGCTACGATGAGGCGAGTAAAGGCCACCTCTAAAAAAAGCCTAGTCTTTGCGGATTTGACAAAGTACCAGATTCATGACTGGTGTGAATAAGACCACTGAAACTGAAACACGATGAGGAAACCTAAAACGAAGAAGAACCATACCGCACTGTCATTTGTGTATGATAACGAGGAACACATCTAGGTCTTAGGTACAGGGGCCTGTTCAAAAAATATATTGCAGTTTCCATCATGTGCTGCCTCCTTGGAGGTGTGGGATGGATGCTCAAACATTGCATATCCTGAGATCCCAAGAGGGTCCGGAAGGGAGCAAACCATAACAGTTGGATCCTGAAACATCACAACCCTTACAGGTAAGGAGCAGGAACTAGTAGGGGAGGCTAGATGCTAACAGTTAGATATAGTTGGGGTTTCCTCAACAAAGTTCTGTGGCTCTGATACTGTAGATTTGGATGGAGGATGGAAACTCCACTATTCAGGTGTGGCGCCATAAATGATTTCCCAGGCAGGAGTGGGGATACTCACAAGGACCTGGCTGTCAGAATGTGTTATAGACTGGATCCCGTTAGGAGGGAGGATTTGCCTCTTGAAGCTTAGGCTGAAAGATAGGTCTTTGTGGGTGGTGCAAATTTATGCACCAAACAATGAGCCCGAATACAGGTCTTTCCTTGATGAAGCTTCTGCAGCGTTAGATGTAATTAAGACTGAGTCATATAGCTTGATGAGAGACGTCAATGCACATGTGGTACTGATGACCTGACATAGAAAGGAGTGATTGGAAGGAATGGTGACCTCGATCTAAATACGAATATCTAGATTTCTGTTCTAGCAATGGACTCGCTATTATGAACACCTTCTTCCAGCACAGAGACATCCACAAATATACATGGTAGAAGGGGAATCAGGGACAGATATCAATCATTGATTTTGTTATTGTCTCAGATATCTTTCATTCTGTGCTGATGTTCGTGTTAAGAGAGGGGCTGAGCTGTCAACAGATCTCCATCTAGTCATCTATTGCTTGGAACTAATTAAAGCCAAGGAAATTCACAAAACTGGCAGGTCCAGGGCGACCTACAGGATAAAGTGGGAAGCATTGGTGGATAAGGACGTTAGGACTAAGTATGCAGATACTATTGCATCCAAATTCAGAGAACTCCTTGAGCAAACTGAGGATGTTGAGACAGGGGAGATTGTTCAGCGCTGCAGTTTCTGCTTCAGCTGTTAAATGCTGCAGGCAAAATAGACTTGGTGTGGAGCCAGATGGCAGGAGCCCTTGGTTCAATCAAGGTGTCAAAAATACCATCTGAACAAAGAAGGAGGCTTACAATGCTTGGCTTGGAAATAAGTCCTCCTTCTTGCACTTGTGGTACAAGCATGCACAAAAATCGCAGCAGAGACAGTAAAGGCGTCCAAAGTTAAGACATGGGAGGACTTTGGGGTTAAGCTGGAATCTGACTTCAGATCAGCAAATAAAATGTTCTGGCAGACCGTCCGCCAACTTCGTAATAAGAAGCCCTCCTCCATACCTGGGATTCTCCTCTTCCCGGAGAGGTGCATCCTTGCAAGGTGGAAAGAATACTTTGTTGGTCTCCTAAACCCAAACAAGGAAGACAACCTAGAAAAATGATCTATTTTCTAACCTCACCTCACTTATTCCACCTCCCCTATTATTTGGGACCCGAGTGTACTCTATATTTTTAAAGCACTCTAAATATAATTTACCATCTCATTCACTCGGTTTGTACTAATGTATTTCTTTATATTTGTTTATTTATATATGTATGTACTTTCTTGAATATTGAAAGTTAAATCTTCTTTCTATGGAGACAGCCCCAGTAATTCTTCAGGAGTCGACCATTGATAGCTCTCACATTAGATCAAGTTTAACCCTTGAGTTTGCAGCCTGGTCAAAATCAAAAGCCATCATTTTAAACGTTTCCAATGTAAATTCTTCCAGCATAATTGTATATTAGAACTTTACATTGTGACTATCTTTCTAATAAAATAATAATTTTAGAAAATTCTTCAAAATTCTTCTTTAATTTAAATAGAGTGTATTTCATTAAGTCATGAAACGGTTAATAAATAATTTGGAAAACTGTTAGCTAAGGCCTGTTTCAGCCTTGAAATTAAAAAAAAATATATTTTACATTAGGACAATTAAGTCTCGAGGGAGTTTATAGGTGCCATATTGATGTACGGTGTTTCTTAAAGCATTTTAAAACCTGGTGGAGCCCATCCTCTCTCCAGTTCTGAATACAGCAGATTTCTTTCAGAGAAGGATAGAGAGTGAGAGAATGGAAATGAGAGAGAGATGTAGAAAAAGAATCGATCCCAGTACTAGACTAATACTTGTAATTTTAGCAATGTGAAATAAAAGTAAATTCATATGCACTACAATTTATAAAACTTGTAATTTTGCTCTCAGTAGGTTGTTCCCAATTCTTTAACCTTTCTGTTACCATATTTTTAATGAAAGTTGCTACCTATAATTTCTAAATCATTTTGAAAATAATCAAGTATTTAGCGAGATTTCACAATATAACTTTCTCATTATAAAGTTGGTGTTTTGGGTATAACTTAATGAGCTTTCTTACATAGAATTATGATGGAAGGCTTTTAGATAAATATTGATTGATTAACAAGGTCTCAGACCTCATTCATGTACTCATCAAATTGAACCAAAGAAATAATGTTTCCATTGGTCTTTCCATTGCTGATGCTATCTACTGGTCACAGCTCCTGGCAGATAGATAAATATAAACACTTTAAAACAGAACCAGGAGTGATTTCATGTGGTTTGGTATCAAAATTAGGCAATTGTTTAATATCAAATAAAAAAATTAATTTTTCCAAGGGGGTTTCTGATAATTTGAATTCACTTACTTTGAGCCAGCAAGGAAATATACAACATTTAAAAAAATGGATTTTGAGAGAGAAAGAAGACAATGACAAGATTTGTTCTATTGTATATGAGATAGAATGGTAGTGAGGTTAAAGTGTTCAGGGGTCCAAACCACAATACAGCTATGTCTATTCAGTTTAGAATAAGTACACCATATCCCTACAAGTTGTAAGAGGGGAATAAAAAAAGTTGGCACCAGGAAGAGCTTCAAGCAGTAAAACTTTGTTTTACTTATTCTTTCATATCTGATACTTATATTATCAATTTCTTTTTGTTAAACTGCTAAGTTATGGGACATAAACATAAACAGATCTAAACATAAGCACAGATATGAACACACAAATGCAGGTTATTTTTAAAAAATAGATATCATTTGGGAAGCAAATATCCTAGAAACTAGAAAGTCTAAGACAATGAGACTGAGCAGGCTTAATGTTGTGCAACATAAGATTTATTCCTCAACATTTGTCAACATTATAAAACTAATTCACAAAATATTATGGTAGTTTCTGGGATATTTATAATTTTTGATGATTTATTGTTAAAGAAATAAAGAATAAAAATATATTTTAAAAAATGAGGTTCCCTAAGGTATATGGCCCTAAGCTATAGCTTATTTAGCTTATAGCTAAGTCCAGCACTGGTTCCAGGTCATATTAATGTAGTTTAAGGCTGGTTGTCTATGGGAACTTCTGCATGTTGATGACACACACATGTAAGTGTGTATTTAACTCTTTAAAAATCATATTAAATAACTAATTTAAAAAAAAAAAAAATCAATTGTGAGATCATCCTCATCATCATTTAACATTATTTTCTCTTCTAGAAAATGTTGGATATTGTAAAAATAAATAAATGGAATTAGAAAATCTGTTGATTTACAGTTTAACCCTTACATTATTATATTTTTTTAATGAAAAACACTGTATATGATTTTAAAATTTTGTAAATAAATAATTTTTTGAAGAGATTTAGTAATATAACTAACTTTCTCTTTATTAAGCTGATGTTTGGAACATAACTTAACAAAGGTTCTGACATGAAATCATGATGGATGATTTTTTAGTTAAATATAAACATTTTAAAATACATAGCTTAAATGTTACAGAACCAGGGGCAGTTATTATAGGCAATTTGCGACCAAAAGGTATAACAACACACTGCAATTATTACCTAGCAATTATTTTGTCCTTAAGCAAATAGCTAAATTAAAAATAACAGTAGTTAAGAAATAATTACAGGCCATGTCTGTAATTATTTTCCTAGTGAAACAAGGCAAGCTTTGCTGAGCTTTATACTATGGTTTCAGAAATTGATAGTAGTTATTATCGCATGTAATTATAGGGGAAGATAAATGATGTCAATACCAATAAGACAGATATAAACATTTTGTTATTGTTGGGATTGTCAATACAAACACAAGAATGAAAACTTTAGTAGAGTACTCCCGGGTCCCAAATAATAGGGGTGGGTGGAATAAGCGGAGGCGGGGGGGGGGGGGGGGGGGGTAATTTTTCTAGGTTGTCTCCCTTGACTTTTTTTAGAAACCAGAATTAGTCGTTTGTTTACATATTGAGACCCCAACCTATCCTATTTATTTTATAATGTATGAGATTCCTAGTAATGTTCTTTTTTTGTCATATATAATGGTTTTTAACCCTTTAGCATTTACATTACTCTATATTTACTATTGTATTTTCACAGTAAACACTTCATTACTCATAATATCGAATCTACGAGATTTTGATATTACTTATTTTGAGAACAATACCTTAATATAAGTATGAGTAGGTAGTTATGGCTGGTTTGAATAGAAAGAGGTGAGAGAATTCTGTCTGGATATGGCCGGTTTAACTGCTAAAGGGTTAATGTCTAAAGAAAATGAATTATCACAGGAATGCTACCACTTAAAATAAAATTTCACTGGAGATAGATTAGCAAAATTTAAGTGGAGTGGTTGGAATAAGAGCAGTGGGGTTTAGAAAAATCGGAAAAATGAATAAGTGCAGGGGGTGGGTGGGGATTATTTTTGTACAAACCTCATTTAAAAAAGAATTAGATATAACAATACTAAAATCAAAGTAAAATTTTTTGTATATATTTAGTTTAAAAGATGTATACCATATCCCTGCATGCTGTAAGAGGCTACTAAAAGGGTTGGTGCCAAGAAGGACATCTGGTTGAAAAACGTTCCATATAAAGGACCCTTTTGATAAGTAGGAAACCTGCCATGGAGCCTGCATGGCTCATCTTTTCTTTGGTAGGGGAAAATGACCTTAACACACTTCTTGTTGTTCTTGTTGAGTATTAAAAACAAAGTAAAAATAATAATTATTTCTACTTTTGGCACAAGGCCAGCAATTATCCCACTACATTACTGGTACTTTAATTTATCGACCCCGTATGGATGAAAGGCAAAGTTTACCTCGCCGGGATTTGAATTCAGACCATAAAGGGTCGTAACAAAGTAAAAATAATAATAATAATGAATTGAGATCTTTGCTATAAGAAACTGTCTTCTACACGATAGAAAGCATATAGCATCTTTGTTTCAAAAGTAAGAATTGTAAAAAACTTTTTGTTAAAAAGGATGAGGTGACAATCAACTAAAGCAGTTGTGTTTTGACTTGTAGAAAATATCTGGAACTTTCCATGGAACCTGAAAGATAAATAAACAAATAAAGAATAAATAGGGAAAAAAGAGGCAAAAACAATACAGGGTTGCTCAGTTATTTGCAGACATTTGTATGAATTTAATAAAAGTCACATAAATCATGAAAGGAGAGGTTTATTTGAGAAAAAATTGGCATGGATAATCTTGAGACCCTTCTTGATGCATCTACTTAATGAATCCACCTTTAGCATCAATGACTGCTTCAATGCATGGCTTGAAACACTGACATGCCCGAATCAGATTATCTTTATCTAATCTGTGTTAGTTATGGCAGACTTAAGAGATTTTATAGTGTTATTGAAGCATTGATTGACTTCCCTCTTGGCTACGTCCCATACATATTAATCCAATGGATTCAGCTCTCCAAAACTAAGTGGCCATATGTATGGGGTGATGTGATTATGGAGTTTGTAACTCATCAATTCTTGAATCATTTTGACCTTATGGAACGCCACAGAGTCTTGTTGCTATGTGTAGTCTTCCTTTGTTCACACTCTATCCAAGGCCTCACAACCCTCTTAACACCTTATAGTCAGCAGCATTGACCATTAAACCATGAAGAAAGAAGTGAGGAGGCATGATATAGACCTCGTTGCTCATAACTCCCAGAAACATCACAGGTGTTCAAAGATTTGTGTGCAGGACAGTTGGAACATCACTAAGGTCAGTACATAACCACCTGGTTTTCCTTTGGTTGACCTTTTGGTCCTGATCAAAGTTTAATATGCTCATCAAGCACTTCGCACGGATCAAATGGTTGATGAATTGGCCTCTCTGCATCACATATGACATGTATTGAAGGTCCTCATGCACAATTCTTCCAATAGTATGTCTTGAAGCCTTAGAAATGGTGCTAATTGACTTTTCAGGATCTTATCAATAATCTTTTGCACCTTTCATACAAGTTTGGGTGTTCTGATGGTATTAGGACCCTTAGCAAAGTGTTTTACATTTGGCTACTACTGTAGAATCCCTGTTAGCTGCTTTGCAAACTTTGACAACAAACAGCCATGCAACCTTCAGGAAGCAAGCAATTTTTAAATCTCTATGCTTTGTCTTTAAGGCAATGGTTACTGCATACCTTTTAATTTGCTAAGTTAGCTTGATGTCTGTCATAATCAGAACAAGTTAGAGCTATTAAAAGATGAAAAAGATGTGTCCTGAAAGAATTGAGCCCTGTAGAAAATTGTGCAAAGAATATACATTTTTAGACTACTATAAGCCCTTGGGTAGTAGATTTAATTTATCAACTGGTTTAACATCACTTGGGTGCTTTTAGAGGGACCATTTTGTTGCAAGTATTCGGGCAAGGTTTCTAGTGTGAAGATAGTTTCTTCCTGCCTCCCACCAGTCCTGAAAACCTGGAAATAGTGATAGACACTGTCCTCCCCTTCCTGAAGCCCTGAAAAGAGTAATGGACACTGTCCTTCCCTCCCAGTATCATCCCCATCATCATTCAACTGCAATAGCAGTCAACCATAATCCCCTTTCACCCATTACAACTTTCATAATCAGTTTTGGTTTACTAATCAATTGATTAGCCCTGGCCATTGATGGTATTTCAATCTTTAGGTAGAATTTTAAATCAGAGTGCACACTACCAAAACATATAGTGCAAGGCATCTCATCTGATGCTCTGTGTGTGTCACCTACATGCAGGGGTCACTGCACTAGAAACTTTTAGATCCATCCTAATCCTGTCTCCATCATGGAGAACCCCATCGTTGCAGAGCTTGGAAGGAAGATGAAGGGATGAGTTGTACAGATGAGTAGATTCCAGTGAGGTGGGAGATGCACAAACTTTATGCTCTAATAATTTAGCCAATCTCCTCTTATGGACTTATACTTTATCTTATTGACCTCAAAAGGATGAAAGGCAAAGTTGACTTCAACAGTATTTGAACTCAGAGCACAGATACTGGATCAAGTACTACAAAACATTCTATCTGATGCCTAACTACTGCCAATTTCCTGCTTCTGACTAAACATTATTAGCACCATTTAACATCTATTTTTCTTGCACAGGTTAGAGGAGTTGTCATGTTATGAAACAATTCAGATCAGGTGACCAATGACTTGCTGTATTTTGGCTTGGTTTTTACATCTGGATGCTCTTCCTAACACCAACCACATTATAGTGCTTTTTAATGTGGTTGGACTGGGTGCATTTTTGTTATGTCATCAGCACGACCACTTTACAGGGTTCACTGGGTGCTTTGTTTCTTGTGTCACTAACACAGCCCACTTACAGGATGGACTGGATGCTTTTGTTGTGGCACCAAATACCACAATGACATTTTATCTGACACTTTACCAATTCTGCCAATCCACTACCCTTCTCTGATTAAACATTAAAATATATATAAAAGTCAAATTTCTACTGCTGTGGTGTGGCACTAACTTCTAAATCTGGTTAAACAAATATATATATATTTAACCTCAAAAAATGGACTAAAATATTCAACATTTTACATGAGTAAATACGGTATTACTTTGAGGGGCTTGAAATTCAAGCTACATTCCAAAGTACCACATAAGTAGCAGAAGCCCAACTGAACTCTAAAGGAATAAAAACAAAACAATGAATTACAGTAATATTACCAATTCTATGTATCAAAACACACGTCCTAGTAAATAACAAAATCCATAAACAAGACTGTGTAGCTCTTATAGCTATTTACACTTGCTCTTTTACTCATATTCATCAAACTTAACAGACTAGCTTAGTGCAATTAATTTATATCTCACTAGCAGCAGGACCCGGTGTTGTACGGGGTAAGAAACATAAAATAGCAACACGCATATGCAAAGATTGAGGAATGTAGCTATGTACTTTTTGAATTCCCTTATTCTCAGGGAATGATTGTTCATCTACTGGAAACGTAGATGAACCAGCAGGCCCGAATTGTGAAACATCTACATGCATGTGCAAAATCTGAAGAAAATCAGCTGGATACTCTTTAAGTGTACTAAATCTTACAGTATGATTTTTCTTCCATTTGGAGAAAAGTGGTTAGGTACTTTTCGAGTTTTATAGATTCGCACCCAGTCATCCGGACATACATCATCAATTATGTCTATTGCACCTGCAGGCATTCTGTACAGAGTAAAGCCTGCAATGCTTGAGTAAGACATGTCATGCAACCGCACAGCATGTTGGGCCTTCCCCACAGGAGACCATAGCCTCTTCGTAAATCTACCCAAATCTGATATAGACCGAACTGTTATATCGGATGCCGAATGCTTCGGAGTTACTATTGGGGTCACCATCAACAATTTCAAGTGGGAGTCACCGCGGAATTAGCACAACCGCTGTTCAGCATACTTGCGCAGGGCGTTCATACTGCAGTGTAGGTGCAACTAAAGGGGTCTTAGTAGAAGTAGCACAGACGTGAGTTTTACGGTGTCAATAACACGCAACATACACAGGGCCCAGATTTGCGTGTGATGAAAGCACGAAGTGTCAACAGGGTGCTGACAAAAGTTTTAAGGTCCTCCTCATTTCCTCAATCCCCCAACATATTATACGCTACTTACAATGTTTAAGTAGTGTTTATATTGAAAATAAAAATGGCATGTAATGCCAAATGCTAATTCGTAAATTTCCTAGAAACCATTAATGGAATCAGAATTTTTTTTTGTCCCCAGCAATGCGAGGGGACTAATGTGTGCTGCAAATTTCGAGGAAATTGGCTGGATTATCTTTAAGTTACACCTCAAAAAAGCCTAACAATGCCCCCCCTCCCCTCCCCCAAATGCAGTTTTTCGTCTAATGCGGGCCCTAGGGCAGAAAAAGTTAAATTTTAGCCCATTGCACTTCAAGAAATATAAGTAACGCATGTGTAAAGTTTGAAAAAAATCGGTCGGGTACTTCTCGAGTTTTAGGGATTTACACAGACAGACAGACATCCTCTGTTTTTATATATATAGAGATAATTACTGTACTGCACAGGCTTCCTTCAGAGGACAAGTGTCTCAGTTTTCACAACACTGATTTTCATTCCAGTCATGCAGCACTCAGCAGCAAACCTATCAAGTGCAAGTCAGAGATCACCTTCTGTCAAGTTAAGTAACACCATATCATCTGCAAACCCCAGCTGACTTATTTAACACCTGCCAGTCATCATACCACTTCCAATCTGGCTGCACATGTAAATACTGATCATGAAAATAATGAACTGGAGAGGTGACCGTTTGCACTCTTGGCAGAGTCCAACTTCCATATTGAATGGTTTTGATTTAGCACCATTTATCCGGGCATTCATATAGAGACACCAGGGCAACCAGAAGCTGACCATTGACCTGATACTACTGCAGAACCTTTCACAGCAGGTTCCAAGGAACATGGTCATATGTCTTTTCGAGGTCTACAAAATAAGATATACCTCTTGGCAATACTCCCATGATTCCTCAAAGACCTGCTGCAGTGTTAATATTTGGTCAGCTGTGCTGTGTCTGGGTGAAAACCACATTGTTCATCAGCTAGCTTGGATTCAACAATCTCCTTGCATTTCTTTGCTAAACACTTAGTATAGACTTTACCAAGGAGATCCCACTGTAATTGGACAATCTCTCCTGTTTCTCTTTTGAAAATTGGGATTATCACTCCTGATTGCCATTATTTAGGTGCTTGTGCAGTGCACTCTACATGTGAATGGAGTTCCACTGAAGCAGGTAGAGAATTTCAAGTATCTTGGGGCCATGTTCATGAGCGATGGAAGGCATTCAGTACTCAGAGGTAGGGAGGTAGGTGTAAAAGCCAAATTTGCTATCTTCAGTTCGGTTTTTGTTCTAACCCTTATCTATGGTCATGAATCTTGGGTATTGATCAAAAGAATGTGATCGCGAATACAGGCGGCCAAAATGGGGTTCGTCGGAAGGGTCTTTGAAATAACGCTACTCGATAGGTTGTGTAGCTCGGAGATCAGAGAGTCACTCCAGGCAGAGCCGTTACTTCTCTGAATTGAGAGAGCACAGCTCCAATACTATGGGCATGTGGTTAGAATGTCTCAGGAAAGAATCGTTGGACAGATTTTATGGGCAAAACCAACCGGCAAGAGGAGACCCAGGAGCAGACGCTGAGCAAGATGGCTGGATAACATATATGAGCTCAGCTGGTCTCGCTTTGGGATCCAGCAGGATCAGTTAGAGACAGTTGCTTCTGACAGGACGTGCTGGAAGGAGTGTTTGAAGACTCTGCCCTCATGACCCTCTCAAGAATAAGTGAACGAAGAAGATAATTACTGTTTATTAGGTGGGTAATATATCTATAGGTATGCCACTACCTACCATTTTACTATAAGCTCTGAGCATTCAGCTATAAGCACCAAACATTCCAGCCATAGAGCAGGCTGCAGTAAGGTAGGCACACGTTTGGGTAAATCTTTAGTTTCAGGCATGTATTTGCAATAATATAAATTTGCCTTAAATTCATGATGATTTTGTAACAGCGTTATTTTTACATACAGAGTGATACCATGACCCACAAATGTTGACCTGTTAGCCATGAAATATTAGAGTCAACTTTTATACGAGGTCTATATAAAATTCAATAATATTTGGTCAAAAATAGGGGGTTGACTTTTACATGAGATCGACTTCAGCTGTAAAAATAAATATTAAGCAACTGACAAGAATACTTTTGTAGTTATCTCCCTTTAGATTTTAAGTATAACAAAAATTGTGAACATGTAGAAATATGTTATATCTGTTGTATAACCCTAGGTCAGCCTTGATTAAGTAGACCTGTGATGAAAGGTTTTCCACTTGTTACCTTCCTGTTATTTTTATTTTTCAGGAATAGTGTACCTAAGATTACATTATTCAATGTAACCTCTTAAAAAAATTACCCTATAAAAAAATGTTAGTGAAATTATGCTGCTATTACTAGCAGGTTGATTGACTGCATAGAGATAACTGTGTGTATATATCCTATTAACTTGTAGACACACATACATACTGTTGCTTTTTGCATCTTCCTTGCTATTTATTGCTTGTCTTTCATCGGATTAAGGTGGTAGGGATTATTCAGAAAATATAGGCATTGGGTCCACAATATCTTTGAAATTTGTATAAAAAGAGTCCCATGCCAGAATAAGTTTGGGAAACACAGCTTTAGAGAATAGGAAAAAATGCCTCATTACATTTAATTAAGGCCCTTACATTTTCAGTTGAAGTACCAGTGATGGTGCATGGCTTAGTGGTTAGAGCATTGGGCATGTAACCATGAGGTTGTGAGGGTAATTTCTGGACCGGATGATGCATTGTGTCCTTGGCAAGAAACTTTATTTCCCGTTGCTTCAGTTCACTCAGCTGTAGAAATGAGTTGCGACATCACTGGTGTCAAGCTGTTTTAGCCATTGCCTTTTCCTTGGACAACATCGGTGGCATGGAAAGGGGAGACTGGTATGCATGAGCGACTGCTGGTCTTCCACAATGGACTTGTGCCTTGGAAGAGAACTTTCTAAGTGAAAATCCCATGGTCATTTGTGTGCGAAGGGTGTCTTTAACTTTACCCTTATTACCAGTCATATACTAAGGTCAATTTAATTTACTATATGCTCCCTGCAAAATATAGTATTTTGTTAATGTTAACAATCAATATTTTATACCTGTATCCAGTAATGTAGCCTGGGCATATTTTATCTAAGTATGATATGTATTGTGTTGGGATTTTTACATATGTGAGCTGATGCCACAAAGAAACAAATCCAATACACTTTGTAGTGGTTGGTGTTATGAAGGGTATCAAGCTGTAGAAACCATGCCAAAGGTTGAGAGAACCCTTCTGTTTGGTCTGGGACATGATAGCCCTAGCACTGATGCCACAATTAAATGCAACTACAACCTGTAAAGTGGTTGTTGTTAGGAAGGGCATCCAGCCAGCCATAGAAATCATGTCAAAATTTGGAAAATTTGAGCATGATGTGCTCTCTGATCCATACAGAAAACTACATAAACGATATGCAGAGCCCCTGGCCTGTCTGAGAGGTCAGTAGCTCCGCTTCAGTACTTGTCCAACCCTTACTAGCAAGGAAAGTGGATATTAAATGATGATGATAATGATGATGATGATGAACCATTATCAAATCTGATGACAAGTGATCCAATTGTTGGATCAATTAAGCAGCCAGTTCATAAAATTAATGTGTAAGTGTCTGAGCATTCCACAAACACATGTACACTTAATGTAATTCTCAGGGAGATTCAGTATGACCCAACGTATGATTAGGTTGTACCTTTGATTTACAAGTGTAACTTATTTCATCCAGCTGGAGCAACATGAAATAAAGTGTCTTGCTCAAGGAGGCAACATGCCACTGGGAAACAAAGTCATGACTTTACGATTGTGAGCCAAACACCCTGTAGTACAAGGGGGCCATGGATATATGGCATTCTGGATATCAACCAGTGAAATGTCCTACATGGTAGGTGAACTATGTTTTCTCTCCTTGAACCACACCACATCACACCACCACACTGCCACACCACACCACACCACCACACTGCCACACCACACCACCACACTGCCACACCACACCACACCACATCACCACACTGCCACACCACACCACACTGCCACACCACACCAACCACACCACAACACTGCCACACCACTCCAGCCATGCCCACTACCCCCACTCCAGCCATGCCCGTTACCACCACTCCAGCCATGCCATATATCTGTGGCCCTTAAGCACCCAGCCCAGTTCTATTCAATCACCAGAAAATATTCCCCCGTGTGTTCCCTAAGCATGGAGCTAAAACCCACAAATCCTTTCCCAATGATTGTTGACCAAAGAGGACAAAAAAAAAAAGTTCATGGTGCTGCTGCTGCTTCCTACCTCCTGTTCTGTGACATCACAGTTCCCCGATATTTCTGGCAAGGCCCTCCATCCCCATGACATCACAGTTCCCCGATATTTCTAGCAAAGCCCTCCAGCCCCATGACATCACAGTTCCCCGATATTTCTGGCAAAGCCTTCCAGCCCCATGACATCACAGTTCCCCGATATTTCTGGCAAAGCCCTCCAGCCCCATGACATCACAGTTCCCCGATATTTCTGGCAAAGCCCTCCAGCCCCATGACATCACAGTTCCCCGATATTTCTGGCAAAGCCCTCCAGCCCCATGACATCACAGTTCCCCGATATTTCTGGCAAAGCCCACCAGCCCCATGACATCACAGTTCCCCGATATTTCTGGCAAAGCCCTCCAGCCCCATGACATCACAGTTCCCCGATATTTCTGGCAAAGCCCTCCAGCCCCATGACATCACAGTTCCCCGATATTTCTGGCAAAGCCCTCCAGCCCCATGACATCACAGTTCCCCGATATTTCTGGCAAAGCCCTCCAGCCCCATGACATCACAGTTCCCCGATATTTCTGGCAAAGCCCTCCAGCCCCATGACATCACAGTTCCCCGATATTTCTGGCAAAGCCCTCCAGCCCCATGACATCACAGTTCCCCGATATTTCTGGCAAAGCCCTCCAGCCCCATGACATCACAGTTCCCCGATATTTCTGGCAAAGCCCTCCAGCCCCATGACATCACAGTTCCCCGATATTTCTGGCAAAGCCCTCCAGCCCCATGACATCACAGTTCCCCGATATTTCTGGCAAAGCCCTCCAGCCCCATGACATCACAGTTCCCCGATATTTCTGGCAAAGCCCTCCAGCCCCATGACATCACAGTTCCCCGATATTTCTGGCAAAGCCCTCCAGCCCCATGACATCACAGTTCCCCGATATTTCTGGCAAAGCCCTCCAGCCCCATGACATCACAGTTCCCCGATATTTCTGGCAAAGCCCTCCAGCCCCATGACATCACAGTTCCCCGATATTTCTGGCAAAGCCCTCCAGCCCCATGACATCACAGTTCCCCGATATTTCTGGCAAAGCCCTCCAGCCCCATGACATCACAGTTCCCCGATATTTCTGGCAAGGCCCTCCAGCCCCATGACATCACAGTTCCCTGCTACTTCTGGCAAGACTCGAGCCCCATGACATCACAGCACCCCACCACTTCCATCAAGGCCCTCTGGCCCCACGACATCACAACACCCCACCACTTCCATCAAGGCCCTTTGGCCTCATGACATCACAGCACCCTGCTACTTCTGGCAAGGCCCTCTGGCCCCATGACATCACAGCACCCTGCTACTTCTGGCAAGGCCCTCTGGCCCCATGACATCTCAAGCCTTTATATTTCTGGCAAGACTCCAGTCTCATATACCCTAGCCACTAAGCACCATTCATTCACAAATAAAACCAAATAAGCAAACAATACTTTACCTAGCTATGCAGGTATCTGGCAAAGTAGGGCCTTCATATAGGCAATCTTCTGGAATAATAAACCTTTGTTCAGGTAAATCTTCATAGTTTGGTGCCAATGTCCATTCTTGCTGTTTTATAATACTAAGTGTTGTCTGTTGATCTTCCTGAAGAATCAGTGGTGCAGTCAAACTTATCTCAAAGGCAGTGGAACCCCCTGACACGTACGGATCACCCTGTAATTAAAATGAATTAATAAAAGCTAACTAAATGATACGGCATCTCCAGGTATTCCTCACCGACCCCCAACCGGTGTGGGCACCGTTTGTGAGACAGGCTTTCCCACAGCTCGTCCCGCTAACAGAGCTGCAGTCCTGGGTGAAGAAAAGACCGAAAACGATGGGCGCCTGGCACATTGAATGCGCTCAGGCGCTCACAGTCCTCTGGCAAGCGGGCGCAGCAATCAGTGGATACTCTCCACTTCGATATTCTATAGAGGGATTGTACGTTACAAGGGCGACGACGTGCTCGGAGAGACTCTGGGCGTCGAAGACGATGAGCTCACCAGTATGTTTGGTAGGACTTTCCGCCCGGGACCTATGGACAACTTCCAGAGGTCCCTGGCCTGGCAGTGCTACCGAGGAGCTCTACCGGTTCGTGACAAGATCTACAGGCACGGACGCCCTGGCAGGGATCCTTCCAAGAGGACGTGTCCAAGATGTGCGCAGGACATTGAAACAGTTCTGCATGCAATTGTACACTGCCCGGGCGTAAGCGACCTGTGGAACTATGCAGAACAACTGCTGTCGCGTATGGGACAAATACAGTTGACTGCAGAATCCATAGTAAGGATCAAACCGCCAGACTCTTTCAAAAACGAAAGAGAGGCGGTTTTCCTCTGTACGGTGGCTATGGTGAAAGAAGTTATATGGTGGACGAGGTTGAGAGGACTGAGGACAGATGCCTTTCTCTCCGGACAACAATTGATTCCATTCTTTAAGTATCACTTTAGAAGGAGAATCAGGGTGGAGAGAGAGGCACTGCACCCCAGTAAATTTACTGAAAGGTGGGTGAATGAAGCGAAAATGGCCCGAGTGATTGGGCCTTCTCTGTTTATAAGCCTGTAGGTTGAGGAAGAGAGCAAAAGGAAGAAAGGAGCACTTGCACAACACGCTCCTTGAGTTGAGGGTTGTTCTATCGACGGGGTATTAAACAACCCATTTGTGGCGCCTCCCCCCTATTGGGGATTTCGATTGTTGAAATTGTTTGTTTTTATATTTTTTACACGACTGTATGTAAAATCCCCGGCATGTCTTTGTATTGTCCCCTTTCTTGTTGCGCCCTTGTGGCTAATAAAGAAATCAATATTTGAGTATGGCATGATATGGACCCATAACTCCTGAGGGAGTGATAGGGGAGCCATATTAACATATGATCCTACGTCAAGCATCTTAACCATTAGACCATGCACCTTCATGTATGGTACATACAGTATAGCCCATAATTTCTTGCATTAAAAAAAGGAAAAAAAAGCAAGAAAATAACAAAAGAAAACATAATAAAAGTATTTCTTACTGTGATTTTGGAAGCTAGAATAGTATCATTGTCTTCAGAAAATGACACTAAAACCAATTCATAACCAAACATATTGTAATCTCCTTTGTATATACCAGCATCAAGAATAGTGAGAGGAGAAGCTTGTGGAATACAGATCTTAAACATATCAAAAGAAGACCTGAAATTTAAAATAAAGTGTAAACAGTTATTTTTATAACCAGTTATATATGTCAGGCATAACTACAGTTTACTGCATCACCAACCCAACTCCGTTTTCATATAACTTTCTAATGAAATACATTGCTTTATAAAATCTTTTAATTGTCACGTTTCTAATGAATAATTTTCAAATAATTTTGAAAATAATAAAAAAAATTTGGAAGGGTTTTCATAATATAACTAACTTATTATTTTCTGGGTGTTTGGAGCATAAAGGTTGTCATATGACAAACTGGCATTCCGTGCAGAAGGAAGTCTTGTAATCTCAGTTATGCTCATTGAAGGCCTTCTGCTCATGGGAGTCATCTTCCATTTACTTTCACCTCTCTTTGATCCTTTTCTGCCCCCCGAAAAGCCATGAGTATTCCAAGTGCTTCTGACAAAGATTTCCCCAGTCGGACCAGAAACTTTAGGCTGGTTCATTGTTTTGTGCCCATCACTTGATGACCTAAAATTGAGGAGCTGTTAACAAAAGCACATGAAAAAACATACAATAGTTGCAGAGAACTGAGATCGCAGTTATATACTCCCGGATATTACATCGCATGGTGATGCAACCCGCTAATCCCTACCCCATTCATAGCTCACACAGCACACTAAATCCTGTTATTTTGCTGGCACACCTCGTACATTAAAGTTATATCTGTATAAATATCTCTGTGTGTATACACACACACACTCTTATATGTATATATATATATGTATATTATTTATTTATGTTAATGCATGGAACAAAAGTGCTACCTAAGGTTTCAAGGCCCAATATTGACTATATCTCCAGATTGTAAGAGGGGTCAAAATTCTGGCCTAATCTTCAGGCAATTGGATGAATTTTGCAGATACTGTTAAAAGTAAAGTGTGCTATACTTTTAATGTTCATGTAACACTTTCATTCTGTGTATGAACATAAATAAATAATATAGTATATCAGCTCTCACCCCTGATTGAGCACTGTTTTCCTTTCTCCTTTTTCATACCTACGGATATTTTCCACACACACACATATATATACAAATAAAGGAGAAAAAATATGAGATTGCCTGAATGGGAACAAGTTTTCTCAAAGCACAAAGAAAAGAAAATATTCTTACTCCAATTTTTTTAGGGCCCAGAACTTTTGCAAGAGTTCAATTTTACCAGTAAACATTATTTCTGTGATATCACTACTTTCATCCATTACAAATTGTTCAAATTCCTTCAAGAGAACAAAAAGCATTTCAATTATCATTATTAATTTTTGTTTTTTTTTGTTTTTAGAGAATTTTGTTATTTGTAATACTTGGAAAAGTTTAATTGCTGGGTTAGTATATAATAAAAACGAAAATTTAACCCATTTTTTTTCTGATGAAAATAATCAAGTATTTGAAGGGAATTAGTAAAATGTGGAACATTTTCTTTATTTTTCTGGTGTTTGGCATATAACTTAATTTTTTTTTTTACATAAAATTATAATGGAAGGTTTAAAACAAATAGCTTTGTGTGGTAGAACCTGGGCCAGTTTCGAATGAAAAAGGGTTTAATATCATTTGTTAAGTCCTGTTATGCCAAAAATAAAAAACTTAAAATAAGAAAAATGACTTACTCTTCTCATACCACCAGGATTTCGGTGAGCTGCTTCTACACAGCATTCAAATTTCACATGAGACTTATCTCCCTGAAATAAACATGAAATTATATAGGAAGAATGTCAAAGCATACAAATCATCATCATCATCGTTTAACGTCCATCTTCCATGCTAACATGGGTTAGACATGATATATTCTCCAATGGAATTACCCTATTCCCTTTTGAGGGAGAAAGATCCTTCATCTGGGATGTGACATGCTGTGACACATTCTCCACCTCCAACTTAGTCACCTCGGCCACAAACCCAGGTATCGCTGGACAGAGGACAGGAAAACAAGCAAATACCGGAGCTTGTCTGGCCACTTCCTCTTTGTACCAATCACTGTCAAGACCTCCAGTATCCTTAGACCGCTGACTTCTTTTGTAAAATTGGATCGATAGCAGCTCTGAAGAAGGAGCCCTGCGAGGTCGGATGGCTGTTGTAGCATGTGTTGCTGGCCATTGTCTGTGGAAATGCCATTACCATTCTGTCCAGTGCCACACTGATCTAGGTGTAGAGTCTGTCACTCTCTCCCCTTCCCCCTTTCTTTTTTCCTTTGTCTAGTAGTCCTTGCTCTTTCCCTCTATTTCCTCTCATTTATGGCATTTATAGTCCTTTCCAATACTGATTTCTTTTTCTTTTGCAACTGATATTGACAGCTCTGTTACTGTGGATGACCGAAGTTAAGATGTAAGAACTGTCCAACC
Source organism: Eledone cirrhosa (assembly GCA_964016885.1). Taxonomy (NCBI): domain Eukaryota; kingdom Metazoa; phylum Mollusca; class Cephalopoda; order Octopoda; family Eledonidae; genus Eledone; species Eledone cirrhosa. The sequence continues at coordinate 230,982,588 of OZ024740.1, forward strand.
CATGCAAGTATGTGGAAAAAAAAATTAAGCCAATCATATTACTGATATTACTTATGATGTTATAGTGGAAGTGCATGGCCTAATGGTAAGGGTGTTAGACTTATGATCATAATGTCATAGGTTTAAAGAAAAGTGATGTTTCTCTTTGTCGAATAAATAAATGCACAATCAAGTCTAACAATCATTTTATTTAATGCAATAATTTAGTAAATTTCCTACAACGTCAATATTTTGAGGAGCGGGTCTTTCCACGTCTGTTCATGTCCGTGGTCCAAAAAAAGTGTGTGAACCTGTGGCTGTGTCCGGGTGTATTTTTGCCTCCCTTCCCTGAAGGGTTGTTAAGGGGAGGCAACTGCTAGCTACCAAGCGACCATCTCAGCCACTACAGGTTCAATTCCTAGACTTGGGTTGTGTGTTGTGCTCTTGAGCAAAACATTCTATTTCACATTGCTCCAGTATGCTCAGCTGAAAATATGCATACCAGCAGCAATAAACTGGGGGGTTCCTGCAATGGATTGACTTTCTGTCCAGGCGGGTGGGTATTGTACTCTCAGTCACTTCATGCCACATAAACCTGGATAAGCACCGACCTGATGAGCCTCCAGGCTTGAGATAGACTTTAGACATATTTACATTAATTTTCCCATGCTTGCATGGGTTAGATGGATCCTCTTCAACATAGCATCTTAACTTCTATTGCCTATGTCTTCCTTGGTCTTCCTCTTTCCACAACTTTCTTCCACTTTTATCTTTTCTCACATACTTTATTCATCTGTAATTATCGATATGCATTGCATGTAAGCGTGGTCCTGTAACTCCTGAGGGAGTTGTAGACACCATATCGACATACTGTGTTTCTAGGTCATTTTTTTAACCCTTTAATGTTCAAACCGGCCAGAATTCTCTACCTCTTTCTGTTGAAACTGGCTGTAACTGGCCACTCATACTGATGTTAAGGTATTATTCTCAAAATAAATACTTTCAAAATCTCATAGATTCGATATTATGTGAGATATAATTATACGAGTTAAAGCCTTTACCATGAAAATATAATAGTATATATAGAGCATGTGAATGCTAAAGGGTTAAACCTGGCAGAGCCCATCTCCTCTTCTGGTCTGAATATAGCAGATTTCTTCCAGAGAAAGATAGAGAGTGAGAGAACAGAAGTGAGAAAGCAATATAGAGGAAGAATTGACCCCAGTACTTGATTAGTATTTTTTTACTGACTTGGAATGGATGAAAGATTAAGTTGACCTCTCTGCATTACTTACTAGCAAAGTGTTCTCTTTTACACACAACATCCAATCCCTCTTGCACTCAGATCCCCACACAACCCATTTGTCTGTGGAATGCTTAGCTACTTGCATGTTGATTTCACAAGCAGGCTGCTCCATTGATTAAACAGCTTAAACATTCATTGTAGAAATTGGACGTCCATTCCATTTCCAAACCTACCCTTTGCTTAGAGAGAAAATCCTTTTCTTTTGCTGCCAGCAGAGATAATAGTTCCCTGTAATTTTCCCACCCTATTCTTATTCAAGCTATTATGCTTTTAGTTTTGTTCTTTGATAGGTTTGTAGTAGAGCCTGTAGTGCTATTGGAGCGGAGTTGGCCACCCACATGTGTGAGCCCCGTGAGGTGGAGTGGCTGTTCCAGTGTGTCTCCCTCTCTGTCCTCTGGAGCAATGCATTCTCCATCCTGTTGGCTGAGACCCAGAGGTGGAGGGTATTTAGTTAGTTGGAGGTGGAGGATACTCATTCGGATATCACTTTCTCTCTATTTCTTTAAAAATTTCCTTATTTAGTTTCATGATATATATTGAAGTAACCATGTACTCCTCCTTAATCAGTACTTACCTGAACAGCAAATATGTTGCATTTGTGCAGAATATTGTTTGCTCCCACATGGCAGAGAGTCATTACATCAAAGTCTTCTACGGAAATTGAAAAATATATCTTCTTACGTAGCTTTGAGGTGATTTTTGGTGGACAAGGTGCTGAGAATTCTAATCCGAGAAGCTTTCCATCTTGAGGCTAAAAATATATATTATATATATATCTGTGTGTATGTATGTGTTTGTCTGTGAATGCATATTTGTGAATGTTTATGTGGGTGTGTATGTATGTGTGTGTGTGCATGTATGTATGTGTGTCTGTATGAATGCATATATGTGAGTCTGTGTGTATGCATGTATGTGTATATAATAATAATAATATTGTGTACAGTGCTCAGGTGCACTACAACTCATCAAAAGTGTATGTATAGTACAAACAGAGCACGAGTCATGATATACACATGTGTGCATGTGTATGAAAGGGGGACATCAGGTGTAGTTTTAGCGAATTTCGGGAAGCATGAGGGTTTTAAAGGGTGCAGTGTCTCGGCAGCTAACAACTGACGCAGGCAGTTTGTTCCATGCTTCAGCAACTCTAAGTGTGAAAAAATATTTCCGAAAGTCATGGGAGCTGTGCTGTTTTCTGACTTTGTAGGCATGTCCACATGTGTTAGACAGATGGAGATCAAAAAGGTGCTCAGGGTTGTTGTTGGCGAGATGGTTAATAACTTTGTGGGTGTTTACCAAGTTCATTGCCAGATGTCGAAGCTTCAATGAATCCATGCCCAGGGAAGCAAGGCATTCAGAGTATGGTAGATGCCTGATGGAGAGTATTCGCTTGGTTGCACGTCTCTGAACAGTTTCCAGGAGGTCAATGTTCTGAGCAAGATAGGAGTTCCAGACTGGTGATGCAAATTCAAAGTGTGGCCGCACCATAGCCATGTACAGCTTTAAATAGATAGCTGGAGAGCGGCTGACAAAGGTCTTGCTGAGTGATGCCAAGACACCCTCGGCCTTCTTGACAATTTTAGAGATGTGCTTTGTCCAACGCAAATCGCTGCTGACAGTAATGCCCAGGTCACGTTCACAAGAGGACTTCTTGATATCAGTGTTGTGGAGGGAGTATGTGGACGCTGGATTTTTCCTCCCAAAATGCATGGTGGTACACTTGTCCACAGCCAGCTTCAGTTGCCAGTCTGTGATCCATTGCTGCATTGTGTCCAGGTCTGATTGTAGGAAAGAGTTATAAATTTCAGGATCTGTCCTTTTGATTTCAAGGTACAGCTTGATGTCATCTGCATATTTCAGTACTGTGGGATTCTTTAAGTTGGCATCTATGTTATTAATGTATGCCACAAACAAAAGGAGACCAAGAACAGATCCCTGTTGTACACCAGATGACATCTCATATGGTGAAGAATGCTGTCCTAGAACTGTGACTACCTCTTTTCGGCTGAGAATGAAGGATTTCAACCAGTTAAAAAGATCATCGTTCACACCCATTGCAGGGAGTTTCGCCATATGTCTTTTGTGTGGCACAGAATTAAAAGCCTTAACGAAGTCAAGATAAACAACACCCACCATGAGTGATCTGGGTAATGTCTTCAAGGAACTCGATAAGCTGATCACAGCAGCTAGAGTTAGGGATAAATCCAAATTGCGAGGGCCGGATGAGGCTGTGAGAGCTCCAGAAGTTCCAAAGTGTTTCTCTGACACAGGATTCCATCAGTTTGGCAATACAGCTAGTAAGACTGACTGGATGATAGTTGACAGGTGACGTGCGGTCGCCCTTTTTGAACAGGGGAATGATACTGGCAGTTTTCCACTGCTCTGTGCATGTATGTAATAGAGTGAATATTAACATATTTAATATAATGAAAAGATAAAAAACATTATCTTAAAGACAAATATTAATTTAGCCTTATCTTCAGCAAGTATGGCAGCACCTGTGGAGATGTTTGTCTTATTACAATTAGTAAAGCATAATCTTTTCTAGTACTAGTCAGATTAAATGATAGTTGGCCATTACATAGATGTATATTAATTAGAGCAGCAATTTAACATGACTAGAGGAAATTACCTAGGGAGGCCATCAGCATGAAAAACAATAGTTTCATCATTTTTTAAGTCTGCTCTTCCTGTTGTCAAGAGTTGGATGGTCATCAAGGTCTTAGAAAAGGCAAGTTGGAGGACCACATTCCATCCGTATGTCTCCATTTTTTGTATGGTTTCTATGGTTGGATGCCCTTCTTAAGCCCAACCATTTTGCAGAATGTACTGGGTGTATTTTATTGTAGCTCCAACACTAGCATTTACATTATTCTATATTTACTGTTGTATTTTCACAGAAAAGGCTTTATCTTATATAATTATCTTACATAGTATCGAATCTATGAGATTTTGATGTTATTTATTTTGAGAACATTACCTTAATGTAGGTATTAAAGCCAGTTTGAACAGAAAGAGGTGAGAGAATTATGGCCAGATATGGATGGTTTAAATGCTAAAGGGTTAAACATGACTAAAGGGCCCAATCAGCTCTACATTTTCTCCTGACAAGGCTAAAGAGTATTTACTATCCTACATTAAGCTATGTGACCAAGATTTGGAGGAAAAACAAGAGCAATGACCAGGGAGAGTGGGTAAGGGCTACAAGGGTATGAAACAAACTGAATTAGAATGAATGGGTGGCAAAAGAAAGAGAGAGAGAGAGAGTGAGAAATAGAAGTAATGGAATATAGTTCTGGAGAGAGTAATGATAGCTACATGTTTGCTGGTGAGAGAAAAAAAATGATTGATGGATAGTGAAAGTGAGTGTTGGCTGTCAGTAAGAAGTGGCCTTGGAGAGCGGGAGTGGTGGCTATCAGTAAGATGTGGCCCTAGGAAGAGAGAATGATGGCTATCAGTAAGAAGTGGCCTTGGGGAGAGGGAGTGTTGGCTGTCAATAAGATGTGGCCTTGGGGAAAGGGAATGCTGGCTTATCAATAAGATGTGGCCTTGGGGAGAAGGAATGCTGGCTATCAATAAAAAGTGGCTCTGGGGAGAGGGAATGTTGCTTACCTCAACTTTGATCAAGTTTCCATAAGGAGACATCACTACTCTCCAAAATCCAATTAAAAAGCCAAACTTGTGAAGAACTGGAATATAAACATTGAAAATATGGATGACATTGGGTGATGTGAGGTCAGATTGTATGATGTAAGGTCAAATTTGGTGATGTAAGGTCAGATTAAGTGATGTGAGGTCATATTAGGTAATATGAGGTCATACTGTATGATGTGAGATCAGATTGCATGATATGAGGTTATATTAGGTGGTGTGAGGTCATATTTGGCGGATGTGAGGCCATATTTGCTAATGTGAGGTCATATTTGGTGATGTAAGGTCAGATTGTATGATGTGAGATCAGATTTGGTGATGTGGATATATTATGTTGCTGGCCAGGACTAACCAAGCCAGCATGGAAAAACAGATTATAAAATAATAAAAAAAAAGATAAATTACCTCGGGTATAAAGTTCATAATAGGTGTTAAATCCCCAGTTAGTTAGAGTCTTTACATTATATTCTGTAATAAAAAGGATTATTTTCATATTATTCTCTTTAAATTATAATTACACAAAACAGATATCAGTTATTGTAGGTATTCTAGTACAACATTAGTGGCACGGAGAAGGGAGAGTGGCTACAGCAACAGCTGGTCTTCTATAAAACACCTTGTCCAGGCTTTTGCCATGGAGACGAACTCTCCAGGTGCAAACCTATGCTCAGTCATGACTGAGTGAGTGCCTTTATAACCCTTGCACATTCTAAGGTCAACTTTGCTATTACTCTTTGCAGGATCAAAATAAAATAAATACCAGTCATATATTGGGGTAATTTCCTATAGTATACTCTCTTAGATGTAAGTGGCATTAGAATGAATAATGGGGCTCTATGGGCATGTAGTTAGAATGTTCTAGGAAAGAATCGCTGGACAGATTTTATGGGCAAAACCAACTGGCAGGAGACCCAGGGGTAGACCCTGAGCAAGATAGTTGGATAACATCCATGAGTTCGACTGGTCTTGCTTGGGGATCCAGCTGGATCAGTTGGAAATGGTTGTTTCTGACAGGACCCTTTGGAAGGAATGTTTGGGGTCTCTGCCCCCACGACCCTCTCAAGAATAAGTGGACAAAGAAGAAGGGGCTCTGTGGGGAAAATGGGTGGTTCACTTGATGTGTACTATGTCGTGTTTTTTGGGGGGAGGGGAATCCGAGATTGCTGTTGGTGACACAAATACTAACTATGCTATTGATTATAATAGAAGTGTCTGAAGTATCAGGTGATTCTTGTAAGGATGTTTTGCTATTTAGGTGCTTTAGCTACACTGTTACCCATGGCAGTTCAGGGAGAATCTTGGCCTGCATCAAAAGTTTTTAAGGGCAACCCAAGGCAATTTAGAGCAGGTTACTTTATCAGAAGGCAGCAAATTGTGAGTTATTAGGGCTCCGCATTGAAAATGCCTTGGTATTTGTTTTGGCTCCATGCACCCTAAGTTCAAATCCTGCCAAAGTCAACTTTGCCTTTCATCCTTATGAAGTCAATAAAGTACCTGCCTTGGACTGGGGTCGATTCTCTCTCGTTTTGGGGGAAATTGGCTGTGTTCCGACTTAGAGATGGATGGGCTATGCCAGGTTTAAAGGTCCAAGACATGTCTTGTATCAAGACTGTCTCCTCCGTGATTCCACTAGGAGTTACGGGCCCTTACTTTGCCTGTGGACCATTCATGTTAATGCCATGCAAAAAAAAGGAAATGTTATTTTGTCAGCTTAGAAATACTGACATTAAACAATGTTGATGATATAACATTTGTCTGAATTTTGTTTTGTCGGTAGGTTTAACCAAATTCTGAATTTAAACGAATTATTTAAACCCTTTTAATATCAACCTGCCTGAAACACCCTTAGTTCTATGATACAAAAATGCCCATTTTAAAATGTTCATACTAATATTAAAACCTTTCATTATAATTTTATAGAAGACAATTCTGTTAATTAATGTTCCAAATATCAGTGCAAGGATTGACGTTCTACGACCTCAACTACTCAAGGATGGTATTTCCTTATCGGCTGGTGATGTCGGACTCAAGCTCTTGAAGAGTCCGACTTAGTTTGTGAATCAGTTCTCTTCAGAGAATGTTCTCTCCTATATCTGTCCATTGTTCTGTGCCCCATTGTGGTTGGCTGCACCATTCGTCGTCTTACTGCAAGGGTGTGCTTGTTATTAGTTTCTGATTCACTGTCGGTGGAATTTTCCTCTATCCAGTTAGGAGTGGGTACCACAACTCTATCACTTTGCTTGGCAGGCTTATCAAGAGCCCTCCTACCTTTCTTTTGGTGATCAAATCATCATTTCTGCTTCAGTAGTTCAACAGGGTGACCCGCTCTGTTTGCATTGGGCATTGATGACATTACCAAGATGGGGGTCGAACTGGATTTAAGCATTTGGTATCTTGATGATGCTTGTTTAAGTGGACCTTGGGATAGGGTTTTTACAACTGCAAATAAAATGATTAAAAAGCTTGATCGTCGAGGGCCACCAGGTCAATAGCTCCAAATATGAGCTCAGGATTCTCAAAAACCCAGCTTCTCAACATCAGCAGACAATAGACCTGTTTGCAGAGTCCTTCTCGTCCATTGTGGTCCCTTCCCTGTCAGTACAGTGCTCTTTGGAAACCCCAATTACAGACCCAGCTTTTGAGCCAAATTTCTAATCCAAGATGGTTAATCATGAGCAATTATTGAAGAACATTGAGGCAATCGAGCCCCATCAAGGTTTTTTTTATACTTAGGAATTACCTATCCATTCCTAAGCTACTATATATGCTTAGGGTTAACCCATATCACAGATTTTCATCGTGTCTCCAACGCTTTGACAACCTAATCTTCAAGAGACTATAGTGCTTGGTCAATATTAGACTCTCTGCAGAGTGCTGTGGTGAAGGCACATTGCACAAGCGAATTAGAGGCCTTGGTTTACGTAAATATTTGTCCCTGTCTCTCCTTTGCTTCATTTCCTCAACCTATGCTTGCTCCACCCTGATGGGTAACATCCTCTCCTTTCCAACATGGAGTAGTTCCAGGGAGATGGGAGATGGATGAAGTTCTTCTACAATGGAGAGAGTTGAGCTTGTCTATCCCCGACATGCTAGAAAACAAACGGAGACAGAGAGTTTAGGACAACAAACATTCGAAGTCCACATTTGACTCTCTCTTCGACCAGTCAGATCAGTTCTCAAGGTGCCGCCTACTGTCTGCTAGTGCCAAATACTCAGGAGACTGGGCCAACATCGGTGGTCTACTCAGTTTGGACGATCTTCATGACTCCATTGCCTTCAGAATGGGGACCAATGTCTGTATGGGTCTGAAATGTCAGTGTGGAAGGCTCCTCAACTTCACAGTCTATCTTGCCATCTGTATGCTGTACGTTTGTGCGTCACACGAAGCTAAACTTTGTCATCAAGAGGGCTTTGGCTCAGGCAAACATCCCCACAATTTTGGAACCATCTGGATTGTCCAGAATTGGTGGGAAAAGGCCTGATGATCTTACCATATGCCCCTGGATAAGAGGCAGGTGTCTTATCCGGGACGTCACAGTTAGTGATTCTTTTGCTTCTTCCCACATCCTGGATGCCGTGGTTAGGGCGAGAGCTACTGCTTCTGTAGCTGAACGGAACAAAACTCTGAAATACCAAGATCTGTCGGCTAACTACCTTTCCCAGCCTGTGGCGTTCGAAACATTTGGGAAGTCGGACCTCTGACTGCGAGGTTTTTGTCATCACATGCTCGTGAAGGGGCTTGGCTGTTCCAGCGCATTAACCTCGCCATCCCCCGAAGTAATGCTGTGAATGTGCTGGCTTGCCTCAAAAACTATTAGAGAGGTTTTCCAGTACTCCTCGCGATATCGTTATCTTTTGTTCTGGCAGCAGTTCGTTTGTCCACACGTTTCGCTTGCCTTTTGATGTATGTGGTCCAAGATGTGTGTATTACCTGCTTGTGTTGTTTGTCTTTTTTTTTTTTCCTTTTGACCTTATATCATCTATATATGTATGTATATATTCTGTCGATCGATTGGTTATTGATTAGGCGAAACCCGCTGATGAAGCCACATGCCGATTGTCCATTGTTGCATAATAAATGCAGACAGTGGATACTGTGCACTCTATTACGGCATTAAGTGTGGCCAAAACTCGAGTACGAGTATAGATTGAATGTACCCATTTATGTGTGTTCTGTTAAATTGAATAACTGTGTCTACTCTGGGAGTTTACTGAATATTACCTATTGAGTACGCTGAAATGCAACCGGTACTAGCAGTGAAACCCATGCTAGTCTCGTCAACTTATAAATATATATCGTCCATAAATGTACGAATTGCATTTCATAAATAAAATATATTTATTACCGAAGTAGAATTTTAATATTCATTTTATTAAGGCTAAATAGAGTGTCTTATTACTCTGGAGTTTCGCCTGTTTATCATAGCGTCATCAGACAAGAACTTGTCCGATGCCTTAATAAAATGTACATATATATATAAAATGTACACACACACATATATATATATATATATATATATATATATTCGAAGAGTCTCTACGTCATCACCTGACCAATTAGAAATACTAGCCAAATCTCCTTCAAATTAAACCCTCCCTTAAATAAAGAAGGAATGGATGCATTAGATAATGTAGTCCTATATAACCCTAATAAAACAAGACTGGCATAGCTGAAATGCATTTTTAATCATGTGTGCTCTATTCGAGTTGCCTTACGGTTAAGTAACAATAAAATTATTCTCGAACATCGCCTTTTTTCTTCTCTAAATTTTATTTTATTCTACGTGGAATTCTTTGTTAAACATAACTTAAGGATGAATGTAGGATAGATGGGGGCATAATATATTGATAGGTGGAATAATTCTTCCATTTCAGTATTTCACAATATTGAATAACAACAGAACATTTGTGAATTAGGAAGAACAATCTGTAGATTTTAAAGAACTAAATAATTCATAGCTTCCCCCCAAAAATTAATGGAAAGGTTCAAGAGCGAAATATTAGGGATACATAATTTTGAATCCTAAATCATCAAGATTTTTCTGTACGGGGTAATGAAAAAAACTGTTTCTTCGTAATATTATCGAGTGGATTATTTCAAGAGAGACAATTCGTAAAATTCTAGTTGTCTCCCTTGATTAGTTACAAGATTTTACTTAAATTGAATATTTGTGTTGTCTATCACATTTGAGATATGTCGTCTCCGGATGAGAAAGGAGCCTTTTTAAAGTGGAACAGCTGTTGCAGCGGGTATCGCTGGTTGTTCTTCGTGGCGTTCTTCTATTGCCATCTTCTCCGCGGGGCGTAACTGAGATACGTTGTCTAACTGACGGTGTGGAATTAGCCCTTTTCCCATCTTGTTCTCTCCCTCTTTTTTTTTTAAAAATCTCATTTTTATTTCTGTTTTAGTGCGACACCATAAGGGTTAACTAAACACTTTGAGGCAAGCCAATACACTCGCAGCATTGCCATGGGTGATAGCGAGGCTAAGGCACTGAAACAACCAGGCACCATCACGGGCATCACCTGACACCTCAGTAAGGCGAGCTGTCAGCGATGACAAGAACTTCGCTGTCAGCAGCTCAACTTCAACAAACGTCTCGAACGCCACAGGCTGGAAAAAGTAATGAGGGTGCCTGGTTGTTTCAGCGCCTTACCCTCGCCATCACCCGTGGTAATGCTGCGAGCGTATTGGCTTGCCTGAAAGTGTTTAGTTAACTCTTATGATGTGATGCGCGGTCGCATTTGGTGGTGAATTGCCCCTTTTTTTCTCTTTATGTTTTGTTTCTTCTCTTTTATATTTGTATAAATTATATGTGTTTGTGTTTACATATTGTAAGGATTATATTATTATACAACTGTGAACTGTGAATAAAAGAACTATTTTGTTTTATGAATTCTAAATAGACGCTGGTTATTCTTTGATTAAACAAAATTAGCCACTGTAAAACCTAAATGAAATTCTATTACACAAAACTCACAGCCTTTGAATTTGACTTCTGTTTTTTTCCCTTCTCTTTGCATGTTCATTGCTCTTTCTCTTCCACTGTATTTACCTGCCTTTCACAAGACCACCCTCATCTCGCCGCACTCACAAACCTCCCCGCTGTTTTTCCCTCTTCCTCCTTTTCCACGTTCTATTATCCTTACCTTTAACTTCGTCCTCACGCACATCCCACCTGTCTTCGCTCGACACGTTAGTGACCCGATGTTCTGATCGATCTATCACCAGTGATTGCCGATAACCTAATCCACTCTCGGCGGCGGAAGCATGCGTCGAATGACCAAGAGACCTGCTTGGCGGAACGACTATGTGACAACAGGTCAGCCAGCCTTCGACCTCTTATTCTCCCCCAAATTCGGCACGCACAAGAGGAGTTAACTTGTCTCTCTACCTATCCCCCCTCCTCTCCACCGCTGGTTCCGAACGGAAGTAACCCTGCCAACCCCACCACTCTTACAACTGTTAGCCCACCTCCAAGCACCACCCAACCTCCATTCTAGTCCCACCGTTAGAACCAATGCTGCTTATCCTTCCTCTTTTACTGACTCACTCCTTCGCTCGTATTCCAACGTTGGCTCTTTACCGTCGGTCGCTGCCAACTCACCACCTGATTGTGCTCTCTGTTCCCGCACTAACCGGTATCTAAATTTAATTAAATGTTACCTGTGCTGCCAAAGCTACCATAGGAGCTGCGTCGGCATCACCAAGGCTCAAGCCGAAAGACTTCAATACTGGACCTGTAATCAGTGTCACTTTAGTTCTGACGTACTCTGTGGAGACGTCCCACGCTTCGATGACCAGTTCTCTACAGAAAACTTTGCCGCAGCCCTCCTGGGTTTATCCAAATCGAAGCTCACCAACCGGATCCCTAAGGGAGCTCGGAATAGCTTTGCACGTGCCCTCTCCAATCTGTTGAAAAACATGTTTATCCAACAATACGTCTGACTGACAAAAACTGTTTTTGTTTCCTCTCATTTCTCTTCACATGCACAATGCGAAATCTAGCTCCCCCACGTTTTCTCTCAAGCAGCAGTTTCAGCTGTTTGAGTCCACCCCAATCACTTCTCACCTCAGTTTGAAATCGAGCTCGGTGCTTACCAACAGACAACCGATAAACCTTAAGCATGCTGTTAATGACAAATTCAGCGAATTTGACATTAATGGGGCTGTCCGTCTCCTCTCTTCTCTGTCCTCCCTCGCTCTGTGTAACTTTGATTCTCTTGAGCGACTGAAAGAGAAGCACAAATCGGCACCCCTAGATGATCAGTTACACTGGCCCAAACCACCAGAATACTCGAGACCGGTCTACACAACTAATAACATCAGAAAGGTGATTACATCCTTCCCCGCTGGTTTAGCTGCGGGGATTGACGGCCTTCGACCACAGCACCTCAAGAATTGTATCTCCTTATCAGCTGGTGACAACAGACACGAGCTCTTGGAGAGTCTGACTCAGTTTGTGAATCAGTTCTCTTCAGTGAACGTTCTCCCCTATATCGGCCCACTGTTTTTCGGTGCGAAATTATTCGGACTCAATAAGCCCAACGGAGACCTGCGCCCCATTGCGGTTGGTTGCACCCTTCGTCGCCTTACTGCAAAGGTGTGTTTGCTATCGGTCTCTGATTCACTATCGGAGGAATTTTCACCCATCCAACTAGGGGTGTGTACCAAGTTAGGATGTGAGGTTGCTGCCCACGCTACCGGAGCCTTTACCAACTTGCATTCCAAGTCCCCCAGGGTGGTCCTAAAACTTGACCTCAAGAATGCCTTCAACTCCGTCAGCCGCGCTGTCGTCCTCAGCTCAATGAGAAGATACCACAACTCTACCACTTTGCTTGGCAGGCTTATCGGGAGCCCTCCTACCTCTCTTTTGGTGAACAAATTATCATCTCTGCCTCAGGAGTCCAACAGGGTGATCCACTCAGGCGAGCTCTGCTTGCACCGGGCATTGATGACATCACCAAGATGGGGGTTGAGTTGGACCTCAACGTCTGGTATACTCAGCTTGGACGAACTTCATTGCCCCCAGAGTGGGAGCCGATGTCTGTTTGAGCTTGAGGTGCCGGTGTGGGAAACTCCTCGACTCCACAGGCCTCCACGGTATTTCTTGCCGCCTGAATGCCGGTCGCTTCGCGCGTCACACGGAGCTAAACGTCATTTTCAAAAGAGCTTTGGCCCGGGCAAACATCCCCTCAATTTTGGAACCGTCTGACGGTCTTACCCAGTGCCCCTGGTCGAGAGGCATGTAACTTATCTGGGACGTCACAGTTAGTGACTCTTTTGCTTCTTCCCACATCTTGGATGCTGCAGTTAGGGCGTGAGCCACAGCTTCCGCAACCGAACGTAACAAAATCCTAAAAGAGGTTTGGGGGAGTCGGGCTACTTACTGCGAGATTCTTATCTTCACTGGTGGCTCACCTAACAGTGGTAACTGGTGATGCTCGTGATGGCGCTTGGCTGTCCCAGCGCATCAGTCTCACCATCACCCGAGGTAACGCCACGAGCGTGTTGGCTTGCCTAAAAATTTATTAGAAAGGTTTCCCAGTGCTCTTCGCGATATTGTTATCTTTTGCTCTGGTAGCAGCTCGCTTGTCCACCCCTCTCGCCAGCCTTTTGCTGTATGTGGTGCTAGATGTGTGTGCTACCTGCTTCTGTGTTTTTTCTTTTCTCTTTCTTTTCCTCTTTCGTTTTCGTTTTTCTTTACATTATATTTGTTTGTGCTTTCGTTCTGTAAGCATTGTGTTATATGTTAGTTATAAACGCGAATAAAACGAAATACTATATATATATATATATATATATATAATTCCACACTGTTGTGTTGCTACCATTGTTCTTGTCGTCGGGACAGGCGATTTCAGGCATTACGTAGAGGGGCCGGTTCGAAAAATATATTGCAGAGTGAAGGATTATCTTGTATTATTGCCATGCTTTGCAGCAAAGAGTTACGGCCCTTTATGGTCTGAGTTCAAATCCCGCCGAGGTTAACTTTGCTTTTCATCCTTACGGGGTCGATAAAATAAAGTACCAGTAATACACTGAAATAATTGCTGGCCTTGTGCCAAAAGTAGAAACAACTATTATACAAAATAACAGGGCGGTGGATTGGCAGTATCGGCAGAGAGTCGGACACCATACTTTGCAGCATAGAGTTATGTTCCTTTGCGGTCTGAGTTCAAATCCCGCCGAGGTTGACTTTGCCTTTCATCCTTGCGGGGTCGATAAAATAAAGCACCAGTAAAGTACTGGGGTCGATTTAATCAACTTTTCCCTCCCTCCAAATTGTGCCTTGTGCCTATACTAGAAATCATTATTGCAGTGTCGGTAGAGGGTTGGACGCCATGCTTTCTAGCATAGTTACGTCCCTTTACAGTCTGAGTTCAAATCCCGTCGAGGCTAACTTTGCCTTTCATCCTTATGGGGACGATAAAATAAAGTACCAGTAATGCACTGGGTATTTGGTGGCCTTGTGCCAAAAGTAGAAACAATTATTATACAAAATAACACTGAGGAGTTGTAGTTGTGTCATTTGCGGCGCCACAGTTAGGAACTCCTTTGCTCCCCCCCCCCCCCCTTTTCCACACACATCCTGGATGCTGCGGCAAAGGTGAGGGTCACTGCATCCATTGCCAAACGGAAATATAATTCTAAAATACCAGGACGTATCGAGAAGCTATTTTTTTTTTCAGACTGTGACATTCGAAATGTTTGGCGGAGCTGAGTTACTGACTGCGAAGTTCTTGTTACTACTGACGATTCACCTAACCGACGTATCAAGCGATGCCGGGGAGACTGCTTGGTCATTTCGGCGTCTTAGCCTCACCATCAATTGCGGTAATGCCGTGTGTTGTCTTGCCTCAATTATTAGAGAGAAACTTTAGCACCACTTTGGTTTATTATTGACTGATCATGTCTTTTCATGAATCCCCCCCGTACCCTCCACGCTTGTTGTCTACTTCTATATATACATTTCTGTGATTCTGTCACAACACGTAAAGAGAGAGGAGTAGTTTGACTACCTCTTACTACTCCTCTCACTTTACGTCTGCTGCCTGCGTGAATGTATGTGTGTCTAAAAGGAAGGCAGGGGGCGGTGGAAAAACTATAGCAAAATAGCGGCTGGCGTTCCATTTGTTATGCTGTGTATATGTGTATCTATTTGTGTGAATGTATGTCTGAGTGTGTATTTTTGTAAGTGTGTCTGTGTTTGCACGTTTATATTTACATACTCATACATAGAAATGTATGCATATGCACATACACACACGCACACATATATACACATACGCGTCAGAGTGTTAAACAAAATCCTAGTTCTTAAAATAGTTGTTTTGATTATTCATGTAAATAAAATACTCTTTCTGCGAAAATTGAAAATTGAAAATACTCTTTCTGCGAAAATTGAAAACCGCCAGAGAACGTATATGTAGCGATGAATCTATTTTATTACTGATATATTGTTTATCGTGTAGTTTAAGTGTTACACTTGTACTTCGTTCTGTGTAGGTTATTGTTTGGCGCCTTTTCGTTTCGACTCCGTAAGGATGAAAGGCAAAGTTAACCGCGGCGGGATAAATATAATATACAAAAATATATTTTATCAAAGCGAGAGAAAAACAAACAAACAAAAACAACTATCAATTCACCACCACGAGCGGCCGTCAATCGGTCACACACCACACCACAGGGTTAAGGGAAATTTTCGAAGCAAGCCAACACGCTCGTAGCATTGCCACGGGTGATGGCGAGGCTAAGGAGTGGAAACACTTGACACCTCAGTAAGGTGAGCTGCTAACGATGAGAAGAACTTCCACGAAACGTCTCGAACACCACTAGGCGTTTTTACGTTTCCGGACACCTAAACTAAAATATACAAAAAAAAAAAAAAAAATGAAAGTAAAGCATTGTTATTAACTAACCAGGCTTCACATCTACTTCTTGTCGTCAAACTGGTTACAGGCAATTTGATATCAACAGGTTTAAGTATAGAATCATTAGAACATCTAACTGATAAAATGACAAGTCAGTCAACCATATTGGTGGCCTCCCCACAACCCCGGGGACAGAATGGAGAAGTTGACACGTGTGAGATTTATTTTTGTAAATTTATCGAAAGACACGTCCACCGATTTCAGTGGGAAATAATTTTTTTCTTGGTGTATTCCGTGTGTTATCAATTAAACTTATCTCCTGATATAGTCCTAAGAACTTTTTCCGGAAAAGGAGTCGGGGAAGGGGACCGTCGGACTCCCCACCATACACACCGCGTTTCTTTTTACCATTTCATTTTCCCTCGTTTTTTTTTTTTCGTGTGTTACCAACTAATTATACCTCTGAACATGCTGCAAAGGACCCCCCACCTCGTGGTGGGAGGGACTCCCCTCTTCACCCTCCGTTTTCTGGGAGAAAAGATATTTTCAGTATGTTCGGAAGTAAGATTAGTTGATAGCAAAAAAAAAAAAAGAAAAAAAAAAACTCCGAGGGTCCCCTCTCCCCCTCTTTTCCGGGGAAAAGTTCTTAGAACCACATTAGGAGGTAAGACGTTTGAAGAACCTTGAGTGGACATGCACCCCTCCCCGCTCCTTATAATATTCTTGACATATCGCGGTAGCCACTACACGGTCACTTGACCTGCTTGAAATAGCAGCCAAATCTCCCCGAAACTCCGCATTATCGTTTAAAACACACGCACACAAAGTGGACTGGCCATGATTGAAAATGTTTTGTTTATAGATTTGACCTGGGACCAGAGGCGTAACTAGGGTATAGCAAGCATGTCACGCGTCATGGGTACCACTTGGCCTAGGAGCTCTTTGTATTAAAGTCAGATAAGCTATCGTCGAAGAGTGAAAAAAGAAACTTCTTCAGATGTATGATCTGTCTTTGATTAACAGGGGTGAGAAGCACTATGGTAGCTGGATTATTAAACAATTTATAGAAATTATTAGACCCATAAGTAATTGAAACTGATTCTCTGCTATTTGAGAGTCACCATGAGTCAAGTCAGACTCTGTGATTTTGCTATTTGAGAGCCACCATGGCTCAAGTCACTCTGGTCTTGCTATTTGAGAGCCACCATGGCTCAAGTCACTCTGGTCTTGCTATTTGAGAGCCACCATGGCTCAAGTCACTCTGTGGTCTTGCTATTTGAGAGCCACCATGGCTCAAGTCTGACTGTGATCTGGCTATTTGAGAACCACCATGGTTCAAGTCAGACTCTGTGATCTTGCTATTTGAGAGCCACTATGGCTTAAGTCTGACTGTGATCTTGCTATTAGAGAGCCACCATGGGTCAAGTCAGACACTGTGATCTTGCTGTTTTCAGTGCAGAAAGAGAAGAAACTGAAACAACTAACTTTGTCCACATCATAGACAACAAATTTACATCAGTAAAAGCAAGGAAGATGCAATTGTAATTTTCATGCTCTGTCTTCAATTAAAAAATTAACAAACCTGATTGGTATTTTAAGCTGATTTTATGGTTAACTGAAAGATGGTTGTCAGATGTTTGGGAAGGGGCGCAATTTCACTGCTTGCTTATAGGCGCTATTTTCCCTAGTTACACCTCTGCCTAGGGCTAAAGCAATATCCCCAATAACAGTAAACTCTATCTGACAATAATTGATTATGTATCTTACGAAAAACACTCAATAAAACCGAAGAGTGATTATTTGCTTCTACAGAAAATGTAGAAAAAAAAATGATGTTGGAGGGGCGGAAATAAAAACAAACAAACAAACATTTAGTCATGTCACGTTCTAATAACCAAACGACTGGAGCACATCGTCCAACATACGACTAGCTGACAGCTGTAAATAGGTTAATCACCAGCATAATTAATAAGCCAGTAACCTCACAATGATACTTCATCTAACAATGAATCAAAAACAGCTGAATGGAAATTTTAGGGCAGTCTAATATTCCTCACCTCGGCTTTGTTTCCTCACAACTTCCTTAATAATGGTTTCTACATTTGGCACAAAGCCATAATTTGAATGGATGGGAGTGGGGGGGTGGGGGGAGTGGAAAGTCAATTAAATCTATTCCAGTGCATTACTGGTGCTTTATTTTATGAAACTTGTGTAACTGGTCGACAATTAATACAAACATTCCTGTGAAACTTCATGTTATACTTATATACAGGGTGGCTTGAAAGAAAATCCCAATTTAAAATTGTTAATCATCAACATCATTGCGACCACAGTTGAACATTCCTGACAAAGTCTCTCCGCAATCCACAATTTCCCATTGCTCCTAGCAACTATTCCCTACTGAGGTTTCTATCATTTGAGAGTTGATCAATGAAGGTTCAAGCAGGTCTTCCTCTACTGTGTCTCCTGTGAGTTGGTTCCTACAATAGTAACTTGTGTATAACTTCTTGCTTACTTCTCCAGCAATGCCCTGCAAATCGTAATTGTCTTTAAGCAATTGTAGTTGTTATGTTGGGCAAGTCTCCGTATAAACTTACATTTGTAAAACGATTATGCCAGTTTATGTTTTGTACAACCCTAAGCATTTTAGTGTATACACCATCTAATTTCTTGTCAGGGTCCACGAGTAGAGAAAGAAATGTTTTTCTATTGTGTTTTTCCCTTACCACCAAATGAGTGACCTGTCACCTCGCAGGGAAGACAATAGATAACTTTTCCTGGTGGAAGGATTTACGACGTCAATTGTATGAAGGAGAAAATCGAAGTAATCATATTTTTTTCTTTTGTTGAGGTGAGGTAAAGATATATTTGACTGGAATAAAGCAGACTGGAACTATTACTGCACCGAGCTGCAACGTCCAAACTGGCTTGCATTTTACGACTCTGGAGATGTCAACACAGTACCCCCAGAACATCCTGAACTCAATATGGACAGCATGTGCAGCATCGGTGCCACGTAAGCAGAAAAAACACCCCAAAAGTGCAATTTGGGAGACTGCAGCAGTCCATCTTGTCAGGAAAGAACGTCGTAATACTGAACGTGAGTACAAACTGCATAAACCAGATATCAATAGGAAAAAACGAAATAAATCATCCAACCATCACAAGCTGGTGACAAAAAAGGCATTGCTTGAATTTGAACAGTGCATAACAGCCAGCCCTGACAGTAAGGTGTTCTGGAAATATGTGCGTTCAAAGCAGAGACCTCACTCTCCAGTTGGCCCTCTTCGCAATCCCCACACAAGCCAGATTACTGACGACCCCAAGGAATGTGCAGAACTCATTGCTGAATGCTATGCAGGCATTTTCATTGTTGAAGACCAAAATGTACCATCTCCACCACCTCTGACATCAAATTCTATAACAACTATGGAATTTACACCTGCAATGCTGCGACGTCACCTTAAGAATAAACGTAACCATGCCTCTCCTGGTCTTGATGGTGTTACGTACCTGCTTCTCAAACGTGGTGGGTACTTCCTTCTCCACCAGCTATCACTCTTCTTTCAATTCTGTCTTAACAACGGTGCTACTCCAGAACAGTGGAAAACTGCCAGTGTCATTCCTCTGTTCAAAAAGGGTGACCGCACGTCGCCTGTCAACTATCGTCCAGTCAGTCTTACTAGCTGCATTGCCAAACTGATAGAATCCTGTGCCAGAGAAACATGTTGGAACTTTTGGAATTCTCACAGTCTTATCCGGCCCTCGCAATTTGGATTTATCCCTAACTCCAGCTGCTGTGATCAACTTATCGAGTTTCTTGAAGACATCACCCGGATCACTGATGGCAGCTCATGGGTGGATGTTGTTTACCTTGACTTTGCTAAAGCTTTTAATTCTGTGCCCCACAAAAGGCTTATGGCAAAACTCTCTGCAATGGGTGTGAAGGATGATCTCTGGTGGAAGTCCTTTATTCTCAGTCGAAGAGAGGTAGTCACGGTTCTAGGACAGCATTTCTCACCGTATGAAATGTCATCTTGTGTACCACAGGGATCTGTTCTTGGTCCCATTTTGTTTGTGGCATATATTAATGACATAGATGCCAACTCAAAGAATGCCACAGTAATGAAATATGCAGATGACATCAAGCTGTACCTTGAGATAAAAAGGACAGATCCTGAACACTATGGATCTTTCCTGCAATCAGACCTGGACACAATGCAGTAATGGATCACGGACTGGCAACTCAAGCTGGCTGTGGACAAGTGTACTACCATGTATTTTGGGAGGAAAAACCCAGCGTCCACATACTCCCTCCACAACACTAATATCAAGAAGTCTTCTTGTGAACGTGACCTGCGCATCACTGTCAGCAGCGATTTGCGTTGGATGAAGCACATCTTTAAAATTGTCAAGAAGGCCGAGGGTGTCTTAGCATCACTCACCAAGACCTTCGTCAGCCGCTCTCGGGCTATCTATTTAAAGCTGTATATAGCTATGGTGTGGCCACACTTAGAATTTGCATCAACAGTCTGGAACCCCTATCTTGCTCAGAACATTGACCTGCAGGAAACTGTTCAGAGACGTGCAACCAAGCGAATACCCTTCATCAGGCATCTACCACACTCTGAACGCTTTGCTTACCTGGGCATGGATAAATTGAAGCTCCAACGTCTGGCAACTGACTTGATAAACACCCACAAAATTATTAACCATCTTGCCATCAACAACCCTGAGTACCTTTTTGATTTCCATGTGTCTAACACACGTGGGCATGCCTACAAAGTCAGAAAACAGCACAGCTCCCATGACTTCCGGAAAATTATTTTCACACTCAGAGTTGCTGAAGCATGGAACAAACTACCTGCATCAGTTGTTAGCTGCCGAGACATTGCATCCTTTAAAACCTCCATTCTTCCTGAAATTCACCAACATTATACCTGATATCCCCCTCCATACACACGCACACATGTATATCATAACGCATACACTGTTCATTTTCCTGACATTCGTACATTATTCTATGTACTATACATGCACCTTTGATGAGTTGTAGTGCACCTGAGCACTGTCCACAATAATTTCATTATTATTAAACCAGAATTGTTGGTATTTGCCGTGTTCGGCATTTATTCCGCAACAAATAAACTTTGCTTCACATGTACCTGATCCACACAACAACACTGACTCAACAGATGTTCTGAAGAATGATATTTTAATTTTTCTGGGTAGATCTGACTTCCACATCTTTTCCATTTTGTTCATTGCAGTCCAGACTTTCGAAATTCTAATATCAATGTCCCTTTTTGATGAACTCATCCAGCAGCCCAAGTATAAAAATCATCAAATCGATGTAGAATTCTGCCTTCCAGTGTGGTTTTGAACTATAAATTTCTTCCTTTGCCCCCTCCACCTTCACCACCACATGAAAAAAATCCCATGGCGTAAATTCAGGGCTTCTTGCTGGTCATTCATGTGGACCTCGGCGACTCAACCAGCTTTCCTGGAAATTGAACATCGAACCATTCACGGACATTCACGGCAAAATGAGGAAGGGCCCCATCTTGCATGAATAAAAAGTCATCGATGTGGTCACAGTAGGCCAAAAGTTATAATTTTCAATAGGAAGTTTCTTTCCGCCCATCCTGTATGCGAGTGTGTGTGTTTTGCAAATGTTATACCTAAACATTTGGAACTTAGCCACCGGCGTAGCTAGAGTTTATGTCGCCCAGGACGGTCCTTAATTTTGCCATCCACCCCGAAATACAACACAAAACATACTCAAGTACCTCTAGGGTTGCCTCGCCTCCTCGTGGCTACGATACAGACTGCATAATTACAGAGTTTATTGTAATTATTGTGTAGCTATACTGTAATTACGCAGAATATACTGTATATAAAGGGTCGGCTGAAACATTCATAGGTTGACTATGTAGGAGTGATGCTAGAGCTGTGAAATCTTTCATGCATTAATTTCAACATTTTTTATAACTACATTCTTTCTTTCCAGGGACTATGTTGAAAAATAAACCTCATTTGGTCATTCCATGAGAATATCTTAGTCAGCCTATGAACTTTTCAGCCTACCCTCGTAAAAGTCCTATAATGCTCCCCCCCCCACAGATGTGAAAGGGGAGGGCTCTAGTCAATACTTGTACTATACATTCAGTTATTTAAACTATCTAACAGTACAGTGGTTTTTGTAACAATAACAAATACTCTTATTTCGTTTGTTTCGGAGTTTATTTCTTCTTTGTTTCCAAATCAAAACGTTTCTCTTGGCTTGAAAAACTATCTACGTTAAATCGAATAGTGTTTGTTTCATTAACAAAGTTTAAAAGAAAATAAACAAGCGGTACTTTGCCATTTCTTTGCACTCACATCGAAATCCATTATGTTTCACTAAATACTTTATTATTATTATTATTTTTACAAGAGAGACTCATGAAAAACTACTGCAGTGTTACGGAATGTAACAGACACCGAACCATCTAATGTAGTTGAGAGACCTGTTAGAAATAGAAGCCAAATTTCCTTCAAATTACATCTACATAAACAAAAATATATATATACTGAACAACGTAGTAATAAAAACCAACAACAATAACATCAACAACAAAAACGGGAAGGTGATTGATGAAATATCTTTGATCATAAGCCTATTCAATTAGGGCTGGCCTAGGGTTAATCAAGAGCAAATGAATTAGCGACTAGAAAGATTTTCTTTATTGACAAAATGAAAAAAAAAAGTTCTAAAATTAACCAGTTTCCACGGACTAAGTAACATGTTTACGGGGTGTTTTTAAAGAAATATGTTGAAAAAAAACACCGTTTTAGCATCAAAACAGGTGTTTACAATACAGATAGCCCCTCTTCCCTGTTATACATACAAGCATGGCATAATCGAAATAAACATTTCAATATGAAAATGAAAACATTTTAGTGCTATGAAATAATATACACATATATATTACCTTACCTTGACTGCATTTGTCCATCCATACTGCATCTTGAGATATAAGATCCAAACATTTCTTGTTGACAAGCCGTAAAGGCGTCAGCTGTGGACCCGAAAGAAACCTGAATATGTAAGTAAGGACTTCATGCGGAAGATCTGTTATCAACATTGTCCGGATTCATTCAATAAATCGATGAGCTATCGAGAGAGAGGATGATTATAATGATATTGTCGATGTTCAGCAGTGATGGTAGCATTTAAAAGTTATTGGTTTGTTTGTAAAATGTTTTGGATGTTATCCAAAATGAATACAGTTTCAGCGAATGTCACTGATGTTCACTGTATTGTAAGGCAGTGGTAGATTTTTGTTGTTCTGTTTACCACTTGATAAGTGCGTACAATGTTTTCGTCTACGATAATTTTAGAAATCGAAATACAAATACCAGCGTGTGAATGACCAAATAAACAAATGAATAATTTATCTTCGCCTATAAGCGGTAGATTTATATATTTATAAATGCTTGAGTAGCGTCGTCATCGCTCGTGAAAGTTGGTTTAGTAAATTAACTGTAGATAAATATCCCGAGCGAAAGAGGTATAGATAGGTAAATAGATAGATATAGTGAGAGAGAGAGAGAGAGAGAGGGGTGGGGGAGAAGAGAAAGAAAGGTAGGAAACAGGAAGGGAGAGAGAGAGGAAGGATGGGAGAAGAAATGGAGGAGGGAGATGGAGAGAGAAGGAACAGTCATTTAACTATTCCGTATATAACGATTTGTGTGAATTTCGCCAACCTTATATAGTATTTTAGGGAATCAGTCAACTACATTCACCAGAGCATAACTTAGACGACAGGCAAGCTTGTGTTAATATTGGCCAACTAAATATATATAACAGGAAAATATCAAATGACTATTTTACCAGCCTATGGCGTTTGAGACGTTTGGTGGATCTGGGCCGGCGATAGCGAAGTTCTTGTCATCGTTAGTGGTTCTCCTTACCGAGGTTTCGGGTGATGCTTGTGATGTGGCATGCGGCCAACAATGTATTATATATATGTTTATATTTATCGACAGTTGATTGACAAGATTCCAGACCTCATTCACTTAATCATATATATATATATATACGATATTAAACAAATGGAAACTATATTTATAAAACCATATTTATTTCATTATACATATTTCGGGGATACCATATTAAAAATATGGCCAAACCAGCTTTTTACATAACGGTTGGTCAATATTTATGGTACGTCAAACTTATTTATAAAATGTTTATATATTGTATTTTATCTGAAATATGGTATCCCCGAAATATGTATAATGAAATAAATATGGTTTTATAAATATAGTTTCCATTTGTTTAATATCGTATATCTACTCCAAAACTTGTCGAGTGCTTTATATCAGTTATAAAATATTTACTTGTTGTAACCCAACAATTTTATATAAAACTTTTGCATATATATATATATATATATATATATATATATAAATGAAAGGTATAGAAATATATATATATATATATATATACACACATACATATAAAAATGAGAAAACTCATCACTAGAACAGCCGTTAAAACAGCTAAATGCTGTCAAAGACAGCGATGGTTTAAAAATGCCTCAGAAGACAGAGACAAGCAACCAGTGGTCAATAGAGAGACAATCCACAAGGTGGGTGACAGGCAGATGAAATGTAGAAAAGATTGAAAGAAGAGTAAGACAAGGAAAAGTGTGTTGGTGCACAGAAGGGGCCGGAAGAAGAAATAAAGAAAGGCAATGTACAAGACAAGTTTATTCACTCACATCTTCAGCATCGTCAGCTCTGAAACCAGCGAAATGGTTTCACACGATTTAATTGAGAGTACCATTTTAAAATGCTGGATCATGCAACAGAAAAATAAATCTTTCTGCTGGTATGATGTCTGTGTGATAAAACAGACAGCACAGCTAGAAGGACGAAAGAAGCCACTTTTGCCTATTGTTGTCTTTGACAGCATTTAGGTGTTTAACGGCTCTTCTAGCGATTAGTTTTCTAATTTTTATATGTATTCAAATACACTTTCGCTTCGCCTCAATCAGAGATAACATAGTGTTTTCATTTGACTTTATCTTAGCTATGATTAGCTTTCTATTTAGGATAGACACCACATCTTGAGGTTCACTATCCCATTATTTTCCTTTTCATATATATATATCTACCTAGTTGATGTTGTATAAATTCCAATGAAAGAGTCTTGTGTCTATGCTAGAAACTGACTCTGTATTAGTAAAAATTTATAAAATTATAAAACCACAACATACATAATCTTAGCTTTAGGAATTGCCATCCTTTGATCTTTTTCTCATACATGGGTGGCATGTACATGACATTTTAGCCCTTCCAATGACTTAGATTTCTTTCTGCATATGCTGTAGTGAAAGAAAAAAGAAAATGCCATGCTCTCGCAACACACGTGAAAGTCGTGTAGATCATGCTTGTGTTTGAAACTTTTTTAAGTGAAGAAAAGTCTTGCATGTATGGGGACATGGAAATACTTGGTTTGGTGCCCGAGCATGGGGTTAGCCCACGAGGAGTGAGAAACCCCTAGTTCTTGTTAGGACATCATACTAGAGGAAGGAAAACTGATGTAAAACCTGCAGCTTGATGGCAGCCAATAATGTTGATCAGTTCGTTTTGGATACTTCAGAGAGTGGGAAATGTACATACATACATTCACACATACACATGCACTTACATACATACATATACGTGCAGATACATACATATATATATATATATGCATACATACTTACATACATGTATACATGATAGCCGCAACTTGATTTCGAGTAATGCTATTGCTTGATACTTAAACATGAGCAGCATGGACATGGCATTTTAGTCTTGCTAGGGACTTGTCTACGGCCAGCCATGCCATTTATTGCAAAAGATATCATATATCAAGCAATGCCTGTGCTTGAAGCTTTTTTAAGTGAGGAAAGGCTTTGCATGGAGCCATTCCCATTCTTTGAACATTGAATGCATTTACCCAAAAAGTAGAACTGGTCTACATCATTGGATGCAAACAAAGTCGAGAGATGTCTTAATGAAGACTAGGAGTCTCTCACTCCACTACCCCCTACAAGAAAAAAAAAATTTATTGGATGGCTGTTGACTCTCCTGAGTCCTTCCATCCTTTGTTTTTCATCCCACAGGGTGTTCAAAATCACTCTCTTCACCAAGCAAATTTGGTGAGGTTGCGAGTTTAGTCACCGACGATCTGACCATGCATAGGTTGTACATACATACATACATACATACATACATCATCATCATCGTTTAACGTCTATCTTCCATGCTAGCATGGATTAGACGGGAGTTGTCCCATTGAGGCAAGATTGGTCGGGTGACCGTGTTTCGCTTGTAAAGGACTATCTGGCAGGTCTTCTACGGCTGGATGCCCTTCTTAACACCAACCACATTTACATACATATGCACATACATACACTTACGTACATGTAGTCATATAGGGGTAAAGGATAAAGACCCCTTTTGGTCACGAATGACCATAGAATTTAAACCTGGAAAGTTCCTCTCTGAAGCACAAGTCCGGGCAAGGTTGTTTGTGGAAGATGCATACCAGCCTTCCCTCTCCATGCCACTGCTGTTGTCCAAAGGAAAGGCAAAGGCCAATACAGCTTGGCACCAGCGATGTCGAAACTCCATTTCTACATCTGAGTGAACTGTAGCAATGTGAAATAAAGTGTTTTTGCTCAACAACACAACACAAAGCCCGGTTCAGGAATGAAACTGACAAACTCACAATTGTAAGCTGGATGCTCTAACCACTAAGCCATATATATATATATACAAAATAGAATAGCTTTCACCGTATTTTTGACTAAAGGAATTTTAGCCTGATAATGGGGTTTAGAACTCTAAGATAAATGGAAAAAGATGAGTATTCTATTTTCTAATTTAAAACCTGCTCACTGTTTCAAAACATACTTACTTGATATATATATATATATATATATATATATATATATATATATATATATATATAAAATAAAGTACTCTTACAGAAAGAGTGGGACAATGAACTGGATGTTATGTTACTCCTTCGTCTGATCCCCCCACCACATATGTAAAAGTTGATATTAAATATATTTACCATAATTAATTCTTTGATAGTGGAAGGAGTGGGGAAAGATTATACTCCAGGAATATGACCTACTTAACACACCCTTTTGGTTCTTATTATAACACTCTTTCCTTCTTATTAACACTGCGTGTATAATTATACTTGAATGTATTCAGGGATGGTGTTACCATTAATGCCAACTAGGTAGCCACCTAGGACACAGATCTCAAAGAGGTGTTACCATTAAGGCCAACTAGGTAGCCACCTAGGACACAGATCTCAGAGAGGTGTTACCATTAAGGCCAACTAGGTAGCCACCTAGGACACAGATCTCAGAGAGGTGTTACCATTAAGGCAAACTAGGCAGCCACCTAGGACACAGATCTCAGAGAGGTGTTACCATTAAGGCTAACTAGGACACAGATCTCAGATCGGTGTTACCATTAAGGCCAATTAGGCAGCCACCTAGGGCACAAACACCAGAAAGGTACTACCATTAAGGCCAACTAGGCAATCACCTAGTTTTGGACAGGTTGGTATGAAAAGGGCTTAAAGGGTGTGAGGACAAACTTTATGCCCTTAGTTGGGCAGTATATCTCAACTGTGCCATGTGGACAAAATGGGTAAACCATTGCTATGAAGAACAGTCAGCAATATCTGCTGAAACAACCTTCCATCTCCCAATGAGCCTTCCTCTGGTGAGATGGCCTTGTCCTAGTTTAGCAGAAAAAAATGGCAGTTTGAGAACCGAAGACACAAGAAGTCTTAACTGCGACCAGCACAAAATGGAATTCCCTTGTCAATGACTAGTATTTGACCATCTTCTCCTTCTCTAGATTTATTGCTGTAGTTAGAGTGGTGGGTTCACAATTACAAATTTGTGGGTTTAATTCCTATATCAGTTGACACTCTGTGTTCTTGAACAAAGCACTTCAGTTTATGTTGCTCCAATTTACTCAGCTGAAAATGAATACCACCAGCAAATGGAGGGGTTTAGGGCCCTGTGAAGGACTGGGAGTCTTGTATTCCCATTCACTTAACACACATGGAAAAAATGGATGGAAGGACAATAACACTCCTTTAACTAACAGATTATTATGGTAAAATAACCAACTCCAGCAGTATTGAACTTAGAAGTTTGAAAGAAGTGTCTCTTCTATAATTTCAGACATTTCTATAACTCCATAACAATGACTATATTGACATTATGTAAGGACTCGTAACTCTCGAGGAGTCGTAGGGGTGCCATATTGACATACAGTATTTCTAGGGCATTTTTAAACCTGGCAGAACCCATCTCCTCTCCAGGATATTGACATTAGCAACCAACAAAAACTTAATGTCTGATATTGTTTGATGTCTGTCTTTATTTTCAGTTTACACGCGGATGTTGAATTGTTGATATATGGAACCATTCATTGTTGAATGATTATTTTCTACATTAAAAATCCACAAAACTCTGTTTATTTCTTCATGTATTTGTCATTATCTGTAGAAAATGTAATTGGTAGACAAACAATTAGTTTGAATCAACCACAATGAATCAACTCAAATTTTAAATATCATCATCATCATCATCATCATTTTACGTCTGCTTTTCCCTGCTTGCAGGGGTGAGACAGGGACTGATTCTGGCTTGATTTCTACAGCTGGATGCCCTTCCTAACACCAACCTCATTTACAGTGAGTGCTGGGTGCTTTTTTTCCGTGGCGCCTACACATCCACTTTACAATGTGGGCTGGGTGCTTTTTTGCTGTGGCACCTCCACGACCACTTTGCAGTGGAATGATAGGGACGCCAGTAAACTGGAGCAATGTGAAATAAAGTGTCTTGCTCAAGGAAACAACACATCACCCGGTCTGAGAATTGAACTCACAACATTTCGATTGCAAGGCCAATGCTCTAACCACTAAGCCATGTGCCTCCATAAGGTGCGGTATATTGTCCAACCAATATCAGCATTGAAAAACAGACTTAAGAATGTTGATGATAATGCAGGCTGGGACAGTGCTACCATTAGGCTAACTAGACAGTTGCTTACATAGCAGACTTCAGAGAGGCTCATTACTGAAACTTAAAAGATCATAGTTTTATACATATTTGTATAATAATTAAATTGATTATACATTATATTTTCCTGTGAAAGTGTGGCTTAGTGGTTAGAGCATTAGATTCACAATCCTGAGTTTGTGAGTTCGATTCCCATACCGGGAGGTGCATTTTGTCCTTCAGCAAGATATTTTATTTCACGTTGCTCCAGTTTACTCAGCTGTAGAAATGAGTTGCAACGTCACTGGTGCCAAACTGTATCGACCATTGCCTCTCCTTTGGACAACATTGGGGGAGGGGGGTGATATACATGGGCAACTGCTGGTCTTCCACATCTTGCCTGGTCTTGTGTCATGGAGGGGAACTTTCTAGGCACAAAATCCCATAGTCATTCATGCCCGAAGGGGATCTTTTATAATATAATTTGTTGCAATCAATAAATAAATCACTAAACATCTTTGTTACCTAGCAGCATTGTGGAAATATCCACAGTAGTAGAGTGGGGTACATGGTGTTATGACCTGTCACATGATTTGGCATGGGGAGTGTGGACTGTGTAGTAGAGCATGCAGGCTTAGTAATTTGGTTAGTGTGGTCAGAGCAAGAAGTATAAAAGATTATTGAAATTATATTATTTGGGAGAATAAGGTGCATAACTAGAAGGAGACACTCATTACAGGGCTAGACAAGGGCACTAAATACTCTGGTGTCAACTGACCCTTACTGCAAGGAGCTTCAGCCTTCAATTATGGCATGTCCATATGCAAAATATCACATTTCTAATGAAATACACTGCCTATGTTTCAATTTATTTTGAAAAGAATTAAAAAAATTTGGAAGAATTTAATAAAACATCTACCATATTTATTAGTAAGCTAATGTTTGGAGTTTTACTTAATGAGAATAAAATTATGAGGGAAGGTTTTAATAAACACGCACCAGTCTGACCATGAAGATTATGAACAGGAGAGGTGACAGTATGCACCCTTGGTAGAGTCCAACACCCACATTGAATAAATAATTGTTTCTACTTTTGGCAAAAGGCCAGCAATTATCCTAGTGTAATACTGGTACTTTATTTTATCGACCCTGTAAGGATAAAATAAAGTACCAGCATTACACTGGGATAATTGCTGGCCTTGTGCCAAAAGTAGAAACAATTATTTATTCAATGTGGGTGTTGGTCTCTACCAAGGGTGCATACATTGAATAAATAACGAATGAATATTACATAATTTATGTAATAAATTTCGTATAAATTTCGTAAACAAATTTAAAATTGACTTCTTTTCAAAGTTTCATTCACATTTCTACACTTCCGGTATATCGGCGCCACTTCAACTACCATATATATAGAAAGAGAGAGTGTGTGATGAGAGAGATATAGAGATTATGATTTTCTACACGCTGACACGTATGAATGTGCACATATATACATCTATATGTATGAGTATATAACTATTATGAGTATATAACTATAATCGCGCAAACACAAACTTATAAAAATACACCCTCACGGATATTCACACAAATACACATACTTTCACACAAATATACATACATTCACACATACTTTCACACAAACATACATACATCCACACATATACATTTACACGAACACACACATACAGTCATGATAGCAGCGTTCGGTGAATTGGAAATGGGAGGGTAAAACAAGTATAACGTTTTATTTATTCATTAACTCTTTATTTATTTATTAACTCTTTTTTTAAAAACTCATTTAATATAATTGTTTCTACTCATTTAATATAATGGTTACAGAACAAAAACACTAACAAATATAATTGTTTCTACATTTTACACAAGGCCATCAATTATCCCAGTGTATTACTGGTACTTTATGTTATCGACCCCGTAAGGATGAAAGGCAAAGTTAACCTCAACGGGATTTGAACTCAGACCGTAAAGGGACGTAACTATGCTGGAAAGCATGGCGTTCAGCCCTCTACCGATACTGCCAATTCAATATAATATATACAAAGGAAAGAGAAAAGAAGAAAGAGAAAAAATACAAAAGCACGTAATACACACACCTTAGACCACATAGAACAAAATGCAGACGAAAGAGTGGCAAAACGAGCCGCTACCAGAGCAAAAGATAGCAATATAGCAAGGAGCACTGGGAAACCTCTCTAATAATTTTTGAGGCAGGCCAGCACGCTCGCAACATTACCTTGGGTGATGGTGACGCTGAGGTGCTGGAACAACCAAGTGCCCTCACAAGCATCACCAGTTACCTCCGTTGGGTGAGCCACTAGTGAAGATAAGAATCTCGCTGTCAGTAGCCCGACTCCCCCAAACGTCTCGAACACCATAGGCTGGATAATGTAGTTAGCTAACAGAACACAGTATTTTAGGATTTTGTTCCGTTCAGCTGCGGATGCTGTAGCTCTCGTCCTTACTGCTGTATCTGGAATGTGGGAAGAAGCAAAAGAGTCACTAACTGTGACGTCCCAGGTAAGGCACCTGCCTCTTGACCAGAAGCATAGAGTAAGACCGTCAAGTCTTTTCCCATCAATTCAGGACAACCCAGACGGTTCCAAAATTGAGGGGATGTTTGCCCGTGCCAGAGCTCTTGAGCGGTAATAGGACAGTGTGTGTATGTGCACGCGCGTGAGTTTGTTGGCGTTCTTAAATTAGAGACACGTGTGTGTGTGTCACTGTTTTTAAGTTAGACATATATATGTGTGTATCCCTTCTCTTCCTTTTACACACACATACATTCACACAAACACACATACACATTGCGTGATGGACGGGTGGACAGAAGTCCTTCAAATTTATATACATGTGAATGGAGTTCTACTGAAGCAGTTAGAGAAGTTCAAGTATCTTGGAGCCGTGTTCATGAGTGATGGAATGCAGGAGGCTGAATTAAGTGCAAGAATTGCAAAAGCTGATGCAGTAATGTGTCAGCCTCAGCAATCAGTTGAAGCGAGGTAGGTGTAAAAGCCAAACTTGATGTCTTCCTGGTATTCCTGCCAACTCTTACCGAGGATCATGAATCTTGAGCAATGACCAAAAGCGGCAGACATGGGATTCCTCTGAAGTGTCATTGGAGTAACGTTACTCGATAAAGTGCATAGCTCAGAGACCAGAGAGTCACTCCTGGTAGAGCCGCTACTTCTCTGAATTGAGAGATCACAACTCTGATGTTATGGGAATGTGGTTAGAATGTCTCAGTAAAGAATCGCTGGACACATTTTATAGGCAAAACCAACCGACAAGAGACCCAGAGGTAGACCTGAGCAAGATAGTTGGATAACAACCATGAGCTTGGCTGGTCACGCTTTGGGATCCAGCTGCATTAGAGGTGTTTGCTACTGAGAGACTCGCTGGAAGGGGTGTTTGAGAAGGACTCTGCCCCCACGACCCTCTCAGAAATAAGTGAGTGAAGAAGAAGATATTGTCAATTTACTTTTCAATTTACATATATCTATATGCATATATATATATATTTGCGTAATATACCAATATGCACACTACATATGCTAGCAGAAAATCACCCGAGGGCGGTTTTTCTGCTAGTTATTATAATGAGCCATTCCCGAAGGATCAATCCACGACAGCCTCCACCTTTTGATATATCATAGAAAGGATGGCTAAGGACCCTGGCACAGGTGGTGAACTGATCAACTTAGATCAATCGAAAGCATTTGATAAGTCAAGCATTGGTACCTGGCGGTGGTCATCAAAGCAGGATTCTTTGCGCCCGTTTTCAAAGAGTGGATTGCTGCTATGCACAGCAATAATGACTCTGGTTAGAGTGAATGGTCACCTCTCAGAACTGTTCAACATCATGCACTTGGTCCGCCAAGGCTGTCCACTCTCGTCCCTGTTGTATGTATTGAGCTACTACTGCACAAATTAGAGACATTGAGGGGCATCCCGTGTGAACAAGGACATGGGAAATCTGTCTCAGCTTATGCTGATGACGTCACCGTTGATGTGTCGAGCACCAAATACATTGAGGTGATCGGCACTGCTCTGAGGGAATATGAAGCGTTGACAGGAGTGAAAATTAACCAGGAAAAGTCAGTGGGCTTGCAACTCGGCACATGGAGAGGCAGGTCTATGCTGTCCAACAGCATTGTCAGATGCTTGACAGATGGACTTGTTAAATTGCTTAGAGTCTGGCTCAGTCTGAATCTCCAGATGGCCAAAACTGGGATGAGGTGATGAGAAGGTGATGTGGCTAATCTCACCCAGAAATGGGCCAACAGAAAGCTGTCCCTGAAAGGTAGAGTAGAGTGGGCGAACGTGTACATGGCGTCCATCATCTACTACCACCTGACCATCATGCCTTGTCCTAGCGGTCCATCTGCTGTCAACACCTGCTGCATGGAGGACTAGGAATGCCCTGGCTGATGATGCACAAACATGTGCTAAGGCTACATCTCCATCTTTTCCTTAACTGTGAACAGGTGTGGTCACTGTTCACCAGATGCATGTTCTTCCAGCTCATCTCCTTGAAGGAGCAGCAGTCCTGGGTCAAGTGGTGACCAAGGGGGGAGCGCTTGGGAACTGGAATGTCTTCAGGTGCTCGCAACCTTCCGCCAATTGGGTTGTATGATAGGTGGAAACTTCACCTTGGTGTTATATAGAGGGATAGTGGCAGATGAAGGTGACGGTGTTCTTGAGGAAATTCTAGGCATCGTCAAAAATCACTAGCCACACTCTTTTTGGGAAGACTTTTGGTCCTGGACCTATGGATGATTTCCAGAAATCCCTGGCCTGGCAGTGCAACTGAGGAGCTTTGCCAGTTTGAGATAAACTCTACAGGCATGGAAATGCCACTAGTTGGGCCTGTCAGAGATGCATGCAGGGCGACGAAACCATCCTGCATGCAATCATCCAGTACCCAAGCATTGTTGACTTTGGGTTTATGTCGAACACCTGCTGTCGTGTGTAGGACGAATCCGGCTGTCAGCCGAGTGATTGTGAAGACTGACGCACTGCCTTCCTTTAGTCAGAAAAGGCAGGCTGTTTTTATCTGTCTTGTGCCCATGGTGAAATATGTATGGTGGACGCACTTGAAAGGGTTGAAGACGAGCACTTTCCTCTTCGGCAAAGCGAAGATTAAATTCTTCAGGTTTCACTAGAAGAGGAATATCAGGGTGGAGAGGGAAGTGCTGACTTCAAAGCAATTTGTTGAGAGGTGAGCATGGCCTGAGTGAGTGGGCTCGCTCTGAGTGTGAGCCTGTAAATTAGAGGAAAACAACTGGGACAGGGTACTTACCCTAGATTTCAGGTTTTATGGGTTTTTTTTTCATGAGAGACCCTCAAACGTCTCCTCCCTATTGAGGAATACCCTTGTTTTAATTTTTATTGTTATCTTTCTTTTTTAACATTTAAAATTTGTTTATACGCAAAAGCCACACACCAACACACACACACTTTATGTTTTCGTTCTGTACTGTCATAATGTTTTTCTTGATGTAAACCCTTTGTGGTTAATAAAGAAATCATTATTATTATTGGCAGTACTGGTAGAACGTCAGACACCATGCTTTGTAGCACAGAGTTATGGCCCTTTCCGTTCTGAGTTCAAATCCCACCAAGGTTAGCTTTGCCTTTTATCCTTACAGTGTGATAAAATAAAGTACCAGTAATGCACTGTGGTCGATTTAATCGACTTTCCCCTCCCCCAAAATTGCTGTCCTTGCGCCTATAGTAGAAATCATTATTATTATTAATTATGAACCTTCTAAACATAAGCCATGCATAGCATAAGCTCCAGTTTATTTTCAAGGTATTTTAACCTTTTTTACCTTCTCTAAGATTTTATTTAAGTTTTAAACTTAATAAAAGTTAAGGTAAATCTGCCTGCTTCCTGCAGGTAGACTATTTTGTGCTATTTTGGGCTGTCTTACAGTAATAGATTTTGGTTGTCACCTATATATTTTATTTTAATGTATAAAACAATGACGGAGACATCACAACACGTTTCTGAAACTAGATATATAAGAGAGAGTCAAAGTTTAACGAAGGGTAAAAATAAGAAATATTTATTGTCTGATGGATTAAAAGAAGTTGTTAGATGAAATAACAAGGTATAATAATAATAATTGTTTCTACTATTGGCACAAGGCCAGAAATTACTCAGTACATTACTGGTACTTTATTTTATCGACCCCGTAAGGATGAAAGGCAAAGTTAACCTCGGCGGGATTTGAACTCAGAATGGCAAGGGCCGTAACTCTATGCGTCAAAGCATGGCGTCCGACCCTCTACCGATACTGCCAAACGTGTTGTGATGTCTCCGTCATTGTTTTATACATTAAAATAAAATATATAGGTGACAACCAAAATCTATTACTGTAAGACAGCCCAAAATAGCACAAAGGTATAATAATAAACGATTTTAGTTTATATATGGTTTACTTCACGTGAATCAATTAAAAAGTACAATAAAACAGTTATCAAAAGTTGAGAAGGTTGACGTCGTTGTCGTGCGTCTGAGACCATAGTGAGTTAGAGAGAGTAATGGTTTGTATACCTCTGAATGGTCTGTAGTAGTTGGTTGACGTTGTCGTCGTGAGTCTGAGATCACAGTGAGTGAGAGAGAGTAATGGTTTGTATACCTCTGAATGGTCTGTAGTAGTTGGTTGACGTTGTCGTTAGTCTATTCTCTCTGTATTTCTGTAGACCACTGGGGTCTACTAGCGGTGAATCTTTACATAGCTTGTTGTAATTCGTAGAGCTCCGATGTCTCTGTGTTTCTGTAGACCTCAAGGGCCTGAAGGTAGCGGTGGATTTTTACATAGTTAGTTGCTAGCGTAATGCTCCCATCTTTCTGTCTTTCTGTAGACCACTGGGGTCTGTTGATAGTGGTGAATCTTTCACATAGCTTGTTCTGTAGTGGGGTGCTCCGATGTCTCTATGTAAATGTGGGATGATAAAAGCTTTATATACCTGTCGCTTCCTGCCTCCCACCTTGAGGGGATAGCCAACGCATCAACCTGTTCACGCCAAAAGAGTGGTGATCTAGAATTTGACCTTTAGATTTCACCCAAGGTTCAAGGCGTGGACAGATATCGCTACAAAAGTACAGTTTCAACGTCGGCTGTCTACAGGCAGTCAGCAAGGAAAATAAACAAAGGGAAAACTCTATTTATATGGTAAAAAAAGGACAAAAAACAATTTTTTCAATGGCAAAAACAACAGCAGCGACAACGACAACAACAGCTCCAACAGCAGCAGCAGCAGTTGCAGCAGTAACAACAGCAACAGCAACAACATCAACAATGAGAGGATGAGCGACAGCAACAAGCCAAATAACAACACCAACAACAGCAACAATAACAACGTCAACAACAACAACAGCACTGTCCCTGCTGTGGATGCAAAAAAAAAAGAGGATATTTCCATATGGACTTATCAGACAACGAAGAACGTTTGGCCCAGGCTTGGAAATTGATCAAATGAGAGAAAACCCTGGCCAACCTAACCGTCCCAGCCGAAGTAATGGTGGCAACACAATGGAGAACTTTAATATGTAGATATTGCAGTGCAAACCCACAAAGTGGAATTAACCCCTCAATCTAAAGTAGGGGCTGCACTCAAATGCATTGAGTATATAGCAAGGGGTTAACAGTTCAGCACCATCTTTAAAACAGTAGGGGCTGCACTGAAATGCATTGGAGAAGATATTGAGTATATAGCAAGGGGTTAACAGTTCAGCACCATCTTTAAAACAGAGGCCTTAGCCATTAAACCCTTTGTGGCCCCCTGCAGAATGGGCCGCATTGTAATGTACCCATCCCACATAGGCAGAAGAACTGTAAAGGTCTGCATTCTCAAGGTCCCACCAGAACTGGATTTATGGTGGCTCCTGGGATGCATGATTGAGGAGAGTACAAGGAGGTTTAGCCAACTGACATCCATGAGCACCCGAAGGTAAGTAACCCCACCTTTTTTTTCCTCTTGACCAGCCAGCTAGCCAACCAACATGGCAATCATGAGAATGGGTTGCATAAATGTTCGTGGAAGCATGGTCACTTGTTGAATGACCTCAGGTCACTAGATATGGATGTGACTGCTGTTGGCAAAACCAGGATTTCCAACATACATGAACTAGCCTCTATTTTTGATGACTACCAGATCTTTGCATCTCTTAGTCAGCCAGAAATGGGAGGTGGGGTCACAGTGCTGTTTAGGAAAGGCCTGGATCTTGAGGTAAGGACGAATTTCCTGGGCCTGGATGGTAAATTGGTGGTCCTGGACATGGGCAATAGCAAAGGTGGTGCCTTTAAACAGGTACCTGTCTATGCCATGACTGGAGCTGGCTGGCTGGATTTCTTTAGGTGTCTGGAAGCCTTTCAAGGAATGTTTCACCCTTTACTATTAGCAGGGGACTGGAACGGCATCTTAGACACATACTGGGATTGTGTGGGAGTAGCTGATCAGCCAGTTCCAACTATCTGACAGGTACTGCTGGGCTGTTCGGGGGGGGGGGGGGGGTCGGAGACTGGTGGACTTCACTTCCTACCTCGACGGTCTACCATGTCTCTTGCCAGCTGATGTTGAGTGCTGCAAGAGGCCCATAACATCAGCCAAAATTTGGTATGTCCTGGTCGGCTGCATGAGGTGCAAGTTAGCTGGTTTGGATGATATGCCCTACCAGTTTTATGTAGATATGCCAGACTTGTTCTCTGATCTCCTCAAAGCCGTCTACTGTAACTGGCAGCAGAATGAGAGTATTCCCAGTTTGGTGAGCCAAGGGTAGTAACACTGATGAGGAAAGATTAGAACAAGAGGGACACTTTAGATAATTTCAGGCCCATAACTCTGCTAAACACAGAGTTCAAGATTTTGGCCAAGGTGTTAGTGAAGAGGTTGGCATTTGTTATCAAGGGTTTGGTAGTGGAGGCACAAACTTGCACAATCTCGATCTTGTTCATACACGACAACCTCCACCTTATGTGATACATCATAGAGGCAAGGAATAAGACTTGCTTCGGTGGGGCTATGACCAATTTAGATCAATTGAAAGCTTTCGATAGGGCTGACCATCGATATCTGGAGGCTGTCTTCAAGGCAGCTGGCTTCAGGCCCATCTTCAGAGGCTGGATTGCTGCAATGCACAATGGCATCTGCTCAGTGGTCAAAGTTAATAGCCATCTTTTGGAACCATTTCAGATCACGTGATCGGTCCATCAAGGGTGCCCTCTCTCCTCCCTTCTGTAGGTATTGATTCTCGAGCCTTAACTGTGGGAACTGGTGCTGGTTCAGGGCATCCCACTTGAACTGGGATGGGGAAGGGCTGTGTTGGCATATACGGATGACATCACCGTGATGGTGTTGAACACCTCGGAAATCGAGGTTGTCGGTACCCTCTTAAAGGAATATGAAAGGTTGATGAGAGCGAAACTAAACCTGGAAAAGTCAGTGGGCTTGCAGCTCAGCACCTGGAGAGGCAAATCCCTGCTGTTCAACAGTGTCATTGGATGCTGGACAGACGGACCGGTAAAGTTGCTCGAGGTCTGGTTTGGACCAGACCTCCAGGTGGATAAGAACTGGGATGAGGTAATAAGCAGGGTGGCCACTCTCACCCAGAAATGGATTGAGAGGAAGCTATCCCTGAAAGGTCAGGTGGAGGTGGTGAACACGTACATCACATCCATCATCTATTACTGCCTGACTGTCATGTCTTGCCCCCATTTGCACCTCACCAAATTGGAACGCCTACTCTTTAACTTCTTGTAGAAGGGACAGATTCCATTGGAGAGGAAGTCCATTTGCTGCCAGCACCCTCTATGTGGAGGGCTGGGCATGCTGTGGCTGATGATGCACAAACATGCGCTGAGGCTACAGCATCATCAGATGTTCTTAAACAGCGAACATGTCTGGTTGCCATTTGTGAGACGGGCCTTTCCACAGCTTGTCTCTTTGACTGACCTGCAGTCCTGGGTCAAGAAGAGATTGGGACTGGGCGTCTGGCATCTGGGATGTTACCAGGTGCTCACTGCCCTCTACCAGTTTGACAATTCAGTCACTAGAAATTTGGCGCTAGACTTCTATAGGGGATTAGTGGTGGGCAAGTGCAACACCACTCTCAGAGAGGCTCTGGTTGTCAACAAAATCACAACTGACCAGTCTGTTCAAGAGGACTTTCGAACCGGGAACTATGGATAACTTTAAAAAATCTCTCGCTTGGCAGTGCTACTGGGGAACACTGCTGGTTCCAGATAAACTCTACAGGCATGGAAGTGTTGTCAGACGGACCTGCTTGAGATGCGCGCAGAGTGACAAAATCATTCTGCATGCATTCGTCCAGTGTCCATGCATTACTAACTGATGGAGTTATGTCGAACAGCATGTAGAACAGATCTGTCTATCGGCTGAGTCCATAGTGAATATCAACTTGTTGCCTTCTATTGGCCAGGAAGAAGTTGTATGATTGACCAGGTTGAAAGGACTGAAGACAGACACTTTTCTCTTTGGCCAATCCCTCATCAACTTTTTCAAGTTTCACTCAGAAAGAAAGGTGAGGGTGGAAAGGGAAGTGCTGCTCCCCAGTATATTTGCTGAAAGGCAGGTGAATGTGGCCAGAATGGTTCTGAGCATGCACCTAGGCTGGTTAATTTGAAGAGGAGAGGGGTGCCCTCAAAGCATTGGGTGATTCAGCATTGGTGGGGTACCTGAGTTGACCCTGGGTGGTTATCCCCCCTATTGGGGAATTCTCATTTTTGTTGTTATTTTGTTATTGTTATTTATAGTGTTTACAAGAATTTATGTTAAACCACTACTGTCCTTGTCTTTTGTATTGTCCCCAATATGTCGGCGCTCGTGGCCTATAAAGAAATTATCGGTAGAGGGTTGGACGCCATGCTTTTTCAGCAAAGAGTTACGGCCCTTTATGGTCTGAGTTCAAATCCTTACGGGGTCGATAAAATAAAGTACCAGTAATACACTGGGTAATTGCTGGCCTTGTGCCAAAAGTAGAAACAATTATTATTATTTTTAAGTAGTAACATTTTCAAATAATAATAATAATGAAATTATTGTGTAAAGTGCTCAGGTGCACTACAACTCGTCAAAGTTGCATGTATAGTACATAGAATAATATACAAATGTCAGGGAAGTGAATAGTGTATGAGTCATGATATACATGTGTGTATGTGTATGGAGGGGGAACATTAGGTGTAGTGTTGGCGAATCTCGGGAAGCATGGATGTTTTAAAGGATGCAGTGTCTCGACAGCTAACAACTGATGCAGGTAGTTTGTTCCATGCTTCAGCAACTCTGAGCGTGAAAAAATGTTTCGAAAGTCATGGGAACTGTGCTGTTTTCTGAATTTGTGGGTATTCCCATGTGTGTTAGACACATGGAAATCAAAAAGGCACTCAGGGTTGTTGTTGGCAAGATGGTTAATAATTTTGTGGGTGTTTACCAAGTCAGTTGCCATGCGTCGGAGCTTCAATGTATCCATGCCCAGGGAAGCAAGGCGTTCAGAATATGGTAGATGCCTGATGGAGGGTATTCGCTTGGTTGAACGTCTCTGAACAGTTTCCAGGCGGTCAATGTTCTGAGCAAGATAGGAGCTCCAGACTGGTGATGCAAATCCCTCGGCCCTCTTGACAAGTTTAGAGACGTGCTTTGTCCAACGCAAATCGCTGCTGACCGTAATGCCCAGGTCACGTTCACAAGAAGACTTCTTGATATTAGTGCTGTGGAGGGAGTATGTGGACGCTGGGTTTTTACTCCCAAAATGCATGGTGGTGCACTTGTCCACAGCTAGCTTGAGTTGCCAGTCTGAGATCCATTGTTGCATTGTGTCCAGGTCAGACTGCAAGCAAGATCTATAGTGTTCAGGATCTGTCCTTTTTATCTCAAGGTACAGCTTGATGTAATCTGTGTACTTCAGTACTCTGGCATTCTTTAAGTTGGCATCTATATCATTAATATATGCCACAACCAAAAGGGGGCCAAGAACAGATCCTGTGGTACACCAGATGACATCTCATATGGTGAGGATTGCTGTCCCAGAACCGTGACTACCTCTCTTCGACTGAGAATGAAGGACTTCAACCAGTTAAAAAGATCATCCTTCACACCTATTGCAGAGAGTTTTGCCATAAGCCTTTTGTGTGGCACAGAATTGAAAGCCTTCGCAAAGTCAAGGTAAACATAAACAACATCCACCCATGAGCTGCCATCAGTGATCCGGGTGATGTCTTCAAGAAACTCGATAATTTGATCACAGCAGCTGGAGTTGGGGATAAATCCAAATTGCGAGGGCCGGATAAGATTGTGAGGGTTCCAGAAGTTCCAAAGTGTTTCTCTGACACAGGATTCCATCAGTTTGGCAATGCAACTAGTAAGACTGACTGGACGATAGTTTACAGGTGATGTGCGGTCACCCTTTTTGAACACAGGAATGACACTGGCAGTTTTCCATAAGCAATTTTGTATCATAAAACTATGTTGGTTTCAGGAGGGTTGGTATCAAAAGGGTTAATGATGAATATTAAAAAAAAAAATGTATATACTGAAGAAAGTCAATTGGTTGACAATTACACTTGAGCTGAAATCAACTCAAGTTACCCCTTCATATATATTTGTATAGAAGAGTTTGTCTTTCACAATGTATGTTCTACTTCAGATAAGACATGGTCTGGAGTACTTACAAAATAAAAAATATATTAAGTTAAAAAATATTACTCTTTAATCCTGTTGTAGTTAGTATTGGAGACTTAGGTGTTAAACATGTATAAAAGTACATACACATAAAAACAAAATTAAGTAATGAAAGGAGAATGGAAGGGGTAAAGGAGGGCAGATCTGACTGTTTAGGAAAGTAAAGGATTATAAATGACATAAATGAGAGGAAAAGGAGGGAAAAAGCAAGGACAATTAAGCCATGGAAGAAAGAGAGGGTGATAGGCTCTGTGCCTATCGCAGGGTGGTGTTTTGGCTGCATCCTGTGGACAAAACTGCAAAGGATTTCCATGGACAATAGCCCCTCACTGGGATCCTTCCTCAGATGGGCTGCTGATTTTCTGATTTTCTGGAAGAGCTTGGCAGTACAAGGTCCGAGGCTGCCTGACCAGTGCAAAATGAAGTAGCTGGACAAACCCTGGTATTTACTTGTTGTCTTGTTCTCTTCATTGTGAGCTGCACTGTCGGGGTTTGTGGCCAAAATGACTAAGTTGGAGGTGGCGAACATGTCACAGCATATGGTGTTCCAGATGGGAGATTTACTTCCTTCAAATGGAGAAAGGGTATATCTGTCAGGGAACTTGCCATCTCTGCGGTCAAGGCTTGCTGGCTCCAGTTGTCATGGGAAGCCAGATGCATCCAGGTTAATATGTTGTTGAAAGCAGCCAGTTGGGGGAACCTGCCTGCACTCACGTGGCATGACAGTGAGTGGAGGCCTAACTCATCATTGACAACACCACAATGAGTAGTGAGTACTCTTTAGTCTGGTGAGTCCCAAGACAGCCTCACTATTACTGATGCCAGGATGAAATGCACCCAGTCCTCTCTGCGAAGTGGTTAGCATCCAGCTGTAGTTGTTCATACTGATTAACTGTATTGTGTCCTACTACTGGTATCTGTTCATCTTTAGTTGTTAATAAATTAGAAAAATAACATTGTTTTGTGCTATTATTGTTATTAGAACTGTAGATAATAATGTTAAAAACAGCATTTTAGAATTACCCTATTCTCATTAAATATTGTAATGTGCTGAGGTGAGGTAATTATTATTATATACGGATTGGAAATATGATTACTGAAATATATTTATTGAAACAATAAAAAATAAACTCTTTTGAAACAATAAACTCTTTTGATATCAAATCACTTAAAACTGCCCCTGGTTCTACAATACAATGCTGTTTACTCTAAAAAATCTTCCATCATAACTTTATGTAAGAACTTTTAAGTTATGCTCCAAACACCCAGTTGAATAATGAGAAAGTTAGTTATTTTACTAAATCTCTCCAAATTCTTCATTATTTTCAAAATTATTTCCTTAGAAATATAGCAACAAAATGGTTAAAATTATCGAACCTTGTTTCTAAAATGTAAAATCATGATGACAATATCAATTCTAGCTTATCCATTACTCTAAAGAAATAAAATAAAAAAATGTAATCATATCTTAAAACATAAAAGTCAATGTATATGTGTATGATATTTCATGTTGTATATCACAGTTTTGCACCAAGTTAGCTGGGATTTTGCATAGGGGTTGGTCTTTTTAGAGAGGTTATATTTTTGTCATAATTAAAAAAAAATTAATTAATAATGAAGAATATACATCTACAAGAGAAGGAAATTATTTCTATAATGAAGAAAAAAAGGGAGAGTGAATGTGTAAATATTTAAGATAGTGGAAAGGCAGACATATAAATTCAACCAACCGTATTTAGTTGTTATTGACTGCATTTCTTATTCTGTCGTCTGCATTTGCTTGATACAAGAAATGGAGGATATCTACGGACCATCAATGAGGAGTTTGCAGATCCAGTACTCAGAATACACATTCAGCTTTATACCTGTTATTATTGGAGCTGCAGGTTATATACCAACCTGCCTGGTCAAAAATATGGCTGAACTTGGATTCTGGAAGAAAGAATGCAGCTCCTTAATTCATAAACTACAAATGACCATGATGTCTCGAACCTTCAAAATCTGTAAAACATTCTTATAATTTAAAAGATGAACAATTACACAAAGGACAACAGAAATCTTTTCTTTGCAACATTGTCACCGAGAAGGTGACAGGTAAATAATACTCACAAAACATACATACAATGGTGGGTGTTCCAGTTGATGGATCAATGGAACAGCCTGCTAATGAAATTAATTTATAAGTGACTGAGCATTCCACAGGCACGTGTACCCTTACCATAATTCTCTGGAAGACCCAGTCTAACACAGTGTGTGATATAGCTGGTCTTTTGAATTAGGTACAGACCATCTCTTGGGCTTCCAAACTGTCCCCATCAATTCAATTTCATTCACAAGACATCGTTACTT
The DNA here is from genome assembly GCA_964016885.1 of Eledone cirrhosa. Taxonomy (NCBI): domain Eukaryota; kingdom Metazoa; phylum Mollusca; class Cephalopoda; order Octopoda; family Eledonidae; genus Eledone; species Eledone cirrhosa. The sequence continues at coordinate 231,026,550 of OZ024740.1, forward strand.
TACTACCAAATTTGACGTCTTATAAGACAAAAAGAAAAAAAAAAATCCCAGAAAATCACCTTGTGTCTTATAAAGTCAAGGGTCAGTTTGGGTTACTGGCTAGTGAAGTTCTGACGCTGTGGTGGCCTTTGAAATAAAACGAAAACATATCCGCAAATGTAAGTAAGATGGCTACAATCAAAGCTACAATTTTAATTAATTTTATGATGAATAAAATAAATTTATTTTCACTTACTTTTGTTTTTAAAATGTTCTAAATATTTCAACTAAAAAATACGATGTAGAGAATGAAATGAATTTATTTTCACACATCCTTGTTTTAAAAATGTACTAAAATATTACTAGAATTATGATTTAAGATAATAATAAAAAAATACGATGTAAAACTTTATACCCTTCACCTGACATTTGTAATTTAAACTCATTTGCAGTGCATTTTATAAGCCGCCAAATACAGTAATTCAACTCTATCAGACGATCAAAGGGAAACAATTACTAATTTTGAATTTCTAATACGTTGATTAAGAGTTGTTTCCCTTGTTAAAAATACTAATTAATGAAAAGTTAAAAAAATCCGGAAAATTTGAATCCCCGTCTAATACGAGACGGTAAGGGACTCTGGAGGTCATCTCAATTTTTTATTCTTTTGTTTACTTTCACAAACCAGACGTGCTGAAGAATGACATCTTAGTTATAAATTCTTCTTAGTTAATGTTTAACGGATTTTCGGTATACACAAAACACCTCTATTAATAAAATTACTAAGGGAAATGTTTTCCAAATTTTAACTCATCATCATCATTCTTTTACGTCCGCTTTTCCGTCCTTGCATGTGTTGGATAGGTCTCTCCCAACACGGCTTCCTTCCACCTACTGCAGTCCTTTGTCATTTCCTCTGTGAGGTTCAACGTGTTTATATCAGCTCTCACTACTTTTACCCAGATCTTTCTTGGTCTTCCTATATGGCAGATTCCTTCCACTAGGAACTACTGGTACATACAAGTGCAGTCTATTCTTCTGCACATTACATTTAATTCCTCTTATACACAATTTTTCTGGCAGTCCATCTTTGCTTTACCTTCATATTAACATCATAAATCCACCAAAGCATACTCACTTCATTTCTTTCCAGGCTCCACATATCTTCTGCATTTACTGTCCATGTGTCACTCCTATGAAACTTCCAATATTGCATGCAAGCATCATACAGCTATCCTTTTGTTGGTAGAAAGAAACCTTTTGCCAACACAGGCAATAGTGCTGAACTTTTTCCATCCTCATCTTATTCTAGCTACTATATATTCAAGACAATCATCTCCACTGCTAATCAGGTCACCTAGGTAGCAGAAGCTATCAGTTACTTCTATGAATGGTGAAAGTTTATTACACAGAGCCCTTACTCATAATAGTATTGCTCCTATCATTTTTTTCTTGGTGGTGGTAGTGGTGGGGGATGGGCATGAGGCGTGCAGACGTTCATAATTTTCCAACAAATATTTATGCAAGCCAATAATTATTATGACATCTTTATTCATTATTGTATTGTACATATTTTATTATGTTTTTTGTAATTAAAATAAATGAGCAAAATATACAATATTATTTTAATTTAAGAATTTTCCGACAATTTTTTTGGGGGGTGCAGCTGCACCCCAAGCACTCTCAGAAACATGTCACTACCCTTACTACAAACTACCCCTGTACAGCATCTACATACAAAGTCTACCTTTTCTGTAAGTCTGATAAACAAACAAGAAAAAGATGCAGCAACATCTCAGCTACTTCACAATGACAGCTTTTTTTATAACTTCCACAAAGAACTACCAAAAGAATCTACTGCCTCCTAATAAATAAAAGTGTCAAGAAAAATCTACTACTATAACAAAGAAGATAACTCTAAAAACCATAACAAAATTAAGACTACCAAATGTTCACCACTGAATATTCTACTACTAGCTTTCGATGGAGAGGAGATGGGCTCCACCAGGTTTTAAAGGCCTAGGAAATGCTGTATATCATTACAGTGCCCTCTATGACTCAATCAGGAGTTTCAGGTCCATACATACCTTTCAATAACAAACCTTTTGTATGGTTAAAAATATGAAATTCAATAAGAGGTTGAATCCCCTACAACAAACATTGTGTCAAAGTAAATCAAAACATCTTTGCTAATTTGGACAAAACAGAATTCCTTTGAAGTAATTACTCGTTCCTGTTATCTTCTCATCCATTCATCTAAAACTCCATTTTTAGCACATTAAAAATTACTAAAAAAAAACAAAAACGGCATGGTAGCAACCTTATAGAGTAATGAGAGCCACACACACCAATCCTCTAATACTGCATTCAACATCAGCCTACCTGCCAATACTTTTAAAAAAGCTCTATTATCAGCAACATAAAGAGAAAACACTAACGCCACACCCTCATACTACACATGGTCACTGAAACATTAATATCATCTGTAATGTAATCAGAAAAGAATTTCATTTACCTTAGCTTACCAAGCCAATAATGGTTTCTGATTTAGGTGCAAGGCCAACAATTTTTGGGAAGGGGAAAGTTGATTAAATCGACCTCAGTGTGTTACTGGTACTTTATTTTATCGGCCCCATAAGGATGAAAGTCATAGCTGACCTTGGCAGGATTTGAATTCAGAAAGTAAAAAGCCAGAACTAAATACTGTCATTAAAACTACCCAATTAATAATTGTTTCTACGTTAGGCACAAGGCCAGCAATTACCCAGTGTATTACTGGTACTTTATTTTATCGACCCCGTAAGGATGAAAGGCAAAGTCAACCTCGGCGGGATTTGAACTCAGATCGTAAAGGGACATAACTATGCTGGAAAGCATGGCGTCCGACCCTCTACCGATACTGCCAATCCACCCCAATTAATAATGATAATAATTGTTTCTACTTTTGGCACAAGGCCAAACATTTTGGGAGAAGGGGAAAGTCAATTAAACCAAACTCACTGCATTACTGTTACTTTATTTTATTGACCCCAGTGTATTACAGGTGCTTTATTTTATTGACCCCCATAAGGATGAAAGGCAAAGCTAACCTCTGTGGGATTTGAACTCAGAACATAAAGGGATGCAAAGCATGTTGTCCGATGCTCTAATGATACTGCAAATCCACTTCCCTAGGGTCCTTCATAATAAAATTGGTCCATCTTTCAACCATCCAGCTTGGCACTTCACTCTGTGCAACAAATTTTATAGCTTACATTAAAATGCTTAATCCAGTAGCCATGGATATGGCTTGGTCCTGGAGTCTTCCAGTTTTGCAAACTTTTGGCTTCTATATTGACGTCATCACTAATGAATGGAACTGAGTCCTGTTTAGGTATTTCTTTAAGCTCTTCAGATATTAACAAACCAATATTTACATTGTGGTTTAAAGGTACTTCCCACAGGTAACTCCAGAAAGTTGTATCTTCATGAGTGATTAATCTTTAACACCATCACTCCTTAGACTTTATAAAAAACTATTTTTGACAGCTTTTCAATAGACTTTTTATTTTTGAAGTAAAGCATTCTTTGTGTGTATTGTTGGATTTTTTACACTTCACGCACTGTGTTGCACTATGTTGGCCTAGTTCTCTAAGCTGGTATTTTCTGTCCAACCTTCTTTATTTCATTCCCACCTTTTTCTCCACAATCATTTCTGCTCAGATCTTTATGTAATGTTTTAATGCCACTTTCTATCCTTCACTTCCACGAGGGTAGTCTTTTCTTGTTGTTTGTAGCCTACTAGCCTTCTACAATGCTGCTTATTGTAGAAGATTTCTTGCTTCTGTTATTTTCTGAATTGCTATTATCTCAATGAAATCATTCACAGCATTGTTTTCTTTCTTTAATTTGTGTCCTGAGACAGTTTTGAGATTAGATACAATGGACATCACAGCACCTGACATGATCTTTTTTAGTCTATTCACTATTAATAATTTGTCCTTATCTATATTATCTAAATCCGATTCACTACTCCCTCTTGAATATTCTTCTACTTTCCCAGTCTGAATTTTATCTTCCTCCATTGCCACTACATGTCTCTCAATTACGTTACAACTTAGATCTACATTCCTTCAATTCTAAACATATGTCTCTTGACCTCCTCAATTTCCTGTTAAAAGCCATTATTTCCACTTTGCTGAGTCTAGTCACTTAACCTTTGTTTGCCTATGTTGGACATACACATTTTGGGCCAGAACACATTCTGTCCATGAATCCAATTTGTTTTGACTTACTTCAAATATGATACTCCATGATATTACATAACTGCCCTGTTGACCTTATTCCAGTCAATTTGTTCTACTTTCAGGTAAGGTGGAATAGTCTGTACATTTTCAGCAGTTGAAGGGTAATAACCAGCCCCACATCTCATGCTGTACAATGAGACACCTATCATGAGTTCAAAGGTAATGACCCCCCCCCCACCAGTACAAGGAAACACCTGTCAGGAGTTAAAAGGTAATGACCAGCCCCCCCTCCCTCATGTTGTACAATGACACACCTGTCAGGAGTAAAAAGGTAATGACCAGTCCCCACTCCCTCCTGTTGTACAATGAAACACCAGTACCCCCACTTCCTGTTGAGACACCTGTCAACAGGTTGTACAATGAGACACTTATCAGCATCAACATCTTTACTATGGCTACCAGTTTCATTTCCATTGTTCTGGAACAAATCCTTATTTGCTAAGATTAGAGGGTTGGACGCCATCCTTTCTAGCATAGTTACGTCCCTTTACAGTCTGAGTTCAAATCCCGCTGAGGTTAACTTTGCCTTTCATCCTTACGGGGTCGATAAAATAAAGTACCAGTAATGTACTGGATAATTGCTGGCCTTGTGCCTAAAGTAGAAACAATTATTTGCTACTACTATCAATATCATTGCTGCTATGAAAGGGGAGATTAATAATATGGTTGTTATTACAACCCTACTATAATAGGGTATGTCTCTAGGACTACTATTACAACCCTACTATAATAGGGTATATCTCTAGGACTACCATTACAACCCTACTATAATAGAGGATGTCTCTAGGACTACTATTACAACCTTACTATAATAGGGTATGTCTCTAGGACTACTATTACAACCCTACTATAATAGGGGATGTCTCTAGGACTACTATTACAACCCTACTATAATAGGGTATGTCTCTAGGACTACTATTACAACCCTACTATAATGGGGTATGTCTCTAGGACTACTATTACAATCCTACTATAATGGGGGATGTCTCTAGGACTACTATTACAACCCTACTATAATGGGCGATGTCTCTAGGACTACTATTACAACCCTACTATAATGGGAGATGTCTCTAGGACTACTATTACAACCCTACTATAATGGGCGATGTCTCTAGGACTACTATTACAACACTACTATAATAGGGGATGTCTCTAGGACTAATATTACAACCCTACTATAATGGGGGATGTCTCTAGGACTATTATTACAACCCTACTATAATAGAGGATGTCTCTAGGACTACTATTACAACCCTACTATAATAGGGTATGTCTCTAGGACTACTATTACAACCCTACTATAATAGGGGATGTCTCTAGGACTACTATTACAACCCTACTATAATAGGGGATGTCTCTAGGACTACTATTACATCCCTACTATAATAGGGGATGTCTCTAGGACTACTATTACAACCCTACTATAATGGGGGATATCTCTAGGACTACTATTACAACCCTACTATAATGGGGGATATCTCTAGGACTACTATTACAATCCTACTATAATAGGGGATATCTCTAGGACTACTATTACAACCCTACTATAATGGGGGATATCTCTAGGACTACTATTACAACCCTACTATAATAGGGTATGTCTCTAGGACTACTATTACAACCCTACTATAATAGGGGATGTCTCTAGGACTACTATTACAACCCTATTATAATAGGGGATGTCTCTAGGACTACTATTACAACCATACTATAATAGGGGATGTCTCTAGGACTACTATTACAACCCTACTATAATAGGGGATGTCTCTAGGACTACTATTACAACCCTACTATAATGGGGGATATCTCTAGGACTACTATTACAACCCTACTATAATGGGGGATATCTCTAGGACTACTATTACAACCCTACTATAATAGGGGATATATCTAGGACTACTATTACAACCCTATTATAATAGAGGATGTCTCTAGGACTACTATTACAACCCTACTATAATAGGGTATGTCTCTAGGACTACTATTACAACCCTACTATAATAGGGGATGTCTCTAGGACTACTATTACAACCCTACTATAATAGGGGATGTCTCTAGGACTACTATTACAACACTACTATAATAGGGGATGTCTCTAGGACTACTATTACAACCCTACTATAATGGGGGATATCTCTAGGACTACTATTACAACCCTACTATAATGGGGGATATCTCTAGGACTACTATTACAACCCTACTATAATGGGGGATATCTCTAGGACTACTATTACAACCCTACTATAATGGGGGACGTCTCTAGGACTACTATAACAACCCTACTATAATAGGGTATGTCTCTAGGACTACTATTACAACCCTACTATAATAGGGTATGTCTCTAGGACTACTATTACAACCCTACTATAATAGGGTATGTCTCTAGGACTACTATTACAACCCTACTATAATGGGGTATGTCTCTAGGACTACTATTACAACCCTACTATAATGGGGGATGTCTCTAGGACTACTATTACAACCCTACTATAATGGGAGATGTCTCTAGGGCTACTATTACAACCCTACTATAATGGAGGATGTCTCTAGGGTTACTATTACAACCCTACTATAATGTGGGATGTCTCTAGGACTACTATTACAACCCTACTATAATGGGAGATGTCTCTAGGACTACTATTACAACCCTACTATAATAGGGGATGTCTTTAGGACTACTATTACAACCCTACTATAATGTGGTATGTCTCTAGGACTACTATTACAACCCTACTATAATGGGGTATGTCTCTAGGACTACTATTACAACACTACTATAATGGGGGATGTCTCTAGGACTACTATTACAACCCTACTATAATGGGGTATGTCTCTAGGACTACTATTACAACCCTACTATAATGGGGTATGTCTCTAGGACTATTATTACAACCCAACTATAATGGGGTATGTCTCTAGGACTACTGTTACAACCCTATTATAATGGGGTATGTCTCTAGGGCTACTATTACAACCCTACTATAATGGGGGATGACTCTAGGGCTACTATTAAAACCCTGCTATAATAGGGGATGTCTCTAAGACTACTATTACAACCCTACTATAATAGGGAATGTCTCTAGGACTACTATTACAACCCTACTATAATGGGGGATGTCTCTAGGACTACTATTACAACCCTACTATAATGGCGGATGTCTCTAGGTCTACTATTACCACCCTACTATAATGGGGGATATCTCTAGGACTACTATTACAACACTACTATAATAGGGGATGTCTCTAGGACTACTATTACAACACTACTATAATGGGAAATATCTCTAGGACTACTATTACAACCCTACTATAATAGGGGATGTCTCTAGAACTACTATTACAACCCTACTATAATGGGGGATGTCTCTAGGACTACTATTACAACCCTACTATAATGGGGTATGTCTCTAGGGCTACTATTACAACCCTACTATAATGGGAGATGTCTCTAGGACTACTATTACAACCCTACTATAATGGGAGATGTCTCTAGGACTACTATTACAACCCTACTATAATGGGGTATGTCTCTAGGACTACTATTACAACCCTACTATAATGGGAGATGTCTCTAGGACTACTATTACAACCCTACTATAATGGAGGATGTCTCTAGGACTACTATTACAACCCTACTATAATGGGGTATGTCTCTAGGGCTACTATTACAACCCTACTATAATGGGAGATGTCTCTAGGACTACTATTACAACCCTACTATAATGGGAGATGTCTCTAGGACTACTATTACAACCCTACTATAATGGGGTATGTCTCTAGGACTACTATTACAACCCTACTATAATGGAGGATATCTCTAGGACTACTGTTACAACCCTACTATAATAGGGGATGTCTCTAGGACTACTATTACAACCCTACTATAATGTGGAATGTCTCTAGGACTACTATTACAACCCTACTATAATGGGGGATATCTCTAGGACTACTGTTACAACCCTACTATAATAGGGGATGTCTCTAGGACTACTATTACAACCCTACTATAATGGGAGATGTCTCTAGGACTACTATTACAACCCTACTATTATAGGGGATGTCTCTAGGACTACTATTACAACCCTACTATAATGGGAGATGTCTCTAGGACTACTATTACAACACTACTATAATAGGGGATGTCTCTAGGACTACTATTACAACCCTACTATAATGGGAGATGTCTCTAGGACTACTATTACAACCCTACTATAATAGGGGATGTCTCTAGGACTACTATTACAACACTACTATAATAGGGGATGTCTCTAGGGCTACTATTACAACCCTACTATAATGGGGGATGACTCTAGGGCTACTATTAAAACCCTACTATAATAGGGGATGTCTCTAAGGCTACTATTACAACCCTACTATAATAGGGAATGTCTTTAGGACTACTATTACAACCCTACTATAATGGGGGATGTCTCTAGGACTACTATTACAACCCTACTATAATGGGGGATGACTCTAGGGCTACTATTAAAACCCTACTATAATAGGGGATGTCTCTAAGACTACTATTACAACCCTACTATAATAGGGAATGTCTCTAGGACTACTATTACAACCCTACTATAATGGGGTATGTCTCTAGGACTATTATTACAACCCAACTATAATGGGGTATGTCTCTAGGACTACTGTTACAACCCTATTATAATGGGGTATGTCTCTAGGGCTACTATTACAACCCTACTATAATGGGGGATGACTCTAGGGCTACTATTAAAACCCTACTATAATAGGGGATGTCTCTAAGACTACTATTACAACCCTACTATAATAGGGAATGTCTCTAGGACTACTATTACAACCCTACTATAATGGGGGATGTCTCTAGGACTACTATTACAACCCTACTATAATGGCGGATGTCTCTAGGTCTACTATTACCACCCTACTATAATGGGGGATATCTCTAGGACTACTATTACAACACTACTATAATAGGGGATGTCTCTAGGACTACTATTACAACACTACTATAATGGGAAATGTCTCTAGGACTACTATTACAACCCTACTATAATAGGGGATGTCTCTAGAACTACTATTACAACCCTACTATAATGGGGGATGTCTCTAGGACTACTATTACAACCCTACTATAATGGGGTATGTCTCTAGGGCTACTATTACAACCCTACTATAATGGGAGATGTCTCTAGGACTACTATTACAACCCTACTATAATGGGAGATGTCTCTAGGACTACTATTACAACCCTACTATAATGGGGTATGTCTCTAGGACTACTATTACAACCCTACTATAATGGGAGATGTCTCTAGGACTACTATTACAACCCTACTATAATGGAGGATGTCTCTAGGACTACTATTACAACCCTACTATAATGGGGTATGTCTCTAGGGCTACTATTACAACCCTACTATAATGGGAGATGTCTCTAGGACTACTATTACAACCCTACTATAATGGGAGATGTCTCTAGGACTACTATTACAACCCTACTATAATGGGGTATGTCTCTAGGACTACTATTACAACCCTACTATAATGGAGGATATCTCTAGGACTACTGTTACAACCCTACTATAATAGGGGATGTCTCTAAGGCTACTATTACAACCCTACTATAATAGGGAATGTCTTTAGGACTACTATTACAACCCTACTATAATGGGGGATGTCTCTAGGACTACTATTACAACCCTACTATAATGGCGGATGTCTCTAGGACTACTATTACCACCCTACTATAATGGGGGATATCTCTAGGACTACTATTACAACACTACTATAATAGGGGATGTCTCTAGGACTACTATTACAACACTACTATAATGGGAAATGTCTCTAGGACTACTATTACAACCCTACTATAATAGGGGATGTCTCTAGAACTACTATTACAACCCTACTATAATGGGGATGTCTCTAGGGCTACTATTACAACCCTACTATAATGGGAGATGTCTCTAGGACTACTATTACAACCCTACTATAATGGGAGATGTCTCTAGGACTACTATTACAACCCTACTATAATGGGGTATGTCTCTAGGACTACTATTACAACCCTACTATAATGGGAGATGTCTATAGGACTACTATTACAACCCTACTATAATGGGGTATGTCTCTAGGACTACTATTACAACCCTACTATAATGGAGGATATCTCTAGGACTACTGTTACAACCCTACTATAATAGGGGATGTCTCTAGGACTACTATTACAACCCTACTATAATGGGAGATGTCTCTAGGACTACTATTACAACACTACTATAATAGGGGATGTCTCTAGGACTAATATTACAACCCTACTATAATGGGAGATGTCTCTAGGACTACTATTACAACCCTACTATAATGGAGGATGTCTCTAGGACTACTATTACAACCCTACTATAATAGGGGATGTCTCTAGGACTACTGTTACAACCCTACTATAATGGGAGATGTCTCTAGGACTACTATTACAACCCTACTATAATAGGAGATGTCTCTAGGACTACTTTTACAACCCTACTATAATGGAGGATGTCTCTAGGACTACTATTACAACCCTACTATAATAGGGGATGTCTCTAAGACTACTATTACAACCCTACTATAATGTGGTATGTCTCTAGGACTACTATTACAACCCTACTATAATGGGGTATGTCTCTAGGACTACTATTACAACACTACTATAATGGGGGATGTCTCTAGGACTACTATTACAACACTACTATAATGGGGGATGTCTCTAGGATTACTATTACAACCCTACTATAATAGGGGATGTCTCTAGGTCTACTATTACTACACTACTATAATGGGAGATGTCTCTAGGATTACTATTACAACCCTACTATAATAGGGGATGTCTCTAGAACTACTATTACAACCCTACTATAATGGGAGATGTCTCTAGGACTACTATTACAACCCTACTATAATGGAGGATGTCTCTAGGACTACTATTACAACCCTACTATAATGGGGTATGTCTCTAGGGCTACTATTACAACACTACTATAATGGGAGATGTCTCTAAGACTACTATTACAACCCTACTATAATGGGAGATGTCTCTAGGACTACTATTACAACCCTACTATAATGGGAGATGTCTCTAGGGCTACTATTACAACCCTACTATAATGGAGGATGTCTCTAGGACTACTATTACAACCCTACTATAATAGGGGATGTCTCTAGGACTACTATTACAACCCTACTATAATGGGGTATGTCTCTAGAACTACTATTACAACCCTACTATAATGGGGTATATCTCTAGGACTACTATTACAACACTACTATAATAGGGGATGTCTCTAGGACTACTATTACAACCCTACTATAATGGGAGATGTCTCTAGGACTACTATTACAACCCTACTATAATGGAGGATGTCTCTAGGACTACTATTACAACCCTACTATAATGGGGTACTATTACAGCCCTACTATAATGGGGGATATCTCTAGGACTACTGTTACAACCCTACTATAATAGGGGATGTCTCCAGGACTACTATTACAACCCTACTATAATGGGAGATGTCTCTAGGACTACTATTACAACACTACTATAATAGGGGATGTCTCTAGGACTACTATTACAACCCTACTATAATGGGAGATGTCTCTAGGACTACTATTACAACCCTACTATAATAGGGGATGTCTCTAGGACTACTATTACAACCCTACTATAATGGGGGATGTCTCTAGGACTACTATTACAACCCTAATATAATGGCGGATGTCTCTAGGACTAATATTACAACCCTATTATAATGGGGGATATCTCTAGGACTACTATTACAACACTACTATAATAGGGGATGTCTCTAGGACTACTATTACAACACTACTATAATGGGAGATGTCTCTAGGACTACTATTACAACCCTACTATAATGGGAGATGTCTCTAGGACTACTATTACAACCCTACTATAATGGGAGATGTCTCTAAGACTACTATTACAACCCTACTATAATGGGAGATGTCTATAGGACTACTATTACAACCCTACTATAATGGGGTATGTCTCTAGGACTACTATTACAACCCTACTATAATGGAGGATATCACTAGGACTACTGTTACAACCCTACTATAATAGGGGATGTCTCTAGGACTACTATTACAACCCTACTATAATGGGAGATGTCTCTAGGACTACTATTACAACACTACTATAATAGGGGATGTCTCTAGGACTAATATTACAACCCTACTATAATGGGAGATGTCTCTAGGACTACTATTACAACCCTACTATAATGGAGGATGTCTCTAGGACTACTATTACAACCCTACTATAATGGGAGATGTCTCTAGGACTACTATTACAACCCTACTATAATAGGAGATGTCTCTAGGACTACTTTTACAACCCTACTATAATGGAGGATGTCTCTAGGACTACTATTACAACCCTACTATAATAGGGGATGTCTCTAAGACTACTATTACAACCCTACTATAATGTGGTATGTCTCTAGGACTACTATTACAACCCTACTATAATGGGGTATGTCTCTAGGACTACTATTACAACACTACTATAATGGAGGATGTCTCTAGGACTACTATTACAACCCTACTATAATGGGAGATGTCTATAGGACTACTATTACAACCCTACTATAATAGGGGATGTCTCTAGGACTACTATTACAACCCTACTATAATGGAGGATGTCTCTAGGACTACTATTACAACCCTACTATAATGGGGTACTATTACAGCCCTACTATAATGGGGGATATCTCTAGGACTACTGTTACAACCCTACTATAATAGGGGATGTCTCTAGGACTACTATTACAACCCTACTATAATGGGAGATGTCTCTAGGACTACTATTACAACACTACTATAATAGGGGATGTCTCTAGGACTACTATTACAACCCTACTATAATGGGAGATGTCTCTAGGACTACTATTACAACCCTACTATAATAGGGGATGTCTCTAGGACTACTATTACAACCCTACTATAATGGGGGATGTCTCTAGGACTACTATTACAACCCTAATATAATGGCGGATGTCTCTAGGACTACTATTACAACCCTACTATAATGGGGGATATCTCTAGGACTACTATTACAACACTACTATAATAGGGGATGTCTCTAGGACTACTATTACAACACTACTATAATGGGAGATGTCTCTAGGACTACTATTACAACCCTACTATAATGGGAGATGTCTCTAGGACTACTATTACAACCCTACTATAATAGGGGATGTCTCTAGGACTACTATTACAACACTACTATAATGGGAGATGTCTCTAGGACTACTATTACAACCCTACTATAATAGGGGATGTCTCTAGAACTACTATTACAACCCTACTATAATGGGAGATGTCTCTAGGACTACTATTACAACCCTACTATAATGGAGGATGTCTCTAAAACTACTATTACAACCCTACTATAATGGGGTATGTCTCTAGGGCTACTATTACAACCCTACTATAATGGGAGATGTCTCTAGGACTACTATTACAACCCTACTATAATGGGGGATATCTCTAGGACTACTATTACAACCCTACTATATTGGAGGATGTCTCTAGGGCTACTATTACAACCCTACTATAATGGGAGATGTCTCTAAGACTACTATTACAACCCTACTATAATGGGAGATGTCTATAGGACTACTATTACAACCCTACTATAATGGGGTATGTCTCTAGGACTACTATTACAACCCTACTATAATGGAGGATATCTCTAGGACTACTGTTACAACCCTACTATAATAGGGGATGTCTCTAGGACTACTATTACAACCCTACTATAATTGGAGATGTCTCTAGGACTACTATTACAACACTACTATAATAGGGGATGTCTCTAGGACTAATATTACAACCCTACTATAATGGGAGATGACTCTAGGACTACTATTACAACCCTACTATAATAGGGGATGTCTCTAGGACTACTATTACAACCCTACTATAATGGGGGATGTCTCTAGGACTACTATTACAACCCTACTATAATGGAGGATGTCTCTTGGACTACTATTACAACCCTACTATAATAGGGGATGTCTCTAAGACTACTATTACAACCCTACTATAATGGGGTATGTCTCTAGGACTACTATTACAACACTACTATAATGGGGGATGTCTCTAGGACTACTATTACAACACTACTATAATGGGGGATGTCTCTAGGATTACTATTACAACCCTACTATAATAGGGGATGACTCTAGGACTACTATTACTACACTACTATAATGGGAGATGTCTCTAGGACTACTATTACAACCCTACTATAATAGGGGATGTCTCTAGAACTACTATTACAACCCTACTATAATGGGAGATGTATCTAGGACTACTATTACAACCCTACTATAATGGAGGATGTCTCTAGGACTACTATTACAACCCTACTATAATGGGGTATGTCTCTAGGGCTACTATTACAACACTACTATAATGGGAGATGTCTCTAAGACTACTATTACAACCCTACTATAATGGGAGATGTCTCTAGGACTACTATTACAACCCTACTATAATGGGAGATGTCTCTAGGGCTACTATTACAACCCTACTATAATGGAGGATGTCTCTAGGACTACTATTACAACCCTACTATAATAGGGGATGTCTCTAGGACTACTATTACAACCCTACTATAATGGGGGATGTCTCTAGAACTACTATTACAACCCTACTATAATGGGGTATATCTCTAGGACTACTATTACAACACTACTATAATAGGGGATGTCTCTAGGACTACTATTACAACCCTACTATAATGGGGTATGTCTCTAGGGCTACTATTATAATCCTACTATAATGAGGTATGTCTCTAGGGCTACTATTACAGCCCTACTATAATGGGGGATATCTCTTGGACTACTGTTACAACCCTACTATAATAGGGGATGTCTCTAGGACTACTATTACAACCCTACTATAATGGGAGATGTCTCTAGGACTACTATTACAACACTACTATAATAGGAGATGTCTCTAGGACTACTATTACAACCCTACTATAATGGGAGATGTCTCTAGGACTACTATTACGACCCTACTATAATAGGGGATGTCTCTAGGACTACTATTACAACCCTACTATAATGGGAGATGTCTCTAGGACTACTATTACAACCCTACTATAATAGGAGATGTCTCTAGGACTACTATTACAACCCTACTATAATGGAGGATGTCTCTAGGACTACTATTACAACCCTACTATAATGGGAGATGTCTCTAGGGCTACTATTACAACCCTACTCTAATGGGGGATGTCTCTAGGACTACTATTACAACCCTACTATAATGGGAGATGTCTCTAGGACTATTATTACAACCCTACTATAATAGGGGATGTCTCTAGGACTACTATTACAACCCTACTATAATGGGAGATGTCTCTAGGACTACTATTACAACCCTACTATAACGGAGGATGTCTCTAGGACTACTATTACAACCCTACTATAATAGGGGATGTCTCTAGGACTACTATTACAACCCTACTATAATGGGAGATGTCTCTAGGACTACTATTACAACCCTACTATAATAGGGGATGTCTCTAGGACTACTATTACAACCCTACTATAATAGAGGATGTCTCTAGGACTACTGTTACAACCCTACTATAATGGAGGATATCTCTAGGACTACTGTTACAACCCTACTATAATAGGGGATGTCTCTAGGACTACTATTACAACCCTACTATAATAGGGGATGTCTCTAGGACTACTATTACAACCCTACTATAATGGGAGATGTCTCTAGGACTACTATTACAACGCTACTATAATAGGGGATGTCTCTAAGACTACTATTACAACCATACTATAATAGGGGATATCTCTAGGACTACTGTTACAACCCTACTATAATAGGGCATGTCTCTAGGACTACTATTACAACGCTACTATAATAGGGGATGTCTCTAGGACTACTATTACAACCCTACTATAATGGGAGATGTCTCTAGGACTACTGTTACAACCCTACTATAATAGGGGATGTCTCTAGGGCTACTATTACAACCCTACTATAATGGGGGATGTCTCTAGGACTACAATTACAACCCTACTATAATAGGGGATGTCTCTAAGACTACTATTACAACCATACTATAATAGGGGATATCTCTAGGACTACTATTACAACCCTACTATAATGGCGGATGTCTCTAGGACTACTATTACAACCCTACTATAATGGGGTATGTCTCTAGGGCTACTATTACAACCCTACTATAATGGGAGATGTCTCTAGGACTACTATTACAACACTACTATAATAGGGGATGTCTCTAGGACTACTATTACAACCCTACTATAATAGGGGATGTCTCTAGGACTACTGTTACAACCCTACTATAATGGAGGATATCTCTAGGACTACTGTTACAACCCTACTATAATGGAGGATATCACTAGGACTACTATTACAACCCTACTATAATGGGAAATGTCTCTAGGATTACTATTACAACCCTACTATAATGGAGGATGTCTCTAGGACTACTATTACAACCCTACTATAATGGGAGATGTCTATAGGACTACTATTACAACCCTACTATAATAGGGGATGTCTCTAGGACTACTATTACAACCCTACTATAATAGGGGATGTCTCTAGGACTACTATTACAACCCTACTATAATGGGAGATGTCTCTAGGACTACTATTACAACCCTACTATAATGGGGTATGTCTCTAGGACTACTATTACAACACTACTATAATGGGGGATGTCTCTAGGACTACTATTACAACACTACTATAATGGGGGATGTCTCTAGGATTACTATTACAACCCTACTATAATAGGGGATGTCTCTAGGACTACTATTACTACACTACTATAATGGGAGATGTCTCTAGGACTACTATTACAACCCTACTATAATAGGGGATGTCTCTAGGACTATTATTACTACCCTACTATAATGGGGGATATCTCTAGGACTACTATTACAACCCTACTATAATGGGAGATGTCTCTAGGACTACCATTACAACCCTACTATAATAGGGGATGTCTCTAGGACTATTATTACAACCCTACTATAATGGGGTATATCTCTAGGGCTACTATTACAACCCTACTATAATGGGGTACGTCTCTAGGGCTACTATTACAGCCCTACTATAATGGGGTACGTCTCTAGGACTACTATTACAACCCTACTATAATGGGGTATGTCTCTAGGACTACTATTACAACCCTACTATAATGGGGGATGTCTCTAGGACTATTATTACAACCCTACTATAATGGGGGATGTCTCTAGGACTACTATTACAACACTACTATAATGGGAGATGTCTCTAGGGCTACTATTACAACCCTACTATAATGGAGGATGTCTCTAGGACTACTATTACAACCCTACTATAATAGGGGATGTCTCTAGGACTACTATTACAACCCTACTATAATGGGGGATGTCTCTAGAACTACTATTACAACCCTACTATAATGGGGTATATCTCTAGGACTACTATTACAACACTACTATAATAGGGGATGTCTCTAGGACTACTATTACAACCCTACTATAATGGGGTATGTCTCTAGGGCTACTATTATAATCCTACTATAATGAGGTATGTCTCTAGGGCTACTATTACAGCCCTACTATAATGGGGGATATCTCTTGGACTACTGTTACAACCCTACTATAATAGGGGATGTCTCTAGGACTACTATTACAACCCTACTATAATGGGAGATGTCTCTAAGACTACTATTACAACACTACTATAATAGGAGATGTCTCTAGGACTACTATTACAACCCTACTATAATGGGAGATGTCTCTAGGACTACTATTACGACCCTACTATAATAGGGGATGTCTCTAGGACTACTATTACAACCCTACTATAATGGGAGATGTCTCTAGGACTACTATTACAACCCTACTATAATTGGAGATGTCTCTAGGACTACTATTACAACCCTACTATAATGGAGGATGTCTCTAGGACTACTATTACAACCCTACTATAATGGGAGATGTCTCTAGGGCTACTATTACAACCCTACTCTAATGGGGGATGTCTCTAGGACTACTATTACAACCCTACTATAATGGGAGATGTCTCTAGGACTATTATTACAACCCTACTATAATAGGGGATGTCTCTAGGACTACTATTACAACCCTACTATAATGGGAGATGTCTCTAGGACTACTATTACAACCCTACTATAACGGAGGATGTCTCTAGGACTACTATTACAACCCTACTATAATAGGGGATGTCTCTAGGACTACTATTACAACCCTACTATAATGGGAGATGTCTCTAGGACTACTATTACAACCCTACTATAATAGGGGATGTCTCTAGGACTACTATTACAACCCTACTATAATAGAGGATGTCTCTAGGACTACTGTTACAACCCTACTATAATGGAGGATATCTCTAGGACTACTGTTACAACCCTACTATAATAGGGGATGTCTCTAGGACTACTATTACAACCCTACTATAATAGGGGATGTCTCTAGGACTACTATTACAACCCTACTATAATGGGAGATGTCTCTAGGACTACTATTACAACGCTACTATAATAGGGGATGTCTCTAAGACTACTATTACAACCATACTATAATAGGGGATATCTCTAGGACTACTGTTACAACCCTACTATAATAGGGCATGTCTCTAGGACTACTATTACAACCCTACTATAATAGGGGATGTCTCTAGGACTACTATTACAACCCTACTATAATGGGAGATGTCTCTAGGACTACTGTTACAACCCTACTATAATAGGGGATGTCTCTAGGGCTACTATTACAACCCTACTATAATGGGGGATGTCTCTAGGACTACAATTACAACCCTACTATAATAGGGGATGTCTCTAAGACTACTATTACAACCATACTATAATAGGGGATATCTCTAGGACTACTATTACAACCCTACTATAATGGCGGATGTCTCTAGGACTACTATTACAACCCTACTATAATGGGGTATGTCTCTAGGGCTACTATTACAACCCTACTATAATGGGAGATGTCTCTAGGACTACTATTACAACACTACTATAATAGGGGATGTCTCTAGGACTACTATTACAACCCTACTATAATAGGGGATGTCTCTAGGACTACTGTTACAACCCTACTATAATGGAGGATATCTCTAGGACTACTGTTACAACCCTACTATAATGGAGGATATCACTAGGACTACTATTACAACCCTACTATAATGGGAAATGTCTCTAGGATTACTATTACAACCCTACTATAATGGAGGATGTCTCTAGGACTACTATTACAACCCTACTATAATGGGAGATGTCTATAGGACTACTATTACAACCCTACTATAATAGGGGATGTCTCTAGGACTACTATTACAACCCTACTATAATGGGAGATGTCTCTAGGACTACTATTACAACCCTACTATAATGGGGTATGTCTCTAGGACTACTATTACAACACTACTATAATGGGGGATGTCTCTAGGACTACTATTACAACACTACTATAATGGGGGATGTCTCTAGGATTACTATTACAACCCTACTATAATAGGGGATGTCTCTAGGACTACTATTACTACACTACTATAATGGGAGATGTCTCTAGGACTACTATTACAACCCTACTATAATGGGGTATATCTCTAGGGCTACTATTACAACCCTACTATAATGGGGTACGTCTCTAGGGCTACTATTACAGCCCTACTATAATGGGGTACGTCTCTAGGACTACTATTACAACCCTACTATAATGGGGTATGTCTCTAGGACTACTATTACAACCCTACTATAATGGGGGATGTCTCTAGGACTATTATTACAACCCTACTATAATGGGGGATGTCTCTAGGACTACTATTACAACCCTACTATAATGGGGGATGTCTCTAGGGCTACTATTACAACCCTACTATAATAGGGGATGTCTCTAGGACTACTATTACAACCCTACTATAATGGGGGATGTCTCTACGACTACTATTACAACCCTACTATAATGGGGGATATCTCTACGACTACTATTACAACACTACTATAATAGGGGATGTCTCTAGGACTACTATTACAACACTACTATAATGGGGGATGTCTCTAGGACTACTATTACAACCCTACTATAATAGGGGATGTCTCTAGGACTACTATTACAACACTACTATAATGGGAGATGTCTCTAGGACTACTATTACAACCCTACTATAATAGGGGATGTCCCTAGACCTACTATTACAACCCTATTATAATGGGAGATGTCTCTAGGACTACTATTACAACCCTACTATAATGGAGGATGTCTCTAGGACTACTATTACAACCCTACTATAATGGGGTATGTCTCTAGGGCTACTATTACAACCCTACTATAATGGGAGATGTCTCTAGGACTACTATTACAACCCTACTATAATGGGGGATATCTCTAGGACTACTATTACAACCCTACTACAATATGGGATGTCTCTAGGACTACTATTACAACCCTACTATAATGGGAGATGTCTCTAGGACTACTATTACAACACTACTATAATAGCGGATGTCTCTAGGACTAATATTACAACCCTACTATAATGGGAGATGACTCTAGGACTACTATTACAACCCTACTATAATAGGGGATGTCTCTAGGACTACTATTACAACCCTACTATAATAGGGGATGTCTCTAAGACTACTATTACAACCCTACTATAATGGGGTATGTCTCTAGGACTACTATTACAACACTACTATAATGGGGGATGTCTCTAGGACTACTATTACAACACTACTATAATGGGGGATGTCTCTAGGATTACTATTACAACCCTACTATAATAGGGGATGACTCTAGGACTACTATTACTACACTACTATAATGGGAGATGTCTCTAGGACTACTATTACAACCCTACTATAATAGGGGATGTCTCTAGAACTACTATTACAACCCTACTATAATGGGAGATGTATCTAGGACTACTATTACAACCCTACTATAATGGAGGATGTCTCTAGGACTATTATTACAACCCTACTATAATGGGGTATATCTCTAGGGCTACTATTACAACCCTACTATAATGGGGTATATCTCTAGGGCTACTATTACAACCCTACTATAATGGGGTACGTCTCTAGGGCTACTATTACAGCCCTACTATAATGGGGTACGTCTCTAGGACTACTATTACAACCCTACTATAATGGGGTATGTCTCTAGGACTACTATTACAACCCTACTATAATGGGGGATGTCTCTAGGACTATTATTACAACCCTACTATAATGGGGGATGTCTCTAGGACTACTATTACAACACTACTATAATGGGAGATGTCTCTAGGGCTACTATTACAACCCTACTATAATGGAGGATGTCTCTAGGACTACTATTACAACCCTACTATAATAGGGGATGTCTCTAGGACTACTATTACAACCCTACTATAATGGGGGATGTCTCTAGAACTACTATTACAACCCTACTATAATGGGGTATATCTCTAGGACTACTATTACAACACTACTATAATAGGGGATGTCTCTAGGACTACTATTACAACCCTACTATAATGGGGTATGTCTCTAGGGCTACTATTATAATCCTACTATAATGAGGTATGTCTCTAGGGCTACTATTACAGCCCTACTATAATGGGGGATATCTCTTGGACTACTGTTACAACCCTACTATAATAGGGGATGTCTCTAGGACTACTATTACAACCCTACTATAATGGGAGATGTCTCTAGGACTACTATTACAACACTACTATAATAGGAGATGTCTCTAGGACTACTATTACAACCCTACTATAATGGGAGATGTCTCTAGGACTACTATTACGACCCTACTATAATAGGGGATGTCTCTAGGACTACTATTACAACCCTACTATAATGGGAGATGTCTCTAGGACTACTATTACAACCCTACTATAATTGGAGATGTCTCTAGGACTACTATTACAACCCTACTATAATGGAGGATGTCTCTAGGACTACTATTACAACCCTACTATAATGGGAGATGTCTCTAGGGCTACTATTACAACCCTACTCTAATGGGGGATGTCTCTAGGACTACTATTACAACCCTACTATAATGGGAGATGTCTCTAGGACTATTATTACAACCCTACTATAATAGGGGATGTCTCTAGGACTACTATTACAACCCTACTATAATGGGAGATGTCTCTAGGACTACTATTACAACCCTACTATAACGGAGGATGTCTCTAGGACTACTATTACAACCCTACTATAATAGGGGATGTCTCTAGGACTACTATTACAACCCTACTATAATGGGAGATGTCTCTAGGACTACTATTACAACCCTACTATAATAGGGGATGTCTCTAGGACTACTATTACAACCCTACTATAATAGAGGATGTCTCTAGGACTACTGTTACAACCCTACTATAATGGAGGATATCTCTAGGACTACTGTTACAACCCTACTATAATAGGGGATGTCTCTAGGACTACTATTACAACCCTACTATAATAGGGGATGTCTCTAGGACTACTATTACAACCCTACTATAATGGGAGATGTCTCTAGGACTACTATTACAACGCTACTATAATAGGGGATGTCTCTAAGACTACTATTACAACCATACTATAATAGGGGATATCTCTAGGACTACTGTTACAACCCTACTATAATAGGGCATGTCTCTAGGACTACTATTACAACCCTACTATAATAGGGGATGTCTCTAGGACTACTATTACAACCCTACTATAATGGGAGATGTCTCTAGGACTACTGTTACAACCCTACTATAATAGGGGATGTCTCTAGGGCTACTATTACAACCCTACTATAATGGGGGATGTCTCTAGGACTACTATTACAACCCTACTATAATGGGAGATGTCTCTAGGACTACTGTTACAACCCTACTATAATAGGGGATGTCTCTAGGGCTACTATTACAACCCTACTATAATGGGGGATGTCTCTAGGACTACAATTACAACCCTACTATAATAGGGGATGTCTCTAAGACTACTATTACAACCATACTATAATAGGGGATGTCTCTAGGACTACTATTACAACACTACTATAATGGGAGATGTCTCTAGGACTACTATTACAACCCTACTATAATAGGGGATGTCCCTAGACCTACTATTACAACCCTATTATAATGGGAGATGTCTCTAGGACTACTATTACAACCCTACTATAATGGAGGATGTCTCTAGGACTACTATTACAACCCTACTATAATGGGGTATGTCTCTAGGGCTACTATTACAACCCTACTATAATGGGAGATGTCTCTAGGACTACTATTACAACCCTACTATAATGGGGGATATCTCTAGGACTACTATTACAACCCTACTACAATATGGGATGTCTCTAGGACTACTATTACAACCCTACTATAATGGGAGATGTCTCTAGGACTACTATTACAACACTACTATAATAGCGGATGTCTCTAGGACTAATATTACAACCCTACTATAATGGGAGATGACTCTAGGACTACTATTACAACCCTACTATAATAGGGGATGTCTCTAGGACTACTATTACAACCCTACTATAATGGGGGATGTCTCTAGGACTACTATTACAACCCTACTATAATGGAGGATGTCTCTAGGACTACTATTACAACCCTACTATAATAGGGGATGTCTCTAAGACTACTATTACAACCCTACTATAATGGGGTATGTCTCTAGGACTACTATTACAACACTACTATAATGGGGGATGTCTCTAGGACTACTATTACAACACTACTATAATGGGGGATGTCTCTAGGATTACTATTACAACCCTACTATAATAGGGGATGACTCTAGGACTACTATTACTACACTACTATAATGGGAGATGTCTCTAGGACTACTATTACAACCCTACTATAATAGGGGATGTCTCTAGAACTACTATTACAACCCTACTATAATGGGAGATGTATCTAGGACTACTATTACAACCCTACTATAATGGAGGATGTCTCTAGGACTATTATTACAACCCTACTATAATGGGGTATATCTCTAGGGCTACTATTACAACCCTACTATAATGGGGTACGTCTCTAGGGCTACTATTACAGCCCTACTATAATGGGGTACGTCTCTAGGACTACTATTACAACCCTACTATAATGGGGTATGTCTCTAGGACTACTATTACAACCCTACTATAATGGGGGATGTCTCTAGGACTATTATTACAACCCTACTATAATGGGGGATGTCTCTAGGACTACTATTACAACCCTACTATAATGGGGGATGTCTCTAGGGCTACTATTACAACCCTACTATAATAGGGGATGTCTCTAGGACTACTATTACAACCCTACTATAATGGGGGATGTCTCTACGACTACTATTACAACCCTACTATAATGGGGGATATCTCTAGGACTACTATTACAACCCTACTATAATGGGAGATGTCTCTAGGACTACTATTACAACCCTACTATAACGGAGGATGTCTCTAGGACTACTATTACAACCCTACTATAATAGGGGATGTCTCTAGGACTACTATTACAACCCTACTATAATGGGAGATGTCTCTAGGACTACTATTACAACCCTACTATAATAGGGGATGTCTCTAGGACTACTATTACAACCCTACTATAATAGAGGATGTCTCTAGGACTACTGTTACAACCCTACTATAATGGAGGATATCTCTAGGACTACTGTTACAACCCTACTATAATAGGGGATGTCTCTAGGACTACTATTACAACCCTACTATAATAGGGGATGTCTCTAGGACTACTATTACAACCCTACTATAATGGGAGATGTCTCTAGGACTACTATTACAACGCTACTATAATAGGGGATGTCTCTAAGACTACTATTACAACCATACTATAATAGGGGATATCTCTAGGACTACTGTTACAACCCTACTATAATAGGGCATGTCTCTAGGACTACTATTACAACCCTACTATAATAGGGGATGTCTCTAGGACTACTATTACAACCCTACTATAATGGGAGATGTCTCTAGGACTACTGTTACAACCCTACTATAATAGGGGATGTCTCTAGGGCTACTATTACAACCCTACTATAATGGGGGATGTCTCTAGGACTACTATTACAACCCTACTATAATGGGAGATGTCTCTAGGACTACTGTTACAACCCTACTATAATAGGGGATGTCTCTAGGGCTACTATTACAACCCTACTATAATGGGGGATGTCTCTAGGACTACAATTACAACCCTACTATAATAGGGGATGTCTCTAAGACTACTATTACAACCATACTATAATAGGGGATGTCTCTAGGACTACTATTACAACACTACTATAATGGGAGATGTCTCTAGGACTACTATTACAACCCTACTATAATAGGGGATGTCCCTAGACCTACTATTACAACCCTATTATAATGGGAGATGTCTCTAGGACTACTATTACAACCCTACTATAATGGAGGATGTCTCTAGGACTACTATTACAACCCTACTATAATGGGGTATGTCTCTAGGGCTACTATTACAACCCTACTATAATGGGAGATGTCTCTAGGACTACTATTACAACCCTACTATAATGGGGGATATCTCTAGGACTACTATTACAACCCTACTACAATATGGGATGTCTCTAGGACTACTATTACAACCCTACTATAATGGGAGATGTCTCTAGGACTACTATTACAACACTACTATAATAGCGGATGTCTCTAGGACTAATATTACAACCCTACTATAATGGGAGATGACTCTAGGACTACTATTACAACCCTACTATAATAGGGGATGTCTCTAGGACTACTATTACAACCCTACTATAATGGGGGATGTCTCTAGGACTACTATTACAACCCTACTATAATGGAGGATGTCTCTAGGACTACTATTACAACCCTACTATAATAGGGGATGTCTCTAAGACTACTATTACAACCCTACTATAATGGGGTATGTCTCTAGGACTACTATTACAACACTACTATAATGGGGGATGTCTCTAGGACTACTATTACAACACTACTATAATGGGGGATGTCTCTAGGATTACTATTACAACCCTACTATAATAGGGGATGACTCTAGGACTACTATTACTACACTACTATAATGGGAGATGTCTCTAGGACTACTATTACAACCCTACTATAATAGGGGATGTCTCTAGAACTACTATTACAACCCTACTATAATGGGAGATGTATCTAGGACTACTATTACAACCCTACTATAATGGAGGATGTCTCTAGGACTATTATTACAACCCTACTATAATGGGGTATATCTCTAGGGCTACTATTACAACCCTACTATAATGGGGTACGTCTCTAGGGCTACTATTACAGCCCTACTATAATGGGGTACGTCTCTAGGACTACTATTACAACCCTACTATAATGGGGTATGTCTCTAGGACTACTATTACAACCCTACTATAATGGGGGATGTCTCTAGGACTATTATTACAACCCTACTATAATGGGGGATGTCTCTAGGACTACTATTACAACCCTACTATAATGGGGGATGTCTCTAGGGCTACTATTACAACCCTACTATAATAGGGGATGTCTCTAGGACTACTATTACAACCCTACTATAATGGGGGATGTCTCTACGACTACTATTACAACCCTACTATAATGGGGGATATCTCTACGACTACTATTACAACACTACTATAATAGGGGATGTCTCTAGGACTACTATTACAACACTACTATAATGGGGGATGTCTCTAGGACTACTATTACAACCCTACTATAATAGGGGATGTCTCTAGGACTACTATTACAACACTACTATAATGGGAGATGTCTCTAGGACTACTATTACAACCCTACTATAATAGGGGATGTCCCTAGACCTACTATTACAACCCTATTATAATGGGAGATGTCTCTAGGACTACTATTACAACCCTACTATAATGGAGGATGTCTCTAGGACTACTATTACAACCCTACTATAATGGGGTATGTCTCTAGGGCTACTATTACAACCCTACTATAATGGGAGATGTCTCTAGGACTACTATTACAACCCTACTATAATGGGGGATATCTCTAGGACTACTATTACAACCCTACTACAATATGGGATGTCTCTAGGACTACTATTACAACCCTACTATAATGGGAGATGTCTCTAGGACTACTATTACAACACTACTATAATAGGGGATGTCTCTAGGACTACTATTACAACCCTACTATAATGTGGAATGTCTCTAGGACTACTATTACAACCCTACTATAATGGGGGATATCTCTAGGACTACTGTTACAACCCTACTATAATAGGGGATGTCTCTAGGACTACTATTACAACCCTACTATAATGGGAGATGTCTCTAGGACTACTATTACAACCCTACTATTATAGGGGATGTCTCTAGGACTACTATTACAACCCTACTATAATGGGAGATGTCTCTAGGACTACTATTACAACACTACTATAATAGGGGATGTCTGTAGGACTACTATTACAACCCTACTATAATGGGAGATGTCTCTAGGACTACTATTACAACCCTACTATAATAGGGGATGTCTCTAGGACTACTATTACAACACTACTATAATAGGGGATGTCTCTAGGGCTACTATTACAACCCTACTATAATGGGGGATGACTCTAGGGCTACTATTAAAACCCTACTATAATAGGGGATGTCTCTAAGGCTACTATTACAACCCTACTATAATAGGGAATGTCTTTAGGACTACTATTACAACCCTACTATAATGGGGGATGTCTCTAGGACTACTATTACAACCCTACTATAATGGGGGATGACTCTAGGGCTACTATTAAAACCCTACTATAATAGGGGATGTCTCTAAGACTACTATTACAACCCTACTATAATAGGGAATGTCTCTAGGACTACTATTACAACCCTACTATAATGGGGTATGTCTCTAGGGCTACTATTACAACCCTACTATAATGGGGTATGTCTCTAGGACTATTATTACAACCCAACTATAATGGGGTATGTCTCTAGGACTACTATTACAACCCTACTATAATGGGAGATGTCTCTAGGACTATTATTACAACCCTACTATAATAGGGGATGTCTCTAGGACTACTATTACAACCCTACTATAATGGGAGATGTCTCTAGGACTACTATTACAACGCTACTATAATAGGGGATGTCTCTAAGACTACTATTACAACCATACTATAATAGGGGATGTCTCTAGAACTACTATTACAACCCTACTATAATGGGGGATGTCTCTAGGACTACTATTACAACCCTACTATAATGGCGGATGTCTCTAGGACTACTATTACCACCCTACTATAATGGGGGATATCTCTAGGACTACTATTACAACACTACTATAATAGGGGATGTCTCTAGGACTACTATTACAACACTACTATAATGGGAAATGTCTCTAGGACTACTATTACAACCCTACTATAATAGGGGATGTCTCTAGAACTACTATTACAACCCTACTATAATGGGGATGTCTCTAGGGCTACTATTACAACCCTACTATAATGGGAGATGTCTCTAGGACTACTATTACAACCCTACTATAATGGGAGATGTCTCTAGGACTACTATTACAACCCTACTATAATGGGGTATGTCTCTAGGACTACTATTACAACCCTACTATAATGGGAGATGTCTATAGGACTACTATTACAACCCTACTATAATGGGGTATGTCTCTAGGACTACTATTACAACCCTACTATAATGGAGGATATCTCTAGGACTACTGTTACAACCCTACTATAATAGGGGATGTCTCTAGGACTACTATTACAACCCTACTATAATGGGAGATGTCTCTAGGACTACTATTACAACACTACTATAATAGGGGATGTCTCTAGGACTAATATTACAACCCTACTATAATGGGAGATGTCTCTAGGACTACTATTACAACCCTACTATAATGGAGGATGTCTCTAGGACTACTATTACAACCCTACTATAATAGGGGATGTCTCTAGGACTACTGTTACAACCCTACTATAATGGGAGATGTCTCTAGGACTACTATTACAACCCTACTATAATAGGAGATGTCTCTAGGACTACTTTTACAACCCTACTATAATGGAGGATGTCTCTAGGACTACTATTACAACCCTACTATAATAGGGGATGTCTCTAAGACTACTATTACAACCCTACTATAATGTGGTATGTCTCTAGGACTACTATTACAACCCTACTATAATGGGGTATGTCTCTAGGGCTACTATTACAACACTACTATAATGGGAGATGTCTCTAAGACTACTATTACAACCCTACTATAATGGGAGATGTCTCTAGGACTACTATTACAACCCTACTATAATGGGAGATGTCTCTAGGGCTACTATTACAACCCTACTATAATGGAGGATGTCTCTAGGACTACTATTACAACCCTACTATAATAGGGGATGTCTCTAGGACTACTATTACAACCCTACTATAATGGGGTATGTCTCTAGAACTACTATTACAACCCTACTATAATGGGGTATATCTCTAGGACTACTATTACAACACTACTATAATAGGGGATGTCTCTAGGACTACTATTACAACCCTACTATAATGGGAGATGTCTCTAGGACTACTATTACAACCCTACTATAATGGAGGATGTCTCTAGGACTACTATTACAACCCTACTATAATGGGGTACTATTACAGCCCTACTATAATGGGGGATATCTCTAGGACTACTGTTACAACCCTACTATAATAGGGGATGTCTCCAGGACTACTATTACAACCCTACTATAATGGGAGATGTCTCTAGGACTACTATTACAACACTACTATAATAGGGGATGTCTCTAGGACTACTATTACAACCCTACTATAATGGGAGATGTCTCTAGGACTACTATTACAACCCTACTATAATAGGGGATGTCTCTAGGACTACTATTACAACCCTACTATAATGGGGGATGTCTCTAGGACTACTATTACAACCCTAATATAATGGCGGATGTCTCTAGGACTAATATTACAACCCTATTATAATGGGGGATATCTCTAGGACTACTATTACAACACTACTATAATAGGGGATGTCTCTAGGACTACTATTACAACACTACTATAATGGGAGATGTCTCTAGGACTACTATTACAACCCTACTATAATGGGAGATGTCTCTAGGACTACTATTACAACCCTACTATAATGGGAGATGTCTCTAAGACTACTATTACAACCCTACTATAATGGGAGATGTCTATAGGACTACTATTACAACCCTACTATAATGGGGTATGTCTCTAGGACTACTATTACAACCCTACTATAATGGAGGATATCACTAGGACTACTGTTACAACCCTACTATAATAGGGGATGTCTCTAGGACTACTATTACAACCCTACTATAATGGGAGATGTCTCTAGGACTACTATTACAACACTACTATAATAGGGGATGTCTCTAGGACTAATATTACAACCCTACTATAATGGGAGATGTCTCTAGGACTACTATTACAACCCTACTATAATGGAGGATGTCTCTAGGACTACTATTACAACCCTACTATAATGGGAGATGTCTCTAGGACTACTATTACAACCCTACTATAATAGGAGATGTCTCTAGGACTACTTTTACAACCCTACTATAATGGAGGATGTCTCTAGGACTACTATTACAACCCTACTATAATAGGGGATGTCTCTAAGACTACTATTACAACCCTACTATAATGTGGTATGTCTCTAGGACTACTATTACAACCCTACTATAATGGGGTATGTCTCTAGGACTACTATTACAACACTACTATAATGGAGGATGTCTCTAGGACTACTATTACAACCCTACTATAATGGGAGATGTCTATAGGACTACTATTACAACCCTACTATAATAGGGGATGTCTCTAGGACTACTATTACAACCCTACTATAATGGAGGATGTCTCTAGGACTACTATTACAACCCTACTATAATGGGGTACTATTACAGCCCTACTATAATGGGGGATATCTCTAGGACTACTGTTACAACCCTACTATAATAGGGGATGTCTCTAGGACTACTATTACAACCCTACTATAATGGGAGATGTCTCTAGGACTACTATTACAACACTACTATAATAGGGGATGTCTCTAGGACTACTATTACAACCCTACTATAATGGGAGATGTCTCTAGGACTACTATTACAACCCTACTATAATAGGGGATGTCTCTAGGACTACTATTACAACCCTACTATAATGGGGGATGTCTCTAGGACTACTATTACAACCCTAATATAATGGCGGATGTCTCTAGGACTACTATTACAACCCTACTATAATGGGGGATATCTCTAGGACTACTATTACAACACTACTATAATAGGGGATGTCTCTAGGACTACTATTACAACACTACTATAATGGGAGATGTCTCTAGGACTACTATTACAACCCTACTATAATGGGAGATGTCTCTAGGACTACTATTACAACCCTACTATAATAGGGGATGTCTCTAGGACTACTATTACAACACTACTATAATGGGAGATGTCTCTAGGACTACTATTACAACCCTACTATAATAGGGGATGTCTCTAGAACTACTATTACAACCCTACTATAATGGGAGATGTCTCTAGGACTACTATTACAACCCTACTATAATGGAGGATGTCTCTAAAACTACTATTACAACCCTACTATAATGGGGTATGTCTCTAGGGCTACTATTACAACCCTACTATAATGGGAGATGTCTCTAGGACTACTATTACAACCCTACTATAATGGGGGATATCTCTAGGACTACTATTACAACCCTACTATATTGGAGGATGTCTCTAGGGCTACTATTACAACCCTACTATAATGGGAGATGTCTCTAAGACTACTATTACAACCCTACTATAATGGGAGATGTCTATAGGACTACTATTACAACCCTACTATAATGGGGTATGTCTCTAGGACTACTATTACAACCCTACTATAATGGAGGATATCTCTAGGACTACTGTTACAACCCTACTATAATAGGGGATGTCTCTAGGACTACTATTACAACCCTACTATAATGGGAGATGTCTCTAGGACTACTATTACAACACTACTATAATAGGGGATGTCTCTAGGACTAATATTACAACCCTACTATAATGGGAGATGACTCTAGGACTACTATTACAACCCTACTATAATAGGGGATGTCTCTAGGACTACTATTACAACCCTACTATAATGGGGGATGTCTCTAGGACTACTATTACAACCCTACTATAATGGAGGATGTCTCTTGGACTACTATTACAACCCTACTATAATAGGGGATGTCTCTAAGACTACTATTACAACCCTACTATAATGGGGTATGTCTCTAGGACTACTATTACAACACTACTATAATGGGGGATGTCTCTAGGACTACTATTACAACACTACTATAATGGGGGATGTCTCTAGGATTACTATTACAACCCTACTATAATAGGGGATGACTCTAGGACTACTATTACTACACTACTATAATGGGAGATGTCTCTAGGACTACTATTACAACCCTACTATAATAGGGGATGTCTCTAGAACTACTATTACAACCCTACTATAATGGGAGATGTATCTAGGACTACTATTACAACCCTACTATAATGGAGGATGTCTCTAGGACTACTATTACAACCCTACTATAATGGGGTATGTCTCTAGGGCTACTATTACAACACTACTATAATGGGAGATGTCTCTAAGACTACTATTACAACCCTACTATAATGGGAGATGTCTCTAGGACTACTATTACAACCCTACTATAATGGGAGATGTCTCTAGGGCTACTATTACAACCCTACTATAATGGAGGATGTCTCTAGGACTACTATTACAACCCTACTATAATAGGGGATGTCTCTAGGACTACTATTACAACCCTACTATAATGGGGGATGTCTCTAGAACTACTATTACAACCCTACTATAATGGGGTATATCTCTAGGACTACTATTACAACACTACTATAATAGGGGATGTCTCTAGGACTACTATTACAACCCTACTATAATGGGGTATGTCTCTAGGGCTACTATTATAATCCTACTATAATGAGGTATGTCTCTAGGGCTACTATTACAGCCCTACTATAATGGGGGATATCTCTTGGACTACTGTTACAACCCTACTATAATAGGGGATGTCTCTAGGACTACTATTACAACCCTACTATAATGGGAGATGTCTCTAGGACTACTATTACAACACTACTATAATAGGAGATGTCTCTAGGACTACTATTACAACCCTACTATAATGGGAGATGTCTCTAGGACTACTATTACGACCCTACTATAATAGGGGATGTCTCTAGGACTACTATTACAACCCTACTATAATGGGAGATGTCTCTAGGACTACTATTACAACCCTACTATAATAGGAGATGTCTCTAGGACTACTATTACAACCCTACTATAATGGAGGATGTCTCTAGGACTACTATTACAACCCTACTATAATGGGAGATGTCTCTAGGGCTACTATTACAACCCTACTCTAATGGGGGATGTCTCTAGGACTACTATTACAACCCTACTATAATGGGAGATGTCTCTAGGACTATTATTACAACCCTACTATAATAGGGGATGTCTCTAGGACTACTATTACAACCCTACTATAATGGGAGATGTCTCTAGGACTACTATTACAACCCTACTATAACGGAGGATGTCTCTAGGACTACTATTACAACCCTACTATAATAGGGGATGTCTCTAGGACTACTATTACAACCCTACTATAATGGGAGATGTCTCTAGGACTACTATTA
Organism: Eledone cirrhosa; assembly: GCA_964016885.1. NCBI lineage: Eukaryota > Metazoa > Mollusca > Cephalopoda > Octopoda > Eledonidae > Eledone > Eledone cirrhosa. The sequence goes on from OZ024740.1 coordinate 231,060,665, forward strand.
CAACCCTACTATAATAGAGGATGTCTCTAGGACTACTATTACAACCCTACTATAATAGAGGATGTCTCTAGGACTACTGTTACAACCCTACTATAATGGAGGATATCTCTAGGACTACTGTTACAACCCTACTATAATAGGGGATGTCTCTAGGACTACTATTACAACCCTACTATAATAGGGGATGTCTCTAGGACTACTATTACAACCCTACTATAATGGGAGATGTCTCTAGGACTACTATTACAACGCTACTATAATAGGGGATGTCTCTAAGACTACTATTACAACCATACTATAATAGGGGATATCTCTAGGACTACTGTTACAACCCTACTATAATAGGGCATGTCTCTAGGACTACTATTACAACCCTACTATAATAGGGGATGTCTCTAGGACTACTATTACAACCCTACTATAATGGGAGATGTCTCTAGGACTACTGTTACAACCCTACTATAATAGGGGATGTCTCTAGGGCTACTATTACAACCCTACTATAATGGGGGATGTCTCTAGGACTACAATTACAACCCTACTATAATAGGGGATGTCTCTAAGACTACTATTACAACCATACTATAATAGGGGATATCTCTAGGACTACTATTACAACCCTACTATAATGGCGGATGTCTCTAGGACTACTATTACAACCCTACTATAATGGGGTATGTCTCTAGGGCTACTATTACAACCCTACTATAATGGGAGATGTCTCTAGGACTACTATTACAACACTACTATAATAGGGGATGTCTCTAGGACTACTATTACAACCCTACTATAATAGGGGATGTCTCTAGGACTACTGTTACAACCCTACTATAATGGAGGATATCTCTAGGACTACTGTTACAACCCTACTATAATGGAGGATATCACTAGGACTACTATTACAACCCTACTATAATGGGAAATGTCTCTAGGATTACTATTACAACCCTACTATAATGGAGGATGTCTCTAGGACTACTATTACAACCCTACTATAATGGGAGATGTCTATAGGACTACTATTACAACCCTACTATAATAGGGGATGTCTCTAGGACTACTATTACAACCCTACTATAATAGGGGATGTCTCTAGGACTACTATTACAACCCTACTATAATGGGAGATGTCTCTAGGACTACTATTACAACCCTACTATAATGGGGTATGTCTCTAGGACTACTATTACAACACTACTATAATGGGGGATGTCTCTAGGACTACTATTACAACACTACTATAATGGGGGATGTCTCTAGGATTACTATTACAACCCTACTATAATAGGGGATGTCTCTAGGACTACTATTACTACACTACTATAATGGGAGATGTCTCTAGGACTACTATTACAACCCTACTATAATAGGGGATGTCTCTAGGACTATTATTACTACCCTACTATAATGGGGGATATCTCTAGGACTACTATTACAACCCTACTATAATGGGAGATGTCTCTAGGACTACCATTACAACCCTACTATAATAGGGGATGTCTCTAGGACTATTATTACAACCCTACTATAATGGGGTATATCTCTAGGGCTACTATTACAGCCCTACTATAATGGGGTACGTCTCTAGGACTACTATTACAACCCTACTATAATGGGGTATGTCTCTAGACACTACTATTACAACCCTACTATAATGGGGGATGTCTCTAGGACTATTATTACAACCCTACTATAATGGGGGATGTCTCTAGGACTACTATTACAACACTACTATAATGGGAGATGTCTCTAGGGCTACTATTACAACCCTACTATAATGGAGGATGTCTCTAGGACTACTATTACAACCCTACTATAATAGGGGATGTCTCTAGGACTACTATTACAACCCTACTATAATGGGGGATGTCTCTAGAACTACTATTACAACCCTACTATAATGGGGTATATCTCTAGGACTACTATTACAACACTACTATAATAGGGGATGTCTCTAGGACTACTATTACAACCCTACTATAATGGGGTATGTCTCTAGGGCTACTATTATAATCCTACTATAATGAGGTATGTCTCTAGGGCTACTATTACAGCCCTACTATAATGGGGGATATCTCTTGGACTACTGTTACAACCCTACTATAATAGGGGATGTCTCTAGGACTACTATTACAACCCTACTATAATGGGAGATGTCTCTAAGACTACTATTACAACACTACTATAATAGGAGATGTCTCTAGGACTACTATTACAACCCTACTATAATGGGAGATGTCTCTAGGACTACTATTACGACCCTACTATAATAGGGGATGTCTCTAGGACTACTATTACAACCCTACTATAATGGGAGATGTCTCTAGGACTACTATTACAACCCTACTATAATTGGAGATGTCTCTAAGACTACTATTACAACCCTACTATAATGGAGGATGTCTCTAGGACTACTATTACAACCCTACTATAATGGGAGATGTCTCTAGGGCTACTATTACAACCCTACTCTAATGGGGGATGTCTCTAGGACTACTATTACAACCCTACTATAATGGGAGATGTCTCTAGGACTATTATTACAACCCTACTATAATAGGGGATGTCTCTAGGACTACTATTACAACCCTACTATAATGGGAGATGTCTCTAGGACTACTATTACAACCCTACTATAACGGAGGATGTCTCTAGGACTACTATTACAACCCTACTATAATAGGGGATGTCTCTAGGACTACTATTACAACCCTACTATAATGGGAGATGTCTCTAGGACTACTATTACAACCCTACTATAATAGGGGATGTCTCTAGGACTACTATTACAACCCTACTATAATAGAGGATGTCTCTAGGACTACTGTTACAACCCTACTATAATGGAGGATATCTCTAGGACTACTGTTACAACCCTACTATAATAGGGGATGTCTCTAGGACTACTATTACAACCCTACTATAATAGGGGATGTCTCTAGGACTACTATTACAACCCTACTATAATGGGAGATGTCTCTAGGACTACTATTACAACGCTACTATAATAGGGGATGTCTCTAAGACTACTATTACAACCATACTATAATAGGGGATATCTCTAGGACTACTGTTACAACCCTACTATAATAGGGCATGTCTCTAGGACTACTATTACAACCCTACTATAATAGGGGATGTCTCTAGGACTACTATTACAACCCTACTATAATGGGAGATGTCTCTAGGACTACTGTTACAACCCTACTATAATAGGGGATGTCTCTAGGGCTACTATTACAACCCTACTATAATGGGGGATGTCTCTAGGACTACAATTACAACCCTACTATAATAGGGGATGTCTCTAAGACTACTATTACAACCATACTATAATAGGGGATATCTCTAGGACTACTATTACAACCCTACTATAATGGCGGATGTCTCTAGGACTACTATTACAACCCTACTATAATGGGGTATGTCTCTAGGGCTACTATTACAACCCTACTATAATGGGAGATGTCTCTAGGACTACTATTACAACACTACTATAATAGGGGATGTCTCTAGGACTACTATTACAACCCTACTATAATAGGGGATGTCTCTAGGACTACTGTTACAACCCTACTATAATGGAGGATATCTCTAGGACTACTGTTACAACCCTACTATAATGGAGGATATCACTAGGACTACTATTACAACCCTACTATAATGGGAAATGTCTCTAGGATTACTATTACAACCCTACTATAATGGAGGATGTCTCTAGGACTACTATTACAACCCTACTATAATGGGAGATGTCTATAGGACTACTATTACAACCCTACTATAATAGGGGATGTCTCTAGGACTACTATTACAACCCTACTATAATGGGAGATGTCTCTAGGACTACTATTACAACCCTACTATAATGGGGTATGTCTCTAGGACTACTATTACAACACTACTATAATGGGGGATGTCTCTAGGACTACTATTACAACACTACTATAATGGGGGATGTCTCTAGGATTACTATTACAACCCTACTATAATAGGGGATGTCTCTAGGACTACTATTACTACACTACTATAATGGGAGATGTCTCTAGGACTACTATTACAACCCTACTATAATGGGGTATATCTCTAGGGCTACTATTACAACCCTACTATAATGGGGTACGTCTCTAGGGCTACTATTACAGCCCTACTATAATGGGGTACGTCTCTAGGACTACTATTACAACCCTACTATAATGGGGTATGTCTCTAGGACTACTATTACAACCCTACTATAATGGGGGATGTCTCTAGGACTATTATTACAACCCTACTATAATGGGGGATGTCTCTAGGACTACTATTACAACCCTACTATAATGGGGGATGTCTCTAGGGCTACTATTACAACCCTACTATAATAGGGGATGTCTCTACGACTACTATTACAACCCTACTATAATGGGGGATATCTCTACGACTACTATTACAACACTATTATAATAGGGGATGTCTCTAGGACTACTATTACAACACTACTATAATGGGGGATGTCTCTAGGACTACTATTACAACCCTACTATAATAGGGGATGTCTCTAGGACTACTATTACAACACTACTATAATGGGAGATGTCTCTAGGACTACTATTACAACCCTACTATAATAGGGGATGTCCCTAGACCTACTATTACAACCCTATTATAATGGGAGATGTCTCTAGGACTACTATTACAACCCTACTATAATGGAGGATGTCTCTAGGACTACTATTACAACCCTACTATAATGGGGTATGTCTCTAGGGCTACTATTACAACCCTACTATAATGGGAGATGTCTCTAGGACTACTATTACAACCCTACTATAATGGGGGATATCTCTAGGACTACTATTACAACCCTACTACAATATGGGATGTCTCTAGGACTACTATTACAACCCTACTATAATGGGAGATGTCTCTAGGACTACTATTACAACACTACTATAATAGCGGATGTCTCTAGGACTAATATTACAACCCTACTATAATGGGAGATGACTCTAGGACTACTATTACAACCCTACTATAATAGGGGATGTCTCTAGGACTACTATTACAACCCTACTATAATGGGGGATGTCTCTAGGACTACTATTACAACCCTACTATAATGGAGGATGTCTCTAGGACTACTATTACAACCCTACTATAATAGGGGATGTCTCTAAGACTACTATTACAACCCTACTATAATGGGGTATGTCTCTAGGACTACTATTACAACACTACTATAATGGGGGATGTCTCTAGGACTACTATTACAACACTACTATAATGGGGGATGTCTCTAGGATTACTATTACAACCCTACTATAATAGGGGATGACTCTAGGACTACTATTACTACACTACTATAATGGGAGATGTCTCTAGGACTACTATTACAACCCTACTATAATAGGGGATGTCTCTAGAACTACTATTACAACCCTACTATAATGGGAGATGTATCTAGGACTACTATTACAACCCTACTATAATGGAGGATGTCTCTAGGACTATTATTACAACCCTACTATAATGGGGTATATCTCTAGGGCTACTATTACAACCCTACTATAATGGGGTATATCTCTAGGGCTACTATTACAACCCTACTATAATGGGGTACGTCTCTAGGGCTACTATTACAGCCCTACTATAATGGGGTACGTCTCTAGGACTACTATTACAACCCTACTATAATGGGGTATGTCTCTAGGACTACTATTACAACCCTACTATAATGGGGGATGTCTCTAGGACTATTATTACAACCCTACTATAATGGGGGATGTCTCTAGGACTACTATTACAACACTACTATAATGGGAGATGTCTCTAGGGCTACTATTACAACCCTACTATAATGGAGGATGTCTCTAGGACTACTATTACAACCCTACTATAATAGGGGATGTCTCTAGGACTACTATTACAACCCTACTATAATGGGGGATGTCTCTAGAACTACTATTACAACCCTACTATAATGGGGTATATCTCTAGGACTACTATTACAACACTACTATAATAGGGGATGTCTCTAGGACTACTATTACAACCCTACTATAATGGGGTATGTCTCTAGGGCTACTATTATAATCCTACTATAATGAGGTATGTCTCTAGGGCTACTATTACAGCCCTACTATAATGGGGGATATCTCTTGGACTACTGTTACAACCCTACTATAATAGGGGATGTCTCTAGGACTACTATTACAACCCTACTATAATGGGAGATGTCTCTAGGACTACTATTACAACACTACTATAATAGGAGATGTCTCTAGGACTACTATTACAACCCTACTATAATGGGAGATGTCTCTAGGACTACTATTACGACCCTACTATAATAGGGGATGTCTCTAGGACTACTATTACAACCCTACTATAATGGGAGATGTCTCTAGGACTACTATTACAACCCTACTATAATTGGAGATGTCTCTAGGACTACTATTACAACCCTACTATAATGGAGGATGTCTCTAGGACTACTATTACAACCCTACTATAATGGGAGATGTCTCTAGGGCTACTATTACAACCCTACTCTAATGGGGGATGTCTCTAGGACTACTATTACAACCCTACTATAATGGGAGATGTCTCTAGGACTATTATTACAACCCTACTATAATAGGGGATGTCTCTAGGACTACTATTACAACCCTACTATAATGGGAGATGTCTCTAGGACTACTATTACAACCCTACTATAACGGAGGATGTCTCTAGGACTACTATTACAACCCTACTATAATAGGGGATGTCTCTAGGACTACTATTACAACCCTACTATAATGGGAGATGTCTCTAGGACTACTATTACAACCCTACTATAATAGGGGATGTCTCTAGGACTACTATTACAACCCTACTATAATAGAGGATGTCTCTAGGACTACTGTTACAACCCTACTATAATGGAGGATATCTCTAGGACTACTGTTACAACCCTACTATAATAGGGGATGTCTCTAGGACTACTATTACAACCCTACTATAATAGGGGATGTCTCTAGGACTACTATTACAACCCTACTATAATGGGAGATGTCTCTAGGACTACTATTACAACGCTACTATAATAGGGGATGTCTCTAAGACTACTATTACAACCATACTATAATAGGGGATATCTCTAGGACTACTGTTACAACCCTACTATAATAGGGCATGTCTCTAGGACTACTATTACAACCCTACTATAATAGGGGATGTCTCTAGGACTACTATTACAACCCTACTATAATGGGAGATGTCTCTAGGACTACTGTTACAACCCTACTATAATAGGGGATGTCTCTAGGGCTACTATTACAACCCTACTATAATGGGGGATGTCTCTAGGACTACTATTACAACCCTACTATAATGGGAGATGTCTCTAGGACTACTGTTACAACCCTACTATAATAGGGGATGTCTCTAGGGCTACTATTACAACCCTACTATAATGGGGGATGTCTCTAGGACTACAATTACAACCCTACTATAATAGGGGATGTCTCTAAGACTACTATTACAACCATACTATAATAGGGGATGTCTCTAGGACTACTATTACAACACTACTATAATGGGAGATGTCTCTAGGACTACTATTACAACCCTACTATAATAGGGGATGTCCCTAGACCTACTATTACAACCCTATTATAATGGGAGATGTCTCTAGGACTACTATTACAACCCTACTATAATGGAGGATGTCTCTAGGACTACTATTACAACCCTACTATAATGGGGTATGTCTCTAGGGCTACTATTACAACCCTACTATAATGGGAGATGTCTCTAGGACTACTATTACAACCCTACTATAATGGGGGATATCTCTAGGACTACTATTACAACCCTACTACAATATGGGATGTCTCTAGGACTACTATTACAACCCTACTATAATGGGAGATGTCTCTAGGACTACTATTACAACACTACTATAATAGCGGATGTCTCTAGGACTAATATTACAACCCTACTATAATGGGAGATGACTCTAGGACTACTATTACAACCCTACTATAATAGGGGATGTCTCTAGGACTACTATTACAACCCTACTATAATGGGGGATGTCTCTAGGACTACTATTACAACCCTACTATAATGGAGGATGTCTCTAGGACTACTATTACAACCCTACTATAATAGGGGATGTCTCTAAGACTACTATTACAACCCTACTATAATGGGGTATGTCTCTAGGACTACTATTACAACACTACTATAATGGGGGATGTCTCTAGGACTACTATTACAACACTACTATAATGGGGGATGTCTCTAGGATTACTATTACAACCCTACTATAATAGGGGATGACTCTAGGACTACTATTACTACACTACTATAATGGGAGATGTCTCTAGGACTACTATTACAACCCTACTATAATAGGGGATGTCTCTAGAACTACTATTACAACCCTACTATAATGGGAGATGTATCTAGGACTACTATTACAACCCTACTATAATGGAGGATGTCTCTAGGACTATTATTACAACCCTACTATAATGGGGTATATCTCTAGGGCTACTATTACAACCCTACTATAATGGGGTACGTCTCTAGGGCTACTATTACAGCCCTACTATAATGGGGTACGTCTCTAGGACTACTATTACAACCCTACTATAATGGGGTATGTCTCTAGGACTACTATTACAACCCTACTATAATGGGGGATGTCTCTAGGACTATTATTACAACCCTACTATAATGGGGGATGTCTCTAGGACTACTATTACAACCCTACTATAATGGGGGATGTCTCTAGGGCTACTATTACAACCCTACTATAATAGGGGATGTCTCTAGGACTACTATTACAACCCTACTATAATGGGGGATGTCTCTACGACTACTATTACAACCCTACTATAATGGGGGATATCTCTAGGACTACTATTACAACCCTACTATAATGGGAGATGTCTCTAGGACTACTATTACAACCCTACTATAACGGAGGATGTCTCTAGGACTACTATTACAACCCTACTATAATAGGGGATGTCTCTAGGACTACTATTACAACCCTACTATAATGGGAGATGTCTCTAGGACTACTATTACAACACTACTATAATAGGGGATGTCTCTAGGACTACTATTACAACCCTACTATAATAGAGGATGTCTCTAGGACTACTGTTACAACCCTACTATAATGGAGGATATCTCTAGGACTACTGTTACAACCCTACTATAATAGGGGATGTCTCTAGGACTACTATTACAACCCTACTATAATAGGGGATGTCTCTAGGACTACTATTACAACCCTACTATAATGGGAGATGTCTCTAGGACTACTATTACAACGCTACTATAATAGGGGATGTCTCTAAGACTACTATTACAACCATACTATAATAGGGGATATCTCTAGGACTACTGTTACAACCCTACTATAATAGGGCATGTCTCTAGGACTACTATTACAACCCTACTATAATAGGGGATGTCTCTAGGACTACTATTACAACCCTACTATAATGGGAGATGTCTCTAGGACTACTGTTACAACCCTACTATAATAGGGGATGTCTCTAGGGCTACTATTACAACCCTACTATAATGGGGGATGTCTCTAGGACTACTATTACAACCCTACTATAATGGGAGATGTCTCTAGGACTACTGTTACAACCCTACTATAATAGGGGATGTCTCTAGGGCTACTATTACAACCCTACTATAATGGGGGATGTCTCTAGGACTACAATTACAACCCTACTATAATAGGGGATGTCTCTAAGACTACTATTACAACCATACTATAATAGGGGATGTCTCTAGGACTACTATTACAACACTACTATAATGGGAGATGTCTCTAGGACTACTATTACAACCCTACTATAATAGGGGATGTCCCTAGACCTACTATTACAACCCTATTATAATGGGAGATGTCTCTAGGACTACTATTACAACCCTACTATAATGGAGGATGTCTCTAGGACTACTATTACAACCCTACTATAATGGGGTATGTCTCTAGGGCTACTATTACAACCCTACTATAATGGGAGATGTCTCTAGGACTACTATTACAACCCTACTATAATGGGGGATATCTCTAGGACTACTATTACAACCCTACTACAATATGGGATGTCTCTAGGACTACTATTACAACCCTACTATAATGGGAGATGTCTCTAGGACTACTATTACAACACTACTATAATAGCGGATGTCTCTAGGACTAATATTACAACCCTACTATAATGGGAGATGACTCTAGGACTACTATTACAACCCTACTATAATAGGGGATGTCTCTAGGACTACTATTACAACCCTACTATAATGGGGGATGTCTCTAGGACTACTATTACAACCCTACTATAATGGAGGATGTCTCTAGGACTACTATTACAACCCTACTATAATAGGGGATGTCTCTAAGACTACTATTACAACCCTACTATAATGGGGTATGTCTCTAGGACTACTATTACAACACTACTATAATGGGGGATGTCTCTAGGACTACTATTACAACACTACTATAATGGGGGATGTCTCTAGGATTACTATTACAACCCTACTATAATAGGGGATGACTCTAGGACTACTATTACTACACTACTATAATGGGAGATGTCTCTAGGACTACTATTACAACCCTACTATAATAGGGGATGTCTCTAGAACTACTATTACAACCCTACTATAATGGGAGATGTATCTAGGACTACTATTACAACCCTACTATAATGGAGGATGTCTCTAGGACTATTATTACAACCCTACTATAATGGGGTATATCTCTAGGGCTACTATTACAACCCTACTATAATGGGGTACGTCTCTAGGGCTACTATTACAGCCCTACTATAATGGGGTACGTCTCTAGGACTACTATTACAACCCTACTATAATGGGGTATGTCTCTAGGACTACTATTACAACCCTACTATAATGGGGGATGTCTCTAGGACTATTATTACAACCCTACTATAATGGGGGATGTCTCTAGGACTACTATTACAACCCTACTATAATGGGGGATGTCTCTAGGGCTACTATTACAACCCTACTATAATAGGGGATGTCTCTAGGACTACTATTACAACCCTACTATAATGGGGGATGTCTCTACGACTACTATTACAACCCTACTATAATGGGGGATATCTCTACGACTACTATTACAACACTACTATAATAGGGGATGTCTCTAGGACTACTATTACAACACTACTATAATGGGGGATGTCTCTAGGACTACTATTACAACCCTACTATAATAGGGGATGTCTCTAGGACTACTATTACAACACTACTATAATGGGAGATGTCTCTAGGACTACTATTACAACCCTACTATAATAGGGGATGTCCCTAGACCTACTATTACAACCCTATTATAATGGGAGATGTCTCTAGGACTACTATTACAACCCTACTATAATGGAGGATGTCTCTAGGACTACTATTACAACCCTACTATAATGGGGTATGTCTCTAGGGCTACTATTACAACCCTACTATAATGGGAGATGTCTCTAGGACTACTATTACAACCCTACTATAATGGGGGATATCTCTAGGACTACTATTACAACCCTACTACAATATGGGATGTCTCTAGGACTACTATTACAACCCTACTATAATGGGAGATGTCTCTAGGACTACTATTACAACACTACTATAATAGGGGATGTCTCTAGGACTACTATTACAACCCTACTATAATGTGGAATGTCTCTAGGACTACTATTACAACCCTACTATAATGGGGGATATCTCTAGGACTACTGTTACAACCCTACTATAATAGGGGATGTCTCTAGGACTACTATTACAACCCTACTATAATGGGAGATGTCTCTAGGACTACTATTACAACCCTACTATTATAGGGGATGTCTCTAGGACTACTATTACAACCCTACTATAATGGGAGATGTCTCTAGGACTACTATTACAACACTACTATAATAGGGGATGTCTCTAGGACTACTATTACAACCCTACTATAATGGGAGATGTCTCTAGGACTACTATTACAACCCTACTATAATAGGGGATGTCTCTAGGACTACTATTACAACACTACTCTAATAGGGGATGTCTCTAGGGCTACTATTACAACCCTACTATAATGGGGGATGACTCTAGGGCTACTATTAAAACCCTACTATAATAGGGGATGTCTCTAAGGCTACTATTACAACCCTACTATAATAGGGAATGTCTTTAGGACTACTATTACAACCCTACTATAATGGGGGATGTCTCTAGGACTACTATTACAACCCTACTATAATGGGGGATGACTCTAGGGCTACTATTAAAACCCTACTATAATAGGGGATGTCTCTAAGACTACTATTACAACCCTACTATAATAGGGAATGTCTCTAGGACTACTATTACAACCCTACTATAATGGGGTATGTCTCTAGGGCTACTATTACAACCCTACTATAATGGGGTATGTCTCTAGGACTATTATTACAACCCAACTATAATGGGGTATGTCTCTAGGACTACTATTACAACCCTACTATAATGGGAGATGTCTCTAGGACTATTATTACAACCCTACTATAATAGGGGATGTCTCTAGGACTACTATTACAACCCTACTATAATGGGAGATGTCTCTAGGACTACTATTACAACGCTACTATAATAGGGGATGTCTCTAAGACTACTATTACAACCATACTATAATAGGGGATATCTCTAGGACTACTGTTACAACCCTACTATAATAGGGCATGTCTCTAGGACTACTATTACAACCCTACTATAATAGGGGATGTCTCTAGGACTACTATTACAACCCTACTATAATGGGAGATGTCTCTAGGACTACTGTTACAACCCTACTATAATAGGGGATGTCTCTAGGGCTACTATTACAACCCTACTATAATGGGGGATGTCTCTAGGACTACAATTACAACCCTACTATAATAGGGGATGTCTCTAAGACTACTATTACAACCATACTATAATAGGGGATATCTCTAGGACTACTATTACAACCCTACTATAATGGCGGATGTCTCTAGGACTACTATTACAACCCTACTATAATGGGGTATGTCTCTAGGGCTACTATTACAACCCTACTATAATGGGGTATGTCTCTAGGACTATTATTACAACCCAACTATAATGGGGTATGTCTCTAGGACTACTGTTACAACCCTATTATAATGGGGTATGTCTCTAGGGCTACTATTACAACCCTACTATAATGGGGGATGACTCTAGGGCTACTATTACAACCCTACTATAATAGGGGATGTCTCTAAGACTACTATTACAACCCTACTATAATAGGGAATGTCTCTAGGACTACTATTACAACCCTACTATAATGGGGGATGTCTCTAGGACTACTATTACAACCCTACTATAATGGCGGATGTCTCTAGGTCTACTATTACCACCCTACTATAATGGGGGTTATCTCTAGGACTACTATTACAACACTACTATAATAGGGGATGTCTCTAGGACTACTATTACAACACTACTATAATGGGAAATGTCTCTAGGACTACTATTACAACCCTACTATAATAGGGGATGTCTCTAGAACTACTATTACAACCCTACTATAATGGGGGATGTCTCTAGGACTACTATTACAACCCTACTATAATGAGGTATGTCTCTAGGGCTACTATTACAACCCTACTATAATGGGAGATGTCTCTAGGACTACTATTACAACCCTACTATAATGGGAGATGTCTCTAGGACTACTATTACAACCCTACTATAATGGGGTATGTCTCTAGGACTACTATTACAACCCTACTATAATGGGAGATGTCTCTAGGACTACTATTACAACCCTACTATAATGGAGGATGTCTCTAGGACTACTATTACAACCCTACTATAATGGGGTATGTCTCTAGGGCTACTATTACAACCCTACTATAATGGGAGATGTCTCTAGGACTACTATTACAACCCTACTATAATGGGAGATGTCTCTAGGACTACTATTACAACCCTACTATAATGGGGTATGTCTCTAGGACTACTATTACAACCCTACTATAATGGAGGATATCTCTAGGACTACTGTTACAACCCTACTATAATAGGGGATGTCTCTAGGACTACTATTACAACCCTACTATAATGGAGGATATCTCTAGGACTACTATTACAACCCTACTATAATGTGGAATGTCTCTAGGACTACTATTACAACCCTACTATAATGGGGGATATCTCTAGGACTACTGTTACAACCCTACTATAATAGGGGATGTCTCTAGGACTACTATTACAACCCTACTATAATGGGAGATGTCTCTAGGACTACTATTACAACCCTACTATTATAGGGGATGTCTCTAGGACTACTATTACAACCCTACTATAATGGGAGATGTCTCTAGGACTACTATTACAACACTACTATAATAGGGGATGTCTCTAGGACTACTATTACAACCCTACTATAATGGGAGATGTCTCTAGGACTACTATTACAACCCTACTATAATAGGGGATGTCTCTAGGACTACTATTACAACACTACTATAATAGGGGATGTCTCTAGGGCTACTATTACAACCCTACTATAATGGGGGATGACTCTAGGGCTACTATTAAAACCCTACTATAATAGGGGATGTCTCTAAGGCTACTATTACAACCCTACTATAATAGGGAATGTCTTTAGGACTACTATTACAACCCTACTATAATGGGGGATGTCTCTAGGACTACTATTACAACCCTACTATAATGGCGGATGTCTCTAGGACTACTATTACCACCCTACTATAATGGGGGATATCTCTAGGACTACTATTACAACACTACTATAATAGGGGATGTCTCTAGGACTACTATTACAACACTACTATAATGGGAAATGTCTCTAGGACTACTATTACAACCCTACTATAATAGGGGATGTCTCTAGAACTACTATTACAACCCTACTATAATGGGGATGTCTCTAGGGCTACTATTACAACCCTACTATAATGGGAGATGTCTCTAGGACTACTATTACAACCCTACTATAATGGGAGATGTCTCTAGGACTACTATTACAACCCTACTATAATGGGGTATGTCTCTAGGACTACTATTACAACCCTACTATAATGGGAGATGTCTATAGGACTACTATTACAACCCTACTATAATGGGGTATGTCTCTAGGACTACTATTACAACCCTACTATAATGGAGGATATCTCTAGGACTACTGTTACAACCCTACTATAATAGGGGATGTCTCTAGGACTACTATTACAACCCTACTATAATGGGAGATGTCTCTAGGACTACTATTACAACACTACTATAATAGGGGATGTCTCTAGGACTAATATTACAACCCTACTATAATGGGAGATGTCTCTAGGACTACTATTACAACCCTACTATAATGGAGGATGTCTCTAGGACTACTATTACAACCCTACTATAATAGGGGATGTCTCTAGGACTACTGTTACAACCCTACTATAATGGGAGATGTCTCTAGGACTACTATTACAACCCTACTATAATAGGAGATGTCTCTAGGACTACTTTTACAACCCTACTATAATGGAGGATGTCTCTAGGACTACTATTACAACCCTACTATAATAGGGGATGTCTCTAAGACTACTATTACAACCCTACTATAATGTGGTATGTCTCTAGGACTACTATTACAACCCTACTATAATGGGGTATGTCTCTAGGACTACTATTACAACACTACTATAATGGGGGATGTCTCTAGGACTACTATTACAACACTACTATAATGGGGGATGTCTCTAGGATTACTATTACAACCCTACTATAATAGGGGATGTCTCTAGGTCTACTATTACTACACTACTATAATGGGAGATGTCTCTAGGATTACTATTACAACCCTACTATAATAGGGGATGTCTCTAGAACTACTATTACAACCCTACTATAATGGGAGATGTCTCTAGGACTACTATTACAACCCTACTATAATGGAGGATGTCTCTAGGACTACTATTACAACCCTACTATAATGGGGTATGTCTCTAGGGCTACTATTACAACACTACTATAATGGGAGATGTCTCTAAGACTACTATTACAACCCTACTATAATGGGAGATGTCTCTAGGACTACTATTACAACCCTACTATAATGGGAGATGTCTCTAGGGCTACTATTACAACCCTACTATAATGGAGGATGTCTCTAGGACTACTATTACAACCCTACTATAATAGGGGATGTCTCTAGGACTACTATTACAACCCTACTATAATGGGGTATGTCTCTAGAACTACTATTACAACCCTACTATAATGGGGTATATCTCTAGGACTACTATTACAACACTACTATAATAGGGGATGTCTCTAGGACTACTATTACAACCCTACTATAATGGGAGATGTCTCTAGGACTACTATTACAACCCTACTATAATGGAGGATGTCTCTAGGACTACTATTACAACCCTACTATAATGGGGTACTATTACAGCCCTACTATAATGGGGGATATCTCTAGGACTACTGTTACAACCCTACTATAATAGGGGATGTCTCCAGGACTACTATTACAACCCTACTATAATGGGAGATGTCTCTAGGACTACTATTACAACACTACTATAATAGGGGATGTCTCTAGGACTACTATTACAACCCTACTATAATGGGAGATGTCTCTAGGACTACTATTACAACCCTACTATAATAGGGGATGTCTCTAGGACTACTATTACAACCCTACTATAATGGGGGATGTCTCTAGGACTACTATTACAACCCTAATATAATGGCGGATGTCTCTAGGACTAATATTACAACCCTATTATAATGGGGGATATCTCTAGGACTACTATTACAACACTACTATAATAGGGGATGTCTCTAGGACTACTATTACAACACTACTATAATGGGAGATGTCTCTAGGACTACTATTACAACCCTACTATAATGGGAGATGTTTCTAGGACTACTATTACAACCCTACTATAATGGGAGATGTCTCTAAGACTACTATTACAACCCTACTATAATGGGAGATGTCTATAGGACTACTATTACAACCCTACTATAATGGGGTATGTCTCTAGGACTACTATTACAACCCTACTATAATGGAGGATATCACTAGGACTACTGTTACAACCCTACTATAATAGGGGATGTCTCTAGGACTACTATTACAACCCTACTATAATGGGAGATGTCTCTAGGACTACTATTACAACACTACTATAATAGGGGATGTCTCTAGGACTAATATTACAACCCTACTATAATGGGAGATGTCTCTAGGACTACTATTACAACCCTACTATAATGGAGGATGTCTCTAGGACTACTATTACAACCCTACTATAATGGGAGATGTCTCTAGGACTACTATTACAACCCTACTATAATAGGAGATGTCTCTAGGACTACTTTTACAACCCTACTATAATGGAGGATGTCTCTAGGACTACTATTACAACCCTACTATAATAGGGGATGTCTCTAAGACTACTATTACAACCCTACTATAATGTGGTATGTCTCTAGGACTACTATTACAACCCTACTATAATGGGGTATGTCTCTAGGACTACTATTACAACACTACTATAATGGAGGATGTCTCTAGGACTACTATTACAACCCTACTATAATGGGAGATGTCTATAGGACTACTATTACAACCCTACTATAATAGGGGATGTCTCTAGGACTACTATTACAACCCTACTATAATGGAGGATGTCTCTAGGACTACTATTACAACCCTACTATAATGGGGTACTATTACAGCCCTACTATAATGGGGGATATCTCTAGGACTACTGTTACAACCCTACTATAATAGGGGATGTCTCTAGGACTACTATTACAACCCTACTATAATGGGAGATGTCTCTAGGACTACTATTACAACACTACTATAATAGGGGATGTCTCTAGGACTACTATTACAACCCTACTATAATGGGAGATGTCTCTAGGACTACTATTACAACCCTACTATAATAGGGGATGTCTCTAGGACTACTATTACAACCCTACTATAATGGGGGATGTCTCTAGGACTACTATTACAACCCTAATATAATGGCGGATGTCTCTAGGACTACTATTACAACCCTACTATAATGGGGGATATCTCTAGGACTACTATTACAACACTACTATAATAGGGGATGTCTCTAGGACTACTATTACAACACTACTATAATGGGAGATGTCTCTAGGACTACTATTACAACCCTACTATAATGGGAGATGTCTCTAGGACTACTATTACAACCCTACTATAATAGGGGATGTCTCTAGGACTACTATTACAACACTACTATAATGGGAGATGTCTCTAGGACTACTATTACAACCCTACTATAATAGGGGATGTCTCTAGAACTACTATTACAACCCTACTATAATGGGAGATGTCTCTAGGACTACTATTACAACCCTACTATAATGGAGGATGTCTCTAAAACTACTATTACAACCCTACTATAATGGGGTATGTCTCTAGGGCTACTATTACAACCCTACTATAATGGGAGATGTCTCTAGGACTACTATTACAACCCTACTATAATGGGGGATATCTCTAGGACTACTATTACAACCCTACTATATTGGAGGATGTCTCTAGGGCTACTATTACAACCCTACTATAATGGGAGATGTCTCTAAGACTACTATTACAACCCTACTATAATGGGAGATGTCTATAGGACTACTATTACAACCCTACTATAATGGGGTATGTCTCTAGGACTACTATTACAACCCTACTATAATGGAGGATATCTCTAGGACTACTGTTACAACCCTACTATAATAGGGGATGTCTCTAGGACTACTATTACAACCCTACTATAATGGGAGATGTCTCTAGGACTACTATTACAACACTACTATAATAGGGGATGTCTCTAGGACTAATATTACAACCCTACTATAATGGGAGATGACTCTAGGACTACTATTACAACCCTACTATAATAGGGGATGTCTCTAGGACTACTATTACAACCCTACTATAATGGGGGATGTCTCTAGGACTACTATTACAACCCTACTATAATGGAGGATGTCTCTAGGACTACTATTACAACCCTACTATAATAGGGGATGTCTCTAAGACTACTATTACAACCCTACTATAATGGGGTATGTCTCTAGGACTACTATTACAACACTACTATAATGGGGGATGTCTCTAGGACTACTATTACAACACTACTATAATGGGGGATGTCTCTAGGATTACTATTACAACCCTACTATAATAGGGGATGACTCTAGGACTACTATTACTACACTACTATAATGGGAGATGTCTCTAGGACTACTATTACAACCCTACTATAATAGGGGATGTCTCTAGAACTACTATTACAACCCTACTATAATGGGAGATGTATCTAGGACTACTATTACAACCCTACTATAATGGAGGATGTCTCTAGGACTACTATTACAACCCTACTATAATGGGGTATGTCTCTAGGGCTACTATTACAACACTACTATAATGGGAGATGTCTCTAAGACTACTATTACAACCCTACTATAATGGGAGATGTCTCTAGGACTACTATTACAACCCTACTATAATGGGAGATGTCTCTAGGGCTACTATTACAACCCTACTATAATGGAGGATGTCTCTAGGACTACTATTACAACCCTACTATAATAGGGGATGTCTCTAGGACTACTATTACAACCCTACTATAATGGGGGATGTCTCTAGAACTACTATTACAACCCTACTATAATGGGGTATATCTCTAGGACTACTATTACAACACTACTATAATAGGGGATGTCTCTAGGACTACTATTACAACCCTACTATAATGGGGTATGTCTCTAGGGCTACTATTATAATCCTACTATAATGAGGTATGTCTCTAGGGCTACTATTACAGCCCTACTATAATGGGGGATATCTCTTGGACTACTGTTACAACCCTACTATAATAGGGGATGTCTCTAGGACTACTATTACAACCCTACTATAATGGGAGATGTCTCTAGGACTACTATTACAACACTACTATAATAGGAGATGTCTCTAGGACTACTATTACAACCCTACTATAATGGGAGATGTCTCTAGGACTACTATTACGACCCTACTATAATAGGGGATGTCTCTAGGACTACTATTACAACCCTACTATAATGGGAGATGTCTCTAGGACTACTATTACAACCCTACTATAATAGGAGATGTCTCTAGGACTACTATTACAACCCTACTATAATGGAGGATGTCTCTAGGACTACTATTACAACCCTACTATAATGGGAGATGTCTCTAGGGCTACTATTACAACCCTACTCTAATGGGGGATGTCTCTAGGACTACTATTACAACCCTACTATAATGGGAGATGTCTCTAGGACTATTATTACAACCCTACTATAATAGGGGATGTCTCTAGGACTACTATTACAACCCTACTATAATGGGAGATGTCTCTAGGACTACTATTACAACCCTACTATAACGGAGGATGTCTCTAGGACTACTATTACAACCCTACTATAATAGGGGATGTCTCTAGGACTACTATTACAACCCTACTATAATGGGAGATGTCTCTAGGACTACTATTACAACCCTACTATAATAGGGGATGTCTCTAGGACTACTATTACAACCCTACTATAATAGAGGATGTCTCTAGGACTACTGTTACAACCCTACTATAATGGAGGATATCTCTAGGACTACTGTTACAACCCTACTATAATAGGGGATGTCTCTAGGACTACTATTACAACCCTACTATAATAGGGGATGTCTCTAGGACTACTATTACAACCCTACTATAATGGGAGATGTCTCTAGGACTACTATTACAACGCTACTATAATAGGGGATGTCTCTAAGACTACTATTACAACCATACTATAATAGGGGATATCTCTAGGACTACTGTTACAACCCTACTATAATAGGGCATGTCTCTAGGACTACTATTACAACCCTACTATAATAGGGGATGTCTCTAGGACTACTATTACAACCCTACTATAATGGGAGATGTCTCTAGGACTACTGTTACAACCCTACTATAATAGGGGATGTCTCTAGGGCTACTATTACAACCCTACTATAATGGGGGATGTCTCTAGGACTACAATTACAACCCTACTATAATAGGGGATGTCTCTAAGACTACTATTACAACCATACTATAATAGGGGATATCTCTAGGACTACTATTACAACCCTACTATAATGGCGGATGTCTCTAGGACTACTATTACAACCCTACTATAATGGGGTATGTCTCTAGGGCTACTATTACAACCCTACTATAATGGGAGATGTCTCTAGGACTACTATTACAACACTACTATAATAGGGGATGTCTCTAGGACTACTATTACAACCCTACTATAATAGGGGATGTCTCTAGGACTACTGTTACAACCCTACTATAATGGAGGATATCTCTAGGACTACTGTTACAACCCTACTATAATGGAGGATATCACTAGGACTACTATTACAACCCTACTATAATGGGAAATGTCTCTAGGATTACTATTACAACCCTACTATAATGGAGGATGTCTCTAGGACTACTATTACAACCCTACTATAATGGGAGATGTCTATAGGACTACTATTACAAACCTACTATAATAGGGGATGTCTCTAGGACTACTATTACAACCCTACTATAATAGGGGATGTCTCTAGGACTACTATTACAACCCTACTATAATGGGAGATGTCTCTAGGACTACTATTACAACCCTACTATAATGGGGTATGTCTCTAGGACTACTATTACAACACTACTATAATGGGGGATGTCTCTAGGACTACTATTACAACACTACTATAATGGGGGATGTCTCTAGGATTACTATTACAACCCTACTATAATAGGGGATGTCTCTAGGACTACTATTACTACACTACTATAATGGGAGATGTCTCTAGGACTACTATTACAACCCTACTATAATAGGGGATGTCTCTAGGACTATTATTACTACCCTACTATAATGGGGGATATCTCTAGGACTACTATTACAACCCTACTATAATGGGAGATGTCTCTAGGACTACCATTACAACCCTACTATAATAGGGGATGTCTCTAGGACTATTATTACAACCCTACTATAATGGGGTATATCTCTAGGGCTACTATTACAACCCTACTATAATGGGGTACGTCTCTAGGGCTACTATTACAGCCCTACTATAATGGGGTACGTCTCTAGGACTACTATTACAACCCTACTATAATGGGGTATGTCTCTAGGACTACTATTACAACCCTACTATAATGGGGGATGTCTCTAGGACTATTATTACAACCCTACTATAATGGGGGATGTCTCTAGGACTACTATTACAACACTACTATAATGGGAGATGTCTCTAGGGCTACTATTACAACCCTACTATAATGGAGGATGTCTCTAGGACTACTATTACAACCCTACTATAATAGGGGATGTCTCTAGGACTACTATTACAACCCTACTATAATGGGGGATGTCTCTAGAACTACTATTACAACCCTACTATAATGGGGTATATCTCTAGGACTACTATTACAACACTACTATAATAGGGGATGTCTCTAGGACTACTATTACAACCCTACTATAATGGGGTATGTCTCTAGGGCTACTATTATAATCCTACTATAATGAGGTATGTCTCTAGGGCTACTATTACAGCCCTACTATAATGGGGGATATCTCTTGGACTACTGTTACAACCCTACTATAATAGGGGATGTCTCTAGGACTACTATTACAACCCTACTATAATGGGAGATGTCTCTAGGACTACTATTACAACACTACTATAATAGGAGATGTCTCTAGGACTACTATTACAACCCTACTATAATGGGAGATGTCTCTAGGACTACTATTACGACCCTACTATAATAGGGGATGTCTCTAGGACTACTATTACAACCCTACTATAATGGGAGATGTCTCTAGGACTACTATTACAACCCTACTATAATTGGAGATGTCTCTAGGACTACTATTACAACCCTACTATAATGGAGGATGTCTCTAGGACTACTATTACAACCCTACTATAATGGGAGATGTCTCTAGGGCTACTATTACAACCCTACTCTAATGGGGGATGTCTCTAGGACTACTATTACAACCCTACTATAATGGGAGATGTCTCTAGGACTATTATTACAACCCTACTATAATAGGGGATGTCTCTAGGACTACTATTACAACCCTACTATAATGGGAGATGTCTCTAGGACTACTATTACAACCCTACTATAACGGAGGATGTCTCTAGGACTACTATTACAACCCTACTATAATAGGGGATGTCTCTAGGACTACTATTACAACCCTACTATAATGGGAGATGTCTCTAGGACTACTATTACAACCCTACTATAATAGGGGATGTCTCTAGGACTACTATTACAACCCTACTATAATAGAGGATGTCTCTAGGACTACTGTTACAACCCTACTATAATGGAGGATATCTCTAGGACTACTGTTACAACCCTACTATAATAGGGGATGTCTCTAGGACTACTATTACAACCCTACTATAATAGGGGATGTCTCTAGGACTACTATTACAACCCTACTATAATGGGAGATGTCTCTAGGACTACTATTACAACGCTACTATAATAGGGGATGTCTCTAAGACTACTATTACAACCATACTATAATAGGGGATATCTCTAGGACTACTGTTACAACCCTACTATAATAGGGCATGTCTCTAGGACTACTATTACAACCCTACTATAATAGGGGATGTCTCTAGGACTACTATTACAACCCTACTATAATGGGAGATGTCTCTAGGACTACTGTTACAACCCTACTATAATAGGGGATGTCTCTAGGGCTACTATTACAACCCTACTATAATGGGGGATGTCTCTAGGACTACAATTACAACCCTACTATAATAGGGGATGTCTCTAAGACTACTATTACAACCATACTATAATAGGGGATATCTCTAGGACTACTATTACAACCCTACTATAATGGCGGATGTCTCTAGGACTACTATTACAACCCTACTATAATGGGGTATGTCTCTAGGACTACTATTACAACACTACTATAATGGGGGATGTCTCTAGGACTACTATTACAACACTACTATAATGGGGGATGTCTCTAGGATTACTATTACAACCCTACTATAATAGGGGATGACTCTAGGACTACTATTACTACACTACTATAATGGGAGATGTCTCTAGGACTACTATTACAACCCTACTATAATAGGGGATGTCTCTAGAACTACTATTACAACCCTACTATAATGGGAGATGTATCTAGGACTACTATTACAACCCTACTATAATGGAGGATGTCTCTAGGACTACTATTACAACCCTACTATAATGGGGTATGTCTCTAGGGCTACTATTACAACACTACTATAATGGGAGATGTCTCTAAGACTACTATTACAACCCTACTATAATGGGAGATGTCTCTAGGACTACTATTACAACCCTACTATAATGGGAGATGTCTCTAGGGCTACTATTACAACCCTACTATAATGGAGGATGTCTCTAGGACTACTATTACAACCCTACTATAATAGGGGATGTCTCTAGGACTACTATTACAACCCTACTATAATGGGGGATGTCTCTAGAACTACTATTACAACCCTACTATAATGGGGTATATCTCTAGGACTACTATTACAACACTACTATAATAGGGGATGTCTCTAGGACTACTATTACAACCCTACTATAATGGGGTATGTCTCTAGGGCTACTATTATAATCCTACTATAATGAGGTATGTCTCTAGGGCTACTATTACAGCCCTACTATAATGGGGGATATCTCTTGGACTACTGTTACAACCCTACTATAATAGGGGATGTCTCTAGGACTACTATTACAACCCTACTATAATGGGAGATGTCTCTAGGACTACTATTACAACACTACTATAATAGGAGATGTCTCTAGGACTACTATTACAACCCTACTATAATGGGAGATGTCTCTAGGACTACTATTACGACCCTACTATAATAGGGGATGTCTCTAGGACTACTATTACAACCCTACTATAATGGGAGATGTCTCTAGGACTACTATTACAACCCTACTATAATAGGAGATGTCTCTAGGACTACTATTACAACCCTACTATAATGGAGGATGTCTCTAGGACTACTATTACAACCCTACTATAATGGGAGATGTCTCTAGGGCTACTATTACAACCCTACTCTAATGGGGGATGTCTCTAGGACTACTATTACAACCCTACTATAATGGGAGATGTCTCTAGGACTATTATTACAACCCTACTATAATAGGGGATGTCTCTAGGACTACTATTACAACCCTACTATAATGGGAGATGTCTCTAGGACTACTATTACAACCCTACTATAACGGAGGATGTCTCTAGGACTACTATTACAACCCTACTATAATAGGGGATGTCTCTAGGACTACTATTACAACCCTACTATAATGGGAGATGTCTCTAGGACTACTATTACAACCCTACTATAATAGGGGATGTCTCTAGGACTACTATTACAACCCTACTATAATAGAGGATGTCTCTAGGACTACTGTTACAACCCTACTATAATGGAGGATATCTCTAGGACTACTGTTACAACCCTACTATAATAGGGGATGTCTCTAGGACTACTATTACAACCCTACTATAATAGGGGATGTCTCTAGGACTACTATTACAACCCTACTATAATGGGAGATGTCTCTAGGACTACTATTACAACGCTACTATAATAGGGGATGTCTCTAAGACTACTATTACAACCATACTATAATAGGGGATATCTCTAGGACTACTGTTACAACCCTACTATAATAGGGCATGTCTCTAGGACTACTATTACAACCCTACTATAATAGGGGATGTCTCTAGGACTACTATTACAACCCTACTATAATGGGAGATGTCTCTAGGACTACTGTTACAACCCTACTATAATAGGGGATGTCTCTAGGGCTACTATTACAACCCTACTATAATGGGGGATGTCTCTAGGACTACAATTACAACCCTACTATAATAGGGGATGTCTCTAAGACTACTATTACAACCATACTATAATAGGGGATATCTCTAGGACTACTATTACAACCCTACTATAATGGCGGATGTCTCTAGGACTACTATTACAACCCTACTATAATGGGGTATGTCTCTAGGGCTACTATTACAACCCTACTATAATGGGAGATGTCTCTAGGACTACTATTACAACACTACTATAATAGGGGATGTCTCTAGGACTACTATTACAACCCTACTATAATAGGGGATGTCTCTAGGACTACTGTTACAACCCTACTATAATGGAGGATATCTCTAGGACTACTGTTACAACCCTACTATAATGGAGGATATCACTAGGACTACTATTACAACCCTACTATAATGGGAAATGTCTCTAGGATTACTATTACAACCCTACTATAATGGAGGATGTCTCTAGGACTACTATTACAACCCTACTATAATGGGAGATGTCTATAGGACTACTATTACAAACCTACTATAATAGGGGATGTCTCTAGGACTACTATTACAACCCTACTATAATAGGGGATGTCTCTAGGACTACTATTACAACCCTACTATAATGGGAGATGTCTCTAGGACTACTATTACAACCCTACTATAATGGGGTATGTCTCTAGGACTACTATTACAACACTACTATAATGGGGGATGTCTCTAGGACTACTATTACAACACTACTATAATGGGGGATGTCTCTAGGATTACTATTACAACCCTACTATAATAGGGGATGTCTCTAGGACTACTATTACTACACTACTATAATGGGAGATGTCTCTAGGACTACTATTACAACCCTACTATAATAGGGGATGTCTCTAGGACTATTATTACTACCCTACTATAATGGGGGATATCTCTAGGACTACTATTACAACCCTACTATAATGGGAGATGTCTCTAGGACTACCATTACAACCCTACTATAATAGGGGATGTCTCTAGGACTATTATTACAACCCTACTATAATGGGGTATATCTCTAGGGCTACTATTACAACCCTACTATAATGGGGTACGTCTCTAGGGCTACTATTACAGCCCTACTATAATGGGGTACGTCTCTAGGACTACTATTACAACCCTACTATAATGGGGTATGTCTCTAGGACTACTATTACAACCCTACTATAATGGGGGATGTCTCTAGGACTATTATTACAACCCTACTATAATGGGGGATGTCTCTAGGACTACTATTACAACACTACTATAATGGGAGATGTCTCTAGGGCTACTATTACAACCCTACTATAATGGAGGATGTCTCTAGGACTACTATTACAACCCTACTATAATAGGGGATGTCTCTAGGACTACTATTACAACCCTACTATAATGGGGGATGTCTCTAGAACTACTATTACAACCCTACTATAATGGGGTATATCTCTAGGACTACTATTACAACACTACTATAATAGGGGATGTCTCTAGGACTACTATTACAACCCTACTATAATGGGGTATGTCTCTAGGGCTACTATTATAATCCTACTATAATGAGGTATGTCTCTAGGGCTACTATTACAGCCCTACTATAATGGGGGATATCTCTTGGACTACTGTTACAACCCTACTATAATAGGGGATGTCTCTAGGACTACTATTACAACCCTACTATAATGGGAGATGTCTCTAGGACTACTATTACAACACTACTATAATAGGAGATGTCTCTAGGACTACTATTACAACCCTACTATAATGGGAGATGTCTCTAGGACTACTATTACGACCCTACTATAATAGGGGATGTCTCTAGGACTACTATTACAACCCTACTATAATGGGAGATGTCTCTAGGACTACTATTACAACCCTACTATAATTGGAGATGTCTCTAGGACTACTATTACAACCCTACTATAATGGAGGATGTCTCTAGGACTACTATTACAACCCTACTATAATGGGAGATGTCTCTAGGGCTACTATTACAACCCTACTCTAATGGGGGATGTCTCTAGGACTACTATTACAACCCTACTATAATGGGAGATGTCTCTAGGACTATTATTACAACCCTACTATAATAGGGGATGTCTCTAGGACTACTATTACAACCCTACTATAATGGGAGATGTCTCTAGGACTACTATTACAACCCTACTATAACGGAGGATGTCTCTAGGACTACTATTACAACCCTACTATAATAGGGGATGTCTCTAGGACTACTATTACAACCCTACTATAATGGGAGATGTCTCTAGGACTACTATTACAACCCTACTATAATAGGGGATGTCTCTAGGACTACTATTACAACCCTACTATAATAGAGGATGTCTCTAGGACTACTGTTACAACCCTACTATAATGGAGGATATCTCTAGGACTACTGTTACAACCCTACTATAATAGGGGATGTCTCTAGGACTACTATTACAACCCTACTATAATAGGGGATGTCTCTAGGACTACTATTACAACCCTACTATAATGGGAGATGTCTCTAGGACTACTATTACAACGCTACTATAATAGGGGATGTCTCTAAGACTACTATTACAACCATACTATAATAGGGGATATCTCTAGGACTACTGTTACAACCCTACTATAATAGGGCATGTCTCTAGGACTACTATTACAACCCTACTATAATAGGGGATGTCTCTAGGACTACTATTACAACCCTACTATAATGGGAGATGTCTCTAGGACTACTGTTACAACCCTACTATAATAGGGG
This sequence comes from Eledone cirrhosa, assembly GCA_964016885.1. Taxonomy (NCBI): domain Eukaryota; kingdom Metazoa; phylum Mollusca; class Cephalopoda; order Octopoda; family Eledonidae; genus Eledone; species Eledone cirrhosa. The sequence continues at coordinate 231,089,439 of OZ024740.1, forward strand.
ATGTCTCTAGGGCTACTATTACAACCCTACTATAATGGGGGATGTCTCTAGGACTACAATTACAACCCTACTATAATAGGGGATGTCTCTAAGACTACTATTACAACCATACTATAATAGGGGATATCTCTAGGACTACTATTACAACCCTACTATAATGGCGGATGTCTCTAGGACTACTATTACAACCCTACTATAATGGGGTATGTCTCTAGGGCTACTATTACAACCCTACTATAATGGGAGATGTCTCTAGGACTACTATTACAACACTACTATAATAGGGGATGTCTCTAGGACTACTATTACAACCCTACTATAATAGGGGATGTCTCTAGGACTACTGTTACAACCCTACTATAATGGAGGATATCTCTAGGACTACTGTTACAACCCTACTATAATGGAGGATATCACTAGGACTACTATTACAACCCTACTATAATGGGAAATGTCTCTAGGATTACTATTACAACCCTACTATAATGGAGGATGTCTCTAGGACTACTATTACAACCCTACTATAATGGGAGATGTCTATAGGACTACTATTACAACCCTACTATAATAGGGGATGTCTCTAGGACTACTATTACAACCCTACTATAATGGGAGATGTCTCTAGGACTACTATTACAACCCTACTATAATGGGGTATGTCTCTAGGACTACTATTACAACACTACTATAATGGGGGATGTCTCTAGGACTACTATTACAACACTACTATAATGGGGGATGTCTCTAGGTTTACTATTACAACCCTACTATAATAGGGGATGTCTCTAGGACTACTATTACTACACTACTATAATGGGAGATGTCTCTAGGACTACTATTACAACCCTACTATAATGGGGTATATCTCTAGGGCTACTATTACAACCCTACTATAATGGGGTACGTCTCTAGGGCTACTATTACAGCCCTACTATAATGGGGTACGTCTCTAGGACTACTATTACAACCCTACTATAATGGGGTATGTCTCTAGGACTACTATTACAACCCTACTATAATGGGGGATGTCTCTAGGACTATTATTACAACCCTACTATAATGGGGGATGTCTCTAGGACTACTATTACAACCCTACTATAATGGGGGATGTCTCTAGGGCTACTATTACAACCCTACTATAATAGGGGATGTCTCTAGGACTACTATTACAACCCTACTATAATGGGGGATGTCTCTACGACTACTATTACAACCCTACTATAATGGGGGATATCTCTACGACTACTATTACAACACTACTATAATAGGGGATGTCTCTAGGACTACTATTACAACACTACTATAATGGGGGATGTCTCTAGGACTACTATTACAACCCTACTATAATAGGGGATGTCTCTAGGACTACTATTACAACACTACTATAATGGGAGATGTCTCTAGGACTACTATTACAACCCTACTATAATAGGGGATGTCCCTAGACCTACTATTACAACCCTATTATAATGGGAGATGTCTCTAGGACTACTATTACAACCCTACTATAATGGAGGATGTCTCTAGGACTACTATTACAACCCTACTATAATGGGGTATGTCTCTAGGGCTACTATTACAACCCTACTATAATGGGAGATGTCTCTAGGACTACTATTACAACCCTACTATAATGGGGGATATCTCTAGGACTACTATTACAACCCTACTACAATATGGGATGTCTCTAGGACTACTATTACAACCCTACTATAATGGGAGATGTCTCTAGGACTACTATTACAACACTACTATAATAGCGGATGTCTCTAGGACTAATATTACAACCCTACTATAATGGGAGATGACTCTAGGACTACTATTACAACCCTACTATAATAGGGGATGTCTCTAGGACTACTATTACAACCCTACTATAATGGGGGATGTCTCTAGGACTACTATTACAACCCTACTATAATGGAGGATGTCTCTAGGACTACTATTACAACCCTACTATAATAGGGGATGTCTCTAAGACTACTATTACAACCCTACTATAATGGGGTATGTCTCTAGGACTACTATTACAACACTACTATAATGGGGGATGTCTCTAGGACTACTATTACAACACTACTATAATGGGGGATGTCTCTAGGATTACTATTACAACCCTACTATAATAGGGGATGACTCTAGGACTACTATTACTACACTACTATAATGGGAGATGTCTCTAGGACTACTATTACAACCCTACTATAATAGGGGATGTCTCTAGAACTACTATTACAACCCTACTATAATGGGAGATGTATCTAGGACTACTATTACAACCCTACTATAATGGAGGATGTCTCTAGGACTATTATTACAACCCTACTATAATGGGGTATATCTCTAGGGCTACTATTACAACCCTACTATAATGGGGTATATCTCTAGGGCTACTATTACAACCCTACTATAATGGGGTACGTCTCTAGGGCTACTATTACAGCCCTACTATAATGGGGTACGTCTCTAGGACTACTATTACAACCCTACTATAATGGGGTATGTCTCTAGGACTACTATTACAACCCTACTATAATGGGGGATGTCTCTAGGACTATTATTACAACCCTACTATAATGGGGGATGTCTCTAGGACTACTATTACAACACTACTATAATGGGAGATGTCTCTAGGGCTACTATTACAACCCTACTATAATGGAGGATGTCTCTAGGACTACTATTACAACCCTACTATAATAGGGGATGTCTCTAGGACTACTATTACAACCCTACTATAATGGGGGATGTCTCTAGAACTACTATTACAACCCTACTATAATGGGGTATATCTCTAGGACTACTATTACAACACTACTATAATAGGGGATGTCTCTAGGACTACTATTACAACCCTACTATAATGGGGTATGTCTCTAGGGCTACTATTATAATCCTACTATAATGAGGTATGTCTCTAGGGCTACTATTACAGCCCTACTATAATGGGGGATATCTCTTGGACTACTGTTACAACCCTACTATAATAGGGGATGTCTCTAGGACTACTATTACAACCCTACTATAATGGGAGATGTCTCTAGGACTACTATTACAACACTACTATAATAGGAGATGTCTCTAGGACTACTATTACAACCCTACTATAATGGGAGATGTCTCTAGGACTACTATTACGACCCTACTATAATAGGGGATGTCTCTAGGACTACTATTACAACCCTACTATAATGGGAGATGTCTCTAGGACTACTATTACAACCCTACTATAATTGGAGATGTCTCTAGGACTACTATTACAACCCTACTATAATGGAGGATGTCTCTAGGACTACTATTACAACCCTACTATAATGGGAGATGTCTCTAGGGCTACTATTACAACCCTACTCTAATGGGGGATGTCTCTAGGACTACTATTACAACCATACTATAATAGGGGATATCTCTAGGACTACTGTTACAACCCTACTATAATAGGGGATGTCTCTAGGACTACTATTACAACCCTACTATAATAGGGGATGTCTCTAGGACTACTATTACAACCCTACTATAATGGGAGATGTCTCTAGGACTACTATTACAACGCTACTATAATAGGGGATGTCTCTAAGACTACTATTACAACCATACTATAATAGGGGATATCTCTAGGACTACTGTTACAACCCTACTATAATAGGGCATGTCTCTAGGACTACTATTACAACCCTACTATAATAGGGGATGTCTCTAGGACTACTATTACAACCCTACTATAATGGGAGATGTCTCTAGGACTACTGTTACAACCCTACTATAATAGGGGATGTCTCTAGGGCTACTATTACAACCCTACTATAATGGGGGATGTCTCTAGGACTACTATTACAACACTACTATAATGGGAGATGTCTCTAGGACTACTGTTACAACCCTACTATAATAGGGGATGTCTCTAGGGCTACTATTACAACCCTACTATAATGGGGGATGTCTCTAGGACTACAATTACAACCCTACTATAATAGGGGATGTCTCTAAGACTACTATTACAACCATACTATAATAGGGGATGTCTCTAGGACTACTATTACAACACTACTATAATGGGAGATGTCTCTAGGACTACTATTACAACCCTACTATAATAGGGGATGTCCCTAGACCTACTATTACAACCCTATTATAATGGGAGATGTCTCTAGGACTACTATTACAACCCTACTATAATGGAGGATGTCTCTAGGACTACTATTACAACCCTACTATAATGGGGTATGTCTCTAGGGCTACTATTACAACCCTACTATAATGGGAGATGTCTCTAGGACTACTATTACAACCCTACTATAATGGGGGATATCTCTAGGACTACTATTACAACCCTACTACAATATGGGATGTCTCTAGGACTACTATTACAACCCTACTATAATGGGAGATGTCTCTAGGACTACTATTACAACACTACTATAATAGCGGATGTCTCTAGGACTAATATTACAACCCTACTATAATGGGAGATGACTCTAGGACTACTATTACAACCCTACTATAATAGGGGATGTCTCTAGGACTACTATTACAACCCTACTATAATGGGGGATGTCTCTAGGACTACTATTACAACCCTACTATAATGGAGGATGTCTCTAGGACTACTATTACAACCCTACTATAATAGGGGATGTCTCTAAGACTACTATTACAACCCTACTATAATGGGGTATGTCTCTAGGACTACTATTACAACACTACTATAATGGGGGATGTCTCTAGGACTACTATTACAACACTACTATAATGGGGGATGTCTCTAGGATTACTATTACAACCCTACTATAATAGGGGATGACTCTAGGACTACTATTACTACACTACTATAATGGGAGATGTCTCTAGGACTACTATTACAACCCTACTATAATAGGGGATGTCTCTAGAACTACTATTACAACCCTACTATAATGGGAGATGTATCTAGGACTACTATTACAACCCTACTATAATGGAGGATGTCTCTAGGACTATTATTACAACCCTACTATAATGGGGTATATCTCTAGGGCTACTATTACAACCCTACTATAATGGGGTACGTCTCTAGGGCTACTATTACAGCCCTACTATAATGGGGTACGTCTCTAGGACTACTATTACAACCCTACTATAATGGGGGATGTCTCTAGGACTATTATTACAACCCTACTATAATGGGGGATGTCTCTAGGACTACTATTACAACCCTACTATAATGGGGGATGTCTCTAGGGCTACTATTACAACCCTACTATAATAGGGGATGTCTCTAGGACTACTATTACAACCCTACTATAATGGGGGATGTCTCTACGACTACTATTACAACCCTACTATAATGGGGGATATCTCTACGACTACTATTACAACACTACTATAATAGGGGATGTCTCTAGGACTACTATTACAACACTACTATAATGGGGGATGTCTCTAGGACTACTATTACAACCCTACTATAATAGGGGATGTCTCTAGGACTACTATTACAACACTACTATAATGGGAGATGTCTCTAGGACTACTATTACAACCCTACTATAATAGGGGATGTCCCTAGACCTACTATTACAACCCTATTATAATGGGAGATGTCTCTAGGACTACTATTACAACCCTACTATAATGGAGGATGTCTCTAGGACTACTATTACAACCCTACTATAATGGGGTATGTCTCTAGGGCTACTATTACAACCCTACTATAATGGGAGATGTCTCTAGGACTACTATTACAACCCTACTATAATGGGGGATATCTCTAGGACTACTATTACAACCCTACTACAATATGGGATGTCTCTAGGACTACTATTACAACCCTACTATAATGGGAGATGTCTCTAGGACTACTATTACAACACTACTATAATAGGTGATGTCTCTAGGACTAATATTACAACCCTACTATAATGGGAGATGACTCTAGGACTACTATTACAACCCTACTATAATAGGGGATGTCTCTAGGACTACTATTACAACCCTACTATAATGGGGGATGTCTCTAGGACTACTATTACAACCCTACTATAATGGAGGATGTCTCTAGGACTACTATTACAACCCTACTATAATAGGGGATGTCTCTAAGACTACTATTACAACCCTACTATAATGGGGTATGTCTCTAGGACTACTATTACAACACTACTATAATGGGGGATGTCTCTAGGACTACTATTACAACACTACTATAATGGGGGATGTCTCTAGGATTACTATTACAACCCTACTATAATAGGGGATGACTCTAGGACTACTATTACTACACTACTATAATGGGAGATGTCTCTAGGACTACTATTACAACCCTACTATAATAGGGGATGTCTCTAGAACTACTATTACAACCCTACTATAATGGGAGATGTATCTAGGACTACTATTACAACCCTACTATAATGGAGGATGTCTCTAGGACTACTATTACAACCCTACTATAATGGGGTATGTCTCTAGGGCTACTATTACAACACTACTATAATGGGAGATGTCTCTAAGACTACTATTACAACCCTACTATAATGGGAGATGTCTCTAGGACTACTATTACAACCCTACTATAATGGGAGATGTCTCTAGGGCTACTATTACAACCCTACTATAATGGAGGATGTCTCTAGGACTACTATTACAACCCTACTATAATAGGGGATGTCTCTAGGACTACTATTACAACCCTACTATAATGGGGGATGTCTCTAGAACTACTATTACAACCCTACTATAATGGGGTATATCTCTAGGACTACTATTACAACACTACTATAATAGGGGATGTCTCTAGGACTACTATTACAACCCTACTATAATGGGGTATGTCTCTAGGGCTACTATTATAATCCTACTATAATGAGGTATGTCTCTAGGGCTACTATTACAGCCCTACTATAATGGGGGATATCTCTTGGACTACTGTTACAACCCTACTATAATAGGGGATGTCTCTAGGACTACTATTACAACCCTACTATAATGGGAGATGTCTCTAGGACTACTATTACAACACTACTATAATAGGAGATGTCTCTAGGACTACTATTACAACCCTACTATAATGGGAGATGTCTCTAGGACTACTATTACAACCCTACTATAATAGGGGATGTCTCTAGGACTACTATTACAACCCTACTATAATGGGAGATGTCTCTAGGACTACTATTACAACCCTACTATAATAGGAGATGTCTCTAGGACTACTATTACAACCCTACTATAATGGAGGATGTCTCTAGGACTACTATTACAACCCTACTATAATGGGAGATGTCTCTAGGGCTACTATTACAACCCTACTCTAATGGGGGATGTCTCTAGGACTACTATTACAACCCTACTATAATGGGAGATGTCTCTAGGACTATTATTACAACCCTACTATAATAGGGGATGTCTCTAGGACTACTATTACAACCCTACTATAATTGGAGATGTCTCTAGGACTACTATTACAACCCTACTATAACGGAGGATGTCTCTAGGACTACTATTACAACCCTACTATAATAGGGGATGTCTCTAGGACTACTATTACAACCCTACTATAATGGGAGATGTCTCTAGGACTACTATTACAACCCTACTATAATAGGGGATGTCTCTAGGACTACTATTAGAACCCTACTATAATAGGGGATGTCTCTAGGACTACTGTTACAACCCTACTATAATGGAGGATATCTCTAGGACTACTGTTACAACCCTACTATAATAGGGGATGTCTCTAGGACTACTATTACAACCCTACTATAATAGGGGATGTCTCTAGGACTACTATTACAACCCTACTATAATGGGAGATGTCTCTAGGACTACTATTACAACCCTACTATAATAGGGGATGTCTCTAAGACTACTATTACAACCATACTATAATAGGGGATATCTCTAGGACTACTGTTACAACCCTACTATAATAGGGCATGTCTCTAGGACTACTATTACAACCCTACTATAATAGGGGATGTCTCTAGGACTACTATTACAACCATACTATAATAGGGGATATCTCTAGGACTACTGTTACAACCCTACTATAATAGGGCATGTCTCTAGGACTACTATTACAACCCTACTATAATAGGGGATGTCTCTAGGACTACTATTACAACCCTACTATAATGGGAGATGTCTCTAGGACTACTGTTACAACCCTACTATAATAGGGGATGTCTCTAGGGCTACTATTACAACCCTACTATAATGGGGGATGTCTCTAGGACTACTATTACAACCCTACTATAATGGGAGATGTCTCTAGGACTACTGTTACAACCCTACTATAATAGGGGATGTCTCTAGGGCTACTATTACAACCCTACTATAATGGGGGATGTCTCTAGGACTACAATTACAACCCTACTATAATAGGGGATGTCTCTAAGACTACTATTACAACCATACTATAATAGGGGATGTCTCTAGGACTACTATTACAACACTACTATAATGGGAGATGTCTCTAGGACTACTATTACAACCCTACTATAATAGGGGATGTCCCTAGACCTACTATTACAACCCTATTATAATGGGAGATGTCTCTAGGACTACTATTACAACCCTACTATAATGGAGGATGTCTCTAGGACTACTATTACAACCCTACTATAATGGGGTATGTCTCTAGGGCTACTATTACAACCCTACTATAATGGGAGATGTCTCTAGGACTACTATTACAACCCTACTATAATGGGGGATATCTCTAGGACTACTATTACAACCCTACTACAATATGGGATGTCTCTAGGACTACTATTACAACCCTACTATAATGGGAGATGTCTCTAGGACTACTATTACAACACTACTATAATAGCGGATGTCTCTAGGACTAATATTACAACACTACTATAATGGGAGATGACTCTAGGACTACTATTACAACCCTACTATAATAGGGGATGTCTCTAGGACTACTATTACAACCCTACTATAATGGGGGATGTCTCTAGGACTACTATTACAACCCTACTATAATGGAGGATGTCTCTAGGACTACTATTACAACCCTACTATAATAGGGGATGTCTCTAAGACTACTATTACAACCCTACTATAATGGGGTATGTCTCTAGGACTACTATTACAACACTACTATAATGGGGGATGTCTCTAGGACTACTATTACAACACTACTATAATGGGGGATGTCTCTAGGATTACTATTACAACCCTACTATAATAGGGGATGACTCTAGGACTACTATTACTACACTACTATAATGGGAGATGTCTCTAGGACTACTATTACAACCCTACTATAATAGGGGATGTCTCTAGAACTACTATTACAACCCTACTATAATGGGAGATGTATCTAGGACTACTATTACAACCCTACTATAATGGAGGATGTCTCTAGGACTATTATTACAACCCTACTATAATGGGGTATATCTCTAGGGCTACTATTACAACCCTACTATAATGGGGTACGTCTCTAGGGCTACTATTACAGCCCTACTATAATGGGGTACGTCTCTAGGACTACTATTACAACCCTACTATAATGGGGGATGTCTCTAGGACTATTATTACAACCCTACTATAATGGGGGATGTCTCTAGGACTACTATTACAACCCTACTATAATGGGGGATGTCTCTAGGGCTACTATTACAACCCTACTATAATAGGGGATGTCTCTAGGACTACTATTACAACCCTACTATAATGGGGGATGTCTCTACGACTACTATTACAACCCTACTATAATGGGGGATATCTCTACGACTACTATTACAACACTACTATAATAGGGGATGTCTCTAGGACTACTATTACAACACTACTATAATGGGGGATGTCTCTAGGACTACTATTACAACCCTACTATAATAGGGGATGTCTCTAGGACTACTATTACAACACTACTATAATGGGAGATGTCTCTAGGACTACTATTACAACCCTACTATAATAGGGGATGTCCCTAGACCTACTATTACAACCCTATTATAATGGGAGATGTCTCTAGGACTACTATTACAACCCTACTATAATGGAGGATGTCTCTAGGACTACTATTACAACCCTACTATAATGGGGTATGTCTCTAGGGCTACTATTACAACCCTACTATAATGGGAGATGTCTCTAGGACTACTATTACAACCCTACTATAATGGGGGATATCTCTAGGACTACTATTACAACCCTACTACAATATGGGATGTCTCTAGGACTACTATTACAACCCTACTATAATGGGAGATGTCTCTAGGACTACTATTACAACACTACTATAATAGGTGATGTCTCTAGGACTAATATTACAACCCTACTATAATGGGAGATGACTCTAGGACTACTATTACAACCCTACTATAATAGGGGATGTCTCTAGGACTACTATTACAACCCTACTATAATGGGGGATGTCTCTAGGACTACTATTACAACCCTACTATAATGGAGGATGTCTCTAGGACTACTATTACAACCCTACTATAATAGGGGATGTCTCTAAGACTACTATTACAACCCTACTATAATGGGGTATGTCTCTAGGACTACTATTACAACACTACTATAATGGGGGATGTCTCTAGGACTACTATTACAACACTACTATAATGGGGGATGTCTCTAGGATTACTATTACAACCCTACTATAATAGGGGATGACTCTAGGACTACTATTACTACACTACTATAATGGGAGATGTCTCTAGGACTACTATTACAACCCTACTATAATAGGGGATGTCTCTAGAACTACTATTACAACCCTACTATAATGGGAGATGTATCTAGGACTACTATTACAACCCTACTATAATGGAGGATGTCTCTAGGACTACTATTACAACCCTACTATAATGGGGTATGTCTCTAGGGCTACTATTACAACACTACTATAATGGGAGATGTCTCTAAGACTACTATTACAACCCTACTATAATGGGAGATGTCTCTAGGACTACTATTACAACCCTACTATAATGGGAGATGTCTCTAGGGCTACTATTACAACCCTACTATAATGGAGGATGTCTCTAGGACTACTATTACAACCCTACTATAATAGGGGATGTCTCTAGGACTACTATTACAACCCTACTATAATGGGGGATGTCTCTAGAACTACTATTACAACCCTACTATAATGGGGTATATCTCTAGGACTACTATTACAACACTACTATAATAGGGGATGTCTCTAGGACTACTATTACAACCCTACTATAATGGGGTATGTCTCTAGGGCTACTATTATAATCCTACTATAATGAGGTATGTCTCTAGGGCTACTATTACAGCCCTACTATAATGGGGGATATCTCTTGGACTACTGTTACAACCCTACTATAATAGGGGATGTCTCTAGGACTACTATTACAACCCTACTATAATGGGAGATGTCTCTAGGACTACTATTACAACACTACTATAATAGGAGATGTCTCTAGGACTACTATTACAACCCTACTATAATGGGAGATGTCTCTAGGACTACTATTACAACCCTACTATAATAGGGGATGTCTCTAGGACTACTATTACAACCCTACTATAATGGGGGATATCTCTACGACTACTATTACAACACTACTATAATAGGGGATGTCTCTAGGACTACTATTACAACACTACTATAATGGGGGATGTCTCTAGGACTACTATTACAACCCTACTATAATAGGGGATGTCTCTAGGACTACTATTACAACACTACTATAATGGGAGATGTCTCTAGGACTACTATTACAACCCTACTATAATAGGGGATGTCCCTAGACCTACTATTACAACCCTATTATAATGGGAGATGTCTCTAGGACTACTATTACAACCCTACTATAATGGAGGATGTCTCTAGGACTACTATTACAACCCTACTATAATGGGGTATGTCTCTAGGGCTACTATTACAACCCTACTATAATGGGAGATGTCTCTAGGACTACTATTACAACCCTACTATAATGGGGGATATCTCTAGGACTACTATTACAACCCTACTACAATATGGGATGTCTCTAGGACTACTATTACAACCCTACTATAATGGGAGATGTCTCTAGGACTACTATTACAACACTACTATAATAGCGGATGTCTCTAGGACTAATATTACAACCCTACTATAATGGGAGATGACTCTAGGACTACTATTACAACCCTACTATAATAGGGGATGTCTCTAGGACTACTATTACAACCCTACTATAATGGGGGATGTCTCTAGGACTACTATTACAACCCTACTATAATGGAGGATGTCTCTAGGACTACTATTACAACCCTACTATAATAGGGGATGTCTCTAAGACTACTATTACAACCCTACTATAATGGGGTATGTCTCTAGGACTACTATTACAACACTACTATAATGGGGGATGTCTCTAGGACTACTATTACAACACTACTATAATGGGGGATGTCTCTAGGATTACTATTACAACCCTACTATAATAGGGGATGACTCTAGGACTACTATTACTACACTACTATAATGGGAGATGTCTCTAGGACTACTATTACAACCCTACTATAATAGGGGATGTCTCTAGAACTACTATTACAACCCTACTATAATGGGAGATGTATCTAGGACTACTATTACAACCCTACTATAATGGAGGATGTCTCTAGGACTATTATTACAACCCTACTATAATGGGGTATATCTCTAGGGCTACTATTACAACCCTACTATAATGGGGTATATCTCTAGGGCTACTATTACAACCCTACTATAATGGGGTACGTCTCTAGGGCTACTATTACAGCCCTACTATAATGGGGTACGTCTCTAGGACTACTATTACAACCCTACTATAATGGGGTATGTCTCTAGGACTACTATTACAACCCTACTATAATGGGGGATGTCTCTAGGACTATTATTACAACCCTACTATAATGGGGGATGTCTCTAGGACTACTATTACAACACTACTATAATGGGAGATGTCTCTAGGGCTACTATTACAACCCTACTATAATGGAGGATGTCTCTAGGACTACTATTACAACCCTACTATAATAGGGGATGTCTCTAGGACTACTATTACAACCCTACTATAATGGGGGATGTCTCTAGAACTACTATTACAACCCTACTATAATGGGGTATATCTCTAGGACTACTATTACAACACTACTATAATAGGGGATGTCTCTAGGACTACTATTACAACCCTACTATAATGGGGTATGTCTCTAGGGCTACTATTATAATCCTACTATAATGAGGTATGTCTCTAGGGCTACTATTACAGCCCTACTATAATGGGGGATATCTCTTGGACTACTGTTACAACCCTACTATAATAGGGGATGTCTCTAGGACTACTATTACAACCCTACTATAATGGGAGATGTCTCTAGGACTACTATTACAACACTACTATAATAGGAGATGTCTCTAGGACTACTATTACAACCCTACTATAATGGGAGATGTCTCTAGGACTACTATTACGACCCTACTATAATAGGGGATGTCTCTAGGACTACTATTACAACCCTACTATAATGGGAGATGTCTCTAGGACTACTATTACAACCCTACTATAATTGGAGATGTCTCTAGGACTACTATTACAACCCTACTATAATGGAGGATGTCTCTAGGACTACTATTACAACCCTACTATAATGGGAGATGTCTCTAGGGCTACTATTACAACCCTACTCTAATGGGGGATGTCTCTAGGACTACTATTACAACCATACTATAATAGGGGATATCTCTAGGACTACTGTTACAACCCTACTATAATAGGGGATGTCTCTAGGACTACTATTACAACCCTACTATAATAGGGGATGTCTCTAGGACTACTATTACAACCCTACTATAATGGGAGATGTCTCTAGGACTACTATTACAACGCTACTATAATAGGGGATGTCTCTAAGACTACTATTACAACCATACTATAATAGGGGATATCTCTAGGACTACTGTTACAACCCTACTATAATAGGGCATGTCTCTAGGACTACTATTACAACCCTACTATAATAGGGGATGTCTCTAGGACTACTATTACAACCCTACTATAATGGGAGATGTCTCTAGGACTACTGTTACAACCCTACTATAATAGGGGATGTCTCTAGGGCTACTATTACAACCCTACTATAATGGGGGATGTCTCTAGGACTACTATTACAACACTACTATAATGGGAGATGTCTCTAGGACTACTGTTACAACCCTACTATAATAGGGGATGTCTCTAGGGCTACTATTACAACCCTACTATAATGGGGGATGTCTCTAGGACTACAATTACAACCCTACTATAATAGGGGATGTCTCTAAGACTACTATTACAACCATACTATAATAGGGGATGTCTCTAGGACTACTATTACAACACTACTATAATGGGAGATGTCTCTAGGACTACTATTACAACCCTACTATAATAGGGGATGTCCCTAGACCTACTATTACAACCCTATTATAATGGGAGATGTCTCTAGGACTACTATTACAACCCTACTATAATGGAGGATGTCTCTAGGACTACTATTACAACCCTACTATAATGGGAGATGTCTCTAGGACTACTATTACAACACTACTATAATAGCGGATGTCTCTAGGACTAATATTACAACCCTACTATAATGGGAGATGACTCTAGGACTACTATTACAACCCTACTATAATAGGGGATGTCTCTAGGACTACTATTACAACCCTACTATAATGGGGGATGTCTCTAGGACTACTATTACAACCCTACTATAATGGAGGATGTCTCTAGGACTACTATTACAACCCTACTATAATAGGGGATGTCTCTAAGACTACTATTACAACCCTACTATAATGGGGTATGTCTCTAGGACTACTATTACAACACTACTATAATGGGGGATGTCTCTAGGACTACTATTACAACACTACTATAATGGGGGATGTCTCTAGGATTACTATTACAACCCTACTATAATAGGGGATGACTCTAGGACTACTATTACTACACTACTATAATGGGAGATGTCTCTAGGACTACTATTACAACCCTACTATAATAGGGGATGTCTCTAGAACTACTATTACAACCCTACTATAATGGGAGATGTATCTAGGACTACTATTACAACCCTACTATAATGGAGGATGTCTCTAGGACTATTATTACAACCCTACTATAATGGGGTATATCTCTAGGGCTACTATTACAACCCTACTATAATGGGGTACGTCTCTAGGGCTACTATTACAGCCCTACTATAATGGGGTACGTCTCTAGGACTACTATTACAACCCTACTATAATGGGGGATGTCTCTAGGACTATTATTACAACCCTACTATAATGGGGGATGTCTCTAGGACTACTATTACAACCCTACTATAATGGGGGATGTCTCTAGGGCTACTATTACAACCCTACTATAATAGGGGATGTCTCTAGGACTACTATTACAACCCTACTATAATGGGGGATGTCTCTACGACTACTATTACAACCCTACTATAATGGGGGATATCTCTACGACTACTATTACAACACTACTATAATAGGGGATGTCTCTAGGACTACTATTACAACACTACTATAATGGGGGATGTCTCTAGGACTACTATTACAACCCTACTATAATAGGGGATGTCTCTAGGACTACTATTACAACACTACTATAATGGGAGATGTCTCTAGGACTACTATTACAACCCTACTATAATAGGGGATGTCCCTAGACCTACTATTACAACCCTATTATAATGGGAGATGTCTCTAGGACTACTATTACAACCCTACTATAATGGAGGATGTCTCTAGGACTACTATTACAACCCTACTATAATGGGGTATGTCTCTAGGGCTACTATTACAACCCTACTATAATGGGAGATGTCTCTAGGACTACTATTACAACCCTACTATAATGGGGGATATCTCTAGGACTACTATTACAACCCTACTACAATATGGGATGTCTCTAGGACTACTATTACAACCCTACTATAATGGGAGATGTCTCTAGGACTACTATTACAACACTACTATAATAGGTGATGTCTCTAGGACTAATATTACAACCCTACTATAATGGGAGATGACTCTAGGACTACTATTACAACCCTACTATAATAGGGGATGTCTCTAGGACTACTATTACAACCCTACTATAATGGGGGATGTCTCTAGGACTACTATTACAACCCTACTATAATGGAGGATGTCTCTAGGACTACTATTACAACCCTACTATAATAGGGGATGTCTCTAAGACTACTATTACAACCCTACTATAATGGGGTATGTCTCTAGGACTACTATTACAACACTACTATAATGGGGGATGTCTCTAGGACTACTATTACAACACTACTATAATGGGGGATGTCTCTAGGATTACTATTACAACCCTACTATAATAGGGGATGACTCTAGGACTACTATTACTACACTACTATAATGGGAGATGTCTCTAGGACTACTATTACAACCCTACTATAATAGGGGATGTCTCTAGAACTACTATTACAACCCTACTATAATGGGAGATGTATCTAGGACTACTATTACAACCCTACTATAATGGAGGATGTCTCTAGGACTACTATTACAACCCTACTATAATGGGGTATGTCTCTAGGGCTACTATTACAACACTACTATAATGGGAGATGTCTCTAAGACTACTATTACAACCCTACTATAATGGGAGATGTCTCTAGGACTACTATTACAACCCTACTATAATGGGAGATGTCTCTAGGGCTACTATTACAACCCTACTATAATGGAGGATGTCTCTAGGACTACTATTACAACCCTACTATAATAGGGGATGTCTCTAGGACTACTATTACAACACTACTATAATAGGAGATGTCTCTAGGACTACTATTACAACCCTACTATAATGGGAGATGTCTCTAGGACTACTATTACAACCCTACTATAATAGGGGATGTCTCTAGGACTACTATTACAACCCTACTATAATGGGAGATGTCTCTAGGACTACTATTACAACCCTACTATAATAGGAGATGTCTCTAGGACTACTATTACAACCCTACTATAATGGAGGATGTCTCTAGGACTACTATTACAACCCTACTATAATGGGAGATGTCTCTAGGGCTACTATTACAACCCTACTCTAATGGGGGATGTCTCTAGGACTACTATTACAACCCTACTATAATGGGAGATGTCTCTAGGACTATTATTACAACCCTACTATAATAGGGGATGTCTCTAGGACTACTATTACAACCCTACTATAATTGGAGATGTCTCTAGGACTACTATTACAACCCTACTATAACGGAGGATGTCTCTAGGACTACTATTACAACCCTACTATAATAGGGGATGTCTCTAGGACTACTATTACAACCCTACTATAATGGGAGATGTCTCTAGGACTACTATTACAACCCTACTATAATAGGGGATGTCTCTAGGACTACTATTAGAACCCTACTATAATAGGGGATGTCTCTAGGACTACTGTTACAACCCTACTATAATGGAGGATATCTCTAGGACTACTGTTACAACCCTACTATAATAGGGGATGTCTCTAGGACTACTATTACAACCCTACTATAATAGGGGATGTCTCTAGGACTACTATTACAACCCTACTATAATGGGAGATGTCTCTAGGACTACTATTACAACCCTACTATAATAGGGGATGTCTCTAAGACTACTATTACAACCATACTATAATAGGGGATATCTCTAGGACTACTGTTACAACCCTACTATAATAGGGCATGTCTCTAGGACTACTATTACAACCCTACTATAATAGGGGATGTCTCTAGGACTACTATTACAACCATACTATAATAGGGGATATCTCTAGGACTACTGTTACAACCCTACTATAATAGGGCATGTCTCTAGGACTACTATTACAACCCTACTATAATAGGGGATGTCTCTAGGACTACTATTACAACCCTACTATAATGGGAGATGTCTCTAGGACTACTGTTACAACCCTACTATAATAGGGGATGTCTCTAGGGCTACTATTACAACCCTACTATAATGGGGGATGTCTCTAGGACTACTATTACAACCCTACTATAATGGGAGATGTCTCTAGGACTACTGTTACAACCCTACTATAATAGGGGATGTCTCTAGGGCTACTATTACAACCCTACTATAATGGGGGATGTCTCTAGGACTACAATTACAACCCTACTATAATAGGGGATGTCTCTAAGACTACTATTACAACCATACTATAATAGGGGATGTCTCTAGGACTACTATTACAACACTACTATAATGGGAGATGTCTCTAGGACTACTATTACAACCCTACTATAATAGGGGATGTCCCTAGACCTACTATTACAACCCTATTATAATGGGAGATGTCTCTAGGACTACTATTACAACCCTACTATAATGGAGGATGTCTCTAGGACTACTATTACAACCCTACTATAATGGGGTATGTCTCTAGGGCTACTATTACAACCCTACTATAATGGGAGATGTCTCTAGGACTACTATTACAACCCTACTATAATGGGGGATATCTCTAGGACTACTATTACAACCCTACTACAATATGGGATGTCTCTAGGACTACTATTACAACCCTACTATAATGGGAGATGTCTCTAGGACTACTATTACAACACTACTATAATAGCGGATGTCTCTAGGACTAATATTACAACACTACTATAATGGGAGATGACTCTAGGACTACTATTACAACCCTACTATAATAGGGGATGTCTCTAGGACTACTATTACAACCCTACTATAATGGGGGATGTCTCTAGGACTACTATTACAACCCTACTATAATGGAGGATGTCTCTAGGACTACTATTACAACCCTACTATAATAGGGGATGTCTCTAAGACTACTATTACAACCCTACTATAATGGGGTATGTCTCTAGGACTACTATTACAACACTACTATAATGGGGGATGTCTCTAGGACTACTATTACAACACTACTATAATGGGGGATGTCTCTAGGATTACTATTACAACCCTACTATAATAGGGGATGACTCTAGGACTACTATTACTACACTACTATAATGGGAGATGTCTCTAGGACTACTATTACAACCCTACTATAATAGGGGATGTCTCTAGAACTACTATTACAACCCTACTATAATGGGAGATGTATCTAGGACTACTATTACAACCCTACTATAATGGAGGATGT
Organism: Eledone cirrhosa; assembly: GCA_964016885.1. Taxonomy (NCBI): domain Eukaryota; kingdom Metazoa; phylum Mollusca; class Cephalopoda; order Octopoda; family Eledonidae; genus Eledone; species Eledone cirrhosa. The sequence goes on from OZ024740.1 coordinate 231,108,590, forward strand.
CTCTAGGACTATTATTACAACCCTACTATAATGGGGTATATCTCTAGGGCTACTATTACAACCCTACTATAATGGGGTACGTCTCTAGGGCTACTATTACAGCCCTACTATAATGGGGTACGTCTCTAGGACTACTATTACAACCCTACTATAATGGGGGATGTCTCTAGGACTATTATTACAACCCTACTATAATGGGGGATGTCTCTAGGACTACTATTACAACCCTACTATAATGGGGGATGTCTCTAGGGCTACTATTACAACCCTACTATAATAGGGGATGTCTCTAGGACTACTATTACAACCCTACTATAATGGGGGATGTCTCTACGACTACTATTACAACCCTACTATAATGGGGGATATCTCTACGACTACTATTACAACACTACTATAATAGGGGATGTCTCTAGGACTACTATTACAACACTACTATAATGGGGGATGTCTCTAGGACTACTATTACAACCCTACTATAATAGGGGATGTCTCTAGGACTACTATTACAACACTACTATAATGGGAGATGTCTCTAGGACTACTATTACAACCCTACTATAATAGGGGATGTCCCTAGACCTACTATTACAACCCTATTATAATGGGAGATGTCTCTAGGACTACTATTACAACCCTACTATAATGGAGGATGTCTCTAGGACTACTATTACAACCCTACTATAATGGGGTATGTCTCTAGGGCTACTATTACAACCCTACTATAATGGGAGATGTCTCTAGGACTACTATTACAACCCTACTATAATGGGGGATATCTCTAGGACTACTATTACAACCCTACTACAATATGGGATGTCTCTAGGACTACTATTACAACCCTACTATAATGGGAGATGTCTCTAGGACTACTATTACAACACTACTATAATAGGTGATGTCTCTAGGACTAATATTACAACCCTACTATAATGGGAGATGACTCTAGGACTACTATTACAACCCTACTATAATAGGGGATGTCTCTAGGACTACTATTACAACCCTACTATAATGGGGGATGTCTCTAGGACTACTATTACAACCCTACTATAATGGAGGATGTCTCTAGGACTACTATTACAACCCTACTATAATAGGGGATGTCTCTAAGACTACTATTACAACCCTACTATAATGGGGTATGTCTCTAGGACTACTATTACAACACTACTATAATGGGGGATGTCTCTAGGACTACTATTACAACACTACTATAATGGGGGATGTCTCTAGGATTACTATTACAACCCTACTATAATAGGGGATGACTCTAGGACTACTATTACTACACTACTATAATGGGAGATGTCTCTAGGACTACTATTACAACCCTACTATAATAGGGGATGTCTCTAGAACTACTATTACAACCCTACTATAATGGGAGATGTATCTAGGACTACTATTACAACCCTACTATAATGGAGGATGTCTCTAGGACTACTATTACAACCCTACTATAATGGGGTATGTCTCTAGGGCTACTATTACAACACTACTATAATGGGAGATGTCTCTAAGACTACTATTACAACCCTACTATAATGGGAGATGTCTCTAGGACTACTATTACAACCCTACTATAATGGGAGATGTCTCTAGGGCTACTATTACAACCCTACTATAATGGAGGATGTCTCTAGGACTACTATTACAACCCTACTATAATAGGGGATGTCTCTAGGACTACTATTACAACCCTACTATAATGGGGGATGTCTCTAGAACTACTATTACAACCCTACTATAATGGGGTATATCTCTAGGACTACTATTACAACACTACTATAATAGGGGATGTCTCTAGGACTACTATTACAACCCTACTATAATGGGGTATGTCTCTAGGGCTACTATTATAATCCTACTATAATGAGGTATGTCTCTAGGGCTACTATTACAGCCCTACTATAATGGGGGATATCTCTTGGACTACTGTTACAACCCTACTATAATAGGGGATGTCTCTAGGACTACTATTACAACCCTACTATAATGGGAGATGTCTCTAGGACTACTATTACAACACTACTATAATAGGAGATGTCTCTAGGACTACTATTACAACCCTACTATAATGGGAGATGTCTCTAGGACTACTATTACAACCCTACTATAATAGGGGATGTCTCTAGGACTACTATTACAACCCTACTATAATGGGAGATGTCTCTAGGACTACTATTACAACCCTACTATAATAGGAGATGTCTCTAGGACTACTATTACAACCCTACTATAATGGAGGATGTCTCTAGGACTACTATTACAACCCTACTATAATGGGAGATGTCTCTAGGGCTACTATTACAACCCTACTCTAATGGGGGATGTCTCTAGGACTACTATTACAACCCTACTATAATGGGAGATGTCTCTAGGACTATTATTACAACCCTACTATAATAGGGGATGTCTCTAGGACTACTATTACAACCCTACTATAATTGGAGATGTCTCTAGGACTACTATTACAACCCTACTATAACGGAGGATGTCTCTAGGACTACTATTACAACCCTACTATAATAGGGGATGTCTCTAGGACTACTATTACAACCCTACTATAATGGGAGATGTCTCTAGGACTACTATTACAACCCTACTATAATAGGGGATGTCTCTAGGACTACTATTACAACCCTACTATAATAGGGGATGTCTCTAGGACTACTGTTACAACCCTACTATAATGGAGGATATCTCTAGGACTACTGTTACAACCCTACTATAATAGGGGATGTCTCTAGGACTACTATTACAACCCTACTATAATAGGGGATGTCTCTAGGACTACTATTACAACCCTACTATAATGGGAGATGTCTCTAGGACTACTATTACAACCCTACTATAATAGGGGATGTCTCTAAGACTACTATTACAACCATACTATAATAGGGGATATCTCTAGGACTACTGTTACAACCCTACTATAATAGGGCATGTCTCTAGGACTACTATTACAACCCTACTATAATAGGGGATGTCTCTAGGACTACTATTACAACCCTACTATAATGGGAGATGTCTCTAGGACTACTGTTACAACCCTACTATAATAGGGGATGTCTCTAGGGCTACTATTACAACCCTACTATAATGGGGGATGTCTCTAGGACTACAATTACAACCCTACTATAATAGGGGATGTCTCTAAGACTACTATTACAACCATACTATAATAGGGGATATCTCTAGGACTACTATTACAACCCTACTATAATGGCGGATGTCTCTAGGACTACTATTACAACCCTACTATAATGGGGTATGTCTCTAGGGCTACTATTACAACCCTACTATAATGGGAGATGTCTCTAGGACTACTATTACAACACTACTATAATAGGGGATGTCTCTAGGACTACTATTACAACCCTACTATAATAGGGGATGTCTCTAGGACTACTGTTACAACCCTACTATAATGGAGGATATCTCTAGGACTACTGTTACAACCCTACTATAATGGAGGATATCACTAGGACTACTATTACAACCCTACTATAATGGGAAATGTCTCTAGGATTACTATTACAACCCTACTATAATGGAGGATGTCTCTAGGACTACTATTACAACCCTACTATAATGGGAGATGTCTATAGGACTACTATTACAACCCTACTATAATAGGGGATGTCTCTAGGACTACTATTACAACCCTACTATAATAGGGGATGTCTCTAGGACTACTATTACAACCCTACTATAATGGGAGATGTCTCTAGGACTACTATTACAACCCTACTATAATGGGGTATGTCTCTAGGACTACTATTACAACACTACTATAATGGGGGATGTCTCTAGGACTACTATTACAACACTACTATAATGGGGGATGTCTCTAGGATTACTATTACAACCCTACTATAATAGGGGATGTCTCTAGGACTACTATTACTACACTACTATAATGGGAGATGTCTCTAGGACTACTATTACAACCCTACTATAATAGGGGATGTCTCTAGGACTACTATTACAACCCTACTATAATAGGGGATGTCTCTAGAACTACTATTACAACCCTACTATAATAGGGGATGTCTCTAGAACTACTATTACAACCCTACTATAATAGGGGATGTCTCTAGGACTACTATTACAACCCTACTATAATAGGGGATGTCTCTAGGACTATTATTACTACCCTACTATAATGGGGGATATCTCTAGGACTACTATTACAACCCTACTATAATGGGAGATGTCTCTAGGACTACCATTACAACCCTACTATAATAAGGGATGTCTCTAGGACTATTATTACAACCCTACTATAATGGGGTATATCTCTAGGGCTACTATTACAACCCTACTATAATGGGGTACGTCTCTAGGGCTACTATTACAGCCCTACTATAATGGGGTACGTCTCTAGGACTACTATTACAACCCTACTATAATGGGGTATGTCTCTAGGACTACTATTACAACCCTACTATAATGGGGGATGTCTCTAGGACTATTATTACAACCCTACTATAATGGGGGATGTCTCTAGGACTACTATTACAACCCTACTATAATGGGAGATGTCTCTAGGGCTACTATTACAACCCTACTCTAATGGGGGATGTCTCTAGGACTACTATTACAACCCTACTATAATGGGAGATGTCTCTAGGACTATTATTACAACCCTACTATAATAGGGGATGTCTCTAGGACTACTATTACAACCCTACTATAATTGGAGATGTCTCTAGGACTACTATTACAACCCTACTATAACGGAGGATGTCTCTAGGACTACTATTACAACCCTACTATAATAGGGGATGTCTCTAGGACTACTATTACAACCCTACTATAATGGGAGATGTCTCTAGGACTACTATTACAACCCTACTATAATAGGGGATGTCTCTAGGACTACTATTACAACCCTACTATAATAGGGGATGTCTCTAGGACTACTGTTACAACCCTACTATAATGGAGGATATCTCTAGGACTACTGTTACAACCCTACTATAATAGGGGATGTCTCTAGGACTACTATTACAACCCTACTATAATAGGGGATGTCTCTAGGACTACTATTACAACCCTACTATAATGGGAGATGTCTCTAGGACTACTATTACAACCCTACTATAATAGGGGATGTCTCTAAGACTACTATTACAACCATACTATAATAGGGGATATCTCTAGGACTACTGTTACAACCCTACTATAATAGGGCATGTCTCTAGGACTACTATTACAACCCTACTATAATAGGGGATGTCTCTAGGACTACTATTACAACCCTACTATAATGGGAGATGTCTCTAGGACTACTGTTACAACCCTACTATAATAGGGGATGTCTCTAGGGCTACTATTACAACCCTACTATAATGGGGGATGTCTCTAGGACTACAATTACAACCCTACTATAATAGGGGATGTCTCTAAGACTACTATTACAACCATACTATAATAGGGGATATCTCTAGGACTACTATTACAACCCTACTATAATGGCGGATGTCTCTAGGACTACTATTACAACCCTACTATAATGGGGTATGTCTCTAGGGCTACTATTACAACCCTACTATAATGGGAGATGTCTCTAGGACTACTATTACAACACTACTATAATAGGGGATGTCTCTAGGACTACTATTACAACCCTACTATAATAGGGGATGTCTCTAGGACTACTGTTACAACCCTACTATAATGGAGGATATCTCTAGGACTACTGTTACAACCCTACTATAATGGAGGATATCACTAGGACTACTATTACAACCCTACTATAATGGGAAATGTCTCTAGGATTACTATTACAACCCTACTATAATGGAGGATGTCTCTAGGACTACTATTACAACCCTACTATAATGGGAGATGTCTATAGGACTACTATTACAACCCTACTATAATAGGGGATGTCTCTAGGACTACTATTACAACCCTACTATAATAGGGGATGTCTCTAGGACTACTATTACAACCCTACTATAATGGGAGATGTCTCTAGGACTACTATTACAACCCTACTATAATGGGGTATGTCTCTAGGACTACTATTACAACACTACTATAATGGGGGATGTCTCTAGGACTACTATTACAACACTACTATAATGGGGGATGTCTCTAGGATTACTATTACAACCCTACTATAATAGGGGATGTCTCTAGGACTACTATTACTACACTACTATAATGGGAGATGTCTCTAGGACTACTATTACAACCCTACTATAATAGGGGATGTCTCTAGGACTACTATTACAACCCTACTATAATAGGGGATGTCTCTAGAACTACTATTACAACCCTACTATAATAGGGGATGTCTCTAGAACTACTATTACAACCCTACTATAATAGGGGATGTCTCTAGGACTACTATTACAACCCTACTATAATAGGGGATGTCTCTAGGACTATTATTACTACCCTACTATAATGGGGGATATCTCTAGGACTACTATTACAACCCTACTATAATGGGAGATGTCTCTAGGACTACCATTACAACCCTACTATAATAAGGGATGTCTCTAGGACTATTATTACAACCCTACTATAATGGGGTATATCTCTAGGGCTACTATTACAACCCTACTATAATGGGGTACGTCTCTAGGGCTACTATTACAGCCCTACTATAATGGGGTACGTCTCTAGGACTACTATTACAACCCTACTATAATGGGGTATGTCTCTAGGACTACTATTACAACCCTACTATAATGGGGGATGTCTCTAGGACTATTATTACAACCCTACTATAATGGGGGATGTCTCTAGGACTACTATTACAACCCTACTATAATGGGGGATGTCTCTAGGGCTACTATTACAACCCTACTATAATAGGGGATGTCTCTAGGACTACTATTACAACCCTACTATAATGGGGGATGTCTCTACGACTACTATTACAACCCTACTATAATGGGGGATATCTCTACGACTACTATTACAACACTACTATAATAGGGGATGTCTCTAGGACTACTATTACAACACTACTATAATGGGGGATGTCTCTAGGACTACTATTACAACCCTACTATAATAGGGGATGTCTCTAGGACTACTATTACAACACTACTATAATGGGAGATGTCTCTAGGACTACTATTACAACCCTACTATAATAGGGGATGTCCCTAGACCTACTATTACAACCCTATTATAATGGGAGATGTCTCTAGGACTACTATTACAACACTACTATAATGGAGGATGTCTCTAGGACTACTATTACAACCCTACTATAATGGGGTATGTCTCTAGGGCTACTATTACAACCCTACTATAATGGGAGATGTCTCTAGGACTACTATTACAACCCTACTATAATGGGGGATATCTCTAGGACTACTATTACAACCCTACTACAATATGGGATGTCTCTAGGACTACTATTACAACCCTACTATAATGGGAGATGTCTCTAGGACTACTATTACAACCCTACTATAATGGGGTATGTCTCTAGGACTACTATTACAACCGTACTATAATGGAGGATATCTCTAGGACTACTGTTACAACCCTACTATAATAGGGGATGTCTCTAGGACTACTATTACAACCCTACTATAATGGGAGATGTCTCTAGGACTACTATTACAACAATTCTATAATAGGGGATGTCTCTAGGACTACTATTACAACCCTACTATAATGGAGGATATATCTAGGACTACTGTTACAACCCTACTATAATAGGGGCTGTCTGTAGGACTACTATTACAACCCTACTATAATGGGAAATGTCTCTAGGACTACTATTACAACCCTACTATAATGGGGGATATCTCTAGGACTACTATTACAACCCTACTATAATAGGGGATGTCTCTAGGACTACTATTACAACCCTACTATAATGGAGGATGTCTCTAGGACTACTATTACAACCCTACTATAATGGAGGATGTCTCTAGGATTACTATACAACCCTACTATAATGGGGTATGTCTCTAGGGCTACTATTACAACCCTACTATAATGGGAGATGTCTCTAGGACTACTATTACAACACTACTATAATGGGGGATGTCTCTAGGACTACTATTACAACCCTACTATAATAGGGGATGTCTCTAGGACTACTATTACAACCCTACTATAATGGGGTATGTCTCTAGGGCTACTATTATAACCCTACTATAATGAGGTATGTCTCTAGGGCTACTATTACAGCCCTACTATAATGGGGTATGTCTCTAGGACTACTATTACAACCCTACTATAATAGGGGATGTCTCTAGGACTATTATTACTACCCTACTATAATGGGGGATATCTCTAGGACTACCATTACAACCCTACTATAATAGGGGATGTCTCTAGGACTATTATTACAACCCTACTATAATGGGGTATATCTCTAGGGCTACTATTACAACCCTACTATAATGGGGTACGTCTCTCGGGCTACTATTACAGCCCTACTATAATGGGGCATGTCTCTAGGACTACTATTACAACCCTACTATAATGGGGTATGTCTCTAGGACTACTATTACAACCCTACTATAATAGGGGATGTCTCTAGGACTACTATTACAACCCTACTATAATGGAGGATGTCTCTAGGACTACTATTAGAACCCTACTATAATGGAGGATGTCTCTAGGACTACTATTACAACCCTTCTATAATAGGGGATGTCTCTAGGACTACCATTACAACACTACTATAATGGGGGATGTCTCTAGGACTACTATTACAACCCTACTATAATGGGAGATGTCTCTAGGACTACTATTACAACCCTACTATAATAGGGGATGTCTCTAGGACTATTATTACAACCCTACTATAATGGGGTATGTCTCTAGGGCTACTATTACAACCCTACTATAATGGGGTATGTCTCTAGGGCTACTATTACGGCCCTACTATATTAGGGGATGTCAGTAGGACTACTATTACAACCCTACTATAATGGGGGATGTCTCTAGGACTACTATTACAACCCTACTATAATGGAGGATGTCTCTAGGACTACTATTACAACCCTACTATAATGGGGGATGTCTCTAGGACTATTATTACAACCCTACTATAATGGAGGATGTCTCTAGGACTACTATTACAACCCTACTATAATGGGGGATGTCTCTAGGACTATTATTACAACCCTACTATAATGGGGGATGTCTCTAGGACTACTATTACAACCCTACTATAATGGGGGATGTCTCTAGGGCTACTATTACAACCCTACTATAATAGGGGATGTCTCTTGGACTACTATTACAACCCTACTATAATGGAGGATATCTCTAGGACTACTATTACAACACTACTATAATAGGGGATGTCTCTAGGACTACTATTACAACACTACTATAATGGGGGATGTCCGTAGGATTACTATTACAACCCTACTATAATAGGGGATGTCTCTAGGACTACTATTACTACACTACTATAATGGGAGATATCTCTAGGACTACTATTACAACCCTACTATAATAGGGGATGTCTCTAGAACTACTATTACAACCCTACTATAATGGGAGATGTCTCTAGGACTACTATTACAACCCTACTATAATGGAGGATGTCTCTAGGACTACTATTACAACCCTACTATAATGGGGTATGTCTCTAGGGCTACTATTACAACCCTACTATAATGGGAGATGTCTCTAGGACTACTATTACAACCCTACTATAATGGGGGATATCTCGAGGACTACTATTACAACCCTACTATAATAGGGGATGTCTCTAGGACTACTATTACAACCCTACTATAATGGGAGATGTCTCTAGGACTACTATTAAAACCCTACTATAATAGGGGATGTCTCTAGGACTACTATTACAACCCTACTATAATAGGGAATGTCTCTAGGACTACTATTACAACCCTACTATAATGGAGGATGTTTCTAGGACTACTATTACAACCCTACTATAATGGAGGATGTCTCTAGGACTACTATACAACCCTACTATAATGGGGTATGTCTCTAGGGCTACTATTACAACCCTACTATAATGGGAGATGTCTCTAAGACTACTATTACAACCCTACTATAATGGGAGATGTCTCTAGGACTACTATTACAACCCTACTATAATGGGGTATGTCTCTAGGACTACTATTACAACCCTACTATAATGGGGGATGTCTCTAGGACTACTATTACAACCCTACTATAATGGGAGATGTCTCTAGGGCTACTATTACAAACCTACTATAATGGAGGATGTCTCTAGGACTACTATTACAACCCTACTATAATAGGGGATGTCTCTAGGACTACTATTACAACCCTACTATAATGGGGGATGTCTGTAGAACTACTATTACAACCCTACTATAATGGGGTATGTCTCTAGGACTACTATTACAACACTACTATAATGGGGGATGTCTCTAGGACTACTATTACAACCCTACTATAATAGGGGATGTCTCTAGGACTACTATTACAACCCTACTATAATGGGGTATGTCTCTAGGGTTACTATTATAACCCTACTATAATGAGGTATGTCTCTAGGGCTACTATTACAGCCCTACTATAATGGGGTATGTCTCTAGGACTACTATTACAACCCTACTATAATAGGGGATGTCTCTAGGACTATTATTACTACCCTACTATAATGGCGGATATCTCTAGGACTACTATTACAACCCTACTATAATGGGGTATGTCTCTAGGACTACTATTACAACCCTACTATAATGGGGTATGTCTCTAGGACTACTATTACAACCCTACTATAATGGGGGATGTCTCTAGGACTATTATTACAACCCTACTATAATGGGGGATGTCTCTAGGACTACTATTACAACCCTACTATAATGGGGGATGTCTCTAGGGCTACTATTACAACCCTACTATAATAGGGGATGTCTCTAGGACTACTATTACAACCCTACTATAATGGGGGATGTCTCTACGACTACTATTACAACCCTACTATAATGGGGGATATCTCTAGGACTACTATTACAACACTACTATAATGGGGGATGTCTCTAGGACTACTATTACAACCCTACTATAATAGGGGATGTCTCTAGGACTACTATTACAACACTACTATAATGGGAGATGTCTCTAGGACTACTATTACAACCCTACTATAATAGGGGATGTCCCTAGAACTACTATTACAACCCTATTATAATGGGAGATGTCTCTAGGACTACTATTACAACCCTACTATAATGGAGGATGTCTCTAGGACTACTATTACAACCCTACTATAATGGGGTATGTCTCTAGGGCTACTATTACAACCCTACTATAATGGGAGATGTCTCTAGGACTACTATTACAACCCTACTATAATGGGGGATATCTCTAGGACTACTATTACAATCCTACTATAATGGGGTATGTCTCTAGGACTACTATTACAACCGTACTATAATGGAGGATATCTCTAGGACTACTGTTACAACCCTACTATAATAGGGGATGTCTCTAGGACTACTATTACAACCCTACTATAATGGGAGATGTCTCTAGAACTACTATTACAACAATTCTATAATAGGGGATGTCTCTAGGACTACTATTACAACCCTACTATAATGGAGGATATATCTAGGACTACTGTTACAACCCTACTATAATAGGGGATGTCTCTAGGACTACTATTACAACCCTACTATAATGGGAAATGTCTCTAGGACTACTATTACAACCCTACTATAATGGGGGATATCTCTAGGACTACTATTACAACCCTACTATAATAGGGGATGTCTCTAGGACTACTATTACAACCCTACTATAATGGAGGATGTCTCTAGGATTACTATACAACCCTACTATAATGGGGTATGTCTCTAGGGCTACTATTACAACCCTACTATAATGGGAGATGTCTCTAGGACTACTATTACAACACTACTATAATGGGGGATGTCTCTAGGACTACTATTACAACCCTACTATAATAGGGGATGTCTCTAGGACTACTATTACAACCCTACTATAATGGGAGATGTCTCTAGGGCTACTATTATAACCCTACTATAATGAGGTATGTCTCTAGGACTATTATTACAGCCCTACTATAATAGGGGATGTCTCTAGGACTATTATTACTACCCTACTATAATGGGGGATATCTCTAGGACTACTATTACAACCCTACTATAATGGGGTATGTCTCTAGGACTACTATTACAACCCTACTATAATGGGGTATGTCTCTAGGACTACTATTACAACCCTACTATAATGGGGGATGTCTCTAGGACTATTATTACAACCCTACTATAATGGGGGATGTCTCTAGGACTACTATTACAACCCTACTATAATGGGGGATGTCTCTAGGGCTACTATTACAACCCTACTATAATAGGGGATGTCTCTAGGACTACTATTACAACCCTACTATAATGGGGGATGTCTCTACGACTACTATTACAACCCTACTATAATGGGGGATATCTCTAGGACTACTATTACAACCCTACTATAATGGGAAATGTCTCTAGGATTACTATTACAACCCTACTATAATGGAGGATGTCTCTAGGACTACTATTACAACCCTACTATAATGGGAGATGTCTATAGGACTACTATTACAACCCTACTATAATAGGGGATGTCTCTAGGACTACTATTACAACCCTACTATAATAGGGGATGTCTCTAGGACTACTATTACAACCCTACTATAATGGGAGATGTCTCTAGGACTACTATTACAACCCTACTATAATGGGGTATGTCTCTAGGACTACTATTACAACACTACTATAATGGGGGATGTCTCTAGGACTACTATTACAACACTACTATAATGGGGGATGTCTCTAGGATTACTATTACAACCCTACTATAATAGGGGATGTCTCTAGGACTACTATTACTACACTACTATAATGGGAGATGTCTCTAGGACTACTATTACAACCCTACTATAATAGGGGATGTCTCTAGAACTACTATTACAACCCTACTATAATAGGGGATGTCTCTAGAACTACTATTACAACCCTACTATAATAGGGGATGTCTCTAGAACTACTATTACAACCCTACTATAATAGGGGATGTCTCTAGGACTACTATTACAACCCTACTATAATAGGGGATGTCTCTAGGACTATTATTACTACCCTACTATAATGGGGGATATCTCTAGGACTACTATTACAACCCTACTATAATGGGAGATGTCTCTAGGACTACCATTACAACCCTACTATAATAGGGGATGTCTCTAGGACTATTATTACAACCCTACTATAATGGGGTATATCTCTAGGGCTACTATTACAACCCTACTATAATGGCGTACGTCTCTAGGGCTACTATTACAGCCCTACTATAATGGGGTACGTCTCTAGGACTACTATTACAACCCTACTATAATGGGGTATGTCTCTAGGACTACTATTACAACCCTACTATAATGGGGGATGTCTCTAGGACTATTATTACAACCCTACTATAATGGGGGATGTCTCTAGGACTACTATTACAACCCTACTATAATGGGGGATGTCTCTAGGGCTACTATTACAACCCTACTATAATAGGGGATGTCTCTAGGACTACTATTACAACCCTACTATAATGGGGGATGTCTCTACGACTACTATTACAACCCTACTATAATGGGGGATATCTCTAGGACTACTATTACAACACTACTATAATAGGGGATGTCTCTAGGACTACTATTACAACACTACTATAATGGGGGATGTCTCTAGGACTACTATTACAACCCTACTATAATAGGGGATGTCTCTAGGACTACTATTACAACACTACTATAATGGGAGATGTCTCTAGGACTACTATTACAACCCTACTATAATAGGGGATGTCCCTAGACCTACTATTACAACCCTATTATAATGGGAGATGTCTCTAGGACCACTATTACAACCCTACTATAATGGAGGATGTCTCTAGGACTACTATTACAACCCTACTATAATGGGGTATGTCTCTAGGGCTACTATTACAACCCTACTATAATGGGAGATGTCTCTAGGACTACTATTACAACCCTACTATAATGGGGGATATCTCTAGGACTACTATTACAACCCTACTACAATATGGGATGTCTCTAGGACTACTATTACAACCCTACTATAATGGGAGATGTCTCTAGGACTACTATTACAACCCTACTATAATGGGGTATGTCTCTAGGACTACTATTACAACCGTACTATAATGGAGGATATCTCTAGGACTACTGTTACAACCCTACTATAATAGGGGATGTCTCTAGGACTACTATTACAACCCTACTATAATGGGAGATGTCTCTAGGACTACTATTACAACCCTACTATAATAGGGAATGTCTCTAGGACTACTATTACAACCCTACTATAATGGAGGATATATCTAGGACTACTGTTACAACCCTACTATAATAGGGGCTGTCTGTAGGACTACTATTACAACCCTACTATAATGGGAAATGTCTCTAGGACTACTATTACAACCCTACTATAATGGGGGATATCTCTAGGACTACTATTACAACCCTACTATAATAGGGGATGTCTCTAGGACTACTATTACAACCCTACTATAATGGAGGATGTCTCTAGGACTACTATTACAACCCTACTATAATGGAGGATGTCTCTAGGATTACTATACAACCCTACTATAATGGGGTATGTCTCTAGGGCTACTATTATAACCCTACTATAATGAGGTATGTCTCTAGGGCTACTATTACAGCCCTACTATAATGGGGTATGTCTCTAGGACTACTATTACAACCCTATATAATAGGGGATGTCTCTAGGACTATTATTACTACCCTACTATAATGGGGGATATCTCTAGGACTACCATTACAACCCTACTATAATAGGGGATGTCTCTAGGACTATTATTACAACCCTACTATAATGGGGTATATCTCTAGGGCTACTATTACAACCCTACTATAATGGGGTACGTCTCTAGGGCTACTATTACAGCCCTACTATAATGGGGCATGTCTCTAGGACTACTATTACAACCCTACTATAATGGGGTATGTCTCTAGGACTACTATTACAACCCTACTATAATAGGGGATGTCTCTAGGACTACTATTACAACCCTACTATAATGGAGGATGTCTCTAGGACTACTATTACAACCCTACTATAATGGAGGATGTCTCTAGGACTACTATTACAACCCTTCTATAATAGGGGATGTCTCTAGGACTACCATTACAACACTACTATAATGGGGGATGTCTCTAGGACTACTATTACAACCCTACTATAATGGGAGATGTCTCCAGGACTACTATTACAACCCTACTATAATAGGGGATGTCTCTAGGACTATTATTACAACCCTACTATAATGGGGTATGTCTCTAGGGCTACTATTACAACCCTACTATAATGGGGTATGTCTCTAGGGCTACTATTACGGCCCTACTATAATAGGGGATGTCAGTAGGACTACTATTACAACCCTACTATAATGGGGGATGTCTCTAGGACTACTATTACAACCCTACTATAATGGGGGATGTCTCTAGGGCTACTATTACAACCCTACTATAATAGGGGATGTCTCTTGGACTACTATTACAACCCTACTATAATGGAGGATATCTCTAGGACTACTATTACAACACTACTATAATAGGGGATGTCTCTAGGACTACTATTACAACACTACTATAATGGGGGATGTCCGTAGGATTACTAATACAACCCTACTATAATAGGGGATGTCTCTAGGACTACTATTACTACACTACTATAATGGGAGATATCTCTAGGACTACTATTACAACCCTACTATAATAGGGGATGTCTCTAGAACTACTATTACAACCCTACTATAATGGGAGATGTCTCTAGGACTACTATTACAACCCTACTATAATGGAGGATGTCTCTAGGACTACTATTACAACCCTACTATAATGGGGTATGTCTCTAGGGCTACTATTACAACCCTACTATAATGGGAGATGTCTCTAGGACTACTATTACAACCCTACTATAATGGGGGATATCTCGAGGACTACTATTACAACCCTACTATAATAGGGGATGTCTCTAGGACTACTATTACAACCCTACTATAATGGGAGATGTCTCTAGGACTACTATTAAAACCCTACTATAATAGGAGATGTCTCTAGGACTACTATTACAACCCTACTATAATAGGGAATGTCTCTAGGACTACTATTACAACCCTACTATAATGGAGGATGTTTCTAGGACTACTATTACAACCCTACTATAATGGAGGATGTCTCTAGGACTACTATACAACCCTACTATAATGGGGTATGTCTCTAGGGCTACTATTACAACCCTACTATAATGGGAGATGTCTCTAAGACTACTATTACAACCCTACTATAATGGGAGATGTCTCTAGGACTACTATTACAACCCTACTATAATGGGGTATGTCTCTAGGACTACTATTACAACCCTACTATAATGGGGGATGTCTCTAGGACTACTATTACAACCCTACTATAATGGGAGATGTCTCTAGGGCTACTATTACAAACCTACTATAATGGAGGATGTCTCTAGGACTACTATTACAACCCTACTTTAATAGGGGATGTCTCTAGGACTACTATTACAACCCTACTATAATGGGGGATGTCTCTAGAACTACTATTACAACCCTACTATAATGGGGTATGTCTCTAGGACTACTATTACAACACTACTATAATGGGGGATGTCTCTAGGACTACTATTACAACCCTACTATAATAGGGGATGTCTCTAGGACTACTATTACAACCCTACTATAATGGGGTATGTCTCTAGGGCTACTACTATAACCCTACTATAATGAGGTATGTCTCTAGGGCTACTATTACAGCCCTACTATAATGGGGTATGTCTCTAGGACTACTATTACAACCCTACTATAATAGGGGATGTCTCTAGGACTATTATTACTACCCTACTATAATGGGGGATATCTCTAGGACTACTATTACAAACCTACTATAATGGGGTATGTCTCTAGGACTACTATTACAACCCTACTATAATGGGGTATGTCTCTAGGACTACTATTACAACCCTACTATAATGGGGGATGTCTCTAGGACTATTATTACAACCCTACTATAATGGGGGATGTCTCTAGGACTACTATTACAACCCTACTATAATGGGGGATGTCTCTAGGGCTACTATTACAACCCTACTATAATAGGGGATGTCTCTAGGACTACTATTACAACCCTACTATAATGGGGGATGTCTCTACGACTACTATTACAAACCTACTATAATGGGGATATCTCTAGGAGTACTATTACAACACTACTATAATGGGGGATGTCTCTAGGACTACTATTACAACCCTACTATAATAGGGGATGTCTCTAGGACTACTATTACAACACTACTATAATGGGAGATGTCTCTAGGACTACTATTACAACCCTACTATAATAGGGGATGTCCCTAGAACTACTATTACAACCCTATTATAATGGGAGATGTCTCTAGGACTACTATTACAACCCTACTATAATGGAGGATGTCTCTAGGACTACTATTACAACCCTACTATAATGGGGTATGTCTCTAGGGCTACTATTACAACCCTACTATAATGGGAGATGTCTCTAGGACTACTATTACAACCCTACTATAATGGGGGATATCTCTAGGACTACTATTACAATCCTACTATAATGGGGTATGTCTCTAGGACTACTATTACAACCGTACTATAATGGAGGATATCTCTAGGACTACTGTTACAACCCTACTATAATAGGGGATGTCTCTAGGACTACTATTACAACCCTACTATAATGGGAGATGTCTCTAGGACTACTATTACAACAATTCTATAATAGGGGATGTCTCTAGGACTACTATTACAACCCTACTATAATGGAGGATATATCTAGGACTACTGTTACAACCCTACTATAATAGGGGATGTCTCTAGGACTACTATTACAACCCTACTATAATGGGAAATGTCTCTAGGACTACTATTACAACCCTACTATAATGGGGGATATCTCTAGGACTACTATTACAACCCTACTATAATAGGGGATGTCTCTAGGACTACTATTACAACCCTACTATAATGGAGGATGTCTCTAGGACTACTATTACAACCCTACTATAATGGAGGATGTCTCTAGGATTACTATACAACCCTACTATAATGGGGTATGTCTCTAGGGCTACTATTACAACCCTACTATAATGGGAGATGTCTCTAGGACTACTATTACAACACTACTATAATGGGGGATGTCTCTAGGACTACTATTACAACCCTACTATAATAGGGGATGTCTCTAGGACTACTATTACAACCCTACTATAATGGGAGATGTCTCTAGGGCTACTATTATAACCCTACTATAATGAGGTATGTCTCTAGGACTATTATTACAGCCCTACTATAATAGGGGATGTCTCTAGGACTATTATTACTACCCTACTATAATGGGGGATATCTCTAGGACTACTATTACAACCCTACTATAATGGGGTATGTCTCTAGGACTACTATTACAACCCTACTATAATGGGGTATGTCTCTAGGACTACTATTACAACCCTACTATAATGGGGGATGTCTCTAGGACTATTATTACAACCCTACTATAATGGGGGATGTCTCTAGGACTACTATTACAACCCTACTATAATGGGGGATGTCTCTAGGGCTACTATTACAACCCTACTATAATGGGGGATGTCTCTAGGACTACTATTACAACCCTACTATAATGGGGAATGTCTCTACGACTACTATTACAACCCTACTATAATGGGGGATATCTCTAGGACTACTATTACAACACTACTATAATAGGGGATGTCTCTAGGACTACTATTACAACACTACTATAATAGGGGATGTCTCTAGGACTACTATTACAACCCTACTATATTAGGGGATGTCTCTAGGACTACTATTACAACACTACTATAATGGGAGATGTCTCTAGGACTACTATTACAACCCTACTATAATAGGGGATGTCCCTAGAACTACTATTACAACCCTATTATAATGGGAGATGTCTCTAGGACTACTATTACAACCCTACTATAATGGAGGATGTCTCCAGGACTACTATTACAACCCTACTATAATGGGGTATGTCTCTAGGGCTACTATTACAACCCTACTATAATGGGAGATGTCTCTAGGACTACTATTACAACCCTACTATAATGGGGGATATCTCTAGGACTACTATTACAACCCTACTATAATATGGGATGTCTCTAGGACTACTATTACAACCCTACTATAATGGGAGATGTCTCTAGGACTACTATTACAACCCTACTATAATGGGGTATGTCTCTATGACTACTATTACAACCGTACTATAATGGAGGATATCTCTAGGACTACTGTTACAACCCTACTATAATAGGGGATGTCTCTAGGACTACTATTACAACCCTACTATAATGGGAGATGTCTCTAGGACTACTATTACAACAATTCTATAATAGGGGATGTCTCTAGGGCTACCATTACAACCCTACTATAATGGGAGATGTCTCTAGGACTACTATTACAACACTACTATAATGGGGGATGTCTCTAGGACTACTATTACAACCCTACTATAATAGGGGATGTCTCTAGGACTACTATTACAACCCTACTATAATGGGGTATGTCTCTAGGGCTACTATTATAACCCTACTATAATGAGGTATGTCTCTAGGGCTACTATTACAGCCCTACTATAATGGGGTATGTCTCTAGGACTACTATTACAACCCTACTATAATAGGGGATGTCTCTAGGACTATTATTACTAGCCTACTATAATGGGGGATATCTCTAGGACTACTATTACAACCCTACTATAATGGGAGATGTCTCTAGGACTACCATTACAACCCTACTATAATAGGGGATGTCTCTAGGACTATTATTACAACCCTACTATAATGGGGTATATCTCTAGGGCTACTATTACAACCCTACTATAATGGGGTACGTCTCTAGGGCTACTATTACAGCCCTACTATAATGGGGTATGTCTCTAGGACTACTATTACAACCCTACTATAATGGGGTATGTCTCTAGGACTACTATTACAACCCTACTATAATGGGGGATGTCTCTAGGACTATTATTACAACCCTACTATAATGGGGGATGTCTCTAGGACTACTATTACAACCCTACTATAATGGGGGATGTCTCTAGGGCTACTATTACAACCCTACTATAATAGGGGATGTCTCTAGGACTACTATTACAACCCTACTATAATGGGGGATGTCTCTACGACTACTATTACAACCCTACTATAATGGGGGATATCTCTAGGACTACTATTACAACATTACTATAATAGGGGATGTCTCTAGGACTACTATTACAACACTACTATAATGGGGGATGTCTCTAGGACTACTATTACAACCCTACTATAATAGGGGATGTCTCTAGGACTACTATTACAACACTACTATAATGGGAGATGTCTCTAGGACTACTATTACAACCCTACTATAATAGGGGATGTCCCTAGAACTACTATTACAACCCTATTATAATGGGAGATGTCTCTAGGACTACTATTACAACCCTACTATAATGGAGGATGTCTCTAGGACTACTATTACAACCCTACTATAATGGGGTATGTCTCTAGGGCTACTATTACAACCCTACTATAATGGGAGATGTCTCTAGGACTACTATTACAACCCTACTATAATGGGGGATATCTCTAGGACTACTATTACAACCCTACTATAATATGGGATGTCTCTAGGACTACTATTACAACCCTACTATAATGGGAGATGTCTCTAGGACTACTATTACAACCCTACTATAATGGGGTATGTCTCTAGGACTACTATTACAACCGTACTACAATGGAGGATATCTCTAGGACTACTGTTACAACCCTACTATAATAGGGGATGTCTCTAGGACTACTATTACAACCCTACTATAATGGGAGATGTCTCTAGGACTACTATTACAACAATTCTATAATAGGGGATGTCTCTAGGACTACTATTACTACCCTACTATAATGGAGGATATATCTAGGACTACTTTTACAACCCCACTATAATAGGGGATGTCTCTAGGACTACTATTACAACCCTACTATAATGGGAAATGTCTCTAGGACTACTATTACAACCCTACTATAATGGGGGATATCTCTAGGACTACTATTACAACCCTACTATAATAGGGGATGTCTCTAGGACTACTATTACAACCCTACTATAATGGAGGATGTCTCTAGGACTACTATTACAACCCTACTATAATGGAGGATGTCTCTAGGATTACTATACAACCCTACTATAATGGGGTATGTCTCTAGGGCTACTATTACAACCCTACTATAATGGGAGATGTCTCTAAGACTACTATTACAACCCTACTATAATGGGAGATGTCTCTAGGACTACTATTACAACCCTACTATAATGGGAGATGTCTCTAGGACTACTATTACAACCCTACTATAATAGGGGATGTCTCTAGGACTACTATTACAACCCTACTATAATGGGGTATGTCTCTAGGACTACTATTACAACCCTACTATAATGGGGGATGTCTCTAGGACTACTATTACAACCCTACTATAATGGGAGATGTCTCTAGGGCTACTATTACAAACCTACTATAATGGAGGATGTCTCTAGGACTACTATTACAACCCTACTATAATAGGGGATGTCTCTAGGACTACTATTACAACCCTACTATAATGGGGGATGTCTCTAGAACTACTATTACAACCCTACTATAATGGGGTATGTCTCTAGGACTACTATTACAACACTACTATAATGGGGGATGTCTCTAGGACTACTATTACAACCTTACTATAATAGGAGATGTCTCTAGGACTACTATTACAACCCTACTATAATGGGGTATGTCTCTAGGGCTACTATTATAACCCTACTATAATGAGGTATGTCTCTAGGGCTACTATTACAGCCCTACTATAATGGGGTATGTCTCTAGGACTACTATTACAACCCTACTATAATAGGGGATGTCTCTAGGACTATTATTACTACCCTACTATAATGGGGGATGTCTCTAGGACTACTATTACAACCCTACTATAATGGGAGATGTCTCTAGGACTACTATTACAACCCTACTATAATAGGGGATGTCTCTAGGACTATTATTACAACCCTACTATAATGGGGTATGTCTCTAGGGCTACTATTACAACCCTACTATAATGGGGTACGTTTCTAGGGCTACTATTACAGCCCTACTATAATGGGGTATGTCTCTAGGACTACTATTACAACCCTACTATAATGGGGTAAGTCTCTAGGACTACTATGACAACCCTACTATAATGGGCGATGTCTCTAGGACTATTATTACAACCCTACTATAATGGGTGATGTCTCTAGGACTACTATTACAACCCTACTATAATGGGGGATGTCTCTAGGGCTACTATTACAACCCTACTATAATAGGGGATGTCTCTAGGACTACTATTACAACCCTACTATAATGGGGGATGTCTCTAGGACTACTATTACAACCCTACTATAATGGGGGATATCTCTAGGACTACTATTACAACACTACTATAATAGGGGATGTCTCTAGGACTACTATTACAACACTACTATAATGGGGGATGTCTCTAGGACTACTATTACAACCCTACTATAATAGGGGATGTCTCTAGAACTACTATTACAACACTACTATAATGGGAGATGTCTCTAGGACTACTATTACAACCCTACTATAATAGGGGATGTCTCTAGAACTACTATTACAACCCTACTATAATGGGAGATGTCTCTAGGACTACTATTACAACCCTACTATAATGGAGGATGTCTCTAGGACTACTATTACAACCCTACTATAATGGGGTATGTCTCTAGGGCTACTATTACAACCCTACTATAATGGGAGATGTCTCTAGGACTACTATTACAACCCTACTATAATGGGGGATATCTCTAGGACTACTATTACAACCCTACTATAATAGGGGATGTCTCTAGGACTACTATTACAACCCTACTATAATGGGAGATGTCTCTAGGACTACTATTACAACCCTACTATAATGGGGTATGTCTCTAGGACTACTATTACAACCGTACTATAATGGAGGATATCTCTAGGACTACTGTTACAACCCTACTATAATAGGGGATGTCTCTAGGACTACTATTACAACCCTACTATAATGGGAGATGTCTCTAGGACTACTATTACAACAATTCTATAATAGGGGATGTCTCTAGGACTACTATTACAACCCTACTATAATGGAGGATATATCTAGGACTACTGTTACAACCCTACTATAATAGGGGATGTCTCTAGGACTACTATTACAACCCTACTATAATGGGAAATGTCTCTAGGACTACTATTACAACACTACTATAATAGGGGATGTCTCTAGGACTACTATTACAACCCTACTATAATGGGGGATGTCTCTAGGACTATTATTACAACCCTACTATAATGGGGGATGTCTCTAGGACTACTATTACAACCCTACTATAATGGGGGATGTCTCTAGGGCTACTATTACAACCCTACTATAATAGGGGATGTCTCTAGGACTACTATTACAACCCTACTATAATGGGGGATGTCTCTACGACTACTATTACAACCCTACTATAATGGGGGATATCTCTAGGACTACTATTACAACACTACTATAATAGGGGATGTCTCTAGGACTACTATTACAACACTACTATAATGGGGGATGTCTCTAGGACTACTATTACAACCCTACTATATTAGGGGATGTCTCTAGGACTACTATTACAACACTACTATAATGGGAGATGTCTCTAGGACTACTATTACAACCCTACTATAATAGGGGATGTCCCTAGAACTACTATTACAACCCTATTATAATGGGAGATGTCTCTAGGACTACTATTACAACCCTACTATAATGGAGGATGTCTCCAGGACTACTATTACAACCCTACTATAATGGGGTATGTCTCTAGGGCTACTATTACAACCCTACTATAATGGGAGATGTCTCTAGGACTACTATTACAACCCTACTATAATGGGGGATATCTCTAGGACTACTATTACAACCCTACTATAATATGGGATGTCTCTAGGACTACTATTACAACCCTACTATAATGGGAGATGTCTCTAGGACTACTATTACAACCCTACTATAATGGGGTATGTCTCTATGACTACTATTACAACCGTACTATAATGGAGGATATCTCTAGGACTACTGTTACAACCCTACTATAATAGGGGATGTCTCTAGGACTACTATTACAACCCTACTATAATGGGAGATGTCTCTAGGACTACTATTACAACAATTCTATAATAGGGGATGTCTCTAGGACTACTATTACAACCCTACTATAATGGGAGATGTCTCTAGGACTACTATTACAACCCTACTATAATGGGGTATGTCTCTATGACTACTATTACAACCGTACTATAATGGAGGATATCTCTAGGACTACTGTTACAACCCTACTATAATAGGGGATGTCTCTAGGTCTACTATTACAACCCTACTATAATGGGAAATGTCTCTAGGATTACTATTACAACCCTACTATAATGGGGGATATCTCTAGGACTACTATTACAACCCTACTATAATAGGGGATGTCCCTAGGACTACTATTACAACCCTACTATAATGGAGGATGTCTCTAGGACTACTATTACAACCCTACTATAATGGAGGATGTCTCTAGGATTACTATACAACCCTACTATAATGGGGTATGTCTCTAGGGCTACTATTACAACCCTACTATAATGGGAGATGTCTCTAGGACTACTATTACAACACTACTATAATGGGGGATGTCTCTAGGACTACTATTACAACCCTACTATAATAGGGGATGTCTCTAGGACTACTATTACAACCCTACTATAATGGGGTATGTCTCTAGGGCTACTATTATAACCCTACTATAATGGGGTATATCTCTAGGGCTACTATTACAACCCTACTATAATGGGGTACGTCTCTAGGGCTACTATTACAGCCCTACTATAATGGGGTATGTCTCTAGGACTACTATTACAACCCTACTATAATGGGGTATGTCTCTAGGACTACTATTACAACCCTACTATAATGGGGGATGTCTCTAGGACTATTATTACAACCCTACTATAATGGGGGATGTCTCTAGGACTACTATTACAACCCTACTATAATGGGGGATGTCTCTAGGGCTACTATTACAACCCTACTATAATAGGGGATGTCTCTAGGACTACTATTACAACCCTACTATAATGGGGGATGTCTCTACGACTACTATTACAACCCTACTATAATGGGGGATATCTCTAGGACTACTATTACAACACTACTATAATAGGGGATGTCTCTAGGACTACTATTACAACACTACTATAATGGGGGATGTCTCTAGGACTACTATTACAACCCTACTATAATAGGGGATGTCTCTAGGACTACTATTACAACACTACTATAATGGGAGATGTCTCTAGGACTACTATTACAACCCTACTATAATAGGGGATGTCCCTAGAACTACTATTACAACCCTATTATAATGGGAGATGTCTCTAGGACTACTATTACAACCCTACTATAATGGGGTATGTCTCTAGGACTACTATTACAACCCTACTATAATGGGGGATGTCTCTAGGACTATTATTACAACCCTACTATAATGGGGGATGTCTCTAGGACTACTATTACAACCCTACTATAATGGGGGATGTCTCTAGGGCTACTATTACAACCCTACTATAATAGGGGATGTCTCTAGGACTACTATTACAACCCTACTATAATGGGGGATGTCTCTACGACTACTATTACAACCCTACTATAATGGGGGATATCTCTAGGACTACTATTACAACACTACTATAATAGGGGATGTCTCTAGGACTACTATTACAACACTACTATAATGGGGGATGTCTCTAGGACTACTATTACAACCCTACTATAATAGGGGATGTCTCTAGGACTACTATTACAACACTACTATAATGGGAGATGTCTCTAGGACTACTATTACAACCCTACTATAATAGGGGATGTCCCTAGAACTACTATTACAACCCTATTATAATGGGAGATGTCTCTAGGACTACTATTACAACCCTACTATAATGGAGGATGTCTCTAGGACTACTATTACAACCCTACTATAATGGGGTATGTCTCTAGGGCTACTATTACAACCCTACTATAATGGGAGATGTCTCTAGGACTACTATTACAACCCTACTATAATGGGGGATATCTCTAGGACTACTATTACAACCCTACTATAATATGGGATGTCTCTAGGACTACTATTACAACCCTACTATAATGGGAGATGTCTCTAGGACTACTATTACAACCCTACTATAATGGGGTATGTCTCTAGGACTACTATTACAACCGTACTATAATGGAGGATATCTCTAGGACTACTGTTACAACCCTACTATAATAGGGGATGTCTATAGGACTACTATTACAACCCTACTATAATGGGAGATGTCTCTAGGACTACTATTACAACAATTCTATAATAGGTGATGTCTCTAGGACTACTATTACTACCCTACTATAATGGAGGATATATCTAGGACTACTGTTACAACCCCACTATAATAGGGGATGTCTCTAGGACTACTATTACAACCCTATTATAATGGGAGATGTCTCTAGGACTACTATTACAACCCTACTATAATGGAGGATGTCTCCAGGACTACTATTAAAACCCTACTATAATGGGGTATGTCTCTAGGGCTACTATTACAAACCTACTATAATGGGAGATGTCTCTAGGACTACTATTACAACCCTACTATAATGGGGGATATCTCTAGGACTACTATTACAACCCTACTATAATATGGGATGTCTCTAGGACTACTATTACAACCCTACTATAATGGGAAATGTCTCTAGGACTACTATTACAACCCTACTATAATGGGGGATATCTCTAGGACTACTATTACAACCCTACTATAATAGGGGATGTCTCTAGGACTACTATTACAACCCTACTATAATGGAGGATGTCTCTAGGACTACTATTACAACCCTACTATAATGGAGGATGTCTCTAGGATTACTATACAACCCTACTATAATGGGGTATGTCTCTAGGGCTACTATTACAACCCTACTATAATGGGAGATGTCTCTAAGACTACTATTACAACCCTACTATAATGGGAGATGTCTCTAGGACTACTATTACAACCCTACTATAATGGGAGATGTCTCTAGGACTACTATTACAACCCTACTATAATAGGGGATGTCTCGAGGACTACTATTACAACCCTACTATAATGGGGTATGTCTCTAGGACTACTATTACAACCCTACTATAATGGGGGATGTCTCTAGGACTACTATTACAACCCTACTATAATGGGAGATGTCTCTAGGGCTACTATTACAAACCTACTATAATGGAGGATGTCTCTAGGACTACTATTACAACCCTACTATAATAGGGGATGTCTCTAGGACTACTATTACAACCCTACTATAATGGGGGATGTCTCTAGAACTACTATTACAACCCTACTATAATGGGGTATGTCTCTAGGACTACTATTACAACACTACTATAATGGGGGATGTCTCTAGGACTACTATTACAACCCTACTATAATAGGAGATGTCTCTAGGACTACTATTACAACCCTACTATAATGGGGTATGTCTCTAGGGCTACTATTATAACCCTACTATAATGAGGTATGTCTCTAGGGCTACTATTACAGCCCTACTATAAAGGGGTATGTCTCTAGGACTACTATTACAACCCTACTATAATAGGGGATGTCTCTAGGACTATTATTACTACCCTACTATAATGGGGGATGTCTCTAGGACTACTATTACAACCCTACTATAATGGGAGATGTCTCTAGGACTACTATTACAACCCTACTATAATAGGGGATGTCTCTAGGACTATTATTACAACCCTACTATAATGGGGTATGTCTCTAGGGTTACTATTACAACCCTACTATAATGGGGTACGTTTCTAGGGCTACTATTACAGCCCTACTATAATGGGGTATGTCTCTAGGACTACTATTACAACCCTACTATAATGGGGTAAGTCTCTAGGACTACTATGACAACCCTACTATAATGGGCGATGTCTCTAGGACTATTATTACAACCCTACTATAATGGGGGATGTCTCTAGGACTACTATTACAACCCTACTATAATGGGGGATATCTCTAGGACTACTATTACAACCCTACTATAATATGGGATGTCTCTAGGACTACTATTACAACCCTACTATAATGGGAAATGTCTCTAGGACTACTATTACAACCCTACTATAATGGGGGATATCTCTAGGACTACTATTACAACCCTACTATAATAGGGGATGTCTCTAGGACTACTATTACAACCCTACTATAATGGAGGATGTCTCTAGGACTACTATTACAACCCTACTATAATGGAGGATGTCTCTAGGATTACTATACAACCCTACTATAATGGGGTATGTCTCTAGGGCTACTATTACAACCCTACTATAATGGGAGATGTCTCTAAGACTACTATTACAACCCTACTATAATGGGAGATGTCTCTAGGACTACTATTACAACCCTACTATAATGGGAGATGTCTCTAGGACTACTATTACAACCCTACTATAATAGGGGATGTCTCTAGGACTACTATTACAACCCTACTATAATGGGGTATGTCTCTAGGACTACTATTACAACCCTACTATAATGGGGGATGTCTCTAGGACTACTATTACAACCCTACTATAATGGGAGATGTCTCTAGGGCTACTATTACAAACCTACTATAATGGAGGATGTCTCTAGGACTACTATTACAACCCTACTATAATAGGGGATGTCTCTAGGACTACTATTACAACCCTACTATAATGGGGGATGTCTCTAGAACTACTATTACAACCCTACTATAATGGGGTATGTCTCTAGGACTACTATTACAACACTACTATAATGGGGGATGTCTCTAGGACTACTATTACAACCCTACTATAATAGGAGATGTCTCTAGGACTACTATTACAACCCTACTATAATGGGGTATGTCTCTAGGGCTACTATTATAACCCTACTATAATGAGGTATGTCTCTAGGGCTACTATTACAGCCCTACTATAATGGGGTATGTCTCTAGGACTACTATTACAACCCTACTATAATAGGGGATGTCTCTAGGACTATTATTACTACCCTACTATAATGGGGGATGTCTCTAGGACTACTATTACAACCCTACTATAATGGGAGATGTCTCTAGGACTACTATTACAACCCTACTATAATAGGGGATGTCTCTAGGACTATTATTACAACCCTACTATAATGGGGTATGTCTCTAGGGTTACTATTACAACCCTACTATAATGGGGTACGTTTCTAGGGCTACTATTACAGCCCTACTATAATGGGGTATGTCTCTAGGACTACTATTACAACCCTACTATAATGGGGTAAGTCTTTAGGACTACTATGACAACCCTACTATAATGGGCGATGTCTCTAGGACTATTATTACAACCCTACTATAATGGGTGATGTCTCAAGGACTACTATTACAACCCTACTATAATGGGGGATGTCTCTAGGGCTACTATTACAACCCTACTATAATAGGGGATGTCTCTAGGACTACTATTACAACCCTACTATAATGGGGGATGTCTCTAGGACTACTATTACAACCCTACTATAATGGGGGATATCTCTAGGACTACTATTACAACACTACTATAATAGGGGATGTCTCTAGGACTACTATTACAACACTACTATAATGGGGGATGTCTCTAGGACTACTATTACAACCCTACTATAATAGGGGATGTCTCTAGGACTACTATTACAACACTACTATAATGGGAGATGTCTCTAGGACTACTATTACAACCCTACTATAATAGGGGATGTCTCTAGAACTACTATTACAACCCTACTATAATGGGAGATGTCTCTAGGACTACTATTACAACCCTACTATAATGGAGGATGTCTCTAGGACTACTATTACAACCCTACTATAATGGGGTATGTCTCTAGGGCTACTATTACAACCCTACTATAATGGGAGATGTCTCTAGGACTACTATTACAACCCTACTATAATGGGGATATCTCTAGGACTACTATTACAACCCTACTATAATAGGGGATGTCTCTAGGACTACTATTACAACCCTACTATAATGGGAGATGTCTCTAGGACTACTATTACAACCCTACTATAATGGAGGATGTCTCTAGGACTACTATTACAACCCTACTATAATGGGGTATGTCTCTAGGGCTACTATTACAACCCTACTATAATGGGAGATGTCTCTAAGACTACTATTACAACCCTACTATAATGGGAGATGTCCCTAGGACTACTATTACAACCCTACTATAATGGGGTATGTCTCTAGGACTACTATTACAACCGTACTATAATGGAGGATATCTCTAGGAATACTGTTACAACCCTACTATAATAGGGGATGTCTCTAGGACTACTATTACAACCCTACTATAATGGGAGATGTCTCTAGGACTACTATTACAACAATTCTATAATAGGGGATGTCTCTAGGACTACTATTACAACCCTACTATAATGGAGGATATATCTAGGACTACTGTTACAACCCTACTATAATAGGGGATGTCTCTAGGACTACTATTACAACCCTACTATAATGGGAAATGTCTCTAGGACTACTATTACAACACTACTATAATAGGGGATGTCTCTAGGACTACTATTACAACCCTACTATAATGGGAGATGTCTCTAGGACTACTATTACAACCCTACTATAATGGGGTATGTCTCTAGGACTACTATTACAACCCTACTATAATGGGAGATGTCTCTAGGACTACTATTACAACCCTACTGTAGTAGGGGATGTCTCTAGGACTACTATTACAACCTTACTATAATGGGAGATGTCTCTAGCACTACTATTACAACCCTACTATAATGGGAGATGTCTCTAGGACTACTATTAGAACCCTACTATAATAGGGGATGTCTCTAGGACTACTATTACAACCCTACTATAATAGGGGATGTCTCTAGGACTACTATTACAACCCTACTATAATGGGAGATGTCTCTAGGACTACTATTACAACCCTACTATAATAGGGGATGACTCTAGGACTACTATTACAACCCTACTATAATAGGGGATGTCTCTAGGACTACTATTACAACCCTACTATAATGGGAGCTGTCTCTAGGACTACTATTACAACCCTACTATAATGGGAGATGTCTCTAGGACTACTATTACAACCCTACTATAATAGGAGATGTCTCTAGGACTACTATTACAACCCTACTATAATGGAAGATGTCTCTAGGACTACTATTACAACACTACTATAATGGGAGATGTCTCTAGGACTACTATTACAACCCTACTATAATAGAGGATGTCTCTAGGACTACTATTACAACCCTACTATAATAGGGGATGTCTCTAGGACTACTATTACAACCCTACTATAATGGGAGATGTCTCTAGGACTACTATTACAACCCTACTATAATAGGGGATGTCTCTAGGGCTACTATTACAACCCTACTATAATGGGGGATATCTCTAGGACTACTGTTACAACCCTACTATAATAGGGGATGTCTCTAGGACTACTATTACAACCCTACTATAATAGGGGATATCTCTAGGACTACTATTACAACACTACTATAATAGGAGATGTCTCTAGGACTACTATTACAACCCTACTATAATGGGAGATGTCTCTAGGACTACTATTACAACCCTACTATAATGGAGGATGTCTCTAGGACTACTATTACAACCCTACTATAATAGGGGATGTCTCTAGGACTACTATTACAACCCTACTATAATGGGAGATGTCGCTAGGACTACTATTACAACCCTACTATAATGGGAGATGTCTCTAGGACTACTATTACAACCCTACTATAATAGGGGATGTCTCTAGGACTACTATTACAACCCTACTATAATAGGGGATGTCTCTAGGACTACTATTACAACCCTACTATAATGGGAGATCTCTCTAGGACTACTATTACAACACTACTATAATGGGAGATGTCTCTAGGACTACTATTACAACCCTACTATAATAGGGGATGTCTCTAGGACTACTATTACAACCCTACTATAATAGGGGATGTCTCTAGGACTACTATTACAACCCTACTATAATGGAGGATGTCTCTAGGACTACTATTACAACCCTACTATAATGGAGGATGTCTCTAGGACTACTATTACAACCCTACTATAATGGAGTATGTCTCTAGGGCTACTATTACAACCCTACTATAATGGGGGATGTCTCTAGGACTACTATTACAACCCTACTATAATGGGGGATATCTCTTGGACTACTATTACAACCCTACTATAATAGGGTATGTCTCTAGGACTACTATTACAACCCTACTATAATGGGAGATGTCTCTAGGACTACTATTACAACCCTACTATAATGGGGTATGTCTCTAGGGCTACTATTACAACCCTACTATAATAGGGGATGTCTCTAGGACTACTATTACAACCCTACTATAATAGGGGATGTCTCTAAGACTACCATTACAACACTACTATAATAGGGGATTCTCTAGGACTACTATTACAACCCTACTATAATAGGGGATGTCTCTAAGACTACTATTACAACACTACTATAATAGGGGATGTCTCTAGGACTACTATTACAACCCTACTATAATGGAGTATGTCTCTAGGACTACTATTACAACCTTACTATAATGGGAGATGTCTCTAGGACTACTATTACAACCCTACTATAATGGAGGATGTCTCTAGGACTACTATTACAACCCTACTATAATGGGTATGTCTCTAGGACTACTATTACAACCCTACTATAATGGGGGATGTCTCTAGGACTACTATTACATCTCTACTATAATGGGGGATGTCTCTAGGGCTACTATTACAACCCTACTATAATAGGGGATGTCTCTAGGACTACTATTACAACCCTACTATAATAGGAGATGTCTCTAGGATTACTGTTACAACCCTACTATAATGGAGTATGTCTCTAGGACTACTATTACAACCCTACTATAATGGGTATGTCTCTAGGACTACTATTACAACCCTACTATAATGGGTATGTCTCTAGGACTACTATTACAACCCTACTATAATGGGGGATGTCTCTAGGATTACTATTACAACTCTACTATAATGGGGGATGTCTCTAGGACTACTATTATAATGGGAGATGTCTCTAAGACTACTATTACAACTCTACTATAATGGAGGATGTCTCTAGGACTACTATTACAACCCTACTATAATAGGGTATGTCTCTAGGACTACTATTACAACCCTACTATAATAGGGGATATCTCTAGGATTACTATTACAACCCTACTATAATGGGGGATGTCTCTAGGACTACTATTACAACCCTACTATAATGGGGGATGTCTCTAGGATTACTATTACAACCCTACTATAATGGGGATGTCTCTAGGACTACTATTACAACCCTACTATAATGGGGGATGTCTCTAGGACTACTATTACAACTCTACTATAATGGGGGATGTCTCTAGGGCTACTATTATAATGGGAGATGTCTCTAAGACTACTATTACAACTCTACTATAATGGAGGATGTCTCTAGGACTACTATTACAACCCTACTATAATGGGAGATGTCTCTAGGACTACTATTACAACTCTACTATAATGGAGGATGTCTCTAGGACTATTATCAAAACCAGTTGTTCTATGAATATAATTGTTTTACTTTTGGCACAAGGTCAGCAATTATCCCAGTGCATTACTGGTAATTTATTTTATCGACCCCGTAAGGATGAAAGTCAAAGTTATTCTCGGCGGGATTTGAACTCAGACCACAAAGGGCCACAACTTTATTCTGTAAAGCATGGCTTTCAGCTGTCTACCGATACTGCCAATCCACTACCTGCTATGAATATAGTTGTTTTTACTTTTTGACACAAGGCCAGCAATTACCCAGTGCATTACTGGTACTTTATTTTATCGACCCCGTAAGGATGAAAGGCAAAGTCAACCTCGGCGGGATTTGAACTCAGATCGTAAAGGGATGTAACTATGCTGGAAAGCATGGCGTCCGACCCTTTACCGATACTGCCAATCCACTGCCCTGCTATGAATATAAAGATAATTGATTGGGTTTATTAGTAAATAATTATTATTCAAATTCCTTGCATCACCATTAATAACATGGTTATTTTACCATATTATTACTACTCTACCCATCTCATGCTGTACAGTGGGACACCCATCAATAGGTTGTACAATAGGACACAAAAAGAATTTTAATAACCGTATTATTAATGGTGATGCTAGGAATTTTAATAGTAATTATTATACTAATACTCACCATCAATTATCATTACATCCACAGCACAACTGGTTTTGGTAATAGTCCCAGAAACATCGCCCTTAACAGTAGGGTTGTAATAACAACGATATTGTTAATCCTTCCTTTCATAGCAGCAATGATGTTGATAATAGTCCCACAAACATAGCCAATAACAGTAGGGTTGTAATAACAACCATATTAACTATGAGAAAACTTACTGTCTGTATAATATTTGGGAAGGTTAGCTTTTTAAACATTATCTAATGTGGATGTAATCCATCTTTATCCTAGAAATGTAGCCAAGTTCCTTGGCCTGTCTGGATAATTTATACTTCTATTTGTATTATCTATCATATTTACTGATGGGCGGTGACAATACGTCTGACATGGTCTTATAAATCAAGGATATGAAAAGATGATGTGGGAGGGGGGGGGGCACTAGATAAGGGACAATGTGCTAGCTAATAAAATAATAAATAGTCCTAAAGTTATAAAAAATATAATTAACTTTGTTACATGTTTATGGGAAAATGTCTTCCTTACAATGAACCCTAACTGGCAAATCGAATACAGATCTAGAACTGCTAAATAAATGGACTTCTTACTTAATTGACTTCTGCCTTATCAGACAGGATGACACCCTCACATATAAACCCCCACTACCTGTTTATACTGAAATTATTCCATGGTCTCCTTGAAAGCGCCAAAATACACAAGATTTTATGCATAGAAACAATTGTAAAGGATTCCAATAAATTTCTGTTTATAAACTTTATGTTTTGTTCTACATATATATATATAATGTATAAGGGAGGCACTGGTAACTAAATTGGTTGATTACCGATTAATTGGCTGCTGATTATTTATAATTTAATTACATATTACAATTATGTCAGGTCACTCTTGAGTGCTACTGGTAACATGTAACCCAGTACAACCTGTCGCATGGTCAGGTCGTCAGCGACTAAACCGGCAAACCCACCAAGTTTACTTGGTGAGAAGGGTGATTTTGGACAAAAAACAAAACCTGATAAAGGGTAGAAGAACTCATAAGAGTCAATGGCCATCTAAAAAAATCCTGCCAAATCAATGGGTGGCAGTAGTTCCAGTTGCACGCATCTAAAGACTGTCGTAGTGGTTCTGAGAAGAATGCGGCTTTGCAGATGATCAATGCAAACTGACAATGGAAATGTGCTCCCGCTCGAGTTAGAAGAGAACTATTGACCTTCAGGAGAAGCAGCGACCCTTGATTGTATTCAGCGACCCTTGATTGTATTCAGCAACCGAAACAAATATGAAGTACATCAAATCCAATGCTCCTAGGGGCAACACTGGTTCTTCTTATTTGTGAGTGTAAACTCGGCCAGATTAGATAGATTATAATTATTTGTAAATAATGTATTATAATATTAATCATAATAATTAATCACAAATATGGAGCAACTATTTGAGAGTATAAGCCCTCATTTTTTTGACATAACTGAAATATTTATAATTTTTAAATTAATTCTTTTTTGAAAGAACATCATCATCTGATGATATATATATATATATATATATATATATAAAATCTTTTCCTGGGTCCTGTATTTTCGTTGCTCTAGTGATGCGGCTGGACTGCCGACTTCTATATCTGATTTGCTAAGCTGTCTGAACGTAATGTTATTACTCTGGGGTCTTTCTAGCGTATATGCATAATCGGTCTGTAGCTTGGAAGCTACAGACCGATTATGCATATACGCTAGCTTGGCCATATTCTAAAGCTTCGTCAATGCTGTACTAAAATTTATATATATATATATTCAGAGGTAGATCTGCTGAAATAGCGGAGATGCTGGAGAGAAGGCAGGTGGATGTGTGCTGCGTGCAAGAGGTGAGATGGAGAGGTGTCTCTGCGAGACTAGTCGTAGGCAAACGTCTTAGCTATAAGCTATTCTGGGTAGGTAAGGATGATGGGTTAGGGGGAGTAGGCATTTTCCTGGCTGAGAAATGGATCAATAAGACAATAGAAGTAGTTCGAGTTAGTAATCGAATAATTAAGCTTAGATTAGTTGTAGGCAGGAGACTACTGACAATCATCTCGGCCTATGCTCCCCAAGCAGGCCTAGGCAAAGACTGCTTTTATGAGCAACTTTTACAAACAACCGCAATCACAGAGGACGGAGACATCGTTATGCTAGCAGGAGACTTCAATGGTCATGTTGGAAGCTCCAGGATGGTTACACTGGGGTACATGGTGGGCATGGTTATGGCTCAAGAAATGAAGAAGGAGTGAGACTTCTTGAATTTTGTGATGCAGGTACATTGACTATTTGCAACACAAACTTCCAGAAACCTGCCAATCACCTAATAACCTACAAATCTGGTGAGCACATAAGCCAGATTGACTTCTTACTAGTTAGGCAGCGGGACAGGCAGATAGTGTCTAATACCAAGGCATACCCTGGGGAAGAATGTACCCCACAGCATAGGTTAGTTGTTAGTGATATCTCAGTAAGCAAGAGATGGAATGAGACATATAGGAAGGTGTGGAGAAGAAAGGTCTGGAAGCTAAAAGACATTTCACTAAAATACAAATTTAGGAAAGCCCTTCAAGATGTATATGACGAAAAAGAAGACGATTTAGAGACGTATGACATAGATAATAACTGGAATTTCTTACGTGACAACTTGCTGCAGGCTAATGATGAAACTTGTGGCTAGAGCAGAGCTCCAACCAGACAGAGAGTGACCTGGTGGTGGAACAGCACAGTAGATAAGGCCATTAGAGACAAAAGACTAGCATGGAAGGCTTGGAAAAAGGGTGGGAGTAGGGAAGAATATACAGCCACTAAGAGAGAAGCTAGACGTCAGGTGTACTTAGCATGCAGGGAGGCGGAGAGTAGGAGGTTTGCCAATGTTCTGAGACGGGAAGATCAGAGGCGTGCGGTGTTCCACATTGCAAGGCAGTGTGTCAATGCAAATCAGGATGTTGTTGGAGATAAATGTGTCCGGGATGATGCTGGTGTACTTAGTGTCATGAATGATCAGAAAAAGGAGGCCTGGAAATGTCATTATGAGAGACTGATGAATGTGGAGAACGAATGGGAGAGAGAGAAATTACCCTTAGTAGATCCGACAGAGGGACCAGCTATTGAGATTGACGAATATAGGGTCCAAGAGGCGATTAGGGAAATGAAAAATGGTAAGGCTGCTGGACTATCGGGAATAGTTGCTGAGATGCTGAAGGCATCAGGGGGCGTAGGCACTAAACTGGTTTCACGCATCATCAATCAGGCTATATATGGTGGTGTCATACCCAAAGACTGGTGCAGCAGTATTCTCATAAATTGCTTCAAAGGTAAAGGGGATGCTCTGGAGAGGAGCAATTATAGGGGTATAAAACTGATAGATCAGGTTATGAAAGTGGCAGAAAGGATATTAGCACAACTAATTAGAGAAAGGGTCAAACTAGATGAGATGCAGTTTGGTTTTGTGCCTGGGAAGAGTACAACAGATGCCCTCTTCTTGGTGAGACAATTGCAAGAGAGGTTCTTAGAGAAAAATAAGCCACTATACTTAGCCTTTGTTGACCTAGAGAAGGCCTTTGATAGGGTACCCCGATCTGTCATCTGGTGGTCCCTAAGGAAGCTAGGTGTTGAGGAATGGCTTGTGAGGACAGTGGAAACTTTGTACAGAGGTACTCTCAGTAAAGTCAGAGTAGGAATGGAATTTAGTGAGGAATTCCAGATACAAGTAGGAGTACATAAGGGTTCGTTCCTCAGCCCACTCTTGTTCATTATAGTCCTCCAAGCCATAACAGAGGAGTTTAAGACTGGCTGTCCATGGGAACTTCTCTCTGCTGACGATCTGGTTCTTATAGCAGAATCAGTAGAGGAGCTAGAGAATAAATTCTGGCTATGGAAACAGCAGTTGGAAGCAAGAGGACTGAGAGTGAACCTAGCTAAGACAAAAGTGTTGATGAATAGAAAAGAGGACAAAACCCTGATTCTGTCAGGGAAATGGCCATGTTCGATATGCAGAAAAGGAACTGGCATAAATTCTATAAAATGCACATAATGCAGATCCTTAGTACACAAGAGATTTAGCTTAGTTAGCAGGCAAACTAACAGTTAGGGAGAAATATGTATGCAGTAGATGTACAGGGAAATTAGACAGTAGAAGTTGCATTGATAGACATATTTTTCAAATGCAGGAGGGCGCTATAGAAGTGGTGGATAGCTTCCGGTACCTAGGAGATCAGATTAGCATGGAAGGAGGGTGTTCCGAGGCCATGGTATCTAGAATAAGGATGGGTTGGAAGAAGTTTAGGGAGCTGCTTCCTCTGTTGACGAAGAAGGGTTTCTCCCTGCGTACGAAAGGCCGGTTGTATGATGCCTGTGTGAGGAGCGCGATGCTGCATGGTAGTGAGACATGGGCAGCAACTGCAAACGATATGCGATGACTGGAGAGAAATGAGGCAAGCATGCTCCGTTGGATATGCGGTGTAAATGTGCATGAACGACCCAGCATAAATGTGTTGAGAGGGAAACTGTCTGAGAGGGATAGAATGTAGTGTACGGGAGAGGAGACTGAGGTGGTATGGACATGTGATGCGCATGGAGGATGACCGATGAGTGAAGAAGTGCCAGGAAATGCCAGTTGAAGGAAGACGTGGTCGAGGTAGACCACGAAAAACATGGGCGGAGGTGGTGAGAACAGACCTCAGATCATTGAAGCTCACGGTGGAGATGACGAAGGACCGTGTCGAGTGGAGAGATGCTGTGCTGAATAAGACCCGTCCCACCCTTGCAAGCAGGGAAAAGCG
Organism: Eledone cirrhosa; assembly: GCA_964016885.1. NCBI lineage: Eukaryota > Metazoa > Mollusca > Cephalopoda > Octopoda > Eledonidae > Eledone > Eledone cirrhosa. Next base: position 231,147,832 of record OZ024740.1, read on the forward strand.
GACGTAAAATGATGATGATGATGATACACACACATATATATATATACATATATATACACATATATATATACATATATATATTTTCATCATCATCATTATCATACATCTGTTTTTCCCTGCTAGTAAAACTCAGAAAAGTCATCACAAGACTGTGTTGATACTCAACCAATGTTACTGACCTCTCAGATGGGCTAAGGACCTGAATCTTGCATACACACGATCCTGAACTCTACCAAGTGCATTTTATCATGTCACCAGCATTAGGGAAGCCCTCATTTCTTTGACATAACTGAAGGGTACCCCAAATGCTTTGTTTGGCAAGCTGTTTACTGTTTATACCTGGATGGCCTTCTCATCATCAGCACTAGAGAAGTTGTCATGCCAATGACCTAACTGAAGGGTCCTCTTGACCCTTTTTGGCATGATTTCTATAGTTCTTCTTTTTACCAACAACCTTACAGGTTGTACTGGGTGTATTTTCGAGGTGTGTCCAAGATGATAGTGGACTACTTGTCTTGTCTGATGATGAAAATGAAAAGCATGGATGACTTACTACAAGAGACTGCTTAACAAAGAGACTACATATATGTAATAACATTAATAAAAATGCTGATATTACATAAATCGTTTATTCATTATAATTATTTCAACAGTTCTCCCATGCAATCAAGATGTAATTCATGCATTTATTGTTGTTATGAGAACAGTATCCTCAGATAAAATTCGATGATATGCCACTGGCAGAAATAACACGTCCTTCTGCCTGGCAGACATATGAGTTCCTATATATAATAATAATAATAATGATAATAATATGGGAGTTAAAAAGGATTTGGGACTGCCATGAAATCAAGGTCATCCTGATTGTCATAGGAGCACTAGGTACTATCTCAAAGAGTTTTCAAGGATGGTTAAAGAATCCAGCCCCTTTTTTGGAACATTTCAAAAGGCATGGTTGCTGGGAACGATACGTCCTGAATATCTGAGGCTGTGGGTAGCGACTTGATGTTCATTTGAACAAACTTTCCAGTTAAATAACATCAATGACTTAGACTCCAAGAATAATTGTTTCTACATTTGGCACAAGGCCAGCAATTATCCCAGTGCATTACTGGTACTTCATCTTATCGACCCCGTAAGGATGAAGGGTAAAGTTAACCTCGGCGGGATTTGAACTCAGACTGGAAAGGGACATAACTCTTTGCTGGAAAGCATGGTGTCTGACACTCTACCAATACTGCCAATGAAGTATCAATATGACATCAATATATTCATTCACATGTGATATGTGTTTCGCAATCAATTAGCTCAAGGTATGATCGGTAATGATTGGAATCAATAACTCATCAGACTTATGGATTTGAGAATATATGTTCATTGGACTTTCACAAACATGGAAGCATTTGCTTGTGACATATCAACTCATTCACATAATTGTGTTAACATCTGATGATGTCACACCAGTGCCAGTTGCTTTAGTAATGATTACATAACTCCACATTAGTGTCACTGAAATATGTATAATCCAATAAATATGAATATATAACATCTGTTTTGATGTTTATTTCATATGTCATAACTCCGTTACATTTGGTCGGTTGTTACCTTTATGCTGGAGAGATACAATTGACATGGAGAGCTCTTACCTGTTTACACCTTTTTATCAACTATATGGAGGCACATGGCTTAGTGGTTAGAGCATTGGCCTTGCAATCGAAAGGTTGTGAGTTCAATTCTCAGACCGGGTGATGTGTTGTTTCCTTGAGCAAGACGCTTTATTTCACATTGCTCCAGTCTACTCAGCTGTAGAAATGAGATAATAGGGACTGGGGTCCCTATCATTCCACTGCAAAGTGGTCGTGGAAGTGCCACGGCATAAAAGCACACAGCACTCACTGTAAATGAGGTTGGTGTTAGGAAGGGCATCCAGCTGTAGAAATCAAGCCAGAATCAGTTTCCGTCCCACCCTTGCAAGCAGGGAAAAGCGGACGTAAAATGAAATGATGAAATGATGATGATGATGTCACAACATAACTCTTATGGATAAACAACCCAGTAATTAGCAACTCTCTCTCTCTCTCGATATATATATATATATATATGTGCACTCACACTTAGGCTGCCCTTCCCATCACCCTCTCCTCACTAATTATTTCCCTCATTTTGTCTCCCCACCTGCACACTTAATCTTCCCCTTCCCCACAATTTAGTCTCCTTTCCATTCACAGCCCTGACTCTTATCCAAAGGCAGATGCACCCTCACTCCACTGCCAAACACTGCTTGCTCACTCCTCTCTGTCATTCTCTCTAAGACCACCCTACATCCCAACACTTACTCTCTCCTTCCCCGACTCCCCTACAACTCACATTGTCAAATTTATCCCCCAAATTCAACCCCTCATAGCCCAACCATGCCTCCTGGCCCACAACACAATTCCACCAGATGTTACTCACCCTAAGGCCACCCCTCCCTCCATGGCTTAGTAACAGGCTACCCCCCCCCACACCCTATCACTGCCATTCCAACCTGGCCAAGGATACAAATACCCTAGTGTTGAAATGTGATTGTAATGAATCCACAATAAAATGCATTCAGCCCACACTGGAATGTGGAAGTACTGGTGTCATGATAAAGTGGTAGCGCTTGTGACACAAAAAAAAAGCACCCCGTCTACCTTGTCTGGTGGTAATGGCGGTACCATAATAAAACAGACTTTGCACACACAGTGAAGTGGCTCGTTTTAGGAAGGACATCCTGCCATAAAGACCTTGTCAAAATGGAACATATGGGCAAGACACACTCATCTGTTCCGCCTGTCTAATCTCAGAACGTGACAACCAATCTAACCCATGCAAGCTTGGAAAAAAGATGTGAAACAATGATGACACACACACACACACACACACACACACACACACGCACACACATTTATATCTGTATCTGGTTGATGGCTAAGAGAAAAGAGAACTGAATACTGAAAAAGAGTTTTAATATTCATTATATTACGACTAAATACTGAGTTGATGTCCCAGTGATAAACAGGTGAAACTCCAGAGTGACAAGACTCACTTAGCCTTAATCTCTCTCTCTCTCTCGATATATATATATATATATTTGAAACTATATACATATCATCATCGTTTTTATATTCACTTTTTTATGTTTGCTTGGGTTGGATGTGTCCTTCTCAGCTTGGCATCTTTCCACATGTCTCAATTTTGACATCGCCTCTGTTTGTCGCACAACCTTGCCCAGTTCTTTCTTGGTTTACCTCTACCACGACTTCCTTCCACTGGCATTTCCTGGCACTTCTTCACCCAATGACCATTGTCTATGCGCATTACATGTCCAGCTCAATGCAACCTTCTCTCCTGCACACCATCTTGAATTCCTCTTAAACCCAGCTTCTCCTTTGACTCGACCAAGTTCTGCCCCTCTCTCACACTTACATTGCACATTCAATGGAACATGGTTGCTTCTCCCCAGTCTACGTATGTCCTTCGCTGTCACAGCTTATGTTTCACTATCATGCAGCATTGCTTTCGCACACGTACGCACGCACATACATGGCCGACTGAATACGCACGTGTACGCCCCCCCCCCCAATTTATCATTTTCCTCATTCTTTCCACTCATCACTCTTTACTTTCTATTTCTCTTTTATTTCTAACTATTTTCTGATGAAAGACTAGTGTCTGAAACGTTAAGACTTTCTGTTATTTCAAGCGTTAAACTAATATATTTCTTCCATGTACTATGCCGTTTGTTTTGTTATTACTTTTACCTATATATATATACACACACTCACATTTCTATATAACAATGTATCTATCTTTATATTAATATATGGGTGTAATTTTTCTTTAGTATTGCTGACACTTCAAACATTCTTGATGGTAAATACAGCTTGTCTAATGGGTCATCTTCCTGAAGGACTTAGATGCGAAGAAAACAAGCAAAACCAGGCCAATAATAATAACAGCCACTCACACCACCGCCACGAATATCAACAGCCGTTCACACACCGCCACCAACAACTTCACGCACCGCCACCAACAAACTACTAATACATTATCCCCACCACGACTATCATCAATCAACAGCTATAACACAATCAACAACAACGAACGAACAAACGAAGTTAACTGTAAAAGTGTGTACATACATACACAGAAGAAAAGGCAATCTATGGAAGGGAACAAATCAGCAAATCACATTCCGTTAGCCGAAATGCTAATGTGACAAGTGACAAAAGCATTTTGTAAGGCATACTAAAGGATTCATTAAGAAGAACATTGAAAAAGGGACTATTATGTTGCTAATCTGCGGCTGTTAATTGACAACAGCTCAGTATTGTCGACACATCGACTGCTTAGACACAAATGGTGTTTTGTTGTAGACACAGAGGTAAGAAGTTACATTTGTATAACTCATTTGTGTGTATGTATGTATTTATTTATTTAGTTAGTGTTTTAAATAAATATATACTTATATATATATATAAGAATATATTTTCAGCTATTAGTATCGTGTCTAGATGTACATTCTTATATTTTTAAAACAAATTGTCCCGTTCTGGTCGTTCTTTTATGTTGAACATTAACCCTGTAACTTATATGTTTATACATACATACAATCATACACACACACACACACACATATATATATATATATATATATATATACACGGATATATATATACACGCACACACCTATATATTGAAAGTAACTCCAAGTTACACTCCCTATATATATATATATATATATATATATATATATATATATCTATATCTATATCTATCTATCTGAGCAGATGTGTATATATAAACAGAACATATGACTGCATGTGTGTGCTGTATAATGAATATATATATATATATATTATACAACACACACATGCAGTCATATGTTCTGTTTATATATACACATCCGCTCATATATATATATATACAGGCATATTTATTTGAATGCATATTTTTTATAATTTACAAGCAGACGCTAATTACCTCTCGGTCATTATTTTATCTATTTTTAGTACGTCTGTTGTTCTTCTAATTTTCATTTCCACATTTTCTATTAAATGCGTGATTTTTGTTTAAACCTCATTATTATTATTGCTAGAATCGTTAGAGTATTGGACTAAATGTTTTGAGATATTTAATCCGGCTCGTTAGGCCCTATGTTCAAATTCAACCGAGGTCAACTTAGCCTTGCACCATTCCGAGGTCGATAAAATAAAGTATTAGTCAAGTACAGAGGTCGATTTAATCATCTTCCCCTACCCTTATATTTCTGGGTCGATAAAATAAAGTACCAGTAACACAATGGGATTGATTTAATCGACTTGCCCCTTCCCCAAAACTGTTGGCCTTGCACCTAAATCAGAAACCATTATTATATGTTTATTTATATAAACCTATTGCTCTTGTTATCCCATCCCCTTTATTTTCCTGGGAAATTATCCACCTCCCATCATCATGTTATGTGTATATCAATAAAGATCTGTTTGTTTCAGTGCTGGAGTGGTTTGGCTTCTTATCTCGTATTCCAGTTTATTTTGCCACATCCTACATCCACGTTTAACAGTTTTCATTTTGCACGTGTGCAGTACATGTTGTGTGTGTGTGTGTGTGTGTGTGTGTGTGTATATATATATATATATATATATATATATATATATGTATGTATGTATGTATGTATGTATGTATGTACGAGCAAGACAAGGTCAGCCGACCGGATACTGCCCACAACAGGACAACCCGTCTAACCCATGCTAGCGTGGAAGGGCGGACGTAAAATGGTGATGATGATGATGATACACATATACATACGTGTGCAGTACATGTTTATACACACACACACACACATATATATATATATATTCTGGCGTGCTTACACGCCTTTACACGTTGGTGCAGTCTCGGTTACACACTGTATTTATACAGACATAACTTTTATCACACACACACACACACACACACATATATATATATAAGTTCTAGAAATCTATTATAGCTCGTGTCTATCTATCCGTCCATCTACTCAGACACATATCTATCTATCTTTGGAAGAAGAATCAGGATGGAGAGAGAGGTGCTGTACCCCAGTAAGTTTTATGAAAGTGGCGTGAATGGGCCTTCTCTCTATATCAGCCTGTAGGTTGAGGAAAAGGAGGTGGAGAGGAAAGGAGTACAAACTCTTCGTACTCCTGGAGATGAGGGTTGCACATTTTTTCGGGGGTATGTGTTACCCATACAAACTGTCTTTCCCTATTGGGGAAAATCGACTAACTTTTTAAATTGCATTTGTGATAACATTTTACACGTTTTTTATTGTATGTAAACTTCCCCCTTTGTATTTGTCCCCTTTATTTGTGCCCCTGTGGCTAATAAAGAAACATATCTATCTATCTATCCACTCAAATATAGATATATATTCACTCATATATCTATCTATCTACCCATACACCTATCCGAGGATGAAACCTGTCTGTTTACTTCGTTCGTTCGTTCGTTTTATTCCTTCGTTTGTTCCGTCCATTGCTGCAACCAGTTTCATTTGACGATATGTTACTGCAGTAGAGAAAGAGAGAGAGAGAGAGAGATTGGCAACGAGTTCACTTACTATATCTTTTCATATGGTCGTTCATTGATGAAATTTTACTGGGTCGTAGTGAGGATAGATAAAAAGAAGAAAGTACGATAATGAAGAGAGACACGTCGACAGTGGAAGATGGTGTAGAAGAAAGGAAGTTATCAATGTCGCGTCAACATACAGAATGTGTGTGTGTGTGTGTATGTATGCGTGTGTGTATGTATGCATTTAGTGTGTGTGTGTGAATGTATGTCTGTCTGTATGTATGTATGCAGTGTGTGTGTGAATGTGTATGAAATGTATGAATGAAATGCGAGCGTGTATGTATATTTGTGTGTGTATGTACGTACTTACTTACGTATGTATGCGTGCGTATATATTTCTGTGTGCGTGTATTTGTGGGTGTGGGTCTCTCTCTCCTCTTCTCTCTCTCTGTATTTGTGTGTTTTAGCAGACAACTAATCAATTATTTTGGTATTTTTCTATTGTTATTAAATATTACTCTGCAACAGAAAGAACGAACCAATCAATGTTAGGTATCTCTGAAAGGATAAAAAATAAAAATAAGACAAACAAAATAAAATATCTAAATAATTAAATAAATAAATATAACGTGAAAACAAATAAAAGAAAAATCAGGCTTATTGATCTACTTGAAATTGTTGCCGGCCACAAAGTGTGTTGGGGCGGTGTTAAATGGGCGGGGGTAGTCGTTTTTAGGTGATAGGTGAATGCACGGGAGAGAGAGAGAGAGAGGTAGGAGGGAAGCAGGTATGATGGAGTAATAGACGTTGATGTGATAAATAGCTTAAGGCAGTAGAGAACGTCAACAGAAAATTGAGTTGTTACCATTCAATTGTATCCATGTGTTATGCTTAAGAACTGTCGTTTATTAGGACATTGTTGCAAAGTTCCTTCGGTGCAGCAGCAGCTGTCATAATAGTAGCGGTTGGTTGGATTAGCACAAAACAGAGAAGACAGTCTGCTCTGCTTTGTAGAATGAAAAGCTGCAGTTGATATTTTGTTGTTGCACATGGGACTTACTATGATGTTTGTCACTCTTACTTCAAATTCGCCCTGTATTTTTAGGATAGAAATGAAGACTTACCGTCTTATATGTGCAAATTCTGAGGATAGAAATATATTATATTAGGTAAGTAAATCACTTGCTTTTAACTATTGAAATATTTTCTTTTAATCTTTGAGAAAATAACTTCAAAACCTTAAAGGTAAATAATTATATATATATGATAACAAATATTCTAAGATGAATATTTTGATGATGTTTTAATTGTGGATAATTTATTATGAATATAGCAACTTAAACATCAAAGGACAAACATCCTTAAAGAAATCATTATTATTATTATTATTTGAAACTTCCTTTGAATTCTGCTTCTTTCCAAAACATGCCGAGTGTCAACCTGACACCTGAGGCAAAATTTGATAATACACATATTTTATAATCAATTGTCATACATATGATGCCAGAAGGATACAAATATCAGTATATGTCTTCGCAAGGTTTTTAAATTGATAATACCCTTCTCAGGACATGGACAGTACCAGTCAGCACTATTTTCTGTATCTCTTGCCGAGATGGCTTTCCAAGTATCTGGTCCAAATATTTTTCAGTTCCCTTTTTTATCATTCCAAGTGCGTCAACTATTATTATCGTTTCCATTTTTTTGTTAAAGCTTTTGTTTTTATTTCCTTTTTTTTTTTTTTTTACATGCAGAAACCCATATTTTGTACTGACCTGTGTTGTCCTTAATGCATTTTTTGTAAACCCTTTGTGGTTAATAAAGAAATCATTATATTACTATTAATCCCGCCGAGGTTAACTTTGCCTTTCATCCTTACGGGGTCGATAAAATAAAGTACCAGTAATACACTGGGATAATTGCTGGCCTTGTGCCAAAAGTAGAAACAATTATATTACTATTAATCCTGCTGAGGTTGACTTTACCTTTCATCCTTACGGGGTCGATAAAATAAAGTACCAGTAACACACTAGGGGTTGATTTAATTGACTTTCCCCTTCCCTTCAAATTGCTGGTCTTGTGCCTAAAGTAGAAACCATTATTATTATTATCATTATGGATAGGGCGGTGGATTGGCAGTATTGGTAGAGAGTCGGACACCATGCTTTGACGCATAGTTATGGCCCTTTCCATTCTGAGTTCAAATCCCGCCGAGGTCAACTTTGCCTTTCATCCTTACGGGGTCGATAAAATAAAGTACCAGTAATGTACTGGGTAATTGCTGGCCTTGTGCCAAAATTAGAAACAATTATTATCATTATGGTTCATTTTTGTAAATCTTAGACACTTAGATGTTAAATGATCTGGATATTTCAGTTAGGGAGCAGTCAACAACAAGTTGACAAAGGGCCCTCACTGCACTCTCTCCTGTGTTTTACATAGATAAGACTTTCCTTAAACCAAGAAGTATTGTCTGATTTTATTTACACAGTCCTCAAAACTGTCTGATATGCATCCCAATGCTCCAATAACCCTCGAATGTCTCCTCCTTATTGAGGAAACCCCTTTGTTTTAATTTTGTTATTTTTTCTTTTTAACATAATTAAAATTTGTTTATATGCAAAATCCACATACCTAAACCCTTCCACACACACATGCACACACACTAAGTTTTTGTCCTGTACTGACATAATGTTTTTCTTGATGTAAACCCTTTATGGTTAATAAAGAAATTATTATTATTATTATTATTATTTAATAGTAGCACAAAACCCGAGTAGATTTTTTTGTTTGTATGAAATGTGATTTCTGAAACTTCTTAAAAGCTCATCTCATTGTTAGATCTAATCTTACCCTTTAAATCTGACTTGTAAAGCTCAGAAAATGATGACATTATATATTATTTTAAAGACAAATGCTGCAGGCTGTAGGAGCTTATCAAATAAAGTAAATGAACAATTGAAACATTTCTACGGGGGTCAGCTAAAAAGTTCATAGGCTGAATATGAAGGAGTGATGCTAGAGCTGTGAAATATTGCATGCATGAATTTCAACATTTTTTTTTTTCTTTTCATTAATAATTGCATTGTTTCTTTCCAGGGACTGTTGAAAAATAAACCTCATTTTCTCATTCCATGAGAGTATCTTGGTCAGGCTATGAACTTTTCAGCCAACCCTTGTGTGTGTGTGTGTGCGTGTGTGTGTGTGTGTGTGTGTGTGTGTGTGAAGGTACATAGCTTAGTGGTTAGAGCATTAGGCTTGCAATCATGAGGTGAGGTTTGATTCTCAGACTGGGTGTGTCCTTGAGCAAGACACTTTATATTTCGTTGCTCCAGCTTACTCAGCTGTAGAAATTAGTTGCAATGTAGTGCCAAACTGTATGGGCTTTTGCCTTTCCCATGGCATGGAGAGGGGAGACTGGTATGCATGGAGGACTATTGATCTTCCACAAACAATCTTGCCCAGACTTGTACCTTGTGGGTGGGGGAACTTTCTAGGCACAAATCCCATAGTCATTCATGACCAAAGGGGGGGGGGGTCTTTACTGTGTATATATCATCATCATCATCATCATCATCGTTTAACGTCTATCTTCCACGCTAGCATGGGTTTAGACGGGAATTGTCCCACTTGAGGCAAGATTGGTTGTCTCGCTCGTATAGGACTGTCTGGCAGGTTTTCTACGGCTGGATGCCCTTCCTAACACCAACCACGTTTACAGTGTGGACTGGGAGGTTTTTACTGTGTTACCTACACGGCCACATTACAGCGTGGACTGAGTGTTTTTTTGTCGTGACACCTACACGACCTCATTTATTTAGGACTTGATGTTGTGGTACCAACATAACTTTACAGAGAAAGGGGTAGGGGTAGTGGGAGTGTATTTTGGTTAAGAGGTGCCTACTGACTGTAGGTTTAACTTTGTACATAGGCAAGGCGGGTCTTCTGTATTACTGCATAGCGCCAAAGATCTCGGTCTTATATATATATATATATATGAGGGTAGACTGAAAAGTTCATACGATGACTATGAAGGAGTGATGCTAGAGTTGTGAAATCTTGCATGCATTAATTTCAACTCTTTTTATTAATAACAGCATTGTTTCTTTCCAGGGACTATGTTGAAAAATAAACCTCATTTGGTCATTCCATAAGAGTTTCTTGGTCAGCCTATGAACTTTTCACCAGAACCCCATATATATGAATAGTATTTCTATGTGAATCATGAACAGGGAATGGAGGGAAGAGTTTGATTTTGTATAGTACAACTTCATTTTTTATTTTATGTTAAAAAGTTAATGTCTTTCTTGAACCTCGAGGCTTATCAGGCTGGAGTTTATCTCAGTTTCATGTGGTGTTAAGTGACTAGGAGTTCAAGACTGCCCTTTGGACTGGATGCCAGTCTATCATAAGCTTAACTTCCTTGTTTCTGCTGAGTGGTTTCCAAAGGCACAATATACCACCAGGTTTGGAAATTGAACCTATCACCTTATGATTTTAAGTTCAACAATCTAACCACTAGGACACATGTCTTAACACGACCTTACATCCTTACATCCATAATTTTGAATATTACTTCTAAAATTAATCATTCACAGGCTGCACAAATAATCACAGAAGCCCTCATTTTACAGATAAGTTTGTATAATCATGATCATCGATTAATATCTATTTTCTAAACTAACATGAGTTAGATGGGTTGTCCCATTTAAGTTAAGTCAGGTCAGGTGACCATATTTTGCTCATTTGAAAACAAAAAGGTCTTACCCCAAACACCAGAATCCCTCCTCAAAACATCTCCACTTCACTTATTATATAAATTTGTCTCCCTCCCAATCATCACTAGTTTCCTCAAACTCAATTTTTCCTTTGTCAGATGCCCTTTATCAGCAGTCCTTAAACAGCGGTCCACAAACCACTAGTTGGTCTACAGGTAGTACTGGGTGTTCGTCAGGCCTTTCAAAAATCTGGGGTCTATGGGAAAATTTATTTAAATAAACAGAGTCATTAGTAGTGAAATGGTTGGCAGCTTCTGCTCTTCAGATCGTATTTTGTAAATTATTATTAGAGAGATTTGGCTGCTATTTCTAGCATGTTAAGCGACCATGTAGGGGCACCCTTGTTAGCTTGAGATTCATTAATAAAAGTTGTGTGTAAAAGATACTTTAAAAAAATTGATGGAAATGAAGCAAGATGCTTAATTAGAATTAATACTGATGTATTTGTTCAGGAAATTAGAATCATTATCACCAGCATCACTATTTTATGTTTGCTTTCCTTGCTGGCATGGGCTGGATCTGTCGTTTATGGTCTGAGTCAGTTCTTATTTGGAATTACTATCAGCCTAGCTGGGTTGCAAGACCACATCTCACATGTATGTTCTAATTTGTAGCAAGGAATTTTACAGCTGGATACTCTTCCCAATGTCAACCATATTACGGAGTGTACTGTAATCAGGCATCATGTCTAAATAGCATGGAAGGGATTGTGAAGTAGGTAGACACTCCAGTGTATCCAGTGTAAACTGGGGGTGCATAAGAGGCATAGTGGAATCACTGGCAGGCTAACAGAAAAAAGAAACTTTATTTGTGGCTGTTACTACATAGGGGTATGTATGTATATATATGGTATAGTTCTGTAAGTCCTGAAGGAGTCATAGCTGCTGAGCTATGTTATAAAGTCCACTGTGTTTAGCCCACAAATACTCCCAAACAGCTGGGTAAAGTGCTGCTGCAAACAGCCTACATCTAATCTGTGAACTAGTTTCTTATTGTTTCTTTTTTGCTCCACCCTATCAGTTCTAATCTAATAGCTTATTTCTCAGAGACTCACCATGATCACACCCATCAATTTTTGATCAACTAGTTCACTAATTTGGTCGCTGTAGGCTTTCCATGATCGGAACAATGCATTCAGCTTTCAGTAACTAAACTTCCATTTTAATGTTCTATCACAAAGACGCAGATCACAAAATTGTGATTTTGTTGCTGATATTGTGGACCCTATATAGGGCGGATAGAGAGTGAGAGAATGAAAGTGAGAAAGGGATATAGTGGAAGAATCGACCCCAGTACTGGACTGGTATTTTCTTTATCAGCCTCAAATCGATGAAAGGCAAAGTTGAACACGGCAGGATTTGAACTGAGAGAGCAGAGATTCAACACAAATACCACAAAGCATTCTATCTGATGTTCTAACGACTCTGACAATTTGCTGCTTTTTTTAATATATAGGGATAGTTAGTAGTAAAGAGCACCAGTGGGATAAACACTTTCCAATATCAGGAAGACTCCATAGTAGTTGTTGATAGCTTCTGTTACCTAGGTAAGCAACATCGCAGTGGAGAAAGATGCTCCAAAAACATTGTATCCAGAGTAAGGACAGGGTGGAAAATGGTTAGGTGGCTACTATCTCTGCTAGCAATAAAAAAAATTCTCTGCCTGAAGGAAGGGTAGATTGTATGATGTCTGCATACAAAGTGCAATGTTGCATGGTAGTCAGACTTGGGAATTGAATGCAGATAGTGTGTAATGGGTAGAAAAAATGAGGCAGGCATGATCCGGTAAATGTGTAATGTTAGTTTGCATTGGTTAGATTAATTGTAATGTTATGAGACATGTTAGGTCAGGTGACCATGTCTTGCTTATGTATATCTGTATTTTGGCTTGGTTTCTATAGCTGGATACTCTTCCTAACACCAACCACGTTACAGTGTGGATTGGATGTTTTTTATTGTGGCACCAAAATGACCATCTAACAAGGTGGACTGGGTGCTTTTTCATTATGCCACCTTACAGGGTGGACTGTGTTTTTTGTTGTCACCAGCATGACCACCTTACAGGGTGCTTTTTCATCATGTCACTAACACAACCACCTTACAAGGCGGACTGGATGCTTTTTTTCTCATGTCACCAGCACAACCACCTTACAGGGTGCTTTTATAGTTATTTCACTGCTGTGACAGTAACATAGTGGAAGAGCAGATATAGAGTGTGCCCAGCTTTCCATGCTTCTATGCATGGTTTTATCAAGAGGGTTGGAGGGGGGGGGGGGGACTGGTATGCAATTTGGACATGAACCAGGTATATGTAGTTGGTGGGGTGGGTGTTAAGAATGCAGTGGGTAAATGGGGAAGGAGTAAGGAAAGGATTGGTGCAGACAAGTGTCTTCTACATGTTTTATCCTGAGTCCATGGGAAGACAGGTCATCTGCAGTACAGCATAACACCAGAGATCACGATCCTGTGTCACCTTTGAGAGGTTTCATTCTGCAAGGTCTGCTTTTATCACTTCATCCTAAGCTTTCCTAGGTCTTTCTTTTCCATAGTTTCTACCAACTTTGAGCACCCTGTACCTTTTTATATAGCTGCCATTTTCGATATGGGTCACATGCTAATGCCACCACAGTCTCCTCTCTTGCACATTGACCCCTCTTATGCCCAGTTTCTCTCAGTTCATTGAAGCTTCACCATTCATGCACACCACTATTACACGTCTATTGAAGCATGCAAGCTTCATTTCTTTCCGATCTTTGTAGGTCCTCTGCATATATTGCCCTGGTCTCACTTCCATGCTGCATTGCAGTTTGTACACAAGCCTCATACAATCTGCTTTTCATTTTGAGAGTGTGTGTGTGTGTGTGTGTATATATATATATAAATATATATATCATCATCATAGATGTGTATATGTATGTGTGCGTGTGTAGATGTGTGTTTGTATGAGTATATATATATATATATATATATATATATATATATATATATATATATATATATATATATAAAATCAAGTACTACAATGTCTGAAACAGCGTGATAACTTTTGAAAATCAAAATATGGATTATTTTCTTTTCTTGTTTATTTTATGTCAATATATTACAAATGGAGGAAATCTGTGTTGTTATTTCATTCCAGAGGATATACTCTTCATCATCATCATTTCATTTTACGTCCGCTTTTCCCTGCTTGCAAGGGTGGGACGGGAACTGATTCTGGCTTGATTTCTACAACTGGATGCCCTTCCTAACACCAACCTCATTTACAGTGAGTGCTGGGTGCTTTTTTGCTGTGGCACCTCCACGACCACTTTACAGTGGAATGATATGGACCCCAGTCCCTATCATCTCATTTCTACAGCTGAGTAAACTGGAGCAATGTGAAATAAAGTGTCTTGCTCAAGGAAACAACACATCACCCGGTCTGAGAATTGAACTCACAACCTTTCGATTGCAAGGCCAATGCTCTAACCACTAAGCCATGTGCCTCCATTTTTGTTTTTATTATTACTATCACTGGGTAATTGCTGGCCTTGTGCCTAAAGTAGAAACAATTATTACTATCATTATTATTAAGGTTGACTTTGCCTTTCATCCTTACGGGGTCGATAAAATAAAGTACCAGTAATGCACTGGGTAATTTGCTGGCCTTGTGCCTAAAGTAGAAACAATTATTATTATATTATTAAGGGTGGTGAATTGGCAGTATCGGTAGAGGGTTGGACGCCATGCTTTCTAACATAGTTACGTCCCTTTACAGTCTGAGTTCAAATCCCGCCAAGGTTAACTTTGCCTTTCATCCTTACGGGGTCGATAAAATAAAGTACCAGTAATGTACTGGGTAATTGCTGGCCTTGTGCCTAAAGTAGAAACAATTATTATTATATTATTATTAGGGTGGTTGATTGGAGTATTGGTAGAGTTTAGAACGCCATGCTTCGTGGCATAGAGTTACGACTATTTACCTTCGGAATTCAAACCCCCTCCGAAGTTAGCTTTGTCCCTTTTATCCTTACGGAGTAGATAAAATAAAGTACCAGTAATGCTCTGGGGTCGATTTAATCGACTTTCCCCTCCCCCAAAAAATTGTTGGCCTTGTGCCTAAAGTAGAAACCATTATTATTAGGGCCGTTGAATGGCAGTATTGGTAGAGCGTTGAACACCATGCTTCCTGGCATAGTGTTATGGCCCTTTACGTTCTGAGTTCAAATTCCACCGAGGTTAGCTTTGCCTTTATCTTTAGATAGTCGATAAAATAAAGTACCAGTAATGTACTGGGGTAGATTTAATCGAATTTCCCTTCCTCCAAAATTATTATACCTTTCATAATTGATAATGCTATTTAATAATACTTATGCAATAAATTCTTCTAGATATTTTCTGTCCCTTCTCTGCCCCCACCCCCCACCCCCACACACACTTTCTAAGTAAATTTAGAAAAGATTTCTTCAGGTCCCTTTTTAAAATAATTTTCTTTTTATGAGTTTCATTCTTTGATTGTAAGAACAAATTTATGTTGTTGATACTAAAATAGAACATTCTTGAAATAGCTTAGTCGCATATTTGAATCTTATTGTTTTCCACTAGAATAGTCAATATGAATACTTTAGATTTATTTACCCTATACCAGTTTACTTGTGTTTATTCTAATTTTTATTGAATTTTATATTTTACATTTATAAATTTCATTTATTGATCCAGTGCATCTTATTAATAGTATATATATCTATCTGTATGTGGTTGACGGCAGAGAGAAAGGAGTACTCAGTACTGAAGTAGAGTTTTAATATTCATTTTATTAATGCTAAATAGTGAGTCTTGTTTCTCTGGAGTTTCGCCTGTTTATATATACAGTAATCCCCTGTTTATTGCATGGAATACGTTCCAGAACCAACCGCGATAAATGAAAATCCGCGATATAGAGAGACCATAAAAACAACCATTGTTTTCATAGTTAATGTCTTAAAATACCTCTCCTACACGTTTTAAGTACATATAAACTCGTTAAAACACACTTTTCTATTTAAACACCAAAAACAGCCAGTAACGATCGTATAGAAACTACCACCAACGATCGTACCACTAGTTACCAATGACGACCATTACCAGCCACGTTAGCCTCTTGGTAATACTTGGCACATCTCCCGTCAATCTATGAAGGGTTTGTAATAGGTTAGAGAAAAACACAATCAGTAAAACAGTAATGCAATGAAAAATAGAAACATTTTTATAGTTAAAGCCTTAAGATGCCCCTTCCTTGCGCTATACACTTCAATTAAATTGAAACTTATTTAATAAGTTTAAATTTTAAACACTTTTTATTCAGACGTACCGCGATAAGAAAATAGATATGTTCTAACAAAAATTCCCCGATATAGCGAGGATTATCGCAATAGGAAATTAGATATGTTCCAAAGAAAAATCCGCGATGTAGCGGGACCATGAAAAGTAAACCGTGATATAGCAGAAGATTACTGTATATATATATATATATATATATATATACACAGAGTACCCGACCTCCCATGGGTACAAGCCGAAGCTGAAGCATATAGACAATATGCCCCCAGACCCTTCCACTGCAAAGTGGTCGTGGAGGTGCCACGGCAAAAAAGCACCCAGCCCACACTGTAAAGTGGACATGTTGGTGCCACGGAAAAAAAGCACCCAGCACTCACTGTAAATGAGGTTGGTGTTAGGAAGGGCATCCAGCTGTAGAAATCAAGCCAGAATCAGTTTCTGTATGAGCAAGACAAGGTCAGCCGACCAGACACTGCCCACAACAGGACAACCTGTCTAACCCATGCTAGCGTGGAAGAATGGATGTAAAACGGTGATGATGATATATATATATATATCATCATCATCATCATCATTTTAACGTCCACTTTACCTGGTTGCAAGGGTTGGATGGGTCTCTCTCTCTCTCTCTCTATATATATATATTCTACTCATCTGTAGAAATGAGTTGTGTAAAAGCTGTATCGGCCATAGCCTTTCCCATGGACATCATCGGTGTCGTGGAGAGGGGATGCTGATGTGCATGGGCGACTGCTGGTCTTCCTCAAACAACCTTACCCGGACTTGTGCCCCGGAGGGAAACTTTCTAGGTGCAAATCACATGGTTATTCATGACTTATGGGGTCTTCGATATATATTATATATGTATGTATGTATATATATATATATATATATATTTATTAAAATAACAGATTAAAGTTTAAGCAAAGAATCGCTGCTTTCACCCTTAACGGGATCTTCTGAGACTAACAAAGTCAATCTGTGAACACAGAAGTAAATATTTAAAAAAACGTTGCAACTGGAGGAAGACAGGAAGACGATACTTTGGTTCGTGGAAACCTTCCCTGGCAAAGAACGGGAAAAAACGAATATAATACGACATTAATAGGAGTGGTGAAAAACAATTACACGCAAAGACAGAACCACGTTTATGGTATAAAAGAAGTCGTAGACTAATATTGCCTTAGGTGGTTCATAGAGACGTTCTCTGGCAATGAATGGAAAAAAATGAAGATAATACGTCATATGTGGAGCATGGAGAACAATTGCACGCAAAGACAAAACCACGTAAATGGTATAACTGAAATCGTAGACTAAAATACTAACTAGGAAACCGAATGATTCTCGGCTTCAGAGTTAAGAATAAAGTAAATAAAATACAGAGGTAATTGAAATTAAATAAATACATACATGCATCCATATACGTACATATACAAATACACACACAAACACAAAAAAAAAACCAAAACAAAAGAAAACCCGCACACACATACAGAACCCACGCAACGCCTGTACCTGCTCCAAATAATGACGTATTATATTCGTTTTTTCCCGTTCTTTGCCAAGGAACGTTTCCACGAACCAAAGTATCGTCTTCCTGTCTTCCTCCGGCTGCAACATTTTTTGAAATATTTACTTCTGCGTTCACAGATTGACTTTGTTAGTTTCAGAAGATCCCGTTAAGGGTAAAAGCAGCGATTCTTTGCTTAAACTTTAATCTGTTATTTTAATAAATATTTGCTCTATGGTTCTTATATATTTAATATATATTTATCCTTATCGAGCCCTCTTTGGATTTTAGTCTTCAAATTTATTATTATTACTATATATATATATATATATATATATATATACCCGCCTTGCCAGTAGGCATCTCTAACAAAATACACTCCGTCCCGCCACCACCCCCACCCCATCCACACCACCCCGTTCTATGTAAAGTTATGTTGGTGCCGCGCCATCCAGGCCGAAACAAATGAGATCGTGTAGGTGTCACGACAAAAAAACACACAGTCCACGCTGTAATGTGGCCGTGTAGGCAACACGGTAAAAACCTCCCAGACCCACACTGTAAATGTGGTTGGTGTTAGGAAGGGCATCCAACTGTAGAAAACCTGCCAGACAGTCCTATGCGAGCAAGACAATCACTCTTGCCTCAAGTGGGACTACCCCCGTCCAAACCCATGCAAGCGTGGAACACGGACGTTAAACGTTGATGATGATGATGATGATATATATGTTTATATATATATATATATGTTTATATATATATATATATGTTTATATATATATATATATATGTTTATATATATATATATATATATTTATATATATATATATATGTTTATATATATATATATATGTTTATATATTTATGTTTATATATATATGTTTATATATATATATATATGTTTATATATATATATATGTTTATATATATATATGTTTATATATATATATATATGTTTATATATATAAGTTTATATAGATATGTTTATATATATATATATGTTTATATATATATATGTTTATATATATATATATATGTTTATATATATATATATATGTTTATATATATATATATGTTTATATATATATATGATATATATATATAAACATATATATATATATAATCATATATATATATAAACATATATATATATATATAATGTTTATATATAAACATATATATATATATATATATATGTTTATATATAAACATATATATATATATATATATGTTTATATATATATATATGTTTATATATATATATATGTTTATATATATATATATATGTTTATATATATATGTTTATATATATATATATGTTTATATATAAACATATATATATATATATATATGTTTATATATATATATATGTTTATATATATATATATATATGTTTATATATATGTTTATATATAAACATATATATATATGTTTATATATATATATATATATGTTTATATATATGTTTATATATAAACATATATATATATATGTTTATATATATATGTTTATATATATGTTTATATATAAACATATATATATATATGTTTATATATATATATATGTTTATATATAAACATATATATATATATATATATATATGTTTATATATATATATGTTTATATATAAACATATATATATATATATATATATGTTTATATATATATATGTTTATATATATATATGTTTATATATATATATATATGTTTATATATATATATATGTTTATATATATATATATGTTTATATATATATATATGTTTATATATATATATATGTTTATATATATATATATGTTTATATATATATATGTTTATATATATATATATGTTTATATATATATATATATGTTTATATATATATATATAGCTGTATAACAAAGTGCAGGGCAATAAAGATAGACGGTAGTCACGGAATAGGCAGACCTAGAAAAACCTGGGACGAGCTGATAAACTCCGACATCACACACTTACACCTCTCCAAGACAATGTCACTGGACCGAGACCTTTGGCGGTACTCAGTAACAGAGAAGACCCGCCTTACTTAAATATATAGTAAAACCTACTCCAGCCAGTAGGCATCTCTAACAAAATACACCCCGTCCCACCACCACCACCCCCACTCCATCCACACCACCCCGTTCTATGTAAAGTTATGTTGGTGCCGCGCCTTCGAGGCCGAAACAAATGAGATCGTGTAGGTGTCACGACAAAAAAACACAGTCCACGCTGTAATGTGGCCGTGTAGGCAACACGGTAAAAACCTCCCAGACCCACACTGTAAATGTGGTTGGTGTTAGGAAGGGCATCCAACTGTAGAAAACCTGCCAGACAGTCCTATGCGAGCAAGACAATCACTCTTGCCTCAAGTGGGACTACCCCCGTCCAAACCCATGCAAGCGTGGAACACGGACGTTAAACGTTGATGATGATGATGATGATATATATGTTTATATATATATATATATGTTTATATATATATATATATGTTTATATATATATATATATATTTATATATATATATATATATTTATATATATATATATATGTTTATATATATATATATATGTTTATATATTTATGTTTATATATATATATATGTTTATATATATATATATATGTTTATATATATATATATGTTTATATATATATGTTTATATATATATGTTTATATATATATATATGTTTATATATATATATATGTTTATATATATATATATGTTTATATATATGTTTATATATATATATATATGTTTATATATATATATATGTTTATATATATATATATATGTTTATATATATATATATTAAAAAATTAGAGATAAGAGGGATCAGATGTTGTTTACTCGAGAGAAGGCTACGTTGGTATGGACACGTGATGCGCATGAAAGTCGATAGCTGTATAACAAAGTGCAGGGCAATAAAGATAGACGGTAGTCACGGAATAGGCAGACCTAGAAAAACCTGGGACGAGCTGATAAACTCCGACATCACACACTTACACCTCTCCAAGACAATGTCACTGGACCGAGACCTTTGGCGGTACTCAGTAACAGAGAAGACCCGCCTTACCTAAATATATAGTAAAACCTACTCCAGCCAGTAGGCATCTCTAACAAAATACACCCCGTCCCACCACCCCCACCCCCACCCCGATCCACACCACCCCGTTCTATGTAAAGTTATGTTGGTGCCGCGCCTTCGAGGCCGAAACAAATGAGATCGTGTAGGTGTCACGACAAAAAAACACACAGTCCACGCTGTAATGTGGCCGTGTAGGCAACACGGTAAAAACCTCCCAGACCCACACTGTAAATGTGGTTGGTGTTAGGAAGGGCATCCAACTGTAGAAAACCTGCCAGACAGTCCTATGCGAGCAAGACAATCACTCTTGCCTCAAGTGGGACTACCCCCGTCCAAACCCATGCAAGCGTGGAACACGGACGTTAAACGTTGATGATGATGATGATATATATATATATATGTTTATATATATATATATATGTTTATATATATGTTTATATATATATGTTTATATATATATATGTATATATATATATATGTATATATATATATATGTTTATATATATGTATATGTTTATATATATATGTTTATATATATATATGTTTATATATGTATGTTAAATATATATGTTTATATATGTATATGTTTATATATATATACATGTATATGTTTATATATGTATATGTTTATATATGTATATGTTTATATATATGTTTATATATGTATATGTTTATATATATATACATGTATATGTTTATATATATATATGTTTATATTATACATATGTATATGTTTTATATATATATGTTTATATATACATATGTATATGTTTATATATGTATATGTTTATATATATATATGTTTATGTATATGTTTAGATATATATATGTTTATATATATATAGGTATATGTTTATATATATATATTATATTGTATATGTTTATATATATGTATATGTTTATATATATATATATATATATGTATATGTTTATATATATGTATATGTTTATATATATATATATATATATGTATATGTTTATATATATGTATATGTTTATATATATATATATGTTTATATATATATATATGTTTATATATATGTATATGTTTATATATATGTTTATATATATGTTTATATATATGTATATGTTTATATTATTATATATATGTTTATATATATATGTATATGTTTATATATATATATGTATATGTTTATATATGTATATGTTTATATATGTATATGGTTTATATATGTATATGTTTATATATGTATATGGTTTATATATGTATATGTTTCTATATATATATATATATGTATATGTTTCTCTATATATATATATGTATATGTTTCTATATATATATATATGTATATGTTTCTATATATATATATATGTATATGTTTCTATATATATATATATATGTATATGTTTCTATATATATATATATATGTATATGTTTCTATATATATATATATATGTATATGTTTCTATATATATATATATATGTATATGTTTGTATATGTTTATATATGTATATGTTTATATATATGTATATGTTTATATATATGTATATGTTGATATAGATATATATGTTTATATATATATGTAAATGTTTATATGTATATGTTTATATATATGGATATGTTTATATATATATATGGATATGTTTATATATATATGCATATGTTTATATATGTATATCTTTATGTATATGTTTATATATGTATATATTTATATATATATGTATATGCTGATATATATGTATATGTTGATATATATGTATATGAGCTGTATGGGAGCATCCCAAAAGTCAGCTCAAAAGTGACACAGAGGAGACTGAGGTTGGCTGGACATGCTCACCGACATCCAGAGTTGACATTGCACTCAGTGCTCCTTTGGGAGCCCCTACATGGACACACTAGAAGAGGAAGACCAAAGTTAACATATGTTGATGCCCTAAGGACAGACACTGGTCTGTTGGAGATGCAGGATATGGCAGTGATAATGAGGGACAGAGACCTCTGGAGAGAACTCGTCCATGGATCTCGGGAATTTTACCCACCTTAGATAGATGTATATGTTTATATATATGTATATGTTTATATGTATATGTTTATATATATATGTATATGTTTATATATATATGTATATGTTTATATATATGTATCTGTTTATATATATGTATATGTTTATATATATATGTATATGTTTATATATATGTATATGTTTATATATATATATTTGTATACGTTTCTGTATATGTTCAATATATATATATGTATATTCGGGTTTGTGTCAGGCAAAAGTACCACAGACGCTCTTTTCATTGTACGACAACTACAGGAGAAGTACCTAGCTAAAAGCAAACCCCTATACTTAGCCTTCGACAGAGTCCCCCGTTCCATTATCTGGTGGGCTCTTAGAAAACTAGGTGTTGACAAATGGCTTGTGAGAGCTATACAAGCTATGTATAAAGAAACAGTGAGCAAGGTTAGAATTAACAACGAATATAGTGAAGAGTTTAGCGTAAAAGTTGGTGTCCATTAGGGCTCTGTTCTTAGCCCCCTACTATTTATCATTGCTCTTCAGGCTATAACAGAGGAGTTCAAGACCGGCTGCCCATGGGAACTCCTATACGCAGATGACCTAACGCTCATAGCTGAATCAATGGCCGAGCTAGAGAAGAAATTCAAAACATGGAAGCACGGCCTAGAATCAAAAGGCCTTAAAATTAACCTCGCTAAGACTAAAGTTCTAGTTTGTAGGAAAGAAAATAAGGCGCCGGTCCCTTCCGGGAAATGGCCATGCTCAGTGTGTAGGAAAGGTGTAGGTAGAAACTCCATTTTATGTCCCAAATGCAAAGTATGGGTGCATAAAAGATGTAGTGGGATCACAGGTAAGCTAACTAAGAACACAGATTTTACATGTGGCCGGTGCTCTGGTGCAATAAGTAGCAGCAAGTGCCCACAAAATACTAGCTCTTTCAACTGCGCAGAGGGTTCTATAGAAATAGTGGACAGCTTCCGTTACCTGGGTGACAAAATCAGCAGTGGGGGAGGGTGCTCTGAAAGTACAGTAGCTAGAGTCAGAACTGGATGGAAAAAGTTCAGAGAGCTTATACCACTATTAGCCGCTAAAGGGTTCTCCCTAAAAATGAAAGGCAGGTTGTATGATGCCTGCATACGAACAGCAATATTGCATGGCAGTGAGACCTGGGCATTGTGTGCAGAGGATATATGCAGACTAGAGAGGAACGAAGCTTGCATGCTCCGCTGGATGTGTAATAGTAATATACGCGAACGGCAAAGCATAAACGAACTAAGGAAAAAATTAGAAATAAGAGGCATCAGATGTTGTTTACTCGAGAGAAAGCTACGTTGGTATGGTCACGTGATGCGCATGAAAGACGACAGCTGTATAGCAAAGTGCAGGGCAATAAAGATAGACGGTAGCCACGGAGTAGGCAGACCCAGAAAAACCTGGGACGAGCTGATAAATTCCGACCTCGCACACTTACACCTCTCCAAGACAATGTCACTGGACCGAGACCTTTGGCGGTACTCAGTAATAGAGAAGACCCGCCTTACCTAAATACAAAATACACTCCCGTCCCACCACCCCCACCCCATCCACACCGCCCCTTTCAATGTAAAGTTATGTTGGTACCACAAAATCCAGGCCGAAACAAACGAGATCGTGTAGGTGTCACAACAAAAAAAAACACACAGTCCACGCTGTAAATGTGGTTGGTGTCAGGAAGGGCATCCAGCTGTAGAAAACCCGCCAGACAGTCCACGCTGTAATGTGGCCGTGTAGGCAACATGGTAAAAACCTCCCAGCCCCACACTGTAAATGTGGTTGGTGTTAGGAAGGGCATCCAACTGTAGAAAACCCGCCAGACAGTCCTATGCGAGCAAGACAACCACTCTAGCCTCAAGTGGGAAAACTCCCGTCCAAACCCATGCAAGCGTGGAACATGGACGTTAAACGATGATGATGATGATGATGATATGTTTATATGTATATGTTTATATATATATATGTATATGTTTATGTATATGTTTATATATATATATGTATATGTTTATATATATATGTATATATATTTCACTTCATTTTTTCCATTTATATATGTATATATATATATATATATATGTATATGTTTATATTTATATATATATGTATATGTTTATATATATATATATATATGTATATGTTTTTATATATATATATATATGTGTAAATATATATATGTATGTTTTTATATATATATATATGTATATGTTTATATATGTATATGTTTATATATATATATATGTATATGTTTATATATATATATATGTATATGTTTATATATATATATATGTATGTTTATATATATATATATGTATATGTTTATATATATATATATGTATGTTTATATATGTATATGTTTATATATGTATATGTTTATATATATATGTATATGTTTATATATATATATATGTATATGTTTATATATGCATATGTTTCTATATATATATATATGTATATGTTTATATATATATATATATGTATATGTTTCTATATATATGTATATGTTTATATGTATATGTTTATATATATATGTATATGTTTATATGTATATATGTTTATATGTATATATGTTTATATATGTATATGTTTATATATGTATATGTTTATATATGTATATGTTTGTATATGTTTATATATGTATATGTTTATATATGTATATGTTTATATATGTATATGTTTATATGTATATGTTTATACGTATATGTTTATATATGTATATGTTTATATAGATATATATGTTTATATGTATATGTTTATATGTTTATATATATATATGTATATGTTTATATATATGCATATGTTTATATATATATGCATATGTTTATATATATATATGTATATGTTTATATGTATATGTTTATATGTTTATATGTATATGTTTATATATATATGTATATATTTATTTATATATATATGTATATATTTATATATATATGTATATATTTATATATATATGTATATGTTGATATATATGTATATGTTGATATATATGTATATGTTGATATATATGTATATGTTGATATATATGTATATGTTGATATATATGTATATGTTGATATATATGTATATGTTGATATATATGTATATGTTGATATGTATATGTTGATATATATGTATATGTTTATATATATATGTATATGTTTATATATATATGTATATGTTTATATATATATGTATACATTTATATATATATATATATGTATATGTTTATATGTATATGTTTATATATATGTATATGTTTATATATATGTATATGTTTATATATATATGTATATGTTTATATATATATGTATATGTTTATGTATATGTTTATATATATATGTATGTTTATATATATGTATCTGTTTATATATATGTATCTGTTTATATCTATGTATATGTTTATATATATATGTATATGTTTATATATATATATTTGTATACGTTTATATATATGTATATGTTCAATATATATATGTATATGTTTATATATATGTATATATATTTCACTTCATTTTTTCCATTTATATATATATATGTATATAAATATATATATATATATATATATGTATATGTTTATATATGTATGTTTATATATATATATATATGTATATGTTTTTATATATATATATATATGTATATCTTTATATATGTATATGTTTTTATATATATATATATATATATATATATATGTAAATATATATGTATATGTTTTTATATATATATATATATATATATATGTAAATATATATATGTATATGTTTATATATATGTATATGTTTATATGTATATGTTTATATATATATGTATATGTTTATATATATGTATATATATATATATATATATATATATATATATATATATATGCATATGTTTTTAGATATATATGTATATGTTTATATATATATGTATATGTTTATA
>OZ024740.1:231179998-231182498 GCA_964016885.1 Eledone cirrhosa
CGATGATGCTGCTACGCCAGTCCTTCAGAACAACCCCATTCTGTACGACTTGGTTAACTATCCGGGTGACCATGGTGTGTCCCACCGTACCAGATGCCTTCAGCATCTCGGCAACTATTTCCGAAAACCCAGCCGCCTTACCCGTCTTCATATCTTTGATTGCCTTACTTATTGTACTACCCTCGACTAACACTGCTGGTCCCTCTATTGGGTCGATGTGGGGGAGACTGTCTTTCTCCCATTTATTCTCCTCATTTAGTAGCCTTTCATAGTGACACTTCCAAGCTACCTTCTTATCAGCGTCGGTGATGGCAAGTACGCCGTCATCATTAAGTACACACTTCTCCCCGACAATATCACAGTTTTCCTTGTTTATATATATGTTTATATATATATATATATGTATATATATGTATATGTTTATATATATATATATATATGTTTATATATACATATATATGTTTATATATACATATATATATGTTTATATATACATATATATGTTTATATATACATATATATGTATATGTTTATATATATATATGTTTATATATATGTATATGTTTATATATATGTATATGTTTATATATATATATATGTATATGTTTATGTATATGTTTATGTATATGTATATGTTTATATATATGTGTATATGTTTATATATTTATATGTGTATATGTTTATATATTTATATATGTATATGTTTATATATTTATATATGTATATGTTTATATATTTATATATGTATATGTTTATATATTTATATATGTATATGTTTATATATTTATATATGTATATGTTTATATATTTATATATGTATATGTTTATATATTTATATATGTATATGTTTATATATTTATATATGTATATGTTTATATATTTATATATGTATATGTTTATATATTTATATATGTATATGTTTATGTATATGTTTATATATATATATATGTATATATATATATATGTATATGTTTATATATTTATATATGTATATGTTTATATGTATATATGTATATGTTTATATATTTATATATGTATATGTGTATATATATATGTATATGTTTATATATATATATATGTATATGTTTATATATATATATATCATCATCATCATCATCATCATCACCGTTTTACGTCCGTTCTTCCACGCTAGCATGGGTTAGACGGGTTGTCCTGTTGTGGGCAGTGTCTGGTCGGCTGACCATGCCTTGCTCATACAGGAACTGATATGTATATGTATATATATATATATATGTATATGTTTATATATATATATATGTATATGTTTATATATATATATATGTATATGTTTATATATGTATATGTTTATATATTTATATATGTATATGTTTATATATGTATATGTTTATATATTTATATATGTATATGTTTATATATGTATATGTTTATATATTTATATATGTATATGTTTATATATTTATATATGTATATGTTTATATATACATATATATATATGTTTATATATACATATATATATATGTTTATATATACATATATATATATGTTTATATATACATATATATATATGTTTATATATACATATATATATATATATGTTTATGGAGGCACATGGCTTAGTGGTTAGAGCATTGGCCTTGCAATCAAAAGGTTGTGAGTTCAATTCTCAAACCGGGTGATGTGTTGTTTCCTTGAGCAAGACACTTTATTTCACATTGCTCCAGTTTACTCAGCTGTAGAAATGAGATGATAGGGACTGAGGTCCCTATCATTCCACTGCAAAGTGGTCGTGGAGGTGCCACGGCAAAAAAGCACCCAGCACTCACTGAAAATGAGGTTGGTGTTAGGAAGGGCATCCAGCTGTAGAAATCAAGCCAGAATCAGTTCCCGTCCAACCCTTGCAAGCAGGGAAAAAGCGGACGTAAAATGAAATGATGATGAAATGATGATACATATATATATGTTTATATATACATATATATATATATATATATGTATAAGTTTATATATTTATAAGTTTATATATATATATGTTTATATATGTATATGTTTATATATATTTATATATATATATGTTTATATATATTTATATATATATATGAAAATAAACCAAAGAAGCCTTCAATACATCAAAAGTCTTTATTAGCCAACAATGTTTCGTCCTATTAAGGACTCATCAGGGCAATTAAAGCTATATGAAGCACTATCAGCCAATACAAGCCGAAAACTCAAAAGAATATGGAGTGTACATAGATTAAATCAAAGGAAAATAATTGGGTAAAAATTATTAAGTAAAAAATTATCAAGTAAAAAATTATCAAGTAAAAAATTATCAAGTGAAAATTGCTAAGGAAATAAGTAACATTTTGAACCATATTACAAATATAGTCCAATTTAAAAACTAGAGCTAAAACAGAGGTGGTGATATAGAGCGGGAATTATTGTACTATATATAATATAATATAATACAATATAATATAATATAATTAATAATGATAATAATAATAATGTTAAAAGGCCC
>OZ024740.1:231199998-231217498 GCA_964016885.1 Eledone cirrhosa
ACTGATGTTAAATGGGGATGTTATATGTGCATGCATGGCTGTATGCTTAAGAACTTTGCTTCACAACTATGTGGTTTTGTGTTCTATCCTACTGTGTGGAACCTTGTGCAAGTCTCTTTTACTATAGTTAAACAATGTCTTATGAGAGAAATTGGTAGATGGAAACTGAAGCTCATCACACAGTGTACATTGGTAATGAACAGACTGAGATGACAAAGGGTACAGATGACATTTTGACTCTGTCAAGGACTTCACAACTTCTCTGTCATTGTTCTTTGTTCCAATAAATTCTTAGAAATGACCATACCACACTTCATTTTCTATATTTATATTTTCCTTAAATATATATTTTATTCTTAAAAAAAATAAATATATCAATGAATATAGATGTATGAATAAGTATATACATAGTTGTATGTGAAGATAGATTGTTGTCTGAATAAATATAATTGTTTCTACTTCTGGCACAAGGTCAACAATTATCCCAGTGTATTACTGGTACTTTATTTTATCAACCTTGTAAGGATGAAAGGCAAAGTTAACCTCGGCGGGATTTGAACTCAGACCATAAAGGGCTGTAACTCTTTGCTGCAAAGCATGGCGTCCGACCCTCTACCGATACTGCCAATCCAAAATATAATGAAGATATGCTAATGTATGAATAAATATACATAGACATATGTGAAGATATATTGTTGTGTGAATAAATAGATGTATGTGAAGATATGTTAATATATATAAATCAATATTTTAAAATAATGAGTAAATATTTAACCCTACATTATTATATTCCTAATGAAAGATACTACCTATAATTTTCAAATAACCTACACAATCTACTTGTATATATAACCAGCAATTTTTCTGTCTGTCTGTCCGACAGTGGAAACACGTGCGTAGAGAGAGAGTGAAAGAAAGAGACAGACTACGAGAGAGGGATAGCGGGAGGGAGAGAGAGAGAGTGAATAGACGCTAAAACACGTGCTACAGAAACATTACCTTCCCCTCTCCACTGACTTTGGTCACTGAGGCCGAGGGGATCGCGCTGAGCGCGTCATAATGATATAATGCAGACAGCCAGACATACAGACAGATATTATAAGGGCGCAACGTTATATCTATCTAAAAAGAAAGACTAAGAATTATATAGAGAGAACGCTAAATCGCCTAATGCGGTCCCTAGGGCATTGGAAATTTGAAATAATTTTTGCTCAAAACATTCACAGGACCATAAGTATTACATGTCTAAAGTTTGAAAACAATCGGTTGGATGGTTCTCAAGTTTTAGTGAGCTGACAGACAGACAGACATTCTCTGTTTTAGATATATAGACTAGCAGAAAACCGCCCGCAGTTGGTTTTCTGCTAGTCTATATTATAAAAAAAAAGCTGTTTCTCCGTCTGTCTGTCCATCACATTTATAAGGGGAGGGAACCCCCTTTTTTAAGTTGCGAGGAGATGGGAGATAACTTATGTCATGCTTATAGTTTATTGTAAGCTTAAGAATCTACTAGGGTTAGGGGTAATAAGTTAGGGGGTGGGGGTGAATTTCTGAAGTATCTGCTCCTCCTGGATACACCAGAGGCGTGGCACTTCAATAAATACATTCAAAAATACACCATAAAGGGACAACATCTTAAAGTGTTTTGGCTATCATATTAATGTCAATACATATTTTAGTTTATTACTTATCGATTTCTATTTCCCAAAGTAGTACTATGCTATGGGACAAAAGTAAGAAAACACACTCACAAATTCTGTCATTGTCATCACTGCTGTGAAATAAAATGTCTTGTTCAAGGACATACACATCGCCCGGTCCAGGAATCGAACTTGCAATCTCACAATTGTGAATCCAATCCTTTAACCACTAAGCCATGCTCTTTCAATAAATATAAACACTTTAACGCAAAACATTTTGCGTGATAGAACCAGGGTCTGTTTCAAGGGGTTAAAATGTTTAGTCATCTCCTCTTATGAATAAGAAATAAGCAAGACATTTCAAAATTGTTACAAAGATCTAACTTCATAATCTCTTTTGACTTTTCATGGTGACATCACAACTTAGCCAGATTGCAACCTAAATTGTACTTCAGCTCAGAATAGTCACTGACCTTTTGCAAGGTACAAGTGCTCTTCACATTAGAAAACCACTCATATATACACACATTAACTCTGCTGATACATATAAATATATAAACCCATGCTAGCGTGGAAGATAGACGTTAAACGATGATGATGATGATGATGATGATATATATATATATAAAATCTTTGGATTTTAGTCTTCAAATTTATTATTATTACTATATATATATATATATATATATATATATATATATATATATATATATATATCATCTCATCATTTTCATCAAACCTGGAATGGGTTGGACATATATATATATATATATATATATATATATATATAATGCTAACAAAATAAAGATGTCATGTCTGAGAAAATCATATATATATATATATATCAATTAAAAAATTGACTCTGAATATTTGTGTAGAGTAGAAGGATCTCTGATATAATATATTAGATGCCTTTAACCAAAGCAAAGCGTGCTCAATGCTTAGAGATGCGATGTTAAATATTATAGTGGTGTTAATATTTAAGGAGAGTTAAGTGCAGAATATAAGCAGAGTGGGTATAATCAGAAATATATAGAGGAGAAAGCAAGACATTTAAAAACAAATATATATATCATCATCATCATCAACGTTTAACGTCCGTGTTCCACGCTTGCATGGGTTTGGACGGGGGTAGTCCCACTTGAGGCAAGAGTGATTGTCTTGCTCGCATAGGACTGTCTGGCAGGTTTTCTACAGTTGGATGCCCTTCCTAACACCAACCACATTTACAGTGTGGGTCTGGGAGGTTTTTACCGTGTTGCCTACACGGCCACATTACAGCGTGGACTGTGTGTTTTTTTGTCATGACACCTACACGATCTCATTTGTTTCGGCCTCGATGGCGCGGCACCAACATAACTTTACATAGAACGGGGTGGTGTGGATGGGGTAGGGGTGGGGGTGGTGGGACGGGGTGTATTTTGTTAGGGATGCCTACTGGCTGGAGTAGGTTTTACTATATATTTAGGTAAGGCGGGTCTTCTCTGTTACTGAGTACCGCCAAAGGTCTCGGTCCAGTGACATTGTCTTGGAGAGGTGTAAGTGTGTGATGTCGGAGTTTATCAGCTCGTCCCAGGTTTTTCTAGGTCTGCCTATTCCGTGACTACCGTCTATCTTTATTGCCCTGCACTTTGTTATACAGCTATCGACTTTCATGCGCATCACGTGTCCATACCAACGTAGCCTTCTCTCGAGTAAACAACATCTGATCCCTCTTATCTCTAATTTTTTCCTTAGTTCGTTTATGCTTTGCCGTTCACGTATATTACTGTTACACATCCAGCGGAGCATGCAAGCTTCGTTCCTCTCTAGTCTGCGTATATCCTCTGCACACAATGCCCAGGTCTCACTGCCATGCAGCATTGCTGTTCGTATGCAGGCATCGTACAACCTGCCTTTCATTTTTAGTGAGAACCCTTTAGCAGCTAATAGTGGTATAAGCTCTCTGAACTTTTTCCAACCAGTTCTGACTCTAGCTACAGTACTTTCAGAGCACCCTCCCCCACTGCTGATTTTATCGCCCAGGTAACGGAAGCTGTCCACTATTTCTATAGAACCCTCTGCGCAATTGAAAGAGCTAGTAGCTTGTGGGCACTTGCTGCTACTTATTGCACCAGAGCACCGGCCACATGTAAAATCTATGTTCTTAGTTAGCTTACCTGTGATCCCACTACATCTTTTATGCACCCATACTTTGCATTTAGGACATAAAATGGAGTTTCTACCTACGCCTTTCCTACACACCGAGCACGACCATTTCCCAGAAGGGACCGCCGCCTTGTTTTCTTTCCTACAAACTAGTACTTTGGTCTTAGCCAGGTTAATTTTAAGTCCTTTTGACTCTAGGCCGTGCTTCCATGTTTGGAATTTCTTATATATATATATATATATATATATGAGGGTGTTAAAGTTTGCTTGAAGCATTGTGAAATGTGTAAAATATGTAGTTTAGAAAGCCACAACAATGCAGATGGGACTAGTAACAGCCCCTACGGCCTACTATCCTTCACACACACGCACTTATATGTATACCCATACACATACACACACACATCTATATTTATACACGCACACATGTTTATACAACCTACCACCTTTCACACTCTTTGTTTTCCAGCTTCTACGGCCCACTATCTTTCACACACACACACTCACATACATACACACATACACATATACACACACAGTTACACACACATATATATTTACACACACATATTTTACGGCTTTCACACGCTAGCGCACCCTATTGATTTAACCCAATTGGTCAGTAGCTTTTGCCACAGCCTATCACGCGCACGCGTATTCTTTCCCTCGTTTGAATTTTCCCCATAACGGCATTCCTAAGTTTTAACGACAATACACCTTTCTCCGGCTTAGCCTGTTCCCCCCCTTTTGGAACTTTTCCCCCGTTGATGGGCGTGAGCCCGAAATATTGGGATTAAATCTCCTCTACGGTAACCCTTCTACCTTTGTTTTGTTTTCATTTTCATTTTCACTTTTCTCCTATTTCTCACTCACTTCTTACCTCGAGATTTCCCATCTGCATTGTTGTGGCTTTCTAAACTACATATTTTATATATATATATATATATATATATTAAAATAACAGATTAAAGTATAAGCAAAGAATCGCTGCTTTCACCTTTAACGAGTTTCAGAAGATCCCGTTAAGGGTGAAAGCAGCGATTCTTTGCTTAAACTTTAATCTATTATTTTAATAAATATTTGTTCTATGGTTTTATATATTTTATATATATATTATCCTTATCGAGCCCTCTTCGGATTTTAGTCTTCACATTTATTATTATTACTATATATATATATATATATATATATATATATATATAAATTTTGAGTATATGTTGGTTGTATACCAATACCTCAGTATGCAGATTGGAGCACTCGACGAAGTGCGCAGGTCGGTTTGGTTACTCCGGAGTAATGTAAAATAAAATAAATAAGTCAAATGTTTACAATTTTTTAAAAATTTGGTTTCGTTTATTCCTGCTATATATATTTCGGTGACAGCCATCATTGGCTGTGACCTCTTCAGGCAGTCCGAATTAGTGTGTTAGAGACGAGTACACATGTTGTTGGGGTGTTTAACTTTGTCAATACTCTGATATGCCCAGTTCCTGGTTGGGTTGTTATTTCACTGAGGAACTGGAATCATATGAATTTAAACAAACGAATTTCAGTGTCAAAGGACATCTCCTCTCATTGGTCAGTTGTGGGAACATTCCTCAGTCAAAAGTCTATAGGAATTCGTTCTGAGGCGAGGCAATCTGTAGTGGTTGTTCTTGTTATTGTTAAGTGCATCTGTCCTCCACTTTTATATTGGTAGTGGTGTTGGTGTTGGAGTCAGCTCAAAGAAATGATAAAGTGGTAGAAGGAATAAGATGGTAAAGGAACAAAATACAATAATCAAATAAAATGTGTGTGTTATATACCCAATCTCAATTGTTAGAAATATTTGTAAGGTCACTCCTCCCATTGGTCAGTTTTGAGAGCATTCCTCAGTCAAAACTGACCAATGGGAGGAGTGACCTTAAAAATATTTCTAACAATTGAGATTGGGTATATAACACACACACATTTTATTCGATTATTGTATTTTGTTCCTTTACCATCTTATTCCTTCTACCACTTTATCATTTCTTTGAGCTGACTCCAACACCACTACCAACATAAAAGTGGAGGACAGATGCACTTAACAATAACAAGAACAACCACTACAGATTGCCTCGCCTCAGAATGAATCCCTATAGACTTTTGACTGAGGAATGTTCCCACAACTGACCAATGAGAGGAGAAGATGTCCTTTGACACTGAAATTCGTTTGTTTAAATTCATATGATTCCAGTTCCTCAGTGAAATAACAACCCAACCAGGAACTGGGCATATCAGAGTATTGACAAAGTTAAAAACCCCAACAACATGTGTACTCGTCTCTACCACACTAATTCGGACTGCCTGAAGAGGTCACAGCCAATGATGGCTGTCACCGAAATATATATAGCAGTAATAAATAAAGCCAAATTAAAAAAAAATTGCAAACATTTGACTTATTTATTTTATTTTATTTTATATTGAGCAAGACACTTTATTTCACATTGCTCCAGTTTACTCAGCTGTAGAAATGAGATGATAGGGACTGGGGTCCCTATCATTCCACTGCAAAGTGGTCGTGGAGGTGCCATGGCAAAAAAGCACCCAGCACTCACTGTAAATGAGGTTGGTGTTAGGAAGGGCATCCAGCTGTAGAAATCAAGCCAGAATCAGTTCCCGTCCCACCCTTGCAAGCAGGGAAAAAGCGGACGTAAAATGAAATGATGATATATATATATATATATATATATTGTTATACTTTGGGAGAGTCATGCTGCTAATAAAAACACACACACCTATTGGTTTTCTTTTCAATTTATTATAAATTTTTGGTTGGTTGGTTCAATAACCGGATGGTTGTTTATATTGTCAAAACTCTTTTGTCACACATTCTTTGACCTCCTCAGTGACTGATTTCTCATTTTGTGTCTCTCCTTTGTTCTCTTCTACACCATCTTGTTTATATGTGTTGTGTGCTTGGTTTGCACATGCATTACATCCAGGTCTGTGTGTTTTTATTTATTTATTTTTGTGTTTATTTATTTGTCACTAGTTGGTTGTTTGTTCTATCTATGTGTGTTTGCTTTGTTTTATTAGTTTGGTTTTTGTGTGTCTCTGTATCTCTTCATTTTGTCCTTAATTACTAGTTGTGCTGTTGTTGCTATTCCACTCGTTTTCTATTTTGGTTGTAGTTCGTTCATGTTTGTCAGCACTGTAATTTGTCTGAGCATTGCGCTTTTTCTGTGTGTGGATATAATTTTTATCTCTATGTTCTCTAATGTGCCCCTATGTTCTAATTTGGTATATTGGTGGAGTACTGATGAGTTTTTCCCATCCTGGAGTTCTCGCCTGTCTTCATTTATCCTTTCTCCTATGCTACGGGCTGCCTCACCTATGTATATTGTGTTCTTATTCCTACATGGTCCCTCAGTACATCTTATTCAACAGACGTTTTCAGATAAGAAATCTTGCAAAATAAATTAAAAAACGAAATATATATATATATATATATATATATATATATTCATTGTACTGTAGTGATCGCTATATTATTTTACATTTACTTTTCACACACGCACACACATATTTACACGCATGCAGGCATGCCTACCCTATATATATATATATATGTATATATATACATGCGGGTATGTGTAGACACACACAGGTATATACCTTACAGACTGCATTTAAAGAAAGTTCACCTAAGTGATAGGCAAGACTCTATTCACCAACATACTACAACCACCAGTTCATCAATGTGACTTATTTACTCTTGCTCTGTCACTTTTATCTCTACTACTTGAACTGGAAACAACGAAACATGAATGGAATTCATCATAACCATAAAGTGTTGCAGACAAAAGAATAACTAAAGAAATTTAACTTTGGCATTGAAATAATGTCTTTGAAAGGAAATTTAATATTTAATGATTTCTAAGTCTGTCTCAAGCCGCCAGGAAGTGCTTATCCTTGTTTCATGGCCTGAAGTGATTGAGAGTACAAGACTCTTCCCTGGACAGGATGCCAGTTCTTTGCAGGGTTAAACCCCCAGCTAATGTTGGTACTCATTTTCAGCTGAGTATATTGAAGCAAAGTGAAATGAAGTGTTTCACTCAAGAACACAACATACAACCCAGCCCAGGAATTGAACACACAATATTATGATTGTAAGTCCAACACCCTTACCACAAGGCCATGCACCTCCACATAATGGTTTTAAATAGTCTAAAATTTTTAAACCCAATATATCTTTGTAGACATTCTTAAAAATATATCATAGAAATTACAACTCTTTCATTACCATATTTCTAGTTAAAGATGTAGTAATATAACTTTTTCATTAGTAAATTGGTGTTTGGAATATAACTTAACAAGGGTTCATCATCATCAGCATCATCATCATCATGTTCATTTTTCCAGTCTTGCATGGGTTGGATAGGTCCTTCTCAGCATGGCATCTCTCCACACATTGTGTTCCTTCCTCATCTCCTCTGTGAGTCTCAGCAATTTGAGGTCAGCTCTTACAACCTCTGTCCAGGTTCTTACATAAAATTATGTTGAAATATTGATTTAACCATTTCATTACCATATTTATAATGAAAGACAATGCCAATGAGCTTCAAATAATTTGAAAATAATCAAGAACGATTTAGTAATTCTAGTAATTTTCTCATTATTATGCTGGTGTTTGGAACATAACTTAATTTAGGTTCTTGAAAGATTGAAAGATTTTAGATCAACACAAATACTTTAAAATATACAGTTTAGTATTGTAAAACCCAGGGCATTTCAGGCAGTTTTGTATCAAAAGGTTAAAAGTACTTTTTCAGTTGTACTTATTTTAAAGTTAAAATATATTTAAACACTAAAAGATAGACCATGTAGATTGTGATTTATAACGCCAATAGAAAATGAAATTTGCCATTTCTAGCATATCATGTGACCATGTAGGGGCTCCTTCGTTAACTCACAATTTAATATATTTATCCTGGTGTTTTACTGTTTCTGCCCCCTCATCACCTTAACCTTGTATACCTAAGACAATAAGGGATCACTCATCTGTTAGAAATAGTACCAAAATCTCTCTCAAATCATGCTCTACTATCTGAAAAAAAAAGAGAAGGAAGATACATTGTGGGAAATATAAACTTAGATTTCTGTATGTGTAAGACATGGTCATCTGACTTGGCTTGTCTCACAACAGGACAACTCATCTAGTCCATGCAAAATGGACGTTAAACGATGATGATGATGATGATGATTACACACTGTAAATGTGGTTTGCATTAGGTTGGTATGAGCAAGACATTGTCACCTGATCTGACTTGTCTCACAATAGGACAACTCGTCTAGCCCAATGGATGTTAAATGGTGGTGGTGATTATGATATCATCATCATCACCGTTTTACGTCCGTTCTTCTACGCTAGCATGGGTTAGACGGATTGTCCTGTTGTGGGCAGTGTCTGGTCGGCTGACCATGCCTTGCTCATACAGGAACTGATTTGGCTTGATTTCTACAGCTGGATGCCATTCCTAACACCAACCTCATTTACAGTGAGTGCTGGGTGCTTTTTCGTGGTGCCTACACGTCCACTTTACAGTGTGGGCTGGGTGCTTTTTTGCCGTGGCACCTCCACGACCACCTTTCGGTGGGGGGTAGGAGATGGTCACATCTGGATTGCTTTTTATCATAGGTCATTAGAACATTCATTCAAGGTTGATAATAGTAATGTATTTAAGGTGGTAAAATGGCAGCGTCATTAGAATATCGGATAGAATGCTTTAGTGTATTCGTTCTGGCTCTCTACTCTCTGAGTTCAAATCCTGTCAAGGTGAACTTTGCCTTTTATCCATTCGAGGTTGATAAAAAAAAGTACCAGTCAAGTACTAGGGTTGATTCTTCCTCTAAATCTCTTTCTCACTTCCATTCTCACACTCTCTATCCTTCTCTGAAAGAAATCTGCTGTATTCAGATCTGGAGAGGAGCTGGGCTCTGCCAGGTTTAAAAATGCCCTAGAAACACCATATGTCGATATGGTGCCCCTACGATTCCCTCAGGCGTTACATGCATGTAATGTATTTAAAGTTGATTCTATCATCTATCCCTCTCCTCTAGAAGAAAAACAGAAAAGCAAAAGCTTAATACTATTTCTACAAAAAGTGGGATAGGATATGTGTCTACACAAAATAATTACATGCAAATTCAACCTTATCCTACTCTGAAATCAATCATCGACAAGAGATCAATCACATAAATGATGCAACAATCTTACAAATCATCATCATCACTGTTTAACATCTATTTTTCCACACGAGCATGGGTTAGATGAGTTACCACATTGTGTGACAACCAGGTCAGGTGACCATGTCTTGTTCACACACAACTGTTTCTGGCTTGGTTTCTATGGCTGGATGCCCTTCCTAATGTCAACAGCATTAACAGTGTGTAATCATCATCATCAGTATCACCACTATTTAATGCCCATTTTTTTCATGCTAGCATGGGTTGGATGAATCGTCCCATTGTAAAACAAGTCAGATCAGGTGACCATGTCTTGCTCATACAGAATTGGTTCTGGCTTGGTTTCTATGGCTAGATGCCTTTCTTAACGGCAACCACATTTACCGTGTGGGATGGGGGCTTTTTGCCGTGATGCCTACATGACCACTTTACTGTGTTTGTCGAACACTTTTTGTTATGACCCCTACACGAACACTTTACTCTGTGGGCTGGGCACTTTTTGTCATGTCGCCAACACAACCACTTTACAGTGTGGATTGGGTGTTTTTTTGCTGTACCACCTACACAACCACATTACAGTGTGGGCTGGGTACTTTTTGTCGTGTCACCAAAACAACCATTTTACAGTGTGGGCTGAGCACTTTTTTGCTGTGACACCTACACAACCACTTTACTCTGTGGGCTGGGCACTTTTTGTCATGTCGCCAACACAACCACTTTACAGTGTGGATTGGGTGTTTTTTTGCTGTACCACCTACACAACCACATTACAGTGTGGGCTGGGCACTTTTTGTCGTGTCACCAAAACAACCATTTTACAGTGTGGGCTGGGCACTTTTTGTTGTGACTCCTACATGACAACTTTACAGTGTGGGTTGGGTGCTTTTTGTTGTGACACACACACAGATATATATATCAAGCATATACATTAAATATATATATATCCATATAAACTGATCAGAGTCTGTTACCAAGTCAAGAAATGCACTCTTAGGAAAGAGTAATGTTATATTTAAAAAGATCATTTGTAATTAAGTTTATCTTTCAAAGAAAAAGGTGGCATTGACTTCAAAATATCATGTTGGAAAATTTTAATCTAAATAGGAACCCTTTAAAACATGTGGTTTTTGGAGGTTTTGTATTGTAGAATCAGAGGCGGTGGGTGGTTTTCAAAAGAGTTAATTAATGACTAATATTAATTTTAGTTATTTCAACAATATGTCTGAACATGTTTGGATCTTAATATGACCTCACCTATAACTGGCTAGATATGCTTTTTGGATGAGATCCATGCAAAACTAAAAAAGTAAATTCTATATTTCACAACAGTTAACCCATTAGTTACTAACCCAGCCAAAACTGGCTCTGGTCCTATGAAATAAAACAACCCATTTTAAAGGTTTTCAATTTAAATTAAAATCTTCCAACATAATTTTATATAAGAACCTTACATTAATTTACTATCTTAGTAATGAAATAATTAATAATTTTAGTAAGTCCCTCAAAATTCTTCATTAATTAATTGAAATAGAGTGTATTTCATTAAAAATGCAGTCATGAAAGGGTTAAGAATGTTGATTTTAAGTTGAATTTAGAACATAAAAAAAAAAATAAAACAAAACAACGAAAGATGCAAATTCCTTGCTGATTTCCCTTTTAGTTTTTAAATGTCCTTAATTCAACAAAATCAATAATATCGATTTCACAAGATTTCACTTTTACTTTATGATGGCAATGATAACCCACATCAAGTCAGGAAGCTGACAGTATCGTTAAAGAATTAAACAAAATCATTGTTGTCATCACAGTTTTATGTCTGTTTTTCATCTTGCCATGGATTAGTAGGGTTGTCATGTACTGAGATTTCACAGGTCAGATGACCATGCATTACTCATGCATCCCATTTTGGTTTGGTTTCTATAGCTGGATGCCCTTCTTAATTGTAACCACTTGACACTATGTACTGGGTGTATTTTATCATGGCACCAACACCATCACCTTACAGAGTGAACCGGGTACGTTTTATCATGGCACTAACGCTTAACACTTTACAGTGTGGACTAAGTGTTTTTTATCATGGCACTAGCACCACTACCTTACAGGGTGGACTCGGAACATTTTATCATAGCACCAGCATCACCACCTTACAGGGTGAACTAGGTACATTTGATCAAGACACCAGCACTAATACCTTACAGGGTGAACTGGGTACATTTTATCATGACACCAGCACTAACACCTTATAAAGTGAACCAGGTGCTTTTTATTTTGGCACCAGCACTACCACCTTACAGGGTAGACTGGGTGCTTTTTATCATGGCACCAACTCTACAATCTATAGTCTTGCAGCATTTAGTTACAGTCTTTTATGTTCCTGAGTTCAAATCTCAGTGAGGTCAACTTGCTTTTTATCTCTCCAGTGTCAATAAAGTACAGTGAAGTACTGATGTCAATTTAATATTCCTATAAATCATTGTAGGTGTGAATGGAGTTTTAATAGACTTCATGACTGGCTCAGAAATTTAATATAAAAATCAATGGGATCAACGTTAGAAGTAGAAAGTGCATGGCTTCTGCTCCAAATTCTTGATGGAATCACTAAAGATTTCTTGAGTTGTCAAAGTGGTTATAGATTGAATAAATATGATTCATCATCATCATCAATGCTTTTATGCCTGTTTTTCTCTGCTGATATAGGTTGGTTGAGACTTTTCTATAGCAGAACTTTACAGTTAGATGCCATTCCTATTAAGAACCTTCTATGCTTTTTTAAAAGTAGGATATGGAATTTTTGCATGTCTAGCTGCTGAGCTGTGGAACTTCTGTTTTTGTGGGACATAAACAAATACACTTGACTGCACAAGTGAAGTAAAATATGAAGCAATAAAAAACAAACACACATACATACATGTACATACTCTCTCTCTCACACACACATACATAATGGGCTAAAAATAGTTTCTGTCTACTAATTCTTCTTACAAGGCATTTGTCAACCTGAGGTTGTATTAAAAGACATATGCATGAGGTCTCATGTAATGTGATAGAACCCAAAACTATAAGATTGCAAAATGAACTTCTTAACCACACCGTATTTGGTTTTATTCAGTAAAAGATATTATCCAATGAGTCCTTTCCACTTTTTAAAGATAGTGTGATATGAGGGAGATTTGGCAGTGGTTTCTAACAGATCAAGTGACCACATAGGGGCTTACTCATTGGCTTGTACATTTTATGTTAATTAGTTAAGTGTAACATTAACTGTACTAAAGGGAATTGAATAAGTCTTAGATTATCATGCAGTATATTAGTGTAGTGTCAGAAATATTAGGGAGCAGTGGTGTAGCTAGTGCAGTGTCAGAAGTACTGGGAGTTGTGGGAGAAGTGATGTAGTTAGAGCTTGTGTAGCTCTTGTTTCAGACCCTCTACCCCTGAAAAAAACAAAAAGAAAAAAAAAACACAACACATATCAACCATACAAATGCCTCCCCATTGCTTCTTTAGCTATGATGTTCACTGAAAATACTGGATTAAATGTTTAATTTCGTCCAGGTTTCAAATCTCTTCAAGGTCAACTGCACTTTTCATTCCTCTAACCAAAATGAAAATACAGTACTCTTGTACTGTGGCTAATAGAATTGACTCTACTCCATTTCACATTTCTGGCTAGGTGCCTGATGTAAGAAATTATCATATATGTCTGTTTTTCTGTATTGGCATGGATTGGAAGAGTTTTTACAAACCTAGTTTGTACTTAACAGGAGCCACTCTCCTACTAAATGGCTTAAAGGACCATATCTCACTCAATAAGTTCCATTTTTGGCATGGTTTCTACAGCTGGATGACCTCTTAACTCTAGCTATTTTACAGATTGTATTGGATACATTTTATCAGGGCACTATTGCTAAAGTTGTCATGTCCTTCATGTGGTTGATGAGTCCTCTTGACCCTTATGGTATGGCTTCTATAGCTGGATGCCATTCCTACTTCCTAATACCATTGCCATTACAGAGTGTACTGGGTGTGTTTTATTGTGGCACCAGCATGCAAGAGAGGTTGTAATGCTCTAGATGTGACTGACTAATTGAAGAGTCCTCTCTACTCTATCTTGTTATTGTTAGAACATCAACAAGTTTAGTGTACTGAGAACTTTTTAATATTTGTAAAAAAAGTGTTTACTTATTTAAATAACTCTATTTCCATTCGTGTTCACTACAAAACTGTTGGAATTAATATATGGTATAATTTTCTTTTCTTTTATGTAAAAACATTTTTGCTGATGAAAGAAATCTTTTTATATCATTTTTATTATTTATTGTTGATAATAATTTTTTTTAACAGAAATAACATATTTTGCCTTTTGTATCTGTGAATATAGGTCATATAGATTTACATATTTCTATAGTTTAGTGCTTAATATCTTTAACAAAGAGAATCAGAGAATAATAGAACAGTATTTAAACTTTCGTTACCATATTTCTAATCTTCCTGCATATGAGTTTGTCTCAGGTTATTGTCATTTACCTGATCAAAATCAGAGATCAGTGATAAGTTCCCAGGGCCTACTGTGAGAAGTTTGGCAAACTTGGGCTCCACCATATTTCTAATGAAATACACCGTATTTGAGTAAATTAATGAAGAATTTGGAGAGATTTACTAAAATGTTTTTATTAAGATGATATTTATAATATAACTTAATAAAAGATTCCTATATAAAATTATGTTGGAAAATTTTAATTTAGATAGGAACCCTTTAAAAAGTGTTGTTTTATTTCATAGAACTAGAGGTGGTTTTGGGTGGGTTGATATCAAAAGCATGTTGTCCAACACTACC
This sequence comes from Eledone cirrhosa, assembly GCA_964016885.1. NCBI lineage: Eukaryota > Metazoa > Mollusca > Cephalopoda > Octopoda > Eledonidae > Eledone > Eledone cirrhosa. The sequence continues at coordinate 231,214,831 of OZ024740.1, forward strand.
AATACTGCCAATCCAAATAACAATTTGTAATATTGGTTCAAGGTTATACATTTTGAAGTAAGAATGCAGTCATGTCTCATAAACTATGTTCCTCTCCAAGGCACTGGCTTCAGTAAGTTTTTTTTTTTATGTATGTAAAACCAACAGTCACCCATGCATGCAAGTTTTCCCTCTCCATGCCATCAATGTTGTCCAAGGGGAAGATAAATGCTGATACAGTTTGGCTCCACTGATGTGGCAGATAAACTCAGAATTAAAAGAACTGAAAGTGATATCACCGGACATCATCTCTGATCCTGTAACTATTCTACCAATCAACTTACTGCTCTGGACTGGGACTTTATCTATCAACCTTCAAAAAAGGTGAAAAGCGAAGTTGACTTTGGCAAGATTTGAAATCAGAATGCAAAGTGCCAGAACAAATATATCATGAGGCATTTAAAATTGACATGCTAGTTCACTGATTCTACTAGTTTGTTGCCCTCTAAATATTTATATATACAATATACCAATATTTATTTAGGATGACTAAATGAGTTTTCTACTATTTTATTTTCTGTTATATTGTTATTTATAGGTATTAAGTGCTAAGAGACATTTTTCTTGTTTTCTTGTTCTCATTGGGTAACAACTAAATGTGACCGGTTTTTTCTTTACTTTTCACTACACCACTCTGCAAAGGTGTGTGACATAGTAGTTAACATGCTAGACTCAAGATTATAAGGATGTTGGTTTGATTCCTGGACCAAGCAGCATGTGTTCTTGAACAAAATACTTTATTTCACATTCTTTCTGCCAGGAGCTGCATTCAGCAGATAGTGTCAGCAATGGAAAGACTGATGGGAACAAAGGTTCTTTTGTCTAATCTGACATTAAACTCTTTACTTTCCTTTCTTTTTCCATATTATAAATTAAAGGATACTAGCCATTCTGCTTTTCTGTGTAGGATATTTAATCAAATATCCTACACAAATAGGGAAATGGACTAAGTCATTTGAACATAGAACAAAATGACTTGCACTATTTGTTTTTGGCTTTCTACACTCAACTTTGAGGTCAACTTTGTTTTTCATCCTTTTAGAAGTCATTGATATAAAATATTGGTCAAAGGAAGTGAATTGGCAGAATTGTTAATACATCAGGCAAGATGCCTTTCGATATTTATTCCATCTCTTGGCGTTCCAAGTTCAAATCTCACTGTGGCTTACTTGGGTGGTAGTCTTAAACTGTCACTTGGTTAGACATCATCAACTGGTCCTTGGGTGTCTTTTTGTGGGATCTAAACTGTTGCAAGCATTCGGAGCAAGTCTCCAGTTTCAGGACATCTTCCTACCTTCCACTAATGACAGAGACCTTGAAAAAGGTCATAGACTCTGCCCTTCTCTCCTTGACTAAACAGTTAAAAATATAATAGTATAGTTAATATGAACTATTGTGAGATATGTAATAAATGACTGATAAGTTTCAAAAAGCTGGTAGAATGCAGTAGAAAAATATAAAGAGAAAAGGATGACAAATAAACCCCCAAAAAGTAATGTTTTACCTAACTCTAACTATTTTAACATGATATTTCAGGGCTATTGCTATCTTTTCAAATGTGAAATGGGAACGGCTCAAAACAAAAATAAACAGTCAATGTATTCTTTCCTAACTGGTCTGCATATCCGTTTCACAATTGAAAAGAGAGTAAGGGTAATAGCTCTGAAATATTATGTTGAAATATACTGGGTAAAATATTACTTTGTTTTATTTGTCATCCTTTGCCCTTTATATATTTCTACTGCAATATACCAACTTTTTGAAATACTTAGTTTAAAATATGTTTATTTCTTATTAAAATATTGTGAATCAAACCATTGAATTACATTATATAAATTAACATTTGAAAAAAAGTAAGAAAAATAAGATAAAATAATTGATTTCTCTTAGCATATATTTCAGCAGTGTTATAATTCACATTGAAAAAAAAAAAAAATTTATTTGTTTGTTATATTATCAAACTACATTGGAAAAATGGACGTTAAATGGTGATGATGATGATGGTGGTTATGGTGATGACGACGATGATGATGATTCTTTTGTATTATTTATTGTTTTACCTCTGTTTATAAAATGTTTTCCAATTTATTATTTTATTTTCAAGACCTTTACATTATTATCAATATATATAAACTGAGTTGCACTAGATGAACTCTGAATGAGTGACTCTTTGATCAAAAGTATTCCAGCTGTGACTAACTGTCTCACCTTTTTATTTCTAGTGTATCTAGAACTATGTTTTTAATTGTGTCCTTCTTGTTTAACCCATTAATTATCTTATTTCTAATGAAAGACACTTCTTATAATTTTCAAATACCTTTGAAAATAAAAAAAAAAGTATTACTATGGTGTCTGAAACATAGTTTAACAAATGGTTCTTATTTAAGATTGTGATGAAAGGTTTTAGATAAATACAAAAGCTTTAAAATAATCAGTGTTTGGTCAGTTTGGTACTAAATAGTTTAACTTTTTTGATACCAGCCTACCCCAAACTGGCTCATGTTCTATGAAAAAACACCAACCATTTTTAATGGGTTATTACTTGAATTAAAATCATTCAACCCAATTTTATATAAAAACTATATGTTAAGTTACCATCTTCCAATCCAATCCAATACAGGGCTTTCTC
>OZ024740.1:231227498-231229998 GCA_964016885.1 Eledone cirrhosa
TGGTGCTAATATCATCACTTTGGTACAAATTTAGTAATTGGTCTGGTATGCCACATGTTGTGACACTTTCTCTGGTGCTAATATCATCACTTTGGTCACAAACCTGCAGAAGAGCAAAAGAGACTAAGTACCAGGAATTTCCTAGCTGTTTCCTTTATCTGCTGACCATCATCAAGACCCATGATGTCCTTGGTCCCTGGACTGCCATTTTCCTCCATCAAACCAGAAGGGCATTATGGCTGAGAATGGAACCTCCATGAGGTGGACTGTCTCATGCAGCAGGTATCACTGGCTGTTCTCTATGGCAATGCATTCTCCATCATGTCCATGCAACATAACTGAGATATACCATCCAGCCAAAAGTGTAAAATTTGATCCGTTCCCATTTCTGCCTCCCTGCTTTTTTCTTTTTTTTCCCTTTTCTTTTTTTCCCTTTTCTTTTTCTTTTTCTCTTTCTTTTTGTCATTATAATATAATTTGTGACTACTGTCACTCTTATATTATTTACACAGTTTTTAACTGAAAATATATTCATTAATTAAACTTGAAAAAAAAAATAATGATAATAAATGTATGAACCTAACAAAAATTATGGTAGTACCTTCCCAAAGAATTCAAGTTAAAGCAGTGATGTAAAACATTCACTGATTCATGCAGAAAGCAGTATAAATAACAATAGTAAACAGAAGTGTGTGGTAGAATAGAAGACTGGGATGGCGGGATATAGTCAACCCTGTTAGATAGTCATTTTGGTGCCAGGATAAAAAGCACCCAGTCAACCCTGTTAGATAGTCATTTTGGTGCCAGGATAAAAAGCACCCAGTCCACACTGTAATGTGGTTGGTGTTAAGAAGGGCATCCAGCCATAGAAACCAACCCCAAATTAGTTCTGTATGACCAAGTCATGGAAACCAAGCCAAAATACAAATTTGTATGAGTAAGATGTGGTCTCCGGACCTAACATGTCTCACAATGTGACAACCCATCTAACCCATGCAAGCATGGGAAAATAATGTTAAACAATGATGTCAGAACTGGAATCCAGAGTCAGTAGATTTAAAATTATTACAACACACTGGCAGTGTAACTGTTGGTGATAGCAAGGCTAAGGTGCTGGAACAACCTCAAAGGCATCACCTGATACCTTGGTAAGACGAGCCACCAAATATGACAAATTGCCAATTCTACTTCCGTTAGTTTTTATTCTTTTATACATAAACAATTATTAAAAACGTTAAAGTTTGTCCCAAGCCTGAAGGTTCATCAGGTCAGAAATTATTCTGGTTTTATTGGTATTAAGTTACTGAAAATACATGACAGGATGCCAGTCCACCACAGAGTTAACCTACAACAGGATGCCAGTCCACCACAGATTTAACCTATGAACAAATGCTAGTCTACCACAGAGTTAACCCATGACAGGATGCCAGTCCATCACAAAGTTAACCTATTTTTATCTGGGTTAACTGGAACAATTTGAAATGAAGTGTTTTTCTCAAGAACACACATTACCCAGTCAGAGAATCAAACCAATGACATGATTGTAAGCCCAACACCCTAACTCTAGTCTGTGTACCTTCAAATTATCAAATATATTGATATTTATTCCAGCAGTATCATTAGTTTTTTGTTTTGGTTTACAGTTATTAAATTTATTTATTTTTGATTTTTTAAAAAACTTTCTTTTATTTCTTCAGTGATCATTTCATGTTTGGTTTAAACAATAATTGGAAATTCAAAAATAACATTATATTTTATTTAGCATTAAATGATGATTAATACCTGATTATAGGAACTAATGTTTTTCTTTCTACAGCTCAAGTGTATATAGGTGTGTGTGTTTTTGTGTGTGTATGTATGTGTGTTTGTATATGTACGTGTGTTTGTGTGTGCAATGGATACAATAGCAAGAGCTTTAAGGCCATTTTCCTTGCTAAAGCAGGGGTTAGCTTTATGAAACCCCAAGACAGGTTTTATACTCATTGTAAAGTCCTTTATGAGGTAACATTTTACTCACATATGCCCTTCCTGCTGTCAACCCTTTTTGTTGACTCATACGACATGCTGGGATACGATGTACCTATTCTAAAACACATTCAATCTATGCCAGCATGGAACATGGATGTAAAACGGTAAAAATAATAGTTTATGATTTAGGCACAAGGCCAATAATTTTGGGGAAGTGTAAAGTCGATTAAATTGACATCAGTGTGTTACTGGTACTTTATTTTATTGACCCCTTAATGATGGAAGGCAAAGTTAACATTGAGGGATTTGAACTCAGAACATAAAGGGCCATAACTCTATGCCACAAAGCATGTTGTTTGACGCTCTACCAATTCTACTCCAAATCCAATCCCAAGATACACATAGTATTGCATGTGATCATTATAATTTTAAAGTTCATTATTTCAAGCTGGCGTAGGCTGGATAAGACTACAGTATGAAAGCAACATTTCTTCTAATGAGGAGCCCAAATCGCCACCACATCACACTCCAT
>OZ024740.1:231234998-231237498 GCA_964016885.1 Eledone cirrhosa
TTTGTATAGGTAAGTATATATTACCTGTATGTTTTATGAAGGTACGTATACTTCCTCGTCCGTATATTTGATTGTATGTGTTATGGCGTATATATTATATATTCTGGTACATATGCTTTTGGTTATGTGTATACGTGAGTTTTGCGTCTGGGTGAGTATGCGGGTTCGTACGTATGTAGGGTGTGTGTAGATGTGTACTTCGTGTTTTGGTTGACATCGTCTCCGAACATATGTGTATTTACATGTAGGTATGTGTGTGTGCTTGTTATATACGTATTTATTTATTTATATACGTTTATTTAATTATATGTATACACGCACACACACACATATATATATATTATTATATATATTTTTATATATATTTTTGTGTGTGTTTGGTGTATACATTCGTATGCGTGCGAGTACAGGCGTTGAGTGGGTTCTGTATGTGCGTGTGGTTTTTTTTTTTTTTTTTTTTTTTTGTACGTGTGTGTATTTGTATACCTATGGCGAGTGTTTTCGCGTATGCTTGTGTATGCACGTATATGGATGCGTGTATGTATTTATTTCAATTACCTCTGTATTTTATTTACTTTATTCTTAACTCTGGAGCCGAGAACCATTCGGTTTCCTAGTTAGAATTTTAGTCTACAACTTCAGTTATACCATTTACGTGGTTTTGTCTTTGCGTGCAATTGTTCTCCTCGCTCCACATATGATGTATTATCTTCGTTTTTTCCGTTCATTGCCCGAGAACGTCTCTATGAACCACCTAATAGAATATTTGTCTACGACTTCTTTTATACCATAAACGTGGTTTTGTCTTTGCGCGTAATTGTTTTTCACCGCTCCAAATAATGACGTATTATATTCGTTTTTTCCCGTTCTTTGCCAGGGAACGTTTCCACGAACCAAAGTATCGTCTTCCTGTCTTCCTCCGGTTGCAACGTTTTTTGAAATATTCACTTCTGCGTTCACAGATTGACTTTGTTAGTTTCAGAAGATCCCGTTAAGGGTGAAAGCAGCGATTCTTTGCTTAAACTTTAATCTGTTTTTTTATTGCCCTGCACTTTTTTATACAGCTGTCGTCTTTCATGCGCATCACGTGACCATACCAACGTAGTCTTCTCTCGAGTAAACAACATCTGATCCCTCTTATTTCTAATTTTTCCCTTAGTTCGTTTATACTTTGCCGTTCACGTATATTACTATTACACATCCAGCGGAGCATGCAAGCTTCGTTCCTCTCCTGTCTGCGTATATCCTCTGCACACAATGCCCAGGTCTCACTGCCATGCAACATTGCTGTTCGTATGCAGGCATCATACAGCCTGCCTTTCATTTTTAGGGAGAACCCTTTAGCGGCTAATAGTGGTATAAGCTCTCTGAACATTTTCCATCCAGTTCTGACTCTAGCTACTGTACTTTCAGAGCACCCCCCCCCCCCACTGCTGATTTTATCGCCCAGGTAACGGAAGCTGTCCACTATTTCTATAGAACCATCTGTGCAATGGAATGAGCTAGTATTCTGTGTGCACTTGCTGCTACTTATTGCACCAGAGCACCGGCCACATATAAAATCTATGTTCTTAGTTAGCTTACCTGTGATCCCACTACATCTTTTATGCACCCATACTTTGCATTTGGGACATAAAATGGAGTTTCTACCTACTCCTTTCCTACACACTGAGCATGGCCATTTCCCGGATGGGACCGGCACCCTATTTTCCTTCCTACAAACTAGAACTTTAGTCTTAGACAGGTTAATTTTAAGGCCTTTTGATTCTAAGCCATGCTTCCATGTTTGGAATTTCTTCTCTAGTTCGGCCATTGATTCAGCTATGAGCGTTAGATCATCTGCGTATAGGAGTACCCATGGGCAGCCGGTCTTGAACTCCACTGTTATAGCCTGAAGGGCAATAATAAATAGTAGGGGGCTAAAAACGGAGCCCTGATGAACACCAACTTTTACGCTAAACTCTTCACTATATTCGTTGTTAATTCTAACCATGTTGACTGTTTCTTTATACATGGCTTGTATAACTCTCACAAGCCATTCATCAACACCTAGTTTTCTAAGAGCCCACCAGATAATGGAACGGGGGACTCAAAAGCTAAGTATAGGGGTTTACTTTTAGCTAGGTACTTCTCCTGTAGTTGTCGTACAATGAAAAGAGCGTCTGTGGTACTTTTACCTGACACAAACCCGAACTGCATTTCATCTAGATCAATTCTCTCTCTGATTAGTTGCGCTATTACTTTTTCTGTGACCTTCATGACCTGGTCGATTAATTTAATGCCTCTATAGTTACTCCTATCTAGGGCATCTCCTTTACACTTGTAGCAGTTAATGATGATGTTGCTACGCCAGTCCTTCGGAACAACCCCATTCTGTATGACTTGGTTTACTATCCGGGTGACCATGGTGTGTCCCACCGTTCCAGAAGCTTTCAGCATTTCAGCAACTATTTCCGAAGGCCCAGCCGCCTTACCCGTCTTCATATCTTTGATTGCCTTA
>OZ024740.1:231254998-231264998 GCA_964016885.1 Eledone cirrhosa
AGTATTGTAACCAATAGAGTTATTTTTGGCTGGTTGTCAAGAATATTGCACTTCCAGTGCATTAGCTGATCTGGCAGGCAAGATTTTACATGGAAACTTTCTTCAAAAATATTTTGTAACAAGGAAATGCTAAGAGTAGGCAAAATCCTTTTACTTAGGGCTCATAATCAATAGTGGGAGGGGAGATTAGAGTGAGGTGGTCTAGCAGTGATCAATAGCCTGGCTCTCAAACAGATATGAGAAATTAAGAGATCTACTTGGTTTTATGACAGCAAATTAGCTCTATGATATGAAAAATCATGTTATATAATATACACCTATCGACAATTGCTATTCACTGCAGCTATGAGACATGAACAGTAAATGTATATTTACCTGCTGTTACCATACCTGTGCTGTTGAAGTCTGAAAGAAAAAAATTGATTTGGATAGGCTATGAAAGAGAATCAAAGACAATAGTAGTTTGTTCTATTTTGTTGTGTGTGTGTGTGTGTGTGAATATATATATATACACACATACAAATATATATATATATACACACATACAAATATATATATATACACACATACAAATATATATATATATTTTTTTTTCTTTTAAGAAAACTGTTATGTGTGGTGAGATCTTGGATTTAGACTAAACTCGTGGATAAATAGATTCTGAAAATTGGATATAGAATGTTGTGAAATCATAATCAACTGTTTTGTATTTGTATTTTAAGGCAATGAATTGGCAGAGTAGTTAGAACATCAGATAAAATGCTTTGTTATTTGTTCTGGCTCTCTGCTTTCTGAGTTCAAATCCCACTGAGGTCAACTTTGCCTTTCATCCTTTTTCTGTCGATAAAAAAAAGTACCAATCAAGTACTGCAGTTGATTTTTCCTCTGTATCTATTTCTCACCTCCATTCTTCCACTCTCCAGCCTTCTCTGGAAGAAGTCTGTTGTGTTCAGACCTGGAAAGGAGTTGAGCTCTGTCAGGCTTAAAAATGCCCAAGAAATGCTGTATGCCACACACACACACAACTAAATGTTACTGACAAAGCATTGGTCCACCCCACACTATAGTAGTAGATACTTGCTCAAGGTGCCACATAGTGGAACTGAACTCCAAACCATATGGTTGTAAAGTCTTCACTCTAATACTGCACATGTTCACAACAATCTGTCTATTAGTAAAAATACTATAAACATTTTAATTAACATTAACCTTCTTTTTAGACATTTTCTCCTCAATCATTATAGGATGTTAAGTGTTAATACATTTTCATAAAAACATTAGATGTTAAGTATAAAAAACTTCTTTCTCTAAGACAATTTTTTTTTTAATGTGTTATTAAAATTAGGGAAGAGGTTAGCTGCAAAATATAAGTGTGGGTTCTGTGATCGTTGGACATTATATAATAAAAGGGCAGTGGATTGACAGTATCGGTAGCGGGTCGGGCGCCATGCTTTGCAGCAAAGAGTCACGGCTCTTTATGATCTGAGTTCAAATCCCACCGAGGTTAACTTTGTCTTTCATCCTTACGGGGTCGATAAAATAAAGTACTAGTAATGCACTGGGATAATTGCTGACCTTGTGCCAAAAGTAGAAACAGTTATTATACTAGGCAAGCGTGTATATATATATGTGTATATATATATATATATATATATATATATATATATATTTATTACTATATATATATAAATCTCACATACAGACACAGACACACACACATGATTGATGATTATAATGGTGATGACTTGAGTTTTTTAATATTTTTTTAATAGGAATTCACTCATTGAAACTTTCTAATCCTCATAAATCAAAATGTCAGTAGGAATTACTCAACATCCCATCCACTTGTGTGTGCTTATGGTCATCTTGTCACTGTGTAACTAAATTGGGAGAATAAATCTGTACTTTGAAAATACTATACTTAGTTCTGCTAGAGAATCAGTAAAATTCTCACTAAATATATGTGAAAGTTATTCTATAAAAGATCACACTTAAAACCGTAATTATCGATATCACTTCTGCTCTTCAAAAAGGTGAGAATTAACTTTAAAAATCACTTCACAAAGCAATTTTGTGTATGCATGTATATGTCTGACATCGGAACTAGTGTCCTCAACTAACTTATCCTCCAGAGCCCGTAGCAGTAGAGATTTCTGGTGTTCTTGGCCTCAGGACCACATTCCTACTCACAGCTATTGGAGCAGAGCTGGCTGCCCACAGGTGCAAGCCTTGTGAGATGGAGTGGCTGTTCCAGTGTGTCTCCTTTGCTGTCCTCTGGGGCAATACATTCTTCATCCTGTCAGCTGGGACCAAGAAGCTGAGGGTATGTTAGTTGGAGGGGTAGGATACCCATTCAATTGTCACATATACATGCGTACACAAAACTGAACAACTTGCTCTGTGAAAGTTATTCTATGAAAGATCACACTTAAAACTGTAATTATTGATATCATTTCTGCTCTTCAAAAAGGTGAGAATTAACTTTAAACATCACTTCACAAAGTTATTCAATCATACCAAGGTGTATTGATTTGGACTGTGATTATATGGATAATAGATGAAAAATGTTAACTGTTTTATTATTGATTTATATTAGTGTCCTTTATTGTTGTTGTTGCAGTGGTTTGACAAAAATAATGGTTTCTAATTTAGGCACAAGGCCAACAATTTTTGGGGAGAGGAAAGTCAGTTAAATCGACCCCAGCGTGTTACTGGTACTTTATTTTATTGACCCCGTAAGGATGAAAGGCAAAGCTAATCCCGATGGGATTTGAACTCAGAATGTAAAGGGCTGTTACTTTATGCCACAAAGCACATTATTTTAGTTTATAGTGATGACATTATTAGGAAGGGCGGTGAATTGGCAGTATCGGTAGAGGGTTGGACGCCATGCTTTGACGCATAGAGTTACGTCCCTTACCATTCTGAGTTCAAATCCCGCTGAGGTTAACTTTGCCTTTCATCCTTACAGGGTCGATAAAATAAAGTACCAGTAATGTACTGGATAATTGTTGGCCTTGTGCCAAAAGTAGAAACAATTATTAGGAAGAACAAATGAATGTTGATAGATTGGAAAGAGTGACTTACTTTAGAAAATGTCACATTTGCTCAGTTGTAATGAGGGACTTTAGAAAATTTCACATTTGCTCAGTTGTAGACCTCTTCATAGCTTTTATACATGCAGGTATGGCTGTGTTATTAAGAAGGTAACTTCATAACCAGCTTGAGTAAGTTTCTTTTAAAATAGCCTCAGGTTGATGAATGTATTATGAAGGAATTTGATTCACAGAAACTCTAAATACAGCTCACAACACACACACGTGTGTGTGTGTGAGTGTGTCAGTTTACTAACACTGCTTTAGGGACAATGTTTAAAGCAACCAGTTATATTTGTTTACTTTTCATATAAACAGTTCTGCAACATAGCAGTTGAAGATGAGTGGTATATATCATATGTATGAAAATAAAGTAAAGGTTGACACCAGGAAAAGCTTTAGAAAATCTGGTTCAAAACGTCTCATCCAATCCATTCCAGCACAAGGAAAAAAAAACTGGACATAAAAGCAATGATGTTATATACTATATGTATATAATCATGTATACTGAACCTTTCTCCACAAAAATATGACATGAAAAACCAGCATGTGACTTATCTACTGAACCTACAAAACCTTAGTTCAAAATATATGTTACATTGTAATGGGGTAGTGCTGATGCCATGATAAAATACTCCCAGTGTTCACTGTAAAGTGGTTGGCATTAGGAAGGACATCTAGTTGTAGAAATCAAGCCCAAATCAGAATGTATGAGCAAAACATGGTCACGTGAACACACCTCAGAACATGACAGTCTGTCTAACCATGGTAAGAAACTCTCAGGAGAGCTGGACAGTAGAAGGCCTTCAGAGAAGAAACCCCACCTCAAGCAAGTGTTTCAGCCCAACTTCATGGAAAATGGGCAATAAATGATGCTGATAATTGTAAATTGGTATGTTAACTCATAAGATCCTACAATCATTTAGCAGAAAATATCTAAAATCAGGGTTGTTAATTCAAATATTTATAGTATAGTATCTTTACTAGTGGACAGATTGTTGTAAAACATTTGCAGTATTAGAAGAAAGATTTCAATTTTTAATGTGATGCAGTCATATTGCTGGTTTGGACATTTCAAGAATAACTTGCTAATGTGGTTTCGTGTGAACCAGGACGTTAAGAGTTAAATTGAGGCGTGGCTTATCTACTAGCACAATTTACACCCAGGTAGATGATGATAATGGTGAAGGTGGTGATGATGATGTTGGTAGGGATGATGATGGTAGTGGTGGTGGTGTTAGTGATGGTGATGGTGGTGGTGGTGGTCATGATAATGATGGGGTGAGGGTGAAGATAGTGATGATGGTGTTGTTGAATATGATGATGATAGGGTGAGGATAGTGATGGTGATGGTGATGGTGGTGGTGGTGGTGGTGGTGATGATGGTAGGGTGAGGGTGAGGATAGTGATGATGATGATGGTGGTGGTGATGATGGTAGGGTGAGGATAGTGATGGTGGTGGTGGTGATGATGGTAGGGTGAAGATAGTGATGATGATGGTGATGGTGGTGATGGTGATGATGATGATGGTGGTGGTGATGGTAGTGTGAGGGTGAGGATAGTGATGATGATGGTGGTGGTGGTGGTGATGGTAGTGTGAGGGTGAGGATAGTGATGATGGTGGTGGTGGTGATGATACCATGGGCCATATATAGGTTCACAAAACTAAGGAGAATGAATCTCCTAGCTGGTAGTGTCGGCCTCTTTTCACTCTCTTGATGTCATTGTTGTTGATAATCTCAGTAATCTACATAGCTGCTGCTGTTGCTGCTGCTGTTATTGCTGTTGCTGCTGTTGTTGTTGTTGTTATTGCTGTTGCTGCTGTTGCTGCTGTTGCTGCTGTTGTTGTTGTTGTTATTGTTGTTGCTGCTGTTGTTGTTGTTGTTATTGCTGTTGCTGCTGTCGCTGCTGCTTTTGTTGTTGTTGCTTTTGTTGTTGTTGCCTTTGTTGTTATTGCTGCTGTTGCTTTTGTTGTTTTTTGTTGCTTTTGTTGTTGTTATTGCCGTCACTGCTGGTGTTGCTGCTGCTGTTGCTGCTGCTGCTGTTGTTGTTTTTAAATTAAAGATGTTTATAATGTCAAGAGATGTTCTGACACTAATTTCTTGTATTTTATTGTCTCTTCTATTTTCTTGTTTGCTGTATAAACAGGTTAATTTGCTTTAAGGTTCAATAAATAAAAGAGAGACTAACTGAATATGATTGACATTAAATAAACTATCCAGTCTTGTTCAATCATGTCAGTAGACCTGATATAGCTGTTAATTAATGTATATAATTAATTCATTAACTTAGCAGCTTTTATGCTTCAATGTTTTTGTTTTCATTGGCTGAAAGGTTATGCTAGGCCAAAAAAAAAAAAAAAAGGTGTATTCTTATATTCTTATATTAATACCCTCCCTACAGCACTGGCTAGCCTACACATAGCCATAATCTCTGTAGGCACAAAATAGTCTTACCATATTATCCCCAATATTTCATCTAGAACATGTATGGTCTAGACAAGCAAGACCAACAATTAATTGATATTTCTCCAAATGTTTGATCTAGTCCACATTGTTATTGTAAATTTGTATGTGGCTTTTAAAGTCATAACAATAACAACAGCAATGAACAAAAGCAAATGCAAACACTGCACCTAATGTCTATTTCTAACCTTTTATGGTCATTGTGATTACCATTACTAGAAAAGCTCTTGCTTTTGTTACAGAGCCATATATTTTAGCATTATGTATTTATCTAATGGAATAGTAATATTCTTGAGTGATACATACACGCACATATGCACACATGCGTACGCATACACATATACATTTGATTATTGAGATAGGTGAAATCATGACTGTGGTGCCAAGTGGTTTTGGCTTATACAAGCTGAAACTGCTTGGTACCATGGCCAGGATTTCACATACCTCTATACCCACTTAGCATCTCCCCATGCATTGAGTACCTCCATGATTAGTGGTCTTCCCAGTCTCAACACTGTAGACTCTATATATACATTTATGATAATATATTAATATATATATATATATATATATATAACCCATGATGGAATTGTAGGGGTGCTCTCATGACACACAGCATTTCTTGGCATTTCTCGAGAAAGAAAGAGCACAAGAGATAACAATTTTGTACTGTTCGTTCAGTATCGCACTTATCCCTTGAGGATCCTCGGTCAGTGAGCCATTTTTACCCAATATTGCAGTGTACCGAGATACTCTTTTGCAAATTCAAAGAAGGTCTTAGGGTATGTTTTTATGTTTTCTATGGCCCTGGTGTCATGGAATTATGGCACCTGAACAAAGGCAGACAGAATCCTTGTTGGACCTTACAAACAGACCCTTTATGGAACAAATGGTACTTCATCCAACATGAGGTGGGAATACCCTGGATCTCTGTTCCTCGAATAACATGGAGCTCATCCACAATGTGAATGTGACACCAATGATTTTGTCAGACCATAACATAGTAGAACTAGGAATGTATAGTCCAAGAAAGACTAGATATACAGCTGACAAGAAGCACTCAGTTTCTATCCAACTTAAACTTCACAGACATACCCTCTGTAATTCAGACAACCTCCCTCACAAGATATGCTGATGACATGAAAGTAGCACAGGCAATCAAGAAACTGGTTGATGCTACTTTTTTACAACAAGAATTAGATGTCATATATGGATTGGCTGAGGACAACAATATGCAATTTAATGCAGGTAAGTTTAAAGCCCTCTGCTATCAACCCACAAACATAGGATCACCACAACAAAGGTAGACAGGAGCAGGAGGAATAAAATCCCTAAGTCAAAATCAATACTGGACCTGGGTATTGACATGAGCAATCATGCACACATCACCGAAATGCCAGCAATGGGCAAACAACTGGTGGGCTGGATTTTAAGGACATTCAGAGCTAGAGACCTAAGAATCATGTTCGTCCTCTGGAGGAATTTTCGTTTTCTGCTGACTGGACTGTTGCTCTCAGCTGTGGCTATCCCACAGTGTCAAACTAACTGCAGAGCTTGAAGCAATCCAATGAAGCTACACCAAGAGGATTGACTCAATGAAAAAGATGAGCTACTGGGAGAGGCAGAAGAAATTAAAGCATTGCACCCTGGAGTGAAGATGGGAGAGATATGCAGTGATATACATATGGAAGATCCTAGAAGGGTTACTACCAAACTTCGGCATTGAAGGCAGGACCAGTCCATGAACAGGACGCCACTCATGCCAAAGGTCCCATCCATTGCATCAAGAATAAGGACCACATACTGCAATAGCCGAAGGTTGAAGGGATCCCCAGCTTTGTAATAAGTTTCCAAAAGTCTGAGAGATCTGTATGGTGTGCATATGAATGTTTTCAAGAGACATCTCGGCATTCTGTGACTGGAATCCTGGATGATCTCACAGCATAAGGCAAAGTGTAAACAAGAGCAGCTGCAACAAATTCCCTTTTCCATCAATGGCCAACCAGGGAAGGTTGGCTGTAGAAAGTGTAGCATCAATGGTGGTGCCCCAGCATGTCCTCAGCCTGCTAGCTGGAACACATTATAGAGTAATATGTATATATATACATGTATGTATCATCATCATCATCATCATTTCATTTTACGTCCACTTTTCCCTGCTTTCAAGGGTGGGACGGGAACTGATTCTGGCTTGATTTCTACAGCTGGATGCCCTTCCTAACACCAACCTCATTTACAGTGAGTGCTGGGTGCTTTTTTGCCTTGGCACCTCCACGACCACTTTGCAGTGGAATGATAGGGACCCCAGTCTCTATCATCTCATTTCTACAGCTGAGTAAACTGGAGCAATGTGAAATAAAGTGTCTTGCTTAAGGAAACAACACATCACCCGGTCTGAGAATTGAACTCACAATTGTAAGGCCAATGCTCTAACCACTAAGCCATGTGCCTCCTGTATGTATATGTTTGTATGTATATGTATGTATATATATGAATGTATATATATATGTATCTATATATTTATGTATCTATATATATTTATGTAGAAATATATGAATGTGTATATATATGTATGAATGTGTATATATATATATGTATGAATGTGTATATATATATATATATGTATGTGTATATATATGTATGTATGTATGTATATATATATATATGTGATATATATACATACACATATATATATATACATTCAACACACAGTAGGGAGTTAATTAGCAGGTCAGTGACTTTAGTCTAAAACGACTTGGAGTGGTTGATCAGTTTGTCTATCTGGGAAGCAATCTTGATAATGAAATTCTACTCAGGATTAGGAAAGCAATTGATGCTTTCAGAAAGCTAGAAAGGCGCCTCTGGGGGTCAGCGAGACATATGCAAGAAGAAAAAGGTAAAGGTATACAAGGCATGTGTGCTCTCTTCTCTTCTTTATGCCTACGACACTTATGTCACATATTGACACCACCTTAAGCAGTTTGAACGTTTCCATTAGATGTCTCAGATGGATTCATGGCATTCAGTGATGTTGAGATTTTGGAAAGCTCTCTGTGTGACAGTATAGAAGCTCTTGTGCTTAAGCAAAGAGTTCAAGGGAGTGGTCACCTTGCTAGAATGAAGGATTCGAGAATACCGAAACAACTCTTTTATGGAGAGTTAGTTAAAGGAAAAACGACCTCCACATAAACCAAAAAAGAGGTATAAGGATTTGTTGAAAGCTTCCTTGAAATACGCTAACATCTCTGCTGATACATGGGAAAGTGTAGCTGCTGATCGTAATAAATGGAGAAGGACTGTACATGAAGAGAAAGTTGCTTTTGAAGCATCTCAAATCGCATACGAGAAAGTAAAAAGGGATATGAGGAAAGGCATTGCTTTTGCATTTCCAGACAGTGAAGGTCCTCCTACACGCTGACATGCAGTGTCTGTGTGAGACTCTGCCTCAGCAATGCTGGACTTGAAAGTCATCTTCGCAGTCATAAAGTAAGACCAGTGGTTGACTACCAGGCTGCTGTTGGCGATGCTGCTCATCATATCTGTCAAGCACGTGGAACAGAATGTAGATCAGCAGGAGGGCTCAACAGCATGTAAAAGTACATGAACTCCAACCACAGCCGGCTATTCCCAGTGAATGTTTTGGTTGCCAACTACGTCCAAGACATTTTAGTTCATTGGCTGGGCTAAAAAGCCACATTCGATGGCAGCACCGTTAGTTGTTAATATATATGTATATATATATGTGTTTATATATATATATATATGTTCCTATAACCATGCCCATTACAAGCTGAGGATCCGCTAAGGTGAAACAATTGTTCTCGGTATGGTGAACTAACTGTTGTGTAACCACTTCTAATATATATATATATATATATTATATATATGTGTTTATATATAATATATATATATAATATATATTATATATATGTGTTTATATATAATATATATATATATGGCTTAGTGGTTAGAGCATTGGCCTTGCAATCAAAAGGTTGTGAGTTCAATTCTCAGACTGGGTGATGTGTTGTTTCCTTGAGCAAGACACGTTATTTCCCATTGCTCCAGTTTACTCAGCTGTAGAAATGAGGTGATAAGGACTGGGTTCCCTATCATTCCACTGCAAAGTGGTCGTGGAGGTGCTACGGCAAAAAAGCACCCAGCACTCACTGTAAATGAGGTTGGTGTTAGGAAGGGCATCCAGCTGTAGAAATCAAGCCAGCATCAGTTCTCGTCCCACCCTTGCAAGCAGGGAAAAGCGGACGTAAAATGATGATGATGATGATGATATATATATATATATTATATATGTGTTTATATATAATATATATATATATATATATATATATATTATATATGTGTTTATATATATATATATTATATATGTGTTTATTTATATATAATATATATATATATATATATATATATGTGTTTATTTAT
>OZ024740.1:231272498-231289998 GCA_964016885.1 Eledone cirrhosa
TGATGAAAATACAAGACGAATCTCCTTAAGCAGCCACATTGTAATATGTGCAGGATAGGCATACCAAACTTCAAAATTTTCCCACTTTACAAATGCTCAGAATCTTTTACTCAACAACAGAGAATAAATAAAGAAAAAAACAATTCATTAACAAATACAAACCATAATGAAATATGTAATTGTTCCTCATTAAACAATAAATAGTGTTCTATAGATGGGAATAACCAATTCACAAACACCTATATGTAAACACCTGCAACTGTACACACACATCACAAGATAAAAGAAAAAAACCATAACTCCAAGGAAACCTCTATTAGAGACCTTTTTTCCTTCACTTTCTCCCTTCCTTTCTCTTTCTTTTTTTCCTTCATTCCTCTCTTTCTCCCCCCCCCCCCCTCTCTATATTTATTTTCATTTCCATTATCATTTCAGTTAATTTTATTTTATATATTATCATTATTATCATTATTAGATAGGGCCTTCTGTAGGGATATAGATAGGGCAAGGATAGGATATCCACTTTTCAAGACGGTCCGCCACACAGACCACAAATTTGTGATCTGTGTAGTCCACATAGATAGGTTACATAGACAGGAACTTGGCTACTGGAAGCTGAATGCTTAGAAAAGGCATTGTGACTGATGTGCAAGCAGCAAGAGTGTCCCTTGATCAATTTATCAATGCTAAGCATGAAGGCTGCATTGTGAGAGCTAGGGGGTAGGCACTTAGACATGAGGGGACATGCACCATTCCCAAGAGATCCATCCATGACGACCTCCACCTCATGTGATACATCATGGAGAGGGTAGCTAAAGAACCTTGAACGGGTGGGGCCCTGATTAATTTAGATCAATTGAAAGCTTTCTATAGGGTTGACCATTAATACATGGCAGCCATTTTCAGGCTGGCCAGCTTTGGGCCCATTTTCAATTATAAGTCCATATTCCATGCTAGCATGTGTTGGACAGGTTGTCATGTTTCAAAATCAAACTGGTTCCAGAGACTTCATCTCACTTATCATTACCCGTTTATTTTTTCCATGCTTACTTAGATTAAATGGGGCCCTTTTCAAAGTAGTGTCTTGCTACTTGTGTTTCTTTGCTATATCCTTTATTGGGTTCAGCACCCTGTTATCAGGTTTCATCAATTCTACCAATGTTTTCCTTGGCCTTCACCTTTTGCAGCTTCTTTCCCCGTGTATCTCCTGGCATTTCTTTGCCCATCTACCTAATTTTTATACTCTTAAGCAAACTGAGTTCAGCCATATTGATTTTTCAGAAAAATGTATGGTTTATGTGTAACATGTCCCACAAGTCCAAAATGCTTTAGATGATTTTTTATGGTAGTGACACTAAAATTTACATGTGATATTTCTGCAAAATGTCATTCAAAATGTCAAATATAGACATTTTCTTGATCTTCATCTACAAATAGTGAATATATTGGTTTATCATGGCTGGCTTGATCAAGGACAGTCAGAATAACCACCAGTTTCATTGAAGATGTCCACAGCAAAGTGAGCAGCAGTTACTGTATATCAATCTTCAGTAGTTGAAACTCAAAATATCCATTTCAGTTTATGTATTTAGATAGTTGCTTCAGAAGGCTGTTATGCATCTTGTGCACAAGACAAACAAGTTTTTGGGTGAGTTACAGGTGTCACTCATTGCTCTATCTCCCCTAGTTGTTTACCGCTATTGGTCCAGGGTTGCTTATTCGTTCGGCAGCTGCCAACTTATATCGCAACTAACCAACATATCTGGTGGTCATATTGTTATCTGCCACCTGCAACCCGTTCTCTAGCAGAACAGTTCTTGTCAACAGATATATTGGCAGACAGGAACCATTCTTTGTGACAGTGAAAAGTCCAAAACCATTCTTAAGGGTGAAGTTGAGGGAGGGCAGAGAAGAAGCAAACAAAGAAAATCTTAGTCCGACAACAGTAAAGACTAGACAGTTCACAAAACTGCAGTCCTTCTGTGCATGTAAAAAATGTCTAGAAAAGTACCTCAACTGACTGCACCAGTTACGGGAACTTGATTGATTGGTTTTGACAATTTATACTTATGTCTTTGATGATAAGCTTTCCATTTACCCATCACTCCAGTTCTTAGGATGATATAATCAGTTATTAATAATTACCTAGATTGACTATAATATCAACTATCAAAATTAAAATAATTTTCCTAAAACATTCTTAAATTGACGTTTATTTTTGTGGTTTTATTAAGGCTGTCAATTAAACTAATTAAAATCTTTGTAACCAAACTTTCATCAGCATCATTTAACTCATTACCATTCACATTGTTCTATATTTACTATTATATTTTCATGGTAAAGGCTTTATCTCACATAATCACCTCACATAATATTGAATCTATGAGATTTTGATTTTATTTATTTTGAGAACAATACTTTAACATCAGTATGAGCAGCCAGTTTGAACAGAAAGAGGTGAGAGAATTCTGGCCTGATATGGCCGGTTTAAATGCTAAAGAGTTAAAAGTGTGAAACATTTTCTTCATTCATATGTAGCCTGAAAATGATTAAATATATTGAAATAATCAATGTTTGATCAACAGTGTGCTCTTGACTTCAAATTAAGTTACACCACTGTATGTATTTATATGTATGCTTGTGTATGTGTTTATATGTATGTATATTTATGTGTATTTATATGTATGCCTGTTTATGTGTTTGTATGTATTTATATGTATGTTTGTGTATGTTATGTAAGAGGAAGGATGGATGGCCATAGCATTATCCATGGATGCCGGTATATTGGTGATTAGGAAGCTTACTTTGTAACCAGGAGGTTTCAGATTCAATTCCACTGCATGACATACTGGGTATATGACTTTTCTCATAACCTCAGGTTGACACAAGCCAAATACCAGGGTTTGACAGACCGCTTCCTTTTCACGTCTCACCAGACCACTTCCTTTCACATGTCACCTGACTGCTTCTTTTTAACATAACACCAGACCACTTCCTTTTCACATAACACAGGTTGCTGTTGAAATTTCAAGTGTCCTAGGTCCCTGAACTGCCATTTTCTTTCGCAAAACCAGAAAAATGGCTTCTTGCTTAAGGAAAGAGCCCCATGAGGTGGAGTGGCTCTGGCCATTCTCCATGGCAAAGCCTTTGCCATTTTGTCTGCAGGACGCAGCTGAAAGATACCGCTCAGATTGGGTTGTTGAGTCTGTCACTCCCACCCTCTCTTCCCTTCCTTTCATTGTATAATTTCTTCTTTCATTTTCTTCTTTTCTTTCCATTCTATTATTCCTTATTGCTTGATATCAATATTTTTACCCTGCTCCCAAGCCTTGCGAGTGAAATTTGGTAGACAGAAACTGTTTGGAAGCCTATCTGATGCATCTTGCTTGTAATTCAAAGGGCCAACTTTGTCATACATTGTATCATGCTAATTCTGATAACTACAATAAAGGTACAAGAGTCTGTAGAATACTCAGCCACTTATCCTATCATTCAGTCAGTAAGCAATTCAGGTAATCAAACAACTGAGATAACCATCTTCAAAACCAACAGAAATGTTTTTACTATTTTGTTTGTTTGCATGCATGCATGCATGCATGTATGTATGTATGTATGTATGTATGTATGTATGTATGTATGTATGTATGTATGTATGTATGTCAGCAGGAGGGCTCAAGCGACATGCAAAAGTACACAAACTCCAACCACAGCCGACTATTCCCAGTGAATGTTTTGGTTGCCGACTCTGTGCAAGACATTTTAGATCATTGGCTGGGCTAAAAAGCCACATTCGATCGCAGTGCTGTTAGTTGCTATCGTGTGTGTGTGTGTGTGTGTGTGTGTAGATATGCTTATGTGTGTGCATGTGTGTGTGTGTATATATATATGTATATGTATATTATTATTATTGTTGTCGTTATTATTATTGTTATTATTATTATTATTATTATTGTTATTAATGTATGTGTGTGTGTATATGTGTGTGAGTGTGTGTGTGTGTATATGTGTATGTATATGTATATATATATATTTTTTTTTATTTTTTTATTTTTATTTATTTATTATTATTATTATTATTTTTTTTTCTTCTCGTGCAATGGCCATACTCGATAACGAGGGGGCAGCCATCATCATGTATGTATGTATGTATGTATGTATGTATGTATGTATGTATGCATGTATGTGTGCATGTATGTATGTGTGTTTATCTATGTATGTGTGCATATATGTAAATGTAAGCATATATATATGTTCTTGGTATTGAAGAAATCTCTCCTGACAGTATCATATTGATATACTGCTAAAGGGCAAATACTAGAGGTATAGTAAATATGTGTTGCCAATATTGAAACAGTAATATTTAATTATCTATCTCCTATTGTAGTAGTACTGTTAGTATAGTGATGGAGAAATAGAATATAGTAGTAGAGTTAGTATAGTGGTAGGGAAGTAGATTAGATATATTGGGAAAGATAGCTATGTACCTGAAGGTAGTGCTGACAGCTACTGAGCATGTCCACAGATAGGAGACTGTAGAGTGACTCTTAAATATAGGGGCCATTTATGAAATATCTGAGGTTATTCAATGAATAGTGGATTGTGGAGTGACCCTTAAATATAAGGGCCACTTGTGAAATATCTGGGGTTATGCAATGTACAGGCAATCATTGAATAATGACAGTGGTTCCCCAAGAGTGCATTGGATTAGTGGGGTAAGAGATGATGGTGGGGGTAGGGCTGTTTTCTTAAAAAATGCTACAGTGTTCTATAACGAGGTCCTGACAAGGTGACTACAGACCACCTTCTAGATAAGCCTGTCCTAGTTGGAAGAAGCCACTCTAAGCTGATGGACAGTAGTGTCAACTGTGAGCAAGGAATTGGGGTCTCCTACTCATGCATAACTTATGGGCAGTAACATCAACTGTGAGCAAAGAATTGGGGCCCTTTCTCCTGTATAACTGATGGACAGCAATATCAGCTGTGGGTTTACAAAGAATTTGCACATAAGCAAAGGATTGGGGCCCCTACTCCTGTATAATTGATGGGTTTTGTTTACATCAGCTTGCATGATTTGAGTCAATACTGGCTATGTAGAGTTTTATTTTGCCATTTTATCTTCATCTGCTGAAGTTTGCTTCCTCTGCTGCCATTGTTAGTGGTAGAAGAGTTTCGCTGTCACAACTGTGTTTAGATATATTTCTCATTTATATTTGGTGCTTTCGTTTATCACGGAGTAAAGTTTCTTTGCTGGTTTTGTGTTGTTTGACTGTCTACATCATATAATCATTGGTTGCTTCAAGATATTGCTGCAGGACGATTGTTGTTACCTTGTAGGATACTACAATTGGATTAGACCTCTGCCTCCCTCAGATCTGTGCTGGTATTATTATTATTATAATCCCGCCGAGGTTGACTTTGCCTTTCATCCTTATGGGGTCGATAAAATAAAGTACCAGTAATGCACTGGGTAATTGCTGGCCTTGTGCCTAAAGTAGAAACAATTATTATTATTATTATTATTATTATTATTATTATTCAGTATCAGTAGAGGGTCGGAAACCATGCTTTGCAGCATAGAGTTACGGCCCTTTATGATCTGAGTTCAAATCCCGCCGAGTTTAACTTTGCCTTTCATCATTACGGGGGCAATAAAATAAAGTACCAGTCACACACTGGGGTCGATTTAATCGCCTTTCCCCTCCCCAAAATTGCTGGCCTTGTGCCTATATAAGAAACCATTATTATTATTATTGTTTGCGTTTTTCATTTTCCTTCAGTTTTGTTTCCATTTATTGAGTAACTCACTGCATACATTGGTAAGTCACAGAATAAGAGTCCACTTGCAAATCTTTTTAGGACTATGTCACTGTTTTTGTTATTAGACTGAGTAATGTTCATATCACACACTTTACACAGTTACAAGTATATCATTTGATTTATACATGTGCACATTATCTGTTTCAAATTGTATTTACAACAAAAGGATATTCAATCATATAAGAAGGCTCAATTATTTACAACTCATATAAGAGTGCTTACAACTTAACTTATAAACTAGGGTGAAGGCCCTTAAAAGACAGGAAAAGAACTTGCCACTGGTCGGCCGTTGGCAACTTATTCTTCCGTCTTTTTAGGGTCTTTACCCTAGTTTATAAGCTACTTTAGAGCACATATATATGCACATGAGCACATCACCCTTTATATTTACATATATAATATATATAAATATATATATAAGTATATATGGAAAGTTATATTTAAAATTGTTGGGTTACAACTAGTAAATATTTATAACTGATATAAAAGCACTCGACAAATATTTGGAGTATATTTACAATATTAAATAAATGGAAACTATATTTATAAAACCATATTTATTTCATTATATATATTTCGGGGATATCATATTAACAATATGCTATGCCTTCCTCAGACAAAATACAATATAAACAGTTTTATATATAAATAGATTCGACATACCGTTATAACACCGACTTCCATTTACACTGCCAGCGTAAACCTCTTCAAATGGAAGTCGGTGTTATAACGGTATGTCGAATCTATTTATATATAAAACTGTTTATATTGTATTTTGTCTGAGGAAGGCATAGCATATTGTTAATATGATATCCCCGAAATATATATAATGAAATAAATATGGTTTTATAAATATAGTTTCCATTTATTTAATATTGTATATAAGTATATATATATATATATATTTAAAAAAATAGAGGTGTAACACACGAGTTGTGATATATTAGTAAAAGGAAAAGAAAATGCTGACAAATTTTTCCCAGTGAAAAATAGTTTAATTAGGAATAAGTATAAATTAGTAATAAGTATTGGTTAGTATTCAGTTTTAGTTTTAAGTTTTTACCGGTTGTGCATTTCTAATGCTTTTCAAAAATAATTTTGAGATAGAGCACTTGTGATGTTTGCTCTAATCTGATGAGTTTTGGAAATTCTTCCTGTTTTATGTGAAAAAAGTGGCTCCAGAGGTATTAAGATTTGGTTGGTTGTTGAATGTCACGTGAATGAGTACTATAAATTTCGCACCAATTTGTGTTGCAGAAATTCTTGTAGTCAAAACAATTTTGATTGGTCGGTAGAGGTCACGTGAATGTTAAAAATTGATTTTGCACCAAATGTAGGTTTGTGGAAGAGTGTCCTTTTTCACCTGATTGAGAAGTCACTGAAAAATAAGTCTTTTAAGACAAATATGTGTGTGTGTGTGTAGTAAAGAGGTTCATTGTTGTGATAATGGTCAGTAGGGATGTGTGTGTGAATTGCAGTCATGTTGAGAGGTCAACAGTTCAGGTGTCTATTAAGACAAATATGTGTGTGTGTGTGTGTGTGTGTGTGTAACAGAGTGGTTCCTGGTAGAGGGAATAAATTCGGTCAGTAGGAATGTGTGTGTACATGTGTGGGGGATATTTTAACATGTTGAAAGATATTTTTCAGCTCTTGTCTTATATGGAGAAATGTGTGTGTGTGTATGTCTGTTTGTATGTTAGTGTACGCGTGTGTATGTATGTGTGTGTATATGTGTGTGTGTGTGGATGGACCAGTATTTTTGTGATACTGGTAAAAATGGTGTACATTATTCGATATTTTCAGTAATTTGCAAAAACGATTCTCTCAAAAGAACATCAAAAACATTAATAATAAAAGGTGTGAAATGATGTATAGTATTGTCATAACGCCAAGGTGTGTGTGAGTGTCCAGATTGTATGTACTGCAAGGGGAATCCATTAGGCCCTGCTGTATGGGAATACTTGTGTACAAATATGTATGTGCCCATCAGTGTGCAATGCATGTGTGCGTATATGTATGTGTGCGTGTCGGCACGTTTATATCTATAGACATCAAAATGTATGCAAATTTGTGTATATTTGTGTTGCACCATAGAACGTGTGTTTACGTATGTCATTGTGTTTATATGTGGATAGAGATGTATGTAGGATTATGCTGCTGTAGGTATGTATGTTGACGTGTGTATGTTGTGGGTTCATCTTAGGGAGAAGTGTTTAGACGGGGTCCGTATTTGTTAATAAAGTGAGAATCTCACTTTATTAACAAATAAAGCAAGTGATAGAGAGGAAGTGAGAAAGATATATCGACCCCAGTTTGGTACATTTTTATCGACCTTGAATGGATGAAAAGCAAAGTTGACCTCGGCGGGATTTGAACTCAGAGAGCAGAGAGTCAGAACAAATACCACAAAGCATTCTATCCGATTTTCTTATGACTCTGCCAATTCACCACCTTATTATTATTATTAACCACTATTATTGCCTTTGGTTGACTTTTCATTTCATCCTTACGGGGTCGATAAAATAAAGTACCAGTAATGAACTGGGTAATTGCTGGCCTTGTGCCTAAAGTAGAAACAATTATTGCCTTTTATAAATAATGTGGCAAATATCATATTAATTAGACTTTTTGGTTCGACATAACTCAGTCTAATAACAAAAACAGTGACATAGTACTTAGAAGATTTGCAAGTGGACTCTTATGATACATACATATATACAAACATGCATACACACATGCGTACATACACATACATACATACACACACATACATATATACATATATACATGCATACACACAGATACATGCATATACACACATACATAGATACATGCATATACACACATACAAACATAGTTACATACATATGCACATACATACACACACACACACATACTCACACACACTCTCACATACATACATATATACAATACAATTGATTTACAGAGAAAACAACTACAGCAATAATAATAATAGTAATAATAACAACAAAAATAAGCTATTGAAAAGTGTGGACACCAATAATGCTTGCACTAAGTTTTTATGTATCGATTCAAATAATTATACTATCTCTATTGGTAGACAAATCTTTCTGAACATTTGCAATATTAGAGTAACGACTTTAATTTTTAATGTGAGGCAGTCAAGGAATCTCTTTCTAAGAAATTAGCACTGCATATGCAAAGTTGTTAATTAACTCTTACATGATTTAACAGAAAATATCTAAAAAAAACAGACTTGTTAATTCAAATGATTATAGTATCATTATTGGTGGACACATCTTTGTAAAAATTTGCAGTATTAGGGTAAAGTCTTCAATTTTTAATGTGATATAATCAAGCAATTATTTTTCAAAATATTTAATATAATGCAGTCATAGTGCTCTTTTGTATTTGTCAAGAATGTTTTGCTAATGTGGGGTTTCATGCAATATATGACATTAAGAGTTACAGCAGGTGTTAGCCTTGCAGACAATACGGCAAGCTTCTCCAATTTGCTTTATTGTTCACATCCCTCCAACACCATCCTCTTATCTTTTATTTCCTCTTCCATTATCTTCAGACATGTCTTTCTTTGTCTTCCCTTGGTTCTGCTGACTTCCATGTGAATTTCCGTCTCTCTTTTTTTCCCATCACTTTCATCCTTCCTCAACACGTGACTCATGCTTCCAGTTCTCTGCATTTTGAGTTCAAATCCTGTTACAGTCACCTTTGATTTTCACCCTTTAATGGTTGATACGATAAAGTACCAACCTATAACTGTGGACTGGCAGAATTATTAGTATATCAAGCAAGATAACTTGCAGTATTTGCTCTGGCTCTTTGTTCTGAGTTCAAATACCACAGTGTTTCTTATTTGGGTGGTAGACTTCATCTGTTGCTCTATTTAACACCAATACCTGATTCTTGGGTGTCTTTAAGATAGTTTACTCTGTTGCAAATGTTTAGGCTAGCTATCTGGTTTTAGGGTACTTTTCTCCCTGGAACGAATTAATTTTGATGAAAAAAAAAAAGATAAATAAATAGCAGCCTATCAGCTGTATTGCAGATTAACATTATAACTGGTAGAAATCATGCCCTCCAACCCTCATTTCACATTTTGTCTGCTTTGCTCTACCCCAAGACATAATGGCTGTTTTGTATCCTTCAGTTTGAGATTCCTGCTTTAGTGTTTTATACAGATCTCTATGCTCTGTCTTCAAATCCTGCTGATATCAATATTGTCTTTCATCATTTTGGTGTTCATCAATAAAATACCAATCCCAGAGTAGTTGATTGGCAAAATTCCTAGAAAATTGAACAGTATGCTTTGTGGTGTCTGATCTAGTATGGTGTTCATATCCCACCTAATTCTACCAGGAGTTGCAACTGATAGATAGTAATAGCAATGGAAAGACCAATGGAAACATAGTTTCTTTGGTCCAATCTGACAATTAGCTCCTTTCCTTTTCCTAACTATATTAATTCAGGCATTAGATGTCTGCGAAATGATGTTTGTTGTTTAACCCCAGGTGAATTTTACCGAGACTGTTGCTGAATTAAGTGAATGGTTTTTCTTTTAGATGTAGTAAAAGATGTTTGTAGCTTAGACTAAATATACCCACAACTTCCTACTTTTACTAAAACACTTTCACATTATTGATAAACTTTCTTTATTTATATATTCTGATAAAATTATGTAAATTATAATTATCACTAATTCTATCA
The DNA here is from genome assembly GCA_964016885.1 of Eledone cirrhosa. Taxonomy (NCBI): domain Eukaryota; kingdom Metazoa; phylum Mollusca; class Cephalopoda; order Octopoda; family Eledonidae; genus Eledone; species Eledone cirrhosa. The sequence continues at coordinate 231,283,023 of OZ024740.1, forward strand.
CTAATTATTTTAATTTCTTTTGCCAATTAATGACCTTAAAGCATAATTCAATAAAGATGTAAAGTATTTCAATTACTTGTATATATATATGATGTTGTAGAGTTTGATGTTTCTATGTCAAGAAGGCAGTATCTTAATAACAGTGAGTAATAATAATAGACAAAAAATCCAGCTGTAGAAAACTTGCCAGACAAAGGGTGGAGAGGACCCATCAGTTGTGTCAAGGACTAGACATCCTCCCTAGTGTAGGTGATCTAGACGATAAATGCACCCAGTACACACTGTAAAACCGTAGAAGTCTTGCCAAACAAAGAGTTGGGAGGACCCTCAGTTGTGTCAAAGACATGACAACCTCTCTTGAGCACTCAATGGAACATGAGACCATACATAATAAGTACACAAGATCCTGGCCTGCCTGGGAGATCAGTGGCTTCACTTTGACCTGCTCTATATGGAGCCTGTCCAACTCTTGATAGTGGGGAAAGTGGATGTTAAAATGATGATGATGATGATAAAAAAAGCAATTGGCACTGAAGGTAATCATTATCTCTAAAGAAGAACAAGAATCAATCAGCTAGATAACCCAACTTCCATCATTACCAATATCTGTGAATGAGCCAATAAGGATTGGCTTTCTAAAAGTAGCCACTGTATTCCCAGTTCATCAGTGGTAGCACTGGTGCCACGATAAAATGCATCCAATGCACTCTGTAAAGTTGTTGAACTGGTGCTATGACAAAGTCCACCCAACTCACTGTAAAATGGCAGTATTGGTACCACTATAAAATGCACCGAACCCACTTTGTAAAGTGGTAGTACTGGTGCCACAATAAAATGCACCCAGCCCACTCTGTAAAGTGGCAGTACTGGTGCCACAATAGAATACACCCAATTCACAGTGTAAAGTGGTAGTAATGGTACCACAATAAAATATTCTCAATATACTGTGTAAAGTGGTAGTGTTGTTGGCACAATAAAATTCACCCAGAACACTCTTTAAAGTGCTTGTCATTAGGAAAGGCGTCCAGCTGTAGAAACCATTTCAAAATGGAATGTATGAGCAAGACATGATCATTTGACCTGTCTAATCTCAAACCATGACAACTCATCTAAACTATGATGATGATTCCCTCAAAACACACCCCATTGTTTTAGATAAGAGTATGTTGGATAATGTGGTTCTAGGTTACCTATACAACAATAGCCATTTAATTGGTTTGTAAACACTCACCAATGCCTTATACACAATGGATCACTATGTCTTCTCTATGCCCATTCTGTTGTTGTTACAATGGCCTTATCCACTGTATAGCACCTCTATTTAGTGCAGCAGGTGACAATGCCATCACAATTCTGACTGGTGGATAAGGCAGTCATGACCAGGTACTCAGATAACAGAAACAGCAAATAAAATTGGGTAATTACATTTGGAATTCCTTTTATCATGATAGGTCTACTGGATGTCATGGTTGACCTGGAGTTAAACAACGATATAATTTAAAAACAATAACTGTATGTAGGTGTCATTTTAACCACTTGAAAACTCATAAAAACTGCTTACTTTATCATCATCATGATCATCACCTCTATTATTTATGATATGAGGAAATCATTATGCATATAAAGTAAAGTTAACAGATTTTGGGTGTCTTTAGATGGCTAAATTGACTCTTCAACACATTATTGTTTTAGTTTCAATACATGGTCATAGATCAAGTCTCAAGCCAGACAAGTACAACTCCGAAATATTATTTCATTTTAAAGAAAAATGTTAATACTCTATGCTAGTACTTTATGTCTGTTTTTCCATGCTTATCCTAGTTTCATAGATGTTAAACAACTGAGAGTACAGAATTTCACCCAAAATGGGATAATGGTTTGTCACTATACTAATCTCTTGCTGCTGTTGCTTGAACAACATGAAATAAAATGCCTTGCTCAAGGACACAATGTGTCACTCAATCTTGCAATGAAACCAATAACCTTAGGCTACATATCTTCATTTATAAAGAAAAAAATATTTTGTGTAATTTTATATGTGCATTCACTCATATATACATTGTCATATATACATTTAGTCATGTATAATTCCACTCATATATACATTGTCATGTATACTTTCACTCATATATACATTCAGTCATATATACATTCAGTCATATATACATTGTCATATATACATTCAGTCATATATACTTTCTCTCATATATATATTGTCATGTATACTTTCACTCATATATACATTGTCATGTATAATTTCACTCATATATACATTCAGTCATGTATACTTTCACTCATATATACATTCAGTCATGTATACATTCAGTCATGTATACACTCAGTCATGTATACATTCAGTCATGTATACATTGTCATGTATACATTCAGTTATATATACATTTAGTCATATATACATTCAGTCATATATACATTCAGTCATATATACATTCAGTCATGTATACATTTAGTCATATATACATTCAGTCATATATACATTTAGTCATGTATACACTCAGTCATGTATACACTCAGTTATGTATACATTGTCATGTATACATTTAGTCATATATACATTTAGTCATATATACACTCAGTCATGTATACATTCAGTCATGTATACATTCAGTCATGTATACATTCAGTCATGTATACATTGTCATGTATACATTCAGTCATATATACATTTAGTCATATATACATTCAGTCATATATACATTTAGTCATGTATACACTCAGTCATGTATACATTCAGTCATGTATACATTCAGTCATATATACATTCAGTCATGTATACATTCAGTCATATATACATTCAGTCATATATACATTGTCATGTATACATTTAGTCATATATACATTTAGTCATGTATACACTCGGTCATGTATACACTCAGTTATGTATACATTCAGTCATGTATACATTTAGTCATATATACATTTAGTCATATATACACTCAGTCATGTATACATTCAGTCATGTATACATTCAGTCATGTATACATTCAGTCATGTATACATTCAGTCATGTATACATTCAGTCATATATACATTTAGTCATATATACATTCAGTCATATATACATTTAGTCATGTATACACTCAGTCATCTATACATTCAGTCATGTATACATTCAGTCATGTATACATTTAGTCATATATACACTCAGTCATGTATACATTCAGTCACATATCTAAAGAATTTGACCAAAAAGATATCTATAAAATAGGTTCTGTGGTCGATATGATCAACTAAATTAAAGTAATGTTTGTGCATGACCATAATCCAATGACTGAAACCTGTAAAAGAATTTCCCCCATTTAAAAAAAATAGTGCTGTATTTTAATACTGCTGTCTGTTTTATCTAAGTTTGATTTTGAATCAATATAGTAGTTAGGTTTTGTTGACATTTAAGTTTATGTCACATTGAAATCTCTATTCATTAGTCTAAATAAACCAACATACTAGAATCTTTTGACGTGAAATTTGTATTTCCTATCGTTTTTAATATGTTTTGAATGCATAAAGATGAGTTGTGTCTTAACAAACCACACGTGTGAGTGGTTGAGTATGTGTGTATATGTGTGACATCTGAATGAGTATTGTCTACCTCCAACTAACTTGCCCTCTGCTTGTTAGTCTTGGCCAACTGGTTGGAGAATCTGTTTTCCTTTATTTTTACCTCCAGTGTCGATAAATTCAATTGTTGTATTCTTTTTACAAAAATCCTGTGTACTCATTTAATGGTGTCAACAGATATCTGTAAAAAAAAAAAACAGTAGAATTTATGACAAGTTTTGAGTCATGCTGCTGTTGTTTTTATTTATTTTTTGCTTGTTTCTAGTATTCTTGTTGTATTGATCCTCATTGATTGATTATTACCTGGGCTAATATCTTATTTAGTGCTTTTAGATCTCTTGGTATCAAATATCATAAAACAATATAATTTTTGTTTTGTTTTCCTGAGCAGCCTTAAAATTTTGTATAGGTTGATGTGAATATTAATGATGAATGTTTGAGTAAAGTTGTAAATTTGTTCTTAGGTTCTTAGACATAATGTTGCTTGCTTCTAGATGGAGAAAAATCTATGCATTGCTGTTGTATTATTGATTTAACTTCAGATATTCAGATGTTCACAAATGGACGAAAATAGAAGGCAAATGGATAAAAGGAATATTTTTGTCTGTAAAAAAAAAGAAAAGAAAAATATGTATATGTATATTATTTTACATCTAATCAGGTATCTGAATCATTATTATACATTTGAATTAAAGTTATATTTAATGTACAACACACACACACACACACATATATGTGTATATATATATATATATATATACTGTAGTAAAAGTTGGGTAAAAATATCCAAGGATGATAGAACTCAGTCCATAAGTATAATGAGGTACAACAGTGACATATACAGGTACTTAGGTTTCGTTGGGTTATACACCCAGACTCATTCAGCCTGTTATATAGATAAAGATGGCTACACCCACAGTTTTCTAAAAAACTTCTAAAAATTTTGTTGGGGTAGCCATCTTTGTTTATATAACTGACTGAATAAGTTGGGGTGTATAACCCAATGAAACATAAGTACTTGTATACGTCACTGTTGTAACTCTATATGTAAATAAATAATATATATATATATATATATATATATATATATATATATATATATATATATATAGTCTCACTACTGCAATATTATAGATTCATTAAGTGGGTGAGTCATAGCTGGAGATCGATGAAATAATATCAACGATTTTCATAAATCTTCTATTTTACTCCCAGTTCCACTGACTTGCCTCCTGTATAAGTTTAGAGCTTTCCATATTTTTATCTATATTGTTTAAATATTGAGTATTGAATGTTCGACTTTGTATTATTAGTCAGCCTTTACATGCATATATATGTCTATATGCATATATATATATACATTTATATAACATACTGGTTGAGTTTTATTTTGGCGGGAATTCCACAGTTTGAATCACTATAACTAGTTTTTCTCATAGAGTGGCCTTCCTCTATTTTCATTAGAGGTCACGTGTCATGTTAGCATAGAATAGTTAGATTCTTTATTGAAACAGTACGCATTGCCCCACACACTACAAAGACCAATGAATTGACTTGGGCAGAACCCGCTGAGGAAGTGCAATAGGCCGATTGTGTAATTATCTGTTGATAATATGCAATTTTCTGAACACTGCAGATCTAATATCTGTAGTTGTGAAGCATATTGTACAGAAATGGATTCCGTCGAGGAGAAAGATACATAATGTATCTGCACCAAAACACAGCCACTACACTTGCTATTAACTAAAATTACAGACCTCGTTGGAGCAAGGTGCAGCATGGCCAATTCTGGCCAGACTTGCCTCCCAACATGGACGACTTGTCTAATCCATGCAAGCATGGACAAATAGATGCTAAATGGATGCAATTGAGGTGAAATAATTGTGCCATATTGTTGTTATGAGATGTGAGTCTGATTTTTGCTGTGGGCGGATAATACGGGGCCCAAGCCTTGGGTGTACTGTAAAGGTAATGGAATATTTTCCACATCATGCAGATAATGTAGTGCTCTGGTGGTGTTGGAGAGAATAAAGTATGAGTTTTTCTAGTCGACACCAATAGTCAAGGCCTGACATGCCATCTATCTTTCTCATGACTTACCTTCGAGGAGCTTCAATTTTCATATTTTGTTTCATGTGGGGAGACCACAGTGGACAATAGTATTGAAAGGGGGGGGGGGAAGGTCAGGCAAAAGTGGAGAAGAGAAGGATAACAGTGTGGTTATCTCTCAACTGGAAGGTTCTGAGAATCATTCTGTAGGCCATGTCAACTTTGCTGTTTACATGAGTGACCCAGTTTATGTTGTTGTCCACAATTACTCCCATGTCTCTGATGTTGTTGGATTCCACGAGAGTTTCACCTGAAGGAAGGGAGTACGAGAGTTTCAGGGCATCCTCTTTTCCAAAGTGGATTAATTCAAATTTAGCCTCATTCAGCAGCATATTGTTCTTTTCTGCCCATTGGATAACAGCAAGCAGATCTGATTGGAGGCATATCCAGTCACCCACGCCATTGATGACGTTCTGGAGCTTGGAATCATCTGCAAAGATTTTTATGCTGCTGTGCTTGATGATGTCAGTAATGTCATTAATATAGATAATGAAAAGAAGTGGGCCCAACACAGTGCCTTGTGGAACTATCTACTGACTTTGGCTGGGCTCGATTTTACTCCTTCGACTACAACATGTTGGGCTCTTTTTGATAGGAAAAACTTGTTAACTGCAGCAACTTTCCATATATATATATATATGTGTGTGTGTATGTATATATATCAAATATAGTTTTAGCGAGAATCGCATTTCGGCAGGTAGAAAAGGCGAAGCGAAACACAAAAATCAGAAATAATGCTGGCAAGCGCTCCATAGTTAAAAAACCAGAGCTAAACAATATGTTAAGACGCCATACAAAACTGAAATAGTGGTCAAGAAAGCATCAACCACCTAAGTCAAAAAGCAAATCAAGCTAAACAGGTCAAAACAAAATAAATGATAAAAAAACACAGACCTGGACCCATTGGAATTGATGTTAAAATCCAAATGCAGGGTTTCTATGACACCTAAATCAAAATACTGTCTGCTTAAAATTATAAGCTTTAGGTATAATGATCGAACAAGGAATATCACGTTATCAACAGGTATTTTGTTCTGTACCAAATTTGTGAATGAGACAGAGGCGTGTAAAAGCACATATGGAATTCAAAAGGGGAAATACCCCAGATTTTGGGAAATGAATTCAGTATGTATATACCATGCAAAAAATTGCATAAAGAGCACAAATCGAATAAGCTCTCGACCGGGTAGTTTTTAAAATAAACTTATGCAATTAACCTGTCAATAAAAATTATTAACAAGTTAATTGTAAGGACTCGGGATCTATATATATTTATATATGTATGTATGTA
>OZ024740.1:231292498-231387498 GCA_964016885.1 Eledone cirrhosa
TTCATCGCTTTAAAGACCATGTACCTCCGGTTGGTGCGAGCAACGGCTAAAAAAAGTCGTTGGGACACGTAAATAAAGGGGACGCGAGGGTAAACAAACAAAATGGTGAGGCAACAGAAAGTGAATATATATAAATATTAGTATATATATATATAAATATATATATATAAATATAAATATATATATATATAAGTATATATTAGTATATATATATATAAGTATATATTAGTATATATATATAAGTATATATTAGTATATATATATATAAGTATATATTAGTATATATATATATAAGTATATATTAGTATATATATATATAAGTATATATTAGTATATATATATATAAGTATATATTAGTATATATATATATATATATAAGTATATATTAGTATATATATATATATATATATATATATATAAGTATATATTAGTATATATATATAAGTATATATTAGTATATATATATAAGTATATATTAGTATATATATATATAAGTATATATTAGTATATATTTATATATATATGTATATATTAGTACATATATATATATTAGTATATATATATATATAAGTATATATTAGTATATATTTATATATATATGTATATATTAGTACATATATATATATTAGTATATATATATATATAAGTATATATATATATATATAAGTATATATTAGTATATATATATATATAAGTATATATATATATATAAGTATATATATATATATAAGTGTATATATATATATATAAGTGTATATATATATATATATAAGTATATATATATATATATATAAGTATATATTAGTATATATATATATATATAAGTATATATATATATATATATAAGTATATATTAGTATATATATATATATATAAGTATATATATATATATATATAAGTATATATTAGTATATATATATATATAAGTATATATATATATATATATAAGTATATATTAGTATATATATATATATAAGTATATATTAGTATATATATATATATAAGTATATATTAGTATATATATATATATAAGTATATATATATATATATATATATAAGTATATATTAGTATATATATATATATAAGTATATATATATATATATATATATAAGTATATATTAGTATATATATATAAGTATATATTAGTATATATATATATATAAGTATATATTAGTATATATATATATATAAGTATATATTAGTATATATATATATATAAGTATATATTAGTATATATATATATATAAGTATATATTAGTATATATATATAAGTATATATTAGTATATATATATTAGTATATATATATATATAAATATATACATACATATATATGTATGTATGTATGTATGTATATATATATATGTATATATATATTGTGGTTGAAGGAGTACAATCCAGCCCTGCCTTAGTCAGTAGTGGTGTCCCACAAGGCATTGTGTTGGGCCCACTTCTTTTCATTATCTCTCTATATATATATTTGTAAATATATTTATATGTATGTATGTATATATATATATTTATATATATATATCATCATCATCATCATTTAACGTCCATCTTCCATGGTAGCATATATATATATATGTGTATATGTGTATATACATTTATATATGTGTGTAAAAAACCCATTAATTGATAACACTTTTCTTTCATGTCTTCTGCCAAACATTAGATGGTTGTGCCACCATAGTCCCAGCAGACAGAGAAAATTTAGATATATAATTGCAAAGGATAGTGAAAGAAACGTAGCATTAAAAGGTAATGGTGTGAGCCCCTAAGTAGTTACTCAGCCAAAATCTAAAAGTTATACTGAAAAAGTGCTATTGTATTCATATGACATTTGACATTTATCTACTTCAAAATATTTCTTTTTTTGAAAGATTGACACTAATACAAAATGATGACATTAATAAAACATCATTCAAAATACATCATTTTGAGTTATTAAAAAAAAAAGAAAAATTAAACTTTGATTTTGGTTGTTTGATCTTATTTGTATTGATTTGGTTATAATATCAAATTGATTTTTCTGTATCTTAGTAATTTTGCTTTTTGTTAGATGTTTCTTTAACTTACAATGTTCTGCATTGCAAGGCATTCTTTAGAAGTGTAAAATGACACTATTTCTTTGCACCAGTCACTGTCAAGACCTGAGGCATTCTTAGACCCTGGAGATCTGACCTCTTCAGTAAAATCAGATCGATAAGCAGCCCCGTGAGGTTGTGTAACAGTCGCAATGCGTGTTGCTGGCCATTGTCTGCAGAAATGTTTTTGCCATTTTGTCTATAGGACACAGCCAAAACACCACTCTGACCTAAGTGTAACCTGCCCCTCTCTTCCCTTCCCTCTTTCTTTCTTCCTTTGTCTAGTAGTCCTTGCTCTTTCCCTCCCTTTCTTCTTATTTATGGCATCTATAGTCCTTCCCAATGCTGCTCTCTTTTATGCTATGACTGTATTCTGTATGTACGTCAAAGACAAATGACATTATTGGCTGTAAATGGTGTTGATATGAAAATGCATGTAGAAACTAATACACAAACACACACAGATGCTGAGACTCAGAGAGGAGATGTTGAAGGAATGCGATGAGTGGAAAGACACTCTGCTGAAAAGGACCTGTTCAACCCATATGAGCATGAAAAAATGGACATGATGATGATATATATATATATATATATATATATATATATATATATATATATATATGGAGGCACATGGCTTAGTGGTTACATGGCACATGGCTTGCAATCGAAAGGTTGTGAGTTCAATTCTCAGACCGGGTGATGTGTTGTTTCCTTGAGCAAGACACTTTATTTCACATTGCTCCAGTTTACTCAGCTGTAGAAATGAGATGATAGGGACTGGGGTCCATATCATTCCACTGCAAAGTGGTCGTGGAGGTGCCACGGCAAAAAAGCACCCAGCACTCACTGTAAATGAGGTTGGTGTTAGGAAGGGCATCCAGCTGTAGAAATCAAGCCAGAATCAGTTCCTGTCCCACCCTTGCAAGCAGGGAAAAGGGGACGTAAAATGAAATGAAATGATGAAATGAAATATATATATCCTCTACTTTCACTAATATACCGACTCTGATCTTACCATGTATTGAGTATTTCATTGATTTGTGGTCTTTTTGATCCAAGTACTGCAGACTATCTATCTGTCTATCTATCTACCTACCTACCTACCTACACACATACACACACACTGTGAGCTTCCTCATAGTTTTCATCAATGGTTTTGGTCAGCTTAAAGCTACCACACAGTGAGATTGAACCTAAACCCAGGTGGTTGCAAAGTGAACTACTTAACCACACAGCCATATCTACATCTACAGTATTGTGAATTTCATTTGTTAGAATCATTTTAAGGTATATTATTTTATTTGGCGATGCCTTCACTGTTAAATTTAGAATTATGATACTGCTCATTAAGGAGTGATTATTGATAAGAGTGTTAATTAAAACAAACATTTTCAAAAAGATTTTTATCATCACTTTCTGAAACTGAAACCAATGTTTGCCTTTGACTTCAGAACGATTCAAAGAAAATTACAGACTGGCAGTAATTTGAGGGACTTAATTGGATGATACTATTCACTGTTTGTTTAAAGTATTATAATTATAACTCATTAATTGTTAAATCATGACCCAAAAGGCATATTAACCTGTCTTTTGAACCAGTTCATAGTAATTCAAATAATAATAATAATAATAATAGTAATTTAAACAGAGACAAATGAACAAAAAATAAAAATGCATTTCTCTTATTTAATGACTTTTAATATAAAATGAAGGTTTGTGGATCTATGGTTAGAAAATTGGATTTACAATAATGAGGTTATGAGTTTGATTCCTGGACCAGGCAATGCATTATGTCCTTGAGCAATACACTTTATTTCACATTGTTCCTTCTGCCAGAAGTTGTGACCAATAGATAATATCAGCAATTGGAATGAGTAATGGAAACATTGTTTCCTTGATCCGATTGGATGAGTTCTGTGCCATTCAGTAAGTCAGTGTATCCCCTAATATATTACAGTATTTGAATCTAAATCTCCATTGTGAAAGTATGTAGGTTAGAAGGTAAGGTGTTTGGTTCATGATTGTAAGGTTTTGAGTTTGATTCCCAGCAGCATTTTGTATTCTTCATTTCACATTGCTGGAGAAAATGATTTGCATCAGAAATTCAAAGGACCAGCTTTGTCATACGCTGTATTCTGCTGAATCTCCCTGGGAACTACGTTAAGGGTGCACATGTCTGTGAAATCCTCAGTCACTTGAACATTAATTTCAAGAGCAGGCTCTTCCATTATTTAAATAACTGGAACATTTATCATCAGAACCAATGAAGACTTAACCTACATGCATATGCACGCACGTATGCACGCATGCATGCACACATGCACACACGTACGCTCACTCACGATTCACCAGCTTTTCATGAGTGGTCACAAAAATTTAGCTTAAGTGTTTTTTTTTTAGTTTTAGAATAATAAAAAAAATATGGCTTTACAGTTCACACTGTAAAGTGGTCGTGTAGGAGACACGGCAAAAGCATCCAGCACACACCGTAGAAAACCAGCCAGAAACAGTCCTATACAAGCGAGACACGGTCATCCAACCAAACTTGCCTCAAATGGGACAAACCCATCTAACCCATGCTAGTGTGGAAGATAGACATTAAACAATGATGATGATAATGATGGCTTATGTTTTCTAAAAGATTTACAGAACTGTGTGGTAGAAATAATAATAATAATTGTTTCTACAATAGGCACAAGGCCAGCAATTATCCCAGTGTATTACTGGTACTTTATTTTATCGACCCCTGTTAGGATGAAAGGCAAAGTTAACCTCGACGGGATTTGAACTCCGAATGGCAAGGACCGTAACTCTATGCGTCAAAGCATGGCGTCCGACCCTCTACCAATTCACCGCCCATGAAATAATTGTTTCTACTTTAGGCACAAGGCCAGCAATCACCCAGTGCATTACTGGTACTTTATTTTATCGACCCCGTAAGGATGAAAGGCAAAGTCAACCTCGGCGGGATTTGAACGGTCAACCTCGGCGGGAACACCGCCCTAGAAATAATAATGGTATTTTGGTTCCAGAATACACTTGGGGAATTCTTGATGTCAGCAGTTTTATTTTATGCAACTTGAGACATTGCACAATTCCAAAATAACCACAACAGAAATAAAGAGAGAGAGAACATATACACACACACACACACATACCTTGTGAATAATTCCACATGAAAAAGGATTGACCTCATCACTTTCCTTCTCATTTCCAGCTCTTAACCCACTACAGATGGTTTAAAGAATTTTGTTTGAATTTCTGAGCTGAAGAATTATCATTATCATAAGTGGGTATATTTGAACTAGAATCATCATCTTAGTTACTTTAGTCATAATATTTTCACAGTTCTATCCTATGGACCTTCTTTAGGCGCTAGTCATTTTTGGTAATGCTCTTGGAACTTTGAATTGAACCATTTATTCAAACCCCATGAGTAGATTGTTTTCATTCTCTTGTACAAACCCAGAGTAACCTCATAGTAGTTAGTTACTTGTGATCTTGCTTTCTTGTTGTTTAAACTAGAGTATATATAACTAGACATATATCAGTTTATTCTTTTATTAGTGGAGACTGGTATTGCTTAAAACACATTGTGCATGCTTGTGCCTTGGAGAGGAATTTTCCAGGTGTAAATTCATAGTAAGACATGACCAAAGGAAGCCACACACTCAGAGCTTTGACAAACATAAAAGCCTAAACTCTGTCTGAAGCCTGGGGTCTCATCATGGTGCTTTTCCCGGCTTCCATGACATTAAGTGACTGAGAGTACAAGACTACCCCTGGAGAGGATGCCAGTCCATCACAGGTTTAAAACCCCATCTATTGCTGGTATTCACTCTCAGCTGAGTGTACTGGAGTAACACGAAATGAAGTGTTTTGCTCAAGAACACAACACATAACCCAGACCAGGAATCAAACTCACAACATTATGATCATAAGTCCAACACCTTAACCACTAGGCAACACACATCCCACATAATGTGCTGGGTGCATTTTATCATGGCACCAGCACTAACTGAATTGAACCCATGACATTATGATCGTAAGTTCAACACCCTTACTACTAGGTCATACATCTGATTCTTAAATTCCTCTCATCATTCAATGAATTGTAAATTTCCACACAACGTTTATTCCCTTCGTATATATTGTCAGTAATCTTTACAAGGTACTGTTTAATTTTTTGAAACTAAATTTCATAGAACCAGAACAAATGCCACAAAACCTACCCTACAAGATCAGGAATGGTTATTCCAACAGGTTTCCTTCTTCCGAATTTTGCACACAAGACTTTGATTAACCTAGAACTATGGTAGAAAACACTTGCTCAACATTTTGCACAGTAGAATCAAATCTGAAACGATATGGTTGAAAAAAAAACTTCTTAACCTCACATCCATGTCTGCACTTGGTTAATAAAATAATTTTTTTTCCTAAAAAAAAATCTATTATTTCTCATATGAATGCACTTGTAAGATGACAAAAAGAAATAGAAAAAATGGAGAAAAATGGAAAAAATAGAGAACATGGGGAAGGGCAAAATTCTGCCCCATTGGCTAGATGGTACATCTTAGTTGCACCCCACAGACAAGATGGCGAAAGCATTGCTGTGGAGAACAACCAGCCATAGCCATTCTATTAGCTATTGCCCTTCATGAAACTCTTTCCTCAAGTGTGATGCCCTTAGACAGAGGACACTGGAGTTCTTGATTGTAACAAGTGTATAAAGGAATCAGTCAGTCAATGTCTGATATTTAGTAATTTTTCACTCTTCTTGCTCTTGCTCAGTGTGGCTGGGGTTATCCTAAGCCAGTGACTCTGCATGCTCCAAGGTGATGTTGAGCTTCCGGAGATCTTCCCTGATGATATCCAGCCATCTGGTGCGGGGCCTGCCATGTGGCCTCTTCTAGTCTGCACCGTTGCATTGAATGAAAGTAAGGCCCTGGTAGAAAGCAGACGACATGTCCATACCAGTGCATGTGTCAGATAGCTATGAGGTGGGAAGCTGTGGACTGTTGTGTGCACATGCACACAACACTTTGTTGGAAACGTGGTGGTGCCATCTGATGTTTTGTTGGTCTCGAGAGCTCTGATATCAATGCCGTGTCTGTGGTGATGGTTAAGCAGGGATCGATTGAGATGGGTGAGTGATGTAGAAGGCTGAAGTGCTCCTTCCAGCATTCGAAGCAATTAGTTTCAGTGGTGATGATGTTACTATTGGTATCCTTCACCTAGGTTGTCTTGATCCGGGGACCAGCACGGGATCTGCAGAGTGTGTTGAATACCTGGCTGAGGTTGTTGTTCCTTGTTATCTCCATGTACTCAGCTTCTTCCGTCCAAAACTTCTCTCAGTCATCCGTCATGGCTTTGTTGCATATACGGTTGAGCCAGTAGTACTCATTCATGTCACCACGACAGTTACTCATCTCCAGCGACCATGGTGAAATCCAGGGCTGTTTGGGAAGAGTTCTTGAGTTTACTAGGGTGTCACATGCAGACTGGTTAGTGCTTGATTTAAAGATCCCCCAGTTGTCAGTCTCATCCTCAGTCTGGATACTGAAGTGATTGGCAATGGAGCATGTAAATGTAGAGGAGCTGTTGGGATCGTGGAGACAAGCTGAATCTGGGCGGAACTGGCATTTGGTGTCAAGGTCCACCTGCAACCTCAGTCTCAGTGTTGCAACCAGCAACTGATGATCAGTATTGCCAAGTTGAGCTCTTCTGTAGACTCAGCAGTTGGTGACAAATGACCTCCAGTGATAGGATATAATGATGTGGTGGATTGCCTTTTGGCTGTAACTGTCCGGACTGTACCAGGGCCAGTCATGGATGAGTTTGCAGGGGAACCAGGTGTCAGTGATACACAGATTGTTGTAATGTCCTCTGTGACGTCTGTAGGGGTATAAGCAACGATGATAGTCATCTTTCCATGCCAGTGCAGAAAACAGTCGGACTGCAAATGGTCACTAACTGGGTTCCAGCTGATGAGTGACTTGTGGACGTGCTTAGGCTTGACCAGTGCCTCATCGCATAGGCTCTCCTATCCTCAGGACCATTCCAGATGAGGCAGTGGTTTCCCCACAATGAATTTCCTACTGCCAGGCCTGAGTATCTTGCAGAGTACCGTCAAATTGATGTTGTAGTGTGATGGCTGCTGCAAATGGTAATACTCTCTTGGATTTATGGAACACACAAGCCCCCTCCCCACGACAATGTCAGACCCATTTTCCACTCCTTTAAAAAAATGTGAAAAATACAAACTAAAATTAAAAATAGAAAGTCTTTATAATTATACTTTACTTGAAGGGAAAAAAATTGTAGTCTGGAGCCCAATAAAGAAACAATGGTCAGTGAATGCCTGGTACTTGGTCATCTGTTATACTTTAGTTTATTCCATTGGATCAGAGGTGTAACTATGGTATGGTGAACATGGCATGTGCCAGGGCATCTCTTGAAGGTAAGGGGTGCCACATGGACTAGGAGCACTTTCTATTAAAGTCAGATAATCTATCACTGGAGAGTGAAAAAAGAAACTTTTTCAGATGTATGATCTGTCTTTGATCATGGGTGAGAAGCATTATGGTGGCTTTGATCATGGGTGAGAAGCATTTATATAAGCCATTTATATAAATTATTACACCCATATAAAAAAAAATATTGCATTATTTTCAATTAAAAAAATCAACATGGAATTGGTATTTTTGAGTTGATTTTATGGTTATCTGAAAGCTGGGTGGTTGGGCAGGGGTGCAATTTCACTTCTTGTCATAGGAGCTATTTTCCATAGTTTTGGCTCTCTATTGGACCAGTATTTCAGTGGTTAGCTATTAGGATCCAACAGTTTCTCTAGCTGCCACCATTATTCCAAATGTTTTCTATCTACATATATCTCCATTACAGCATAACAAAAATGTTAAACAAATAGAAAATATTTTCATGTAAATCTTATTAAACCATATTATCTTTTCTCCTTGATATAAAATTGTCACCTGTCAAATGAAAATCTATCTAAAAAATCTTCAAAATACTTATTTATTGATACACACACATAGATACACAGACACACAGAGAAACACATGTTAATACATAATCTAGATCAATATTAGCAGAATCAAATCAAATCAAATCAAATATTTTAATATATTCTTTGATTCTGTCTCAGAAAAAAAAATTCATATAAATGTAAAAACATTGAAAGCACTAAATTTTAATCTTAATGAGAGAGAGAGAGTGAGAGCAATAAAAATAGTTGATTGGTACATAGAGACACTGATTGGTACCTATTTACATCGAACCTTTTAAACCCTTTTGATACTAACCTTCTTGAAACTGTCCCTGATTTTATGGTACAACACTCTTCCTCTGTCTCTGGTTTTATGGTACAAAACTGTCCTCCATCCCTGGTTTATTGTACAAAACTGTTTCTCTCTCTCCCTAGTTTTATGATACAAAACTATTCCTCTGTTCCTGGTTTTATGATACATAACTACTCCTTTTAAAGTCTGCATTTTTACATTAAAACCTTTAATCAACATTTTATGTGAAGTAATGCTCCAAATGTTAATTAAATAAAAAAGTTATTTTGGTTTAAATTTCTCCAAATTCTTGATTATAAGTTAATTGAAATAGATTGGCGGTATCTTTCATTTGAAATAGGGTAACTAGAAGATTGAGACCATTTACCTTGCTAAAGCAAGGGTTAACTATGACAGACTTAATTATATTCAGCATGTGGTCCTTTTTGAAGCAGTGTTTTATACTCAGATGCCTTTCTAGTGTTAACCCTTTTAGCTACATTTTACAACACATGTGGATACAGTGCACTTATTTTAAACTGGATACACACAGCAAATACTTGGAATGATGTATCACTAGGAATTTTGCAAGAATATTAAGGGTGGATGTGGGGTGGGGATGAGGCTGAAATAATGTTGGGGTAGACAATGCCAAACAACTGGATAGAATAGACAGCTTCTTATCGGAATGCCTTGCTAAAGAATCTCCCTGTACCTCTTGCTGAAAAGACTGAAAAGACTGCGGAATCTGCTACCCATGAAGTGATTGCCATTGGGGTACCAGAGGACAAGCTGATCTTCAGGCATTTGCTGCCAGCTCAGCCAAAGACCTAGGCTGTGTTCCCCCAAAGGGTGCTCTCCGCCTTGGTCGACCTGGTCCAAAACCCAGACTCATCAGGCTGTCTTTTTCGGACCCCCGCAGAGGCAACCTCATATCATCTGGCCTCTGCTAAAGCTGGGCGTGAAAATCGGATTACCTTCCGAACACGCCCAGGCCTACCACCCCATGTACGTCCAAAGCTACGTGCTGCAGCTTCCTTGAATCGGAACTCAGCACAAGATGAAAGTTTTAGTCTGCGTGATGATGGGCAGATCTGGAGGTTTGTCAAGGCTGGTGAAACGTGGAAGAGAGACACCAGCTGGTCTGAGTGTGATCTACCCACAATAACTGGCAATGTAAAAACTGCTACAACTCTGGGAAACTAAACCAGAACAACCTGCCACCCTCTACACACCATCATAAACTGCGAGCAGGGTACAAATTGTTGTCCTTAAATACTCGCAGTTTATGCAACAAGATACATCTGTTCAAATCCTACGTCAGAAGCATCGACCCTGACTTCATCACAGTCACGGAAACATGGGCACATTCCTTACTCTGTGATGGGGTTTTCAGCATTACTGGGTACAACCTTTTCCGCAAGGACCGCATTAACCGCCGTGGTGGTGGTGTGATGGTCTACGTTCGTTCAAACTTTTCGGTAATTCCTTGCGTTGATTTGAACGAATCACAGGAAGAAATTTTTTTCTGTGACATACGTATGACCATGTCAACACTTCTGCTTGGTGTTGTTTATCGCCCCCCAAACTACCATCAGGACACACAGCTTTGCGATATCCTCAGAGTTGCTGCCAAGAAAACAGCCACTTATGTGTTTATTGCAGGTGACTTCAATCATCCTGAGATCGATTGGGAAACCTTTCGTTGGCCACAAGGTGCAAACGATTTCCTTGAACTAGTGCTGGACTCAAACTGGTCACAAGTAGTCACCTCTCCAACAAGAGGTGACAACACTTTGGACCTGATCTTCACCACTACTCCTGAAGTGGTTATCAGTTGTACTACTGAGGAACCTCTAGGCGACTCTGATCATGCTATGATCATTGCCAATCTGGCACTTGAGGGCAGCAACAAAAACCAGAGCCATCTCCAATCTGCTTGCTTTGATTGGAAGAGGGCGGATTGGAACTTGTACTGCACTGAGCTACAGCGCCCAAACTGGCATGAGATGTATAACTCTGGAGATGTGAACTCTATACTCCAGAGCATCCTGGACTCAATATGGATAGCATGTGCAGCATCAGTGCCACGGAAGCGGAAAAATAACCACCCCAAAAGTGCAATCTGGGAAACTTCAGCGGTCCGACTTGCCAGGAAAGAACGTCGGAACGCTGAACGGGAATATAAACTGCATAGATCAGATGCCAACAGAAAAAAGCGGAATAAATCTTCTAACCATCTCAAGCAAGTGACAAAGAAGGCAGTGCTTGAATTTGAACAGTGCATTGCAACCAATCCTGACAGTAAGGTGTTCTGGAAATATGTTCATTCAAAGCAGAGACCTCACTCTCCAGTTGGTCCTCTTCGCAATCCCCACACAAGTGAGATCACTGTCGATCCCAAGGAATGCGCAGAACTCATTGCTGAGTGCTATGCAAGTATTTTTACTGTTGAAAACCAGAATGTACCATCTCCACCATCTCTAACATCAAATTCCATAACAACTATGGAATTTACACCTGCAATGTTGCGACGTCACCTTAAGAATAAGCGCAACTATGCCTCCCCTGGTCTTGATGGTGTGACATACCTGCTTCTCAAACGTGGCGGGTATTTCCTTTTGCGCCAGCTTTCTTTCTTCTTTCAATACTGTCTCAACAATGGTGCTACTCCGGAGCAGTGGAAAACTGCCAGTGTCATTCCCCTGTTCAAAAAGGGCAACCGCATGTCACCTGTCAACTATCGTCCAATCAGTCTTACTAGCTGTATGGCCAAACTGATGGAATCCTGTGTCAGAGAAACACTTTGGAACTTCTGGAGCTCTCACAGCCTCATCCGGCCCTCACAGTTTGGATTTATCCCTAACTCCAGCTGCTGTGATCAGCTTATCGAGTTCCTTGAGGACATCACCCGGATCACTGACAGCGGCTCATGGGTGGATGTTGTTTACCTTGACTTTGCTAAGGCTTTTAATTCTCTGCAATGGGTGTGAGGGATGATCTTTTCGACTGGTTGAAATCCTTCATTCTCAGCCGAAAAGAAGTAGTCACGGTTTTAGGACAGCATTCTTCACCATATGAGATGTCATCTGGTGTACCACAAGGATCTGTTCTTGGTCCTCTTTTGTTTGTGGCATATATTAATGACATAGATGCCAACTTACAGAATGCCACGGTACTAAAATATGCAGATGACATCAAGCTGTACTTTGAAATCAAAAGGACTGATCCTGAAATTTACAACTCTTTCCTACAATCAGACCTGGACACAATGCAGCAATGGATCACAGACTGGCAACTGAAGCTGGCTGTGGACAAGTGTACCACCATGCATTTCGGAAGGAAAAATCCAGCGTCCACATACTCCCTCCACAACACTGATATCAAAAAGTCCTCTTGTGAACGTGACCTGGGCATTACTGTCAGCAACGATTTGCGTTGGACAAAGCATGTCTCTAAGATTGTCAAGAAGGCCGAGGGTGTCTTGGCATCACTCAGCAAGACCTTTGTTAGCCGCTCTCCAGCCATCTATTTAAAACTGTATACAGCTATGGTACGACCACACTTGGAATTCGCATCATCAGTCTGGAACCCCTATCTTGCTCAGAACATTGACCTCCTGGAAACTGTTCAGAGACGTGCAACCAAGCGCATACCCTCCATCAGACACCTACCATACTCTGAACGCCTTGCTTCCTTGGGCATGGATTCATTGAAGCTCCGACATCTGGCAATGGACTTGGTGAATACCCACAAAGTTTTTAACCATCTCGCCAATTGCAACCCTGAGCGCCTCTTTGATCTCCATGTGTCTAACACACGTGGACATGCCTACAAGATCAGAAAACAGCACAGATCCCATGACTTTCATAGACATTTTTTCACTATCAGAGTTGCTGAAGCATGGAACAAACTGCCTGCGTCAATTGTTAGCTGCTGAGACACTGCATCCTTTAAGACACTCATGCTTCCCGAAATACGCCAAAACTACACCTGATGTACCCCTTCCATACACATGCACACGTGTGTATCATGACTCGTGCACTGTTCATTTTACTGATGTTTGTGCATTGCCCTATGTACTGTACATGCACTTTTTTGATGAGTTGTGGTGCACCTGGGCGCTGTGCACGATACTTCATTATTGTTGTTATTATTATATCATGACTCATACACTGTTCATTTTCCTGACATTTGTACATTATTCTATGTACTATACATGCACCTTTGAATAGTTGTAGTGCACCTGAGCACTGTACACAATAATTTCATTATTATTATTATTACATGTGAACACCACAGAGATGTCACTTCCTGGAAATATCAGGTTTGTAGGAAGCAAAGTGAGGTGTAGTAGTGATACTCATTTGTATGTAATGTAGTGCATTAGCGCTCTGTTGGCTCCAATGATGACTGTTACAGCTGTTGGAACAATGGAACAGCCTCATGGGAAATTCACAGGTAGTTGAGCACTCCATACATGTGTACACTTAACATAGTTCTAAGGGAAAGTCATCATGACACAGTGTGTGACAAAGTTGACTGTTTGAATAACAGCTACAACTCATACTTTTTAGATGTATGAAATATGTACCTTGCTCAAGGACACAATGTACCACTGGGTATCAAACTTCTGACTTTCATTGAATTCCAAACACCCTAACCACTATACCATGTGGGCTGGATCAACAGGAAATAAAGTACCTTGCTCAAGGACACAATGTACTACTGGGTATCAAACTGAGGACTTTATGATTTTGTTCCAAACACCCTAACCACTAAACCATATGAACTGAAGCAACATAAAATAAAGTACCTTGCTCAAGGACACAGTGTACCACTTGGTATCACGTTTAGGACTTTGATTGTGTTCCAAACATCCTAACTACTAAACCATATGAACTGGAGCAACATGAAATAAAGTACCTTGCTCAAGGACACAATGTACCACTGGGTATCAAACTCGGGACTTTATGATTGTGTTCCAAACACCCTAACCACTAAACCATGTGCTTTCATTGCTGTAATGTAATGTGTTTAATGTAATTTAAGAAATAGGTTAAAATTTGTTTCTTGAGATTTCGATTCAATAATTAATTGTTTCTACTTTTGGCACAAGGCCAGCAATTATCCCAGTACATTACTGGTACTTTATTTTATCGACCCCGTAAGGATGAAAGGCAAAGTTAACCTCGGCGGGATTTGAACTCAGACCGTAAAGGGGCGTAACTATGCTACAAAGCATGGTGTCCGATTTCGATTCAATAATTAATGATTGGTGGAAAATGTTCAGAAATTAGCCAAAGTTAATAAAACAGATGAAGTCATATATAATGAAGCTGCTAGTCAATTTATATTTAGATCTCATCTTAGTGCTATGTTTCTCTTTAAACTAAATTAATTACACAGACACAGACATACACAGACAGACAGACACACACAGACACACACAGACACACACACAGACACACACACACACACACACACACACACACACACACACACACACACACACACACACACACACACACACACACACACACACACACACACACACACACACACACACACACACACACACACACACACACACACACACACACACACACACACACACACACACACACACACACACACACACACACACACACACACACAAAATTAATTAATCATTTTACATCTGCTTTATATAGTAGAAAAAATAGATGCTAAATAATGATGCTGATGATGATAGCATCATCATCATCACTATTATTATTTTACTGGTGCTATAGAAATATATATACATATATATATATGTGGGGTGTGTGTGTATGTGTGTGTGTATGTGTATGTGTGTATATATATATGTGTGTGTGTGTGTATATGTGTGTGGGTGTGTATATGTATATATGTGTGTGTATATGTATATATATATCTGTGTGTGTATATGTGTGTGTATATATATATATGTGTGTGTGTATATATATATATATATATGTATATATATATGTATATATATATGTGTGTGTGTATATGTGTGTGTATATATATATATGTGTGTGTGTATATATATATATATATATATATATATATATATATATATATATGCATATATATGTGTGTGTATATATATATCATCATCATCATCATCATTTTACGTCCGCTTTTCCCTGCTTGCAAGGGTGGGACGGGTCTTATTCGGCACAGCATCTCTCCACTCGTCACGGTCCTTCGTCATCTCCAGCGTGAGCTTCAATGATCTGAGGTCTGTTCTCACCACCTCCGCCCATGTTTTTTGTGGTCTACCTCTACCACGTCTTCCTTCAACTGGCATTTCCTGGCACTTCTTCACCCATCAGTCATCCTCCATGCGCATCGCATGTCCATACCACCTCAGTCTCCTCTCCCGTACACTACATTCTATCCCTCTCAGACACAGTTTCTCTCTCAACACATTTATGCTGGGTCGTTCATGCACATTTACACTGCACATCCAACGGAGCATGCTTGCCTCATTTCTCTCCAGCCGTCGCATATCCTCTGCAGTTGCTGCCCATGTCTCACTACCATGCAGCATTGCGCTCCTCACACAGGCATCATACAACCGGCCTTTCGTACGCAGGGAGAAACCCTTCTTCATCAACAGAGGAAGCAGCTCCCTAAACTTCTTCCAACCCGTCCTTATTCTAGATACTATGGCCTCGGAACAGCCTCCTCCTATGCTAATCTGATCTTCTAGGTACCGGAAGCTATCCACCACTTCTATAGCGCCCTCCTGCATTTGAAAAATGTGTCTATCAATGCGACTTCTACTGTCTAATTTCCCTGTATATCTACTGCATACATATTTCTCCCTACCTGTTAGTTTGCCTGCTATCCTGCTACATCTCTTGTGTACCCAGGATCTGCATTGTGTGCATTTTATAGAATTTATGCCAGTTCCTTTTCTGCATATCGAACATGGCCATTTCCCTGACGGAATCAGGGTTTTGTCCTCTTTTCTACTCATCAACACTTTTGTCTTAGCTAGGTTCACTCTCAGTCCTCTTGCTTCCAACTACTGTTTCCATAGCCAGAATTTATTCTCTAGCTCCTCTACTGATTCTGCTATAAGAACCAGATCGTCAGCATAGAGAAGTTCCCATGGACAGCCAGTCTTAAACTCCTCTGTTATGGCTTGGAGGACTATAATGAACAAGAGCGGGCTGAGGACCGAACCCTGATGTACTCCTACTTGTATCTGGAATTCCTCACTAAACTCCATTCCTACCCTGACTTTACTGAGAGTACCTCTGTACAATGTTTGCACTGTCCTCACAAGTCATTCCTCAACACCTAGCTTCCTTAGGGACCACCAGATGACAGATCGGGGTACCCTATCAAAGGCCTTCTCTAGGTCAACAAAGGCTAAGTATAGTTGCTTATTTTTCTCTAAGAACCTCTCTTGCAATTGTCTCACCAAGAAGAGGGCATCTGTTGTACTCTTCCCAGGCACAAAACCAAACTGCATCTCATCTAGTTTGACCCTTTCTCTAATTAGTTGTGCTAATATCCTTTCTGCCACTTTCATAACCTGATCTATCAGTTTTATACCCCTATAATTGCTCCTCTCCAGATCATCCCCTTTACCTTTGTAGCAATTTATGAGAATACTGCTGCACCAGTCTTTGGGTATGACACCACCATATATAGCCTGATTGATGATGTGTGCAACCAGTTTAGTGCCTACGTCCCCTGATGCCTTCAGCATCTCAGCAACTATTCCCGATAGTCCAGCAGCCTTACCATTTTTCATTTCCCTAATCGCCTCTTGGACCCTATATTCGTCAATCTCAATAGCTGGTCCCTCTGTCGGATCTACTAAGGGTAATTTCTCTCTCTCTCCCATTCATTCTCCACATTCATCAGTCTCTCATAATGACATTTCCAGGCCTCCTTTTTCTGGTCATTTGTGACACTAAGTACACCGGCATCATCCCGGACACATTTATCTCCAACAACATCCTGATTTGCATTGACACACTGCCTTGCAATGTGGAACACCGCACGCCTCTGATCTTCCCGTCGCAGAACATTGGCAAACCTCCTACTCTCAGCCTCCCTGCGTGCTAAGTACACCTGACGTCTAGCTTCTCTCTTAGTGGCTGTATATTCTTCCCTACTCCCACCCTTTTTCCAAGCCTTCCATGCTAGTCTTTTGTCTCTAATGGCCTTATCTACTGTGCTGTTCCACCACCAGGTCACTCTCTGTCTGGTTGGAGCTCTGCTCCAGCCACAAGTTTCATCAGTAGCCTGCAGCAAGTTGTCACGTAAGAAATTCCAGTTATTATCTATGTCATACGTCTCTAAATCGTCTTCTTTTTCGTCATATACATCTTGAAGGGCTTTCCTAAATTTGTATTTTAGTGAAAGGTCTTTTAGCTTCTCCACACCTTCCTATATGTCTCATTCCATCTCTTGCTTACTGAGATATCACTAACAACTAACCTATGCTGTGGGGTACATTCTTCCCCAGGGTATGCCTTGGTATTAGACACTATCTGCCTATGTATGTGTATATATATGTGTGTGTGTATATATATATATATATATATATATATATATATATATATATATATATATATATATATGTATGTATATATATATGTAAACCTACAGTCAGTAGGTACCTCTTAACCAAATATACACCCCAATCCACTACCCCTACCCTATCCTGCCACTCCCACCAACACCACCCTCTCTCTGTAACGTTGGTACCACAACATCCAGTCCAAATAAATGAGATAATGAGATTGAGATCGTGTAGGTGTCACAACAAAAAAAAAAAAACAAAAAAAAAACAGTCCACGCTGTAATGTGGCCGTGTAGGTAACACGGTAAAAATCTCCCAGTCCATACTGTAAATCTGGTTGGTGTTAGGAAGGCATCCAGCCGTAGAAAACCTGCCAGATAGTCCTATATGAGCGAGACATGGTCACCTGACCAACCTTGCCTCAAGTGGGACAACTCCCGTCTAACCCATGCTAGCGTGGAAGATGGACGTTAAACGAAGATGATGATGATGATTATTATATGTATCATCATCATCATCATCATCAACGTTTAACGTCCGTGTTCCACGCTTGCATGGGTTTGGACGGGGGTATTCCCACTTGAGGCAAGAGTGATTGTCTTGCTCGCATAGGACTGTCTGGCAGGTTTTCTACAGTTGGATGCCCTTCCTAACACCAACCACATTTACAGTGTGGGTCTGGGAGGTTTTTACCGTGTTGCCTACACGGCCACATTACAGCATGGACTGTGTGTTTTTTTGTCGTGACACCTACACGATCTCATTTGTTTCGGCCTGGATGGCGCGGCACCAACATAACTTTACATAGAACGGGGTGGTGTGGATGGGGTGGGGGTGGTGGGACGGGGTGTATTTTGTTAGAGATGCCTACTGGCTGTAGTAGGTTTTACTATGTATTTAGGTAAGGCGGGTCTTCTCTGTTACTGAGTACCGCCAAAGGTCTCGGTCCAGTGACATTGTCTTGGAGAGGTGTAAGTGTGTGAGTTCGGAGTTTATCAGCTCGTCCCAGGTTTTTCTAGGTCTGCCTATTCCGTGGCTACCATCTATCTTTATTGCCCTGCACTTTGTTATACAGCTATCGACTTTCATGCGCATCACGTGTCCATACCAACGTAGCCTTCTCTCGAGTAAACAACATCTGATCCCTCTTATTTCTAATTTTTTCCTTAGTTCGTTTATGTTTTGCCGTTCACGTATATTACTGTTACACATCCAGCAGAGCATGCAAGCTTCATTCCTCTCTAGTCTGCGTATATCCTCTGCACACAATGCCCAGGTCTCACTGCCATCCAACATTGCTGTTCGTATGCAAGCATCATACAACCTGCCTTTCATTTTTAGGGAGAACCCTTTAGCAGCTAATAGTGGTATAAGCTCTCTGAACTTTTTCCAACCAGTTCTGACTCTAGCTACTGTACTTTCAGAGCACCCTCCCCCACTGCTGATTTTATCGCCCAGGTAACGGAAGCTGTCCACTATTTCTATAGAACCCTCTGCGCAATTGAAAGAGCTAGTATTTTGTGGGCACTTGCTGCTACTTATTGCACCAATATGTATATATGTATATGTATGTGTATATATATATAATAATAATGAAATTATTGTGTAAAGTGCTCAGGTGCACTACAACTCGTCAAAGGTCAGGGAAGTGAATAGTGTATGAGTCATGGTATACATGTGTGTATGTGTATGGAGGGGGAACATTAGGTGTAGTGTTGGCGAATCTCGGGAAGCATGGAGGTTTTAAAGGATGCAGTGTCTCAACAGCTAACACACATATATATTTTCATTTCATTTTACGTCCGCTTTTTCCCTGCTTGCAAGGGTGAGACGGGAACTGATTCTGGCTTGATTTCTACAGCTGGATGCCCTTCCTAACACCAACCTCATTTACAGTGAGTGCTGGGTGCTTTTTTGCCGTGGCACCTCCACGACCACTTTGCAGTGGAATGATAGGGACCCCAGTCCCTATCATCTCATTTCTACAGCTGAGTAAACTGGAGCAATGTGAAATAAAGTGTCTTGCTCAAGGAAACAACACATCACCCGGTCTGAGAATTGAACTCACAACCTTTCGATTGCAAGGCCAATGCTCTAACCACTAAGCCATGTGCCTCCATAATATACATTATACATGTATATACATTAGAAATCAAAATTAAAAAAATAAAACACACACACATCATGATTGATTTTCAGCTCTGCTTCTGAGTATATCAATGATTTTTAGATTTCAGATTTATCCATTAATTCAATAAGTCAGGTATTTTGATATTTTGATGTGCATACAAAATACACTGTTATTTGTTGTTACTTTTCCCCTGTTTTTCTTTTCATCATTTATAATCTGTTTCTCTTAATATTGTCCTTAACATAGATATGAACTCTATTTATAGTTCTATTTTTATTGGCTCTCGTATTTTTTGGCAGCCTATTCAATTTATATAAATATAAGACAAGTCAAATTATTTCTGTATTGATGCATGACTGTGTTAATAATCATGCTTCCATTAATTTACTCTGACTCGTTAAATATTTTTAGTCATTAGACTTTGGCCAGCCTGGGGTACCACAGTAACTTTTTTTGGTATTAAACTGCCCCAATCTGTCTCTAGTTTTATAAAACAAACCCTACATAGATGTGCGCTGTAGCAGTAACAGGTGTTATGAGGCAATTTTCGTTGCTAAGTAAAAGTTAACCTTGTAAACTCAATGACAGACTTAATTATACCAGCTTGTGGCCCTTTTTGAAGCAACGTTTTACAGCCAGATGCAGGGATATGGTGTACCTATT
This sequence comes from Eledone cirrhosa, assembly GCA_964016885.1. Taxonomy (NCBI): domain Eukaryota; kingdom Metazoa; phylum Mollusca; class Cephalopoda; order Octopoda; family Eledonidae; genus Eledone; species Eledone cirrhosa. The sequence goes on from OZ024740.1 coordinate 231,313,231, forward strand.
CTAACCTGGATAAACACAGTAAGTTATTGGAAAGGTGTATTGCAGATAATTTTCTGGAAGAAGGGGTTGGGTGTTAATCCCCAGAATGAATAAGTTTCTGATCCAAAATGTGGAGTGTTTTCTTGGTAAGACCATTAGAATACTTGAGAAGCTTCCTATAAGGTGAAGCCTCGTAGGAGGCCAGCTAAACCTACATAGGTGTGAGCTGTAACATATAAAACAATATGTGTTAACACCTGTAATTTCTCCTCGAGATATACTTTAAGTGAAGTGGAATGATTGGAAAAGAAATTGAATGACTAGGAATAGCACAGATCAAAAACATATCTCACCTACCATTAGTTTATTCATTTTCCTTGCCAATGATAAATATACTTCCTTTGTTGATGCCTAACCCCATGTCAACTTGATTAAGTAAATCTATGATCAAAAACATTCTAGTCATAACTATACTGCTTTTCATCCAATGTATCCATTTTTGTTTAACCCTTTTTAGTCTGATGGGACACTTTTATAAGAACTATGTAAGAGCATTAAACTTATTTAATTGAACAAAATATAGCATTTTCTAAGTAGAAATATTAACCCACTGTATCAAGGCTCTTTCTGATGATGTCATTTAGATTGAATTGGCATTGATATAATGACTTTTGAGAATGTATTTCCTACTAGGTTATTTGTCACAAGCAGGCGGGTGCTACCATTAAGCCAACTTGCGAGCCACCTAGGGTGCCCTTCTCAGATGCATTCAGATCTGTATAATTAACTTATATATATAATCATTTGCTTCAATCAATAAATAAACCAGTCCTGAGAGGTGCAATTGTGCAAGGTCATTTTTTATCACCTCATCTTTCTGAGTCTTCCCACTCTATGGCTTCCATCAACTTGAGTGCTCTGCATCTTTTTTATACAGCTGTCATTCTTCATACGCATCACATGCCCATATCAATGCAATCTCCTCTCTTGCACACTACATCTAATTCCTCTTATGCTAGTTTCTCTCACAGTTCATTTATGCTTTGTTTTATATTACTATTACACATCCATCGAAGCATGCAAGCTTCATTTCTTTCAATTCTTCATAAGTCCTCTGCAGACAGTGCCCAGGCCTCACTACCATGCAACATTGCTACTTATATAAATGCATCGTACAGTCTGCCTTCCATTTTGAGGGAAAAGCCTTTTGTAACTAGCAGTGGTTGTAGCTCTCTGAACTTCTTCCATCCTGTCCTAACCCTGGCTACTGTTCTTTCAGAACACCCACCTTCACTGTTAATTTGGTCTCTTTGGTAGCAGACGCTGTCTACTGTTTCTACTGAGCCTTCCTAGAATTTGATAGTGCTTGTTTCCTGTGGTCATATGCTACTTACTGTTCCTGTGCAATGGCTACATGTAAAACCTACGTTCTTAGCTAAACTACCTGAGATCCCACTACATCTCTTGTCTACCCATAGTTTGCATTTGGGACAGTGGATGGAATTTCTACCTACACATTGAGCAAGGCCATTTCCACGAGGGTCTCATGGATCTTTTTTCCCTTCTACTTATTAGGACCTTAGTCTTTGTCAGGTTGACTTTAAGACCCTTTCTTTCTAAGCTGTGCTTCCAGGTTCGGAATTTCTTCTCTAATTCTGCCATAGAGATCATCTGCATACAGAAGTTCCCATGGGCAGGCAGTCTTAAACTCCTCTATTATAGCCTGCAGAATGATAATAAACAGGAGAGGGCTAAGAACAGATCCCTGGTGGATGCCAACCTGCATGTTAAATTCCTTGCTATAGTTGTTGTTAATCCTAACTTTGCTGACTGTTCCCCTATACATGGCAAGTACAGCCTTCACAAGTCACTCTTCTACTCCTAGTTTTCTAGGAGCCCACCAGATAATGGCATGGAGTACTCTGTCAAATGCTTTCTTAAGATCAACAAACACCAGGTAGAGTGGCTTACTTTTAGCTAGGTACTTCTGTAGCTGTTTCAGAAGGAAAAGAGCATCCATGGTGCTTTTACCTGGCACAAATCCAAACAGCATTTCATCTAGGTTAACACGGTCCCTAATCAGTTGTGCAATAATTCTTTCTGTTACATTCATGACCTTGTCCATCAACTTGAAGCTTCTCTAGTTTCCTCTATCTAGTGCATCTCCTTTACCCTTGTGCCAGTCATTCGATATGGCACCATTTAGTATTATTTGTTTTACAATAAGAGTGTTTAAGGTGTGACCCACCAATCCAGATGCTTTCATCATCTTGGTAACTATCTCTGATGGACTGGCTGCTTTCCCAGTCTTCATGTCCTTAATTGCCATACTTACTACATTGCTGCTGACTTGTATGGCTGGGCCCTCTGTTGGGTCCACTTGGGATAAGCTCTCTTTCTCCCATGCATTCTTCTCATTCAGTAATCTTTCATAACGGCTCTTCATGCTACTTTCTTTTCTGCGTCTGTGACAGCAAGTGCACCTTTATTACCAATGACATCACAATTTTATCTAACACACTGCCTCGCAATATATAGGGGGGGGGGGGTATCTGAGAGAGATTTAACTACTATTTCTATCAGGTTCAGCAATCATATTTAGCAGGGCCTTCATTGGCTCAGGTTCTCTGATTATTTTCTATGGTGAACATAATTCATTTCGCCATTAGATAGTAAAGAGTAAAAAAAAGAAAGAAATTGTCTCACAGAATGACTTATGATCTGTCTTGAATATCACCATATTGATTCTTGTGTGTGTATTGAAACAGTCTACTAGCAGATCATATTTACATTTTGCATATGTTGTTGTTGTTGTTGTTGTAGTACAGTCTCTTACTTTTGGCACACACACACACACATACCGATGTGTGATAACATCCGCATACATATGTTGTTGTTTTATACAATCTCTTATTTTTGGAACACACACACACAGACATATATACATAAAGACACACACACACATACACACACACATATACACCCAGACACACACATATACAGGCACACAAACACATATACACACAGAAACACAGACACATATACACACAGATAGATGTGTGACAACAATCTTATACACACTCATACACATACATTCCAAATGTGAAGAACCATCAACCACAGTATTATATTCCTTGTTACATTCAACAGTCAGTTTTTACTTTTGGACTAATGTATTTAACTTAATTTATTTATTTTGTGTGTACATGTACATGTGTATGTGTGCATGTGTGTGTACATGGGTGTATGTGTATGTACATGTGAGGGTGTGTATGCATGTGTGTGTATGTGTCTGTACATGTGTGTAAGTATATAGGTGCTTATCGGTGTACATGTGCATGTACATGTGTTGGTATGTGTGCATATGTGTATGTATGTGTGTATATATGCATGTATGTACATGTGTATATGTGCATGCATGTGTGTGTGTGTGTGTGTATGTGCACATGTATATGTTGTGTACATATGTGTGTATGTGTGTTTGTATGTGTATATGTGTGTTTATGCATGTGTGGATATGTGTGTACATGTGTATGTATGTACATGTATGTGTGTATATATGCATACATATGTCTGTATGTGTGATTACATGTACGAGTGTATATGTGTGTATGTGTACATGTGTGTGAAACACTAAGCCGTTATCAGTTAATTTTTACTACTTTATTTTTAGTGACTATGAAATATTTCAACAGTGAAAAAAAAAAAAAAAATCATTGATTTTTTCTTCTTTAAATTTTTAAAAACTTTTTAGTCATGTTTTTTGTTGTTGTTATTTTAGTATTTTCTTCAAATTATAGTTTCAATCTATTACAGAAGGAATCTAGGAGAAACCAATTTTTAGTTCTGCCATTGATAAATGTGTGTAGTTTATCAACTAGGAAAACTACTACTATACTACTTAAATCGAATTAGATGAATTCCTGAAGATTAATTCTTGGTGATGTCTTCGTGATGGCTAGCATGAAATTTGTGTAAGAATAGAAAACTTAAACATAATATCATTGAATGAAGATTAAGGGAAAAATTATCTTCTATTCTTAGAAAGGAAAGACTAGTAAGACATGAAATAGTTTTAGATAAAAACAATAACAATAACAACTCTTTATTGTATTGGCCACAAGGGCCAAAGATGGAGAGAATACAAGAAGGAGATTCACAAGGGAACAACAATGAACACTGAGGGATATATATTGAGTAAAAGTGGTGAGTGCGAGACTTTGTTATCTGAAGGATATTATCAATCATCATCATCTTCGTCTTTAATGTCTGATTTCTCTGCTAGGAAGTGTTGCATGAGTCTACAAGGACGAAGTCACTACTGAGGCAGTGCTACTGACCTTGCAGACAGGTTGTGGTATCTGTCACTCACTTATGTATAGTCTTACATTCTATTGAGTGCACAGGAGAGATTGTCATGTCTTTGATACAACTGAAGGGTCCTCCCAACTCTTTTTTGGCTGGATGCCCTTTCTGTCACCAGCCTCTTTAAAGAATGTATTGAGTGCATTCATCAAGTAGATTACCAACATTCGGGAAGCTGTCATGTCCTTGACATAACTGAAGTATCCTCCCAACCCTTTGTTTGGCGAGCTTTCTACAGCTGGGTTGGGTACATTTTATCATGGCACTAACACAACCACTTTACAGTATGGACTAGGTACATATAACATGGCACCCACACAACCACTTTATTAGTGGACTGAGTACATTTTATCATGGCCCCAACATTACCACTTTACAGAGTGGACTGGGTATATTTTATCATGGCACCAGCACATCACAACGCTAGGGCACTCGTGTCTTCACCCAGGCTGGAGAAATCAGTAATAGGAATATTAGTGGAGAAGAGTAAGGTGAGGAGGGGAAGGCTACATGTTGTTTGCCAAGGGAGTGGGGGTTATTTCATAGTGGGAGAGCAAGTGTTGTTGTTGAGGTGGCCTTGAAAACAGATAGATAGATAAATAGATAGATAGAAAGATAGGTAAATAAATATACAGATATACTTAGTATAATAGTATGCTATTGGTCAGTTGTTAAACTGTCTCAGATGGGCAAGAAGTGAAGCATATTTGCTGCCATATGAGGTCAGAATTAACTCTTAACATCCTGTAATGATTTAGCAAAATAATATCTAAAAACAGGTTTAATTCAAATGTTTATAGTGTCTTTAATAAAAGACATATTATTTAAATTTGCAGTAATCTAGATTAAAGGCTTTAATTTTTAATGTGATTCAGTCATAGTGCTGTTTCATACTTTTCAAGAATGTTGTGCTAATAATTGTTTCTACTTTAGGCACAAGGCCAGCAATTACCCAGTACATTACTGGTACTTTATTTTATCGACCCCGTAAGGATGAAAGGCAAAGTTAACCTCGGTGGGATTTACTAATAATGTAATTTCATATGGTACAGGATGTTAAGAGTTAAACTGGTATAGCTCCAGCCTAGTAGTTTTATACTATGGCTAGAGTGCTTAGGATGTGAGCAGTGGGTCATTGTAGTATGAAGATGTGAGAAATAGTACTTTGTTTCAGCAGTGGTCAGATGATCAGATGATCTAATTGGGTCATACGTTGTATTGGGTATGTCTGGAGATGAGCAAGAAGTCAAGAATGTTTGCTGTGGGATGTCAGACAGTGACAAAGCAAATGAGAATACTAACTAAATATATAATGATAATAAAGCAACTGGGACAATGAGGTCACTGTAGATGTGATGGAAAGGAATATAGGTAATTTAAGGATCAAAGGGCTATTATTATTAACTAGAAAAAAAACACACAGATAAATAATAGATTGGAAATGCATGAGGCAGACTGGTTACTATAACAACTTTAGGCATATTGCAAACACGTAGGCCAGTTAAGGAAAAATACATCAATCGGTCGTTTTGTTTAGAACTGTTTCAGCTCCCTATTTGAAAATATGTTAATAGCCCTAAAATATGTTTAAATATCCTGGGTAAAACATTATTTTGTTTTGTTATCATTTTCTCTTTATATTTTTCTACTGCATTGTACTGGCTTTTTGAAAATTATCATTCTATATAATGATACTCATTCATATTCAGTTGTATATATTTACAAACAGAAAGAAAGAAAAAAACAATGAAAAGAGGGAGGAATGTGGCAATGTTACCTTACATTTTAGGTTGTGCCCTGCGACAAGATAGTGAAAGTATTGCCATACAGAAGAGCCACTTGGGGGGGGGGGGGGGGCTTCTTTCTCAGGTGAGATGCCCCTTCCTGATTTGGTAAAAAAATACAACAACAGTTGGTCTTGACTGTGACCAACCCAAAAATAATATGGTCAGTCACTGTTTGGTATTTAGAATACCGAATTGGTGCAGAAATTCAAAATAGTGTACAATTCAGTCCTTAGGCCAACAGTTTTTGTATGGAGGGCATCTCTCCCTCTTTCACCACCGTAGTAGTTTGTACTTGTTTTCTAGTCCATTATTTTCCTTTAAGGAAATTGCTTTCTTCCTATTCCATGGTTCTTTCTCTTCTTCTTCTCTAATTACTTGCTCTATTTTTGTCGATTTTTCAAACAAAAGTATTTGTGAGTTTTCTAAGAATCTGTCCTAAATCTCTCGGCATGCTTCAACTAAATCGGGAAAGTATGTCTACATTGAACAGATTTTCATGTTAATGGGTCACTGTTTCCGAAGTACTGTTTCCTACATACTTACATACACATACATATACATACACACATATATATACGCACATATACATACATCACAGACATGCACACACATACATACATACTCATACATACATACACATACATACATACATACATATATGCATACACACATGCATACATACACTGACAGACATAACACACACACATACATACATACACTCACATACATCCATACATGCATAACACACATACAAGCACATACATACATTCATAACACAGCCACATACACACACACATAACACAAACACTTACATACACATGCACAGGGACATAGATACTCACAGAGACATGGACACACACACACACATGCATACATACACAATATTGAATAGAGAGAGAGAAAGCAAACAAATGATAGTCTCCTCTTTGTATAGCCTGATCTGCTCTTTGAAGAAATACCATAATCATTGATTGAATACTTGCTTTTCAATACTTAGCTTGGTTGGAATTATTACACATTTTAATTTTATTTTCTTCATCATCGTTATTATTATTATCATCATCATCACTATCATCTTTATTATCATCATCATCATCGTCATTATCATCAACATCATTACCATTATTATTGTTATTATCATCATTATTATTATTTTCATTATTATTGTTATTATTATTGAAAACCCTCTCTCCATCCCTCCATTGTTAAAACTCCCCTTATGATAGCAAAATCTATTTGGGAATTGATTTTTATTTTACCTCACATTTATTGCAATTAAAAATCTTTGTTTTTATAATTATCATGTTTATTATTATAACATTTTCTGGTCTAAGTACTAATCCTATAAAGAACAACATTCTTCCACGATTACTGAATGACAAACTTGCATAAGTCTGGTACTTGTCTCCTGACTCAGTAGCATTAAAATACCTTATATATACTTGTGTTAAATTTGCACTTCATTTTCCCCATGAAAATATGATGAGAAAAACCAGCTTGCTACTACTTATCTACTGGACCTACAAAACCTTAATTCGAAATACAAGGTACATTGTAAATGTTGTATGTAAAATGGAGGTGTGACTTATCTACTGTTGTAGCTAGTAGTATTAGTATCATTACATTATGAAGTATATATGTCATTACATTATAGGGTAGCTTTAGGTTCAGTGTCATTGAAGCTGAGCTTATGGGGCTCACCCAGGGCTGGATTAACCATTAAGCAAAATAAGCAAAAGTTTAGGTCATTAAATGAAGAAGGACACCGTTTTATTCAAATTAAATGTATTTCTACACTTTTTATAGGTGATGGAGCACCATAATTTTTAAAGTACCTTTGGTCTCAAAAGGACTAATTCTGGTCCTGGACTCATCTTCTACAAGCCCTAATAAATTACTCCATATGGCATATGCTATTTAATTATTTCTTTCAAACAAACAACCTGCAAAGCATACTCATTGCAGATGTAGTACCACTATTACTTACTTGTACTTGTAGCGGCGTTTACCTGGGGTGGGTTGAACTGATTCCATTGAAGGAATTCATGGGATAAGTTCATTTCAATGGAGTTTCTTTGGGCAATTGGTTTTGCAAGCAGTGCCCAGCAATAAGTATATGCACTTTAGGATAGTCGAATCCAAGCATTGCATCAGTTATCACATTTTACACCCAACCAATTTGGTGAAGCCAGTGCTGCAGTGAGGATGCATAGGAAGGAGTTTGGCCAGCAGAGCTGATAAACAACCTATTTGAGCCATTTTGTAAGCCAGCAGGAGCTCGTCCTACTGCCCAGCTAAGGCATACTGACCCCCAGCACCACTAAATAGGGTTGAATGTAAAGGTGAATGTGTGTTACTCTAACTATTTGAACGTCTTACCTAAACCTCAGTACACACCTGATCTGGTGTCCAGTGGCTTCTGGTGACATTGACTTATGTGTCTGCAGCAGGTCTCTGTATATGTGACATTGAAACTACAGCCATCACTTGCAACTGAGTATGACTTAGTATCATTCCCCATTCTTTTGCTAAGTGTTTTAAGTGTTCATGCAGTCAGGAGCAGGCACAGACACTCACGTGACCCTCTCACTTTTGATTCAGTGGCATATCCAAGGTGTGACAGGAAAGAGGGCTGCACGAACCGCAGCTGGTACACACTTTATCTACCCTAAAGAAGACCATGGCAGGATTTGAACTCAGAACAACTCTGCCAAATTGACAGCCATTGATGTATGTATGCATATATGGGAATATGTTTATATATATAATTTGTACGTAAATATATATATCATCAAATGGAACAAAACCGTCTAACCCATGCTGGCGTGGAAGATGGACGTTAAACGATGATGATGATGATCATCATCATCGTTTAACGTCTATCTTCCATGCTAGCATGGGTTAGACGGGTTTGTCCCATTTAGAATCAAGTTGGGTTGGGTGACTGTTTCTGGCTGGTTTTCTATGGCTGGATGCTCATCCTAGTGCTAACCACATTTACAATGTGTGCTGGGTGCTATTTGCCATGTCTTTTACACAACCACTTTACAGTGTGGGCTGGGTGCTTTTTGTCATGATACCTATATTCATCATGTAAATATATATATATATATATGTATGTATAGTGAAGGCGTGTGGTTAGAGAATTGGATTCGCAATCGTAAGGTTGTGAGTTCGATTCCTGGACCAGGCGGTGCGTTATGTCCTTGAGCAAGACGCTTTATTTCATGTTGCTCCTTCTACCTGGAGTTGCGACCGATAGATAGTATTAGCAACTGGAAAGACCAACGGAAACATTGTTCCCTCGGTCCGATTTGACGAAAGTCGATCGTTTCTTTCTTCATCTATGTATATATATATGAATATATATATATATCATCATCATCATCATCACCGTTTTACGTCCGTTCTTCCATGCTAGCATGGGTTAGACGGGTTGTCCTGTTGTGTGCAGTGTCTGGTCGGCTGACCATGCCTTGCTCATACAGGAACTGATTTGGGCTTGATTTCTACAGCTGGATGCCCTTCCTTCTCTCTCTATATATATGAATATATATTTATATATATATATATATATATATGAATATATATGAATATATATATATATGTATATATATATATGAATATATATATATATGAATATATATATATATATGTATATATATATATGAATATATATATATATGAATATATATATATATATGTATATATATATATGAATATATATATATATATATGAATATATATATATATATGAATATATATATATATGAATATATATATATATATTCATAAATAATCAAGAGAGATGAACACTAATATAAACATACATGTGTTCGAATCGTAAGGACTAAAATTTGCTAGGGTGAAAAAATACTAACTACAGCAATATAGTTTGTTATCCTTAACTTTAAATATTAAATTAAGAAAAATTAAGAAAAATAACAGACCTATATTGGGCTAAAATGCCTGGTAACAACTAGACAGTGTTGGAGACTGTTTCGCAACGACTTATTAAGTGAAGTTTTCATGTTTCTCTGCTCCTCAGTAGTTGTTGAGAAATTAGTGATCCTTTCACTTCTAAAAATATTAGAGAATGAATTGTGTACGATATATATATATAGTAATAATAAATACAAACACCATTTCCTTTTTCTTATGCATACATATATATATATATATATATATATATATATATATCATCATCATCATCATCATCATTTTACGTCCGCTTTTCCCTGCTAGCAAGGGTGGGACGGGAACTGATTCTGGCTTGATTTCTACAGCTGGATGCCCTTCCTAACACCAACCTCATTTACAGTGAGTGCTGGGTGCTTTTTTGCCGTGGCACCTCCACGACCACTTTACAGTGGAATAATAGGGACCTCAGTCCCTATCATCTCATTTCTACAGCTGAGTAAACTGGAGCAATGTGAAATAAAGTGTCTTGCTCAAGGAAACAACACATCACCCAGTCTGAGAATTGAACTCACAATCTTTCGATTGCAAGGCCAATGCTCTAACCACTAAGCCATATGCCTCCATCACTAAGCCATATGCCTCCATCACTAAGCCATATGCCTCCATCACTAAGCCATATGCCTCCATATATATGGAAAAGTATTATCATTGCTCTCTCTTTTTTACTCAAATATAATTTGCATTAGGTAACAATTAAAGGAAATATTGATTGATTGTATTGGTAGAAAGCTATAAATTTATGCAAGAGTTGTCTAGCTGATTGGGTTGACTGTATTGCTTACCTAATTTGTTATGGTATTGACTTGGGAGAAGGGGATGAAGTTATACCTTTAGGGATTTGATATAGGATCTATGTGTGTATATATATATATATACATACATATATTGTGGTTCCGCTGTGAAAAGGGTTCAGCACAGCCAACCAGCATGTCCCTCCTCATAGCAGTGCTATCCAGTTAAAGGCTACCAAAGTGTGGTCCTGCTGTGTGAAGGGTTTGGTGTGGCCAGCTGGTCTGTCCTTCCCCATTGCAGTACCATCCAGTCCCACACTGTAAACATGGGCATCCAGCTGTTAAAAACCCCAGCCAAACTTACAGTCCCGGTGGAGCAAAGTATGGCATGGCCAATTTTAGCTAGACTTGTCTATTGACACAGACAACCCGTCTGACCCATGCAAACATGGAAAATGGACTTTAAACGGTGATGATATATATAATATATATACATACACATATATATAAAAGAATTAAACCAATATTAAGCTCGTAAGATCATTATTTAACAGTGTACTCGATACTTGGGATAGTAGAGTACAAATATATTACAAAGAGTTGGGGCCTGACGGCTAAGCTGAGTGAAGAAGTGCCAGGAAATCCTAGTGGACAGAAGCTGCAGTAGAGGTAGACCAAGAAAGACTTGGGCAGAGGTGGTGAGAGCTGACCTCAAATCACTGAAACTCAGAGGAGATGATGAAGGAACCTGACAATTGGGGAGATGCTGTGCTGAAAATGACCCATCCGGCCCATGCATGTGTGTAAAAATGGATGTAAAAAACATGATTGTGATGGCGATAATGGTGATGATAATGGTGATGATGGTGATGATGATAACATTTAGTTAGAGACTCATAGTTACAGATACCAGCTTTTATCTGTTCTTGTGGCAGTAGTTGAATCTTCAGACATGACACTGAATTACTTAACTAATTATAATAACTCCTACTGCTACTGTTGTTGCAGCTATGGTGATTAAAATGTAATTTATGAGGCTTCTAACGTTTACAGCATCTGTTCTACATTGTTATATTTCATATACATGGTTTTAAATTAGATTTACTAAACAAGTTTTATAGCCAGCTGTTATATTTTCCCATTGTTTAGGAGGTCTTTCCCAATTAACAATGTTTTGAAATAATCAGTCGCACATGACTAAGGACATTTTTAAAGATTTTTTTTCCTGGCTTTGTTGGAGGAGAAAAAGCAGCATGCCTGTAATCTTTTTACAGGCTCTCCAATAACAAACTAACTGAGTTGTTGTAAGAGAAAACAGGGCAAAAGGATATCAAGTTATCACTTAGAACAGAAACCTTGTCTGAATGATTGTAACACTGCAGACTGCTAAATCTAGCCAAGGGCCATTTGGTGGTGTTTAACAGAGCATTAAAGATTTTTTTCATGGCTTTGTTGAAGGAGAAAGAGTAGGATGCCCATAATCTTTTTACAGGCTCTCTAATAACAAACTAACTGAGTTGTTGTAAGAGAAAACAGGGCAAAAGGATATCAAGTTATCACTTAGAACAGAAACCTTGCCTGAATGGTTGTAACAGGGCAGACTCCTAAATGTACATATAGGCTTGTTTGATGGTGTAAAACAGGGTGATGAATTAAATTTACCTCTATAATGAAGTCTATCAAATTTATCATCCCTATTGAAATGAGATGTTACATTAGTAGTGTTGTTTGAGTGTACTGGGTGAATCTATCATGTAGATCACCAACACTTGGGAGGTTATCTTATTCTTGACACAACTGAAGGGTCCTCCCATCCTCTGTTTGGCAGGCTTTCTATGGCAGGATGCCTTTCCTATCACCAACCTCTTTACAGCATGTACTGAATGCATTTATCATGTAGATCACCAACACTAGGAGGTTGTCATGTCCTTGACATTACTGAAGGCCCTCCCAACCCTTTGTTTGGCAAGCTTTCTATGGCTGGATGCTGTTCATATCACCAACAATTTGGAGGACCCTTCAATTTGTGTCAGAAGACATGACAACTTTTCCTGTCACTTGATAGAACATATGACTGCTTCAGGACTGACTGGGCAGAAGTGGTGAGAGCTGACCTCACGTCGCTGAGACTCACAGAGAAAATGATGAAGGAATGTGGCGAGTGGAGAGATGCTCTGCTGAAAAGGACCCCCATAGATGATGATTGCTGGGTGAAGAAATGTCAGGAAATCCCAATAGAAAGACGCCACAGTAGTGGTGGACCAAGGAAGATTTGGGCAGAGGTGATATGAACTGATCTGAAGTTGCTGAGACTCACAGAGGAGATGAAGGAATGTGATGAGTGGACAGATGCTGTGGTGAAAAGAACCCACCCGACCCATGCAAGCATAAAAATGATGATGATGATGATGGAGGGTATTATTTGTAGAGTTCTGAACAAAATTTAGAGCTTTTTATAGTTTAAATTGAAATCCCACTCAGGATGAATTTTACCTGTGATGGTATGGATCTCCATCAGTTTCTAAGATGAATGTTCTAGTTGTTTTATCATCAGAACAATAACCTCCCCGTGAAATTAACATATAAGTGGCTGAGTATTCAACAGAAACACGTATCATAACATAATTCTTAGGAAGATTCAGTGTAACCCAGTGTGTATGATATGGCTGGCCCTCTGAATACAGGAATACAGATACAGTTCATTTGACGGGCTTCCATACAATTTCTGTCTACCCAGTTACATTCACAAGGCATGAGTCAACCCAAGGCTTTTGTAAATGATGCTTTCCCAAGATGCCCTACAGTGGGATTGAACTCAAAACAAACTTCTTAAGCACTCAATGATATTACTTTCACTTATCTGTAATAGATGAAACAAGAATGAGTCAAATACAAAGTTTGCTAAAATTGACTGTACCCTATCCCAAAATTTTACCTATATTAAAAAAAAATCAATATATTAGGAGGAAGAAAACTAATAAATAAAACCAATTGTTGTTGTTGGATCTCTGCTGGTTCCAACAATGAGTATTCCAGTTGTTCAAAAGATGCAATAGTCTGCACTTGAAATTAATGGTAAAGTGGTTGAGCATTCCATAGGCATCATCGTTTAACGTCAATCTTCCACGCTAGCATGGGTTTAGACGGGAATTGTCCCACTTGAGGCAAGATTGGTCAGGTGACTGTGTCTCGCTCGTATAAGACTGTCTGGCAGGTTTTCTACAGCTGGATGCCCTTCCTAACACCAACCACATTTACATTGTGGAATTGGAGGTTTTTACCATGTTACCTACACGGCCACATTACAGCGTGGACTGTGTGTTTTTTTGTCATGACACCTACACGACCTCATTTATTTTGGACTGGATTTTGTGGTACCAACATGACTTTACAGAGAAAGGGTGGTGTTGGTGGGAGGGTGGAGTAGGGGTAGTGGGATGGGGGTGTATATTTGGTTAAGAGGTGCCTACTGACTGTAGGTTTCGCTTTGTACATAGGCAAGGCAGGTCTTCTGTATTACTGTGTAGCGCCAAAGATCGCAGTCCAATGACATTGTCTTGGAGAGGTGTAAGTGTGTAAGGTCGGAATTTATCAAATCATCCCAGGTTTTTCTGGGTCTACCTACTCCGTAACTTCCATCAGTTTTGATTGCCCTGCACTTTTTTATACAGCTGTCGTCTTTCATGCGCATCACATGACCATACCAACATACTCTTCTCTCGAGTAAACAGCATTTGATCCCTTTTATTCCTAATTTCTCACTTAGTTCATTTATGCTTTGCCGTTCGTGTATGTTACTATTACACATCCAACGGAGCATGCATGCTTCATTCCTTTCCAGTCTGCGCAGGTCCTCTGCACGCAATGCCCATATCTCACTGCCATGTAGCATTGCTGTTCGTATACAGGCATCATACAATCTGCCTTTCATTTTTAGAGAGAAACCTTTAGTGGCCAATAGTGGTATAAGCTCTTTGAACTTTTCCCATCCCGTTCTGACTCTGGCTACTGTACTTTCAGAGCACCCTCCACCACTGCTGATTTTGTCACCCAGGTAACGGAAAGTGTCCACTATTTCTATAGAACCATCTGGGCAATAGAAGGAGCTAGTATCCTGTGGGCACTTGCTACTTATAGCACCTGAGCATCGACCACATTTAAAATCTACGTTCTTAGATAGTTTACCTGTGATCCCACTACATCTTTTATGTACCCATAGTTTGCATTTGGGACATAAAATGGAATTTCTGCCTACTCCTTTCCTACACACTGAGCATGGCCATTTCCCAGAGGGCACCTGTGCCCTATTTTCCTTTCTACATACTAGAACTTTAGTTTTAGACAAGTTAACTTTAAGGCCTTTTGATTCTAGGCCATGCTTCCATGTTTGGAATTTCTTCTCTAGTTCAGCCATCGATACAGCTATGAGTGTTAGATCATCTGCGTATAGAAGTTCCCATGGGCAGTCAGTCTTAAACTTCTTTGTTATAGCCTGAAGGGCAATAATAAATAGGAGGGGGCTAAAGACAGAGCCTTGATGAACACCAAATTTAACGCTAAATTCTTCATTATATTTATTGTTAATTCTAACCTTGCTGACTGTTTCTTTATACATGGCTTGAATAGCTCTCACAAGCCATTCATCTACTCCTAGTTTTCGAAGAGCCCACCAGATAATAGAGCAGGGGACTCTGTCAAAAGCTTTCTCCAAGTCAACAAAAGCTAAGTAGAGGGGTTTTTGTACCCTTAATGTAGTTTTCAGGAAGACTCAGAGTGACCCTGACCAGACAGTACTGCATGTTGTTCAGCATTGCCCTCTCAGATGTTTTCCTAACAGCTTGGAGACAATCCATAATACTATAAATGATGCCTAATGCATGTTGTTTGGGATTGCCCACTCAGTTATTTTCTTGGCAGACTTGAAACAATATATAATACTACAAATGATGCCTTAGTCTAGCTCACCAACCTCAATCTGTCTCTCTAACCATTGTGCATATGTCATACAACAAGAAGACTACTACCTCAGCGCTGCATGTTGTTCAGAATCGACCTCTTAGTTGTTTTCCCGGTGGCCTAGAGGCAATCTATAATACTACAAATGACACCTTTGTCTGGCTCACCAATCTCGATTTGTTTCTCTAACCATTGTTCATGTTATACAAGAAGAAGATATAAACATATGAAATTTACAAGCTAAGTCTACCTTATTAATTAGAGACAAACAGACAATTAACAACTTGATGAGCTTGTAACAAAGACATTGATTTATAATCTTAATAATTTCTAGTCTATAAGTCTACACATTGGATATATTTCTTCAGTCTTAGACATGAGTTTACTTGCACCAGTTGTGTGATGTACTTTAATTAGTTGATAGATTATCTAAAAATACAGAAGGAAGAATTATCACTATAATTCTAATTGATGATGATGATATTCTCATTACAAGTGTAACATCATCAACCATAAGATTAAATGATTCGGAGCACAGGTACAGGCATGGCTGTGTGGTTAAGGTTTTTGCTTCACAACCACATGGTTCTGTGTTCAGTCATGCTTCTAATATAACTTTAGGTGTGATCAATGTCTTGTGAGTGGAGTTTGGTAGATGAAAACTGCATAAACCTGTTATATATATATATCATCATAATCATCTTCTTCATCATCTAATGCCTTCTTTCCCTGCTGGCAAGGATTAAGGGAGTCTTTATAGACCGAGTCAGTATAGAAGTGGGGTTACTGACATCCTAGGTTAACTATGAGTGCATGTTATCATGGCACAGGCGCTAGGGATGTTGTCATGTTTTGAAACAAATGAAGAGTCCTCCCAACCCTTTGTTTGGCAAGTTTTCTACAGATGAATGCCCTTCTTATCAGCAACCAGCTTACAGTGTATACTGTGTGTATTTTGTGTAGGCCACCAACACTAGGGAAATTGTTATGTCCTTGACTAAACTGAAGGGTCCTCCCAACTATTTGTTTGGCAAGCATTCTATGACTGAGTTAACCTTAACCAATTTACAGTGGGTACTGGGTGCGTTTATGCATGTCACCAACACTAGGGAGGTTGTCATGACCTTGCTACAACTGAAGGGTCCTCTCAACCCTTTGTTCGGCAAGCTTTCTATGGTTGAATGCCCCCTCTTATCACCAACCATTTTACAGAATAAGGGCTTTATTCACATTGCTGACAATTGTTTCTTTGATCTGGCAGGTCTAGAGTTCGCTATACACCTGATTATGCGCCAATCGATCCCCAATACTTTGTTTATCACCAGTTGTTTTCATCATAGCAGGTGAAATGAAGAAAATACATAAGGAATGGTTTTTATATAAGTGTGGTATTAAACCAGAACAATAATATCAATGATAAAATAAAATAACTAGATAGCAGACAATTAAAATAATAACATCAATATAAGTAAGAGATAGAGTATAATGAAGAATCTAGCATGTTAAACAGACTGATATGATACAGATGTATGGAATTGACGTGTGAAAACTGCTATAGGGTACATTAGATATAGTGATGGGGTAGCGACTAGATAACAGTAACCACTAAGATGTACTTGGAGACAGAATTTATGAGGTATCCACTGTGCTGTAGGTATTCTGGCAATAAACCGGAGATTTACTTTTTATTTTTTTATTATTTGACAATAAACATTTTCGTTTGATTAATTTAGTGATGATGATAGTTTTTATATGGTGTTAAATAGAGTTGTAGATTCGATAGTTAAGTGGCCTATACTAAATGTAGGGATTGTTAGTTCGAATTGTGGGGGTTTAGTTTTCACAGCATCAATAACAAATTGTGTATAAATAAGAGTGATAACAACAATAATAGAAGGTAGTAAAATGTGCATGGTAGATATATAGAACATGATGAATAATATTAGGGCTATATTGAGATGTTCATAATAATAATAATAATAAGAATAATAAGAGGAAAGTGAGATTTCAAGGGGTCTAGGAGTAATAAGATAATGTACTTGGAATTAGGTTCATCTGTTAGAGATCATGAGTGCTAATGAGAGATATAAATCCTTGGTCCGAAGGAGTGGGTAACAGCGATGTTAGGATTGATTATGGGCTGATAAGATAGTTGTAGACATATTCCAGTGGAATAGAATTAGGGAGGCTATAAGGTATTTATAGAAGATTATAGTTCCGTATTGGGCTGTGTGAGAAGGCCGATTTCATATGTTAAAAGCTAAGTGGTATTGGTTCGAATCACGGTGGTTTAAATCTCGCAAATTTTGTAGCAATCTTATGTCTGCATAAAATTGATCTTTCTATTTTGCTGTTGAGTAGCATTTTATCGTTCCTTAAGATATGCAGCAATTCAAGGTTGCAGAGCCCGCAGTAGGACATACTGCCAGGTTTTCTATAGCTGGATGCCCTTCCTAACACCAACCACATTTACAGTGTGAACTGGGAGCCTTTTTACCGTATCTCCTACATGACCACTTTACAGTGGACAGAAATGGGAGGATGGAGTAGGGTGTATATTGGGTTAAGAGGTGACTACTGACTGTAGGTTTAAGTTTGTATGCAAGGGAAGGTGGGTCTTCTGTACAACTGCATAGGGCCAAAGATCTCGATCCAGTGTTATTGTCTTAGAGAGGTGTAAGTGAGCAAGGTCAGTTTTTATCACCTTGTCCCATATTTTTCTCTGTAGCTTCCATCAATTTTGATCGCTCTGCACTTTTTTATACAGCTGTTGTCCTTTGTATGCATCACATGCCCATACCAACGCAATCTACTCTCCAGAACACATTTGATATCTCTTATGCTTAGCCTCTCTTTCAATTCGTTTATACTTTGCCGTTCGCGTACATTAGTATTACACATCCATCAGAGCATGCAAGCTTCATTTCTTTCTAATCTACGCAAGTCTTCAGTACACACTGCCCAGGTCTCACTACCATGCAATATTGCTGTTCATATACAAGCATCATACAATCTGCCTTTCACTTTTAGAGGAAAACCCTTTGTGGCCAACAGCGACATTAGCTCTCTGAACT
Organism: Eledone cirrhosa; assembly: GCA_964016885.1. Classification (NCBI taxonomy): domain Eukaryota; kingdom Metazoa; phylum Mollusca; class Cephalopoda; order Octopoda; family Eledonidae; genus Eledone; species Eledone cirrhosa. The sequence continues at coordinate 231,332,104 of OZ024740.1, forward strand.
TTTTCAATCCTGTTCTAACTCTGGTTACTACACTTTCAGAGAACCCTCCTCCACTGCTGATTTTGTCACCCAGGTAACGGAAAGTGTCTACTATTTTTATAGAACTATCTGGGCAGTTGAAGGAGATAGCATCCTGTGGGCACTTGCTACTTATTGCACCTGAGCATTGGCCACATATAAAATCTACATTCTTAGATAGCTTACCTGTGATTCCACTACATCTTTTATGTACCCATAGTTTGCATTTGGGACATAGAATGGAACTTCTACCTGGAGTAGGTAGAAATTCTTCCACACTGAGCCTGTGCCTTATTCTCCTTTCTACATACTAGAACTTTAGTTTTATACAAGTTAACTTTAAGGCCTTTTGATTCTAGGCCATGCTTCCATGTTTGGAACTTCTTCTCTAGTTCAGCCATAGATTCAGCTATGAGAGTTAGATCATCTGCGTATAGAAGTTCCAATGGGCAGCCAGTCTTGAACTCCTCTGTTATAGCCTGAAGGGCAATAATAAATAGGAGGGGTCTAAGGACAGAGCCTTGATGAACACCAACTTTTATGCTAAATTCTTCACTATATTCATTGTTAATTCTAACCTTGCTGACTGTTTCTTTATACATGGCTTGTATAACTCTCACAAGCCATTCATCAACACCTAGTTTTCTAAAAGCCCACCAGATTAAGGAGCATGAGACTCTGTCAAAGGCTTTCTCCAAGTCAACAAAAGTAGAGGGGTTTACGTTTAGCTAGGGACTCCTACTGTAGTTGCTGTACAAGGAAAAGAGCATCTGTGGTGCTTTTACCTGGCACAAATCCAAACTGCATTTCATCTAGATCAATTCGGTCTCTAATCAGTTGAGAAATAACTCTTTCTGTGACCTTCATGACCTAGTCAACTAACTTAATGCCCCTATAGTTTCCTCTATCTATGGCGAGTCCTTTGCCCTTGTAATAGTTGATGATGCTGCTGCTACACCAGTCATTTGGTATGACCCCATTATTTGGTTTACTATCCGGGTGACCATAGTATGTCGTGTCATTCCAGATGCCTTCAACATTTCAGCAACTATACCCGAAGGTGCAGCTGCTTGGCCTGTCCTCATATCTCTGATTGCTTTACTTACTATACTACCATTAACTTGTACAGCTGGTCCTTCTGTTGGATCAAAGTGGGGCAGACTATCTTTATTCCATTCATTTTCTTCATTAAGTAGTGACACTTTCAAGCTACCTTCTTATATATATATATATATATATATATATATATATGGTGGCTGCCAACTTGTTTTCAAGTATGGCCACTACTTTATATCCATGTAGGAGAACCCCTACCGATGCGCTGAACGAATGTGACTTTTTAGTCCAGCCAGCAACTTGAAAATTCTGGTACAAACACTACACTTGTAACAATTATTGACACATAGTGCTGGGCCCATGGTACCATGTGACAACAAGTGCAGAGAGATCTCCAGATATATAGCAATGCCTGTGCCGTGAAGCTTTTATAGTGAGTAAAGGCACTGCACAAAGCCAGTCCCACTCTCTTAACCAAGATGATATTTAACAAAAAGTAGAACAAGTCAACATCATTGGATACCATCAGGGTTGAAGGTGTTATATCAGAGTTTTCCTTCTCCTGGAATTCTGCCTTGTCAAATGCTAAGGGGTCATCTCTCCCGGTGATTTTGGATGGCCATTGACTCTTAAGAGCTCCTTTGCCCTTTGACAGGTTTTGTTTTTAGTCCTGCAGGATGTCCAAAGTCACCCTCCTCACCAAGAAACCTTGGTGGGGTTGCAAGTTTAGTCGCCAACGACCCGACCATGAGACAGGTTGTACTGGGATACATGTTACCAGTATACACACACACACACACACACATATATATACACACACATAAATATATAATATAAGCAAGCATTGCACCAAGAAAAAAAAAACGTTGGCGTGAAGAGATTATGAATTTATTTGCTTTGACATATGCTTGTGTGTCTATTATAAAGTGTCTACATATGCTGACTACAACTCGCTGGTAAGCAGCTTTCTTGTTTAAACATTCATCTACTTTTACATAAATATATATATATATATATACATACACACATATATATATATATATATATATCATCATCAACATCACCGTTTTACATCCGTTCTTCCACGCTAGCATGGGTTAGACGGGTTGTCCTGTTGTGGGCAGTGCCTGGTCGGCTGACCTTGTCTTGCTCATACGGGAACTGATTCTGGCTTGATTTCTAGAGCTGGATGCCCTTCCTAACACCAACCTCATTTACAGTGAGTGCTGGATGCTTTTTTCCTGTGGCGCCTACACGTCCACTTTACAGTGTGTGCTGGGTGCTTTTTTGCTGTGGCACCTCCACGACCACTTTGCAGTGGCAGGGTGTGGGGGCATATTGTCTATATGCTTCAGCTTTGGCTTGTACCCGTGGAGGGTCGGGTCTTCTGTATTACTGCGTGACGCCAGAGGTCACGCTTTCTCGAGATTGACGAATGCCAGGTAGAGTGGCTTACTTTTAGCTAGGTAATTTTCCTGTAACTGCCTCACAAGGAAGAGGGCATCAGTGGTGCCTCTTCCTGGCACAAACCCAAATTGCATCTCATCTAGTTTCACCCGGTCCCTAATCAACTGTGCTATAACTCTTTCTGTTACTTTCATGACCAGGTCCATCAGCTTCATACCTCTATAGTTTTCTCTATCTAGTGCATCACCTTTACCTTTGTAGCAGTTGACAATGATGCTACTGCACCAATCCTTTGGTATGACACCTGCTAGTATTACCTGGTTAACAATACGTGTGGTTATGGTGTGACCTACCGACCCAGAAGCCTTCAGCATCTCAGCAGTTATACTCAATGGACCAGTTGCCTTCCCCATCTTCATATCTTTGATTGCCTTACTTACTACGCTGCTGCTGACTTGTACTGCTAGCCCCTCTATAGGTTCTACTTGGGGTAGGGTCTCTTCTTCCCATGCATTCTCCTCATTTAGTAATCTATCATAATGGCTCTTCTACGCATCTTTCTTCTCAACACTTGTGAGGGCAAGCTCCCCTTTATCATTCCAGATACACTTCTCTCCAATGACATCACAATTCTCTCTGACACATTGCCTCGCAATCTTGAACACCTCCTGTTTCTGGTCCTCACGTTGCAAAACATGCTTGAATTTTCTATCCTCTGCTTCCCTCTTAGTTAAGTATACTTGTCGCCTAGCTTCCCTCCTGGTCTCTATGTAATGTACCCTGCTTCCCCCATTCTTCCATTCTTTCCATGCCTGTCTCTTGGCCTTAACTGCCTCATCTATCTTATTGTTCCACCACCAAGTCACTTTCCTCCTGCCTGTGGTCTTATTCCAGCCACAGATCTCATCCGTCGCCTTTAGTAAGTTATTTTTTAGGATCTCCCAGTGCTCTTCTACATTGAATGTCTCTATCTGTTCTTCTTTACTGTCATAGGCATTGAGTAAAATATCTTTAAATCTGTTACTGGCCGAGGGGTCTTTCAGCTTCCAGATCTTTCTTCTCCAGGCTGGCTTCTGTTTCCAGGTTCATCTAGTTCTGACCGTGAGGTCGCTGACAACTAAGCTATGTTGGGAGGTACATTCCTCACTAGGGAAGGCTTTTATATTTACGACCGTCCATCTGTCACATCCTCTGATGAGGATAAAATCTATCTGACTAGAATGCTCCCCTGATTTATAGGTGATCAGGCAGTTGTCGGGTTTTTTAAAGTTTGTGTTACATATCGACATGTCATTGGCGTCACAGAATTCTAGAAGCCTGAATCCTTCTTCATTTCTTGTGCCAACCCCATCGCCTCCATAGACTCTATAGAAGCTGTCACGGTGTTTACCTACGTGTCCGTTAAAATCTCCTGCAATGATTGGGAAGTCATTGTCATTTGTTAGAGCAGTAGTGTGCATTAGGGACTCATAAAACCTATCCTTAAGTTTGTATGTCAACCCTGATTGGGGTGCATAAGCTGATATTATTGTGGTAATTGTTTTATTCAGGACTAGTCTGAGTTTAATGATTCTTGCATTCACCCTGTTCACTGAGATTACCTTATCTACCCACTTGTCAGCTAGTAGGATACCTACACCACCCATGCCATCGTCATTTCCCACCCAGAAAAATTTGTAGCACTGACTTTTTCCTACAAGGACTCTAGCAGACTCTCCTCTCCATCTAGTCTCTTGCACACAGCATACATCAATTTCCTTTCGCTCTAGCATCTCTACAATTTCTCCTGCTCTTCCTTTCATTGTGCTTACATTGATGGTACCAGCTCAGAGTTTTGGGCATTTATCAACATTCGTGGGAAAGGATCGATTTTTGCAGGGGTGTGTGTATGCTTCCTGTCTCTGAATTGAAGTTTTGCATGGGTGCTCGGTAGCTCGCGGATTCATATTCATTTTCATTTATTAATTCGGGGTTTCTCCATTTATTCTCAGCTCATCCATACATAATAGTAGGAAAATTCAGAGCTAGAAGAACAGTGGTGGTGGTAATAATGGCAGTTTGTTGGGGCTGGGATGGGTGAGGAGAGAGGTAGGTAGTAGTAGTAATGGCAGAGTTTGTTGGGGTTGGTAATGGGTGTGGGGGGGACATCCTGAGATTTGATTGGTCGAATAGGCTATGGTGGTGTGAGATAGGTAGCCATCATGGCCTATAGCATCTCAGGGCAAAATAAACCGACACGAGTACCTATATTAGACAAACTGAAATGTTAATGTTAGGATTTCAAAGGGAATAGATGACTTTGTAGAGACAGCGAAATGATAAATACAACAACACTAATAATAATGTAAGAGAGAGGAAGGGAGTAGATGACTTCATAGAGAGACAGCATGGGAAAAGAAAATGTGGGTAAAAAATATATATATATACTACCCAAATTACCCGCGCCTTGCTGCGTTTCACACATTTTCTTTTTGTAAGAAAATGATGATTGATTTTAAATCAGTGATATAATTTATGGAGAAAAACTCTCCATTTCAATATTACTCAATGTAAAATGTAATGCATGAAAAATTGGAAAACATTATTTTTTGTAATATATCAAATCAAAATTACATTATTAAATCTTATTCTTATTTTGTTTCTTGTAAAATATTTTTTTCCAAATGTCAATTCAAACCTTTTGTGAATAGGCACCATATCTTGTCATTTACCTAAGGTTTAAATTTCATATAAATCGAAGTGAAAAAACTTTCAGCGGGGGTTTTGTGCCCCTGGGGAACCTTTTGATTAAAATGAAATATACTTATCCAAGTACCCTGGGCAATGTAATTTCAGAATATATATGGTTATGGGGTCTATCTCCAAAACCATAGGAGTAGCTCGTGAACAAACAAACAAACAGACAGGAATACAACTTTATATATATTTAAATGTAATCTGAGTTTTTCAAATATTAATAATTGTTTCTACTTTTGGCACAAGGCCAGCAATTACCCAGTGCATTACTGGTACTTTATTTTATCGACCCAGTAAGGATGAAAGGCAAAGTTAACCTTTTCAAATATTAATAATAATATTCGATTTGTTTGCAATTATACAAACAGCCTCTTTTAAGCCATGAGTAGAATGAGCCCCTCATTCTTGCTCTTGTGTGGGCATGTAAACAGAACTGCAGACACTAATGTTTCTGGGTGATTACACTACATCAGTGCAGTTTACTGTTCACCTGCCAACTGTCAGAGCTAGTGAAAATATATGATATTTTCTAAAATGTACAAAGTGAAACAGTGTGAAATTTACCAGAGTGAAACAGTGCTAGTCTTGAAGAAGTCATTTCCAGCTGAAATAAATTCAGTATTTTCTCTACTCAATATATTGGGGAGTGTATTTAACTGTAGCCTCTTTTAATCATTCTATGTGTGTGTGTGTGTGTGTGTAAATATATATATATATATATATATATATATATATATATACAGACACACATACATATATTGCTCTCTCTCTCTCTCTTTCTCTATATATGTGTGTGTAGATCCTGAGTTGTGTCAGAGAAACCACAGTTAAAGGTCTGTAATGCATTGGTAGAGTATAAGCATTCTTATATATATATATATATATATATCTATATATATATACACACACACACATTCATACAAACTTACATATATGTATGTATATATATGTATTATGTGTGTGTATTTCTTCTATTTCGTGTATTATAGCATTGCAGACTTCTAACATGATAGTACATGTAAAGTTAATGTGTTTACATAATCAATTCTTTAAATTCAGTTATCTTTTGTTTTGAATGAATAAATGGTTGAATCCTGTACTAATAAACTTCTCTCTCTCTCGCTCTTATATATATATATATATATATGTATGTGTGTGTGTGTATATATATATATACATGATGATGATGATATATATATATACACATACATATAATGAAGAAGATAGAACTATAGCTTAAATTGATGACAAAGATATAAATGCATAGATATATATATCTTTTTCATCAATCTATAAGCTATAGTTCTATCTTGTCTATATACGTACACATACACAAATACGTACACACATATGCACATACATACATACATTCACACATACATGCATATATACACATATACATACCTATTTATCTACCTACATACATACATACACAATTTAAGCTCTAGCTCTAACATCTTCTGTATCAGTACAGAACCAACATCCAGAACAGTCTGTGTATTAATTATCAAAAACAGAGTTACTCACCTTTCTTATCATTTCACAATATATCTATTCACCTGTCCTTTAAAATGGATATTTGGTTTTTAAATGAACACTTTCACACATACATAATTACAAAGCAGGGGAAAAACTTTCAAAATATCTAAGAAATTCTCTGATATTAAATATTCCATTGCTTAATATATCAAAGAATTGATACTTCCCCTCAACAGATGTATGTATGTGTTATCTCTTTCTCTTAATTTCGAGTATATTTTTTTGACTGGCCACCTTCCTGGTGGCAAGGTTGTAAAAGAAAAGAAATTGTCATCCCTTGAATCACAAGAATGTCTTGCAAATTTTGAAGGTGCCAGCTATCGCAGCCATTTGTAGACTATGAATTAGGGAGCTGCGCTTTTTGTCCGCAAATCCAAGTTCAGTCATACTTTGGTCCAAGTGGGTTGGTATATAACCCGTAGCTTCAATAATGATGGGTATGAAGCTAAAGGTGTATCTTGGATACTGGATTTGTAAACTTCTCATCAATGGTCCGTAGATGTCCTCCTTCTCCTGTATTTTTTCTGACAACGTTTAAATCAAGTGGGCAGCTGATCTCCACAACAGAACACGTTTTCAATGTGTGGTCCCAAACAACAATATCAGACCGGTTGTGCTTTAATTTGGTGCCAGTTTTTATTTTCAGGTTCCACCAGTATTCCTTAGTGCCATCTGTCTCAATATATTCTTGCTCGTTTGTTGTTAATTTTGTTTTCCGAAGTGCATTCCAGATGGTTCTAACTATCCCATCGTGTCTCATGGGAGGTAGTAGCGAGATGACATTCTTTCGCAGCTGGCAACAATGTGTCTTACACCTCGATCTTTGTTTTACATAGCCTACATTTATTGTCAGCTGCTGGCCCTCCCCTTTTGTGCAGCAGATATTTAGTAGGGAGTTCTTGTTCCTGTATTGCATAGAGATATCCCTCAAGGTGTGATGTCATAAACTTGTCGGAACTCCATGCCAGGCTTTTTGAGTGGTTTATCCCCTCTATGGTCTGTGTTTTACGTCTCAAGTATCCATGCACAACCTTTTCTGTAAATTGGTCAATTTTTTCATCTTGTTTGAACATTGAATAGGATCTTCCGATTTCTCTGGGTGAGAGATTTATATCAGGCTTTATTCCATATCTCTCCTCCAGATCAGTCGTTATCCTAATGATATTTTTTTTTTTCATGCTCATAAACCTGGGCAAGATGGTTGCCAACCCTTTTCCTCTGTTGAAGGTGTTGCTTCAGTGTTACTATCCGGGTCTCATATGTTGTTAATATGGATTTTAGACCCCAGCCACCTTCCTTGCGTGAGAAGTATAGCCTATCCACATCACCATTGATGTTAAAGTTCCCAGTAACACTGAGAAGTTTGCGAGTTCTAACATCCATCTCACTTAGTTCTTGCAAGCCAAATGTTGGCGTTAGAATTGGCACAGCAAAAGTATTGTGGGCAATGTATTTGTTGTATGCTGACAGTTCTGATGACCATATTTTCTTTACTCTTCTGAGGTATTCAGTTCTGGTTCTCTCCTTATTTATGGGTCCATCATATCTGACATTCTCATCTGTCCAAGATATCTGTAGTGTGTGTGTGTGTGTGTGTGTGTGTATGTATGTATGTATGTATGTATGTATGTATGTATGTATGTATGTATGTATGTATTTATGTATATATATATGTATGTATATATGTATGTATATATGTATGTATATGTCAGATCACCAGCTGGTGCTACTGGTAATATGTATCCCAGTACAACCTGTCTCATGGTCGGGTCGTTGGCGACTAAACTGGCAGCTCCACCAAGGTTTCTTGGTGAGGAGCGTGACTTTGGACATCCTGCAGGACTAAAAACAAAACCTGTCAAAGGGCAAAGGAGCTCTTAAGAGTCAATGGCCATCCAAAATCACCGGGAGAGATGACCCCTTAGCCTTTGTCAAGGCAGAATTCTAGGAGAAGGAAAACTCTGATATAACACCTGCAACCCTGATGGTATCCAATGATGTTGACTTGTTCTTCTTTTTGGTAAATATCATCTTGGTTAAGAGAGTGGGACTGGCTTTGTGCAGTGCCTTTGCTCACTCTAAAAGCTTCACGGCACAGGCATTGCTTTATATCTGGAGATCTCTCTGCACTTGTCGTCACATGGTACCATGGGCCCAGCACTATGTGTCAATAATTGTCACAAGTGTAGTGTTTGTACCAGAGTTTTCAAGTCGCTGGCTGGACTAAAAAGTCACACTCGTTCAGTGCATCGGTAGGAGTTCTCCTACATGAATATAAAGTAGTGGCCGTACTCGAAAACGAGTTGGCAGCCACCATGTATGTATGCATGTATGCATGCATGCATGCGTGTGTGTGTGTGTGTGTTATGCATGTGTGTTTGTGTTCATATATACATATGTATGTCATATATATATATATAAGTTTATCTCAGGTTCAATCAGTAAGTAAGATACTTACTACATAGCAGAGTATAAATATTTGATATAGAAATGGCTTCTACAGCACTAGAACTGTTTCATTCAGGAGAAATCACCAGGGCCCCGATGGCTGAGCTCTGGCAGTTTCAACATCTAGATCTGAACTGTTTGGATCAGCCGCCGAGGTCCTGAATCTTTTCATATTACCCACTCTACTAGCCCAAGTATCGAGTACTCTGGTGGGTTATGGTCCACCTGATATCTTACAACACCCTCTTTAATATATATATATATATACATATATATATGTGTGTGTGTGTGTGTGTGTGTGTACACACACACATATATATATATACACACACACTTCCACAGGCACACATGTGCATATATATTATTTATTAGTCAGACAGTTTATTTTTCCTAAAAACCATCATAGAACCATTGATATCTATTTTACATTTTATTCTCTTGAATTTCATTTCCAAATTTTTATGCTAAAGATTTTCTAATTTGTATTTAGTGTTAAACTGCAGCTTTTTCATCAAAGAAATTCTATTTAGTTTTTAACTTCAGTTTGTCTCATCAAAGAGGACAGTTTTATAAATTCCCTCTTCAAAAAAAGCAGCCTGCCATTTGAAGTGATGTCTTTATCCAGCACCACTTTATCACTTTTATCTTTATTCCAGTTACAATAAGCAGATATATTTGAGTTTTTTTAGTTTTTTCATGATACACTATTAGACACTACATTACTTCTTTACTTCTTTACCCCTCCCCCTCCAACTTTTTTTTTATCACTGGCCTCAATTGATAAGAATATATCTATTTTTCTAATTTTTATATATTTCCCCCAGTTTTTTATTCATTTATTTATATTTTCCCTCATTATTTATTTATTTATTTATTTTCCCATTTTTTATTTATTGTATATTTTGTTGGGGGTTTTCATGATTCTCCCTTCTCAGTGGGGAAAGTTCAACAAAGTTGAATATTTGCATGAGTTTACTAGAGCATAAGATTTTATGGTTGGATGATCTTAATTCTAATTATCCAGCCATGAACAAGTGGGAGTGCTTCTCTATTAAAATTGCTGAAATAGCAACAATAACAATAACAATAACAACAATAATAATAGTTTCTGATTTAGGCACAAGGCCAACTAATAATAATAATTGTTTCTAATGATAATAAAACAATGGCGTACATAATATCAATCTCTATTAATGTTGCTTAAATAACAATAACAATATCAACAAGAACAACAATAATGCAATGGTATACATAATATCAATGATAAGAGTTCAGCTGATGAGTTTCCAGGCAATAGACTATCATCTAACAACCCTAAACCTCCAACTGATTAAATCAGTAGAGAAATGTTAGTGATTGTATTGTAATTTTTAAGAAATACCAATGTTAGAATTTGTATTTATCATCTATTTACATATCGTATATGTTTTCAGAGGTGTTTTCTTCTGATACTCTAAACTAATCATTTTATTGCAGACAACCAGGAATACATTAATGCATAACTTGCTACTGTTTATCAGCTGTGATTGAATATATATCTATCTTTTCTGTATTTTTTTAGTAAACTTGATCAGTTACCCAGTTTAAAATACTGTTACCTTGCCTTGCTGCCTTTAGTAGAGTCAACTCTATTACAATGTCTCCAGTTTGTCTGTTTATCAGCTGTGATTTAATATATATCTATCTTCTCCATATTTACTTAACCCGTTAGTTACCAACCCGGCCAAAACTGGCTCTATTCTATGAAATAAAACCTCCCATTTTAAAGGTTTCCAATTAAAATTAAAATTTTTCAACATAATTTTATGTAAGAATCTTACATTAAGTTACTACTTTAGTAATGAAATAAGTAGTAATTTTCATAAATTCCTAAAAAATTCTTCATTATTTAATTGAAATAGAGTGTATTTCTTTAGAAATATGGCGATGAAAATGTTAATCAGTCACTCAGTTTAAAATAATGTTACCTGGCTTAGCTCTTGAGTGTCATTAGCAGAGTCAACCCAGTTGCAAGATCTCCAGTTGAAAGATATATCCATCCTTCCTTCTCAACAGACTCAGTATTCCTGAAAACATCCTTCCTTTTTTGACTAAATAGTAAAAAAAAAAAAAAAAAAAAAAAATACATAGGCATAGTTGTGTGGTTGAGGAGTTTGCTTTTGTAATTATGTGGTTTGGGATTCAGTCCCACTGTGTGGGACCTTGAGCAAGTATCCTTTACTATAACCTCAGGTTGACCAACACCTGAATAGAATTTGGTAGATAGAAATTATAGAAGTCTGTTGTATATATATCATCTTCATCGTTAAACATCCATTTTTCTATGCTTGCATGGGTTAGACGAGTTGTCATGTTATGAGACAAGTCAGGTCCAGAGATGAGATCTTGCTCATACAAATCTGTACTTTGGCTTGGTTTCTACAGCTGGATGCTCTTCCGAACACTGACCACATTACAGTGTAGACTGGGTGCTTCTTATTGTGGAACCAAAACAACTACATTACAGTGTAGACTGGGTGCTTCTTATTGTGGCACCAAAACAACTACATTACAATGTAGACTGGGTGCTTCTTATTGTGGCACCAAAACAACTATATTACAGTGTAGACAAGCTGCTTCTTATTGTGGAACCAAAACAACTACATTACAGTGTAGACTGGGTGCTTCTTATTGTGGAACCGAAATAACTACATTACAGTGTAGACTGGGTGCTTCTTATTGTGGCACCAAAACAACTACATTACAATGTAGACTGGGTGCTTCTTATTGTGGCACCAAAACAACTATATTACAGTGTAGACAAGCTGCTTCTTATTGTGGAACCAAAACAACTACATTACAGTGTAGACTGGGTGCTTCTTATTGTGGAACCAAAACAACTACATTACAGTGTAGACTGGGTGCTTCTTATTGTGGCACCAAAACAACTACATTACAATGTAGACTGGGTGCTTCTTATTGTGGCACCAAAACAACTACATTACAGTGTAGACTGGGTGCTTTTTATTGTGGAACCGAAATAACTACATTACAGTGTAGACTGGGTGCTTCTTATTGTGGAACCGAAATAACTACATTACAATGTAGACTGGGTGCTTCTTATTGTGGAACCGAAATAACTACATTACAGTGTAGACAAGCTGCTTCTTATTGTGGCACCAAAACAACTGGTAAGCAAGTTTGACATCAATTAGGTCCTTGAGATATTTATCAGATATGAGTGGCGTATTAAGGTTGGGGGTGGGGTGGAGAGGGGATTGCTACAGGCTAGTGTGCCCTCTCCATATTTGTTTCATTTTGTTTTGTGCTCATGGTGGGTGGGTGGGGAGGTGTTCTGCAGTATAGCATGATGTGAGATATCTCAATCCTGTGTCATCTCATTTGTAAGGTTTAAATGGTCAAGGTCAGCTTTTATCCCCTCATCCCAAGTTTTCTGAGGTCTTCCTCTTCTATAGTTACCATCAACTTAGAGTGCCTTGTACCATTTTATACATCTGTCATCCTCCATACGCATCACATATCCAAACCACTGCAATCTCCTCTCTTGTACACTGCACCTCACTCCTTTTATGCCCAGTTTCTCTCTCAGTTCACTGAGGCTTTGTTGTTCATGCACTCCACTATTGGAGCATGTAAGCCATTGGAGCATGTAAGCTTCATTTCTTTGTTGTGTTCAGACCTGGAGAGGAGATGGGCTCTATTAAGCTTATAATTCCTCAGAAATACTGTATGCCACTACGGTGCCCCTACAACTCCATCATAAGTTATAAGGGTGGATCATATCATACCACCAGTCAGCCCTTTGCTTTGTTGTTTTCAATAAAGGTAATAATAGTTTCTTGATCTGTTTTCACCCTGTCTTTATTCCGGCTACTTTGCTTTTGCCACAGCCACTTTCACTACTCATTACAGCACCTCACCTCCTTGTTAATAGAAGCTATTAATTAGTTCTAACAAGCCCTTAGGGCAATTGAAAGAAATTATTTTGATTTTACTTCTTTTCTTTGTCCCGTCTGTTGACACTGCACCAATTAAAATACTTTGTCGCAATCATTACCCTGTATTTCATCAACTCCCTACTGGTATATCATGTATATATCATCATTTTGCATTTGCTTTTCTATGATGGCATGACTTGGGACATATCTGTCTCTCTATTCATCCATCCATCTGTCTAGCCGTCCATCTATCTATCTATCCATCTGTCTAGCCATCTATCTATCGATCTGTATGTATGTGCGTATGTCAATTGTTAAGATTTTTATGCAAATCAATATTAACCATTATGCAAACATTATGCAAAAGAAAAAAATGTGATAATATCTGAGAGGATTTGATCTGTGCACTACATGCTGACTGAACAATTATACTAATCGTTACACTTCCATATTGCTTATACACTGGAAGTTTGTATTATATGTCCATGAGTCATCTTTAATGTACCTGGTAACTCCAACTTCATAGACCAATTCATATCCTTTCTAATGTCATACACAATGGGATATTACATTGTATGGTATGGTATAGTATAGACCCATAACTCCTGAAGGAGTTGTAGGGAGACCGCATTGACATACAGTGGGCATTAAAAAATAAAACCTTGCGGAGCTCATCTCCTCTCCAGGTTTGAATACTGCAGATTTCTTTCAGAGAAAGATCATGAGTGAGAGAATGGAAATGAGAAAGAGATATAGCGGAAGAATCCACCCCAGTATTAGACTGGTACTTTTTTTTTATTGAACTTGATTGGATGAAAAGCAAAGTTGACCTTAGTGGGATTTTAACTGAGAAAGCAGAGTTGAAACAAATACCACAAAGCATTCTATCTGACGTTCTAATGACTCTGCCAATTCGGTGCATATTCCATTGTAGAGAATTGGCAGCAGTCTAATGACTGAAATGGGGTTGATATGATCAATTTTAAGGCAGTGCCCCAGCATAGCAGCAGTCTAATGACTGAAATGGGGTTGATATGACCATCTTTAAGGCAGTGCCTCAGTATGGAAGCAGTCTAATGACTGGAATGGAGTTGATATGACAAACTTTAAGGCAGTGCCCCAGCATGGCAACAGTCTAATGACTGAAACAAGTCATAGTACAGCAAGTAGAAGAAAGATTTATTGAAAGCAAACAGAAATTGTCTGCAGGTTATTATTAAAGTGATAGTGTGAATGTTAAAGTTTTCCCAACCCAAGCAATAAAGAATATGTGAAAAATATGAGACTGATAAATTGGGTGAATTTATTGATGTCAACAGGTTATTAAATTGCAGACTTTCCAACCAGGTAACAATTTTATGGAACTTGTAATTTTTATCAGACTAAACCTGTTTGACATTTGCAGTTTAACATATTACTTCACATTACAAAGGCATATTACTTGTAGTTATGAAAGAGTGGAAATAATATTTATGGTGTTTATAACATTTACATTAGCTCCAAAAGTGAATTGAAAAGAGTTTTACTGTGAAAATCAAAAGTAAGTTATAGATGTGATTTACTGAGTGTCTATGTTTTAACTTTCTAGCATTTACTTCTACTTGCTGAGTGATGGCGTAACTGTATGGTGAAGGGGTTTGTGCAAATGGCTTTGTGTGTTCTAGTTTAAATTTAGTTTAACCAATACCTTGTAAGTGGAATTTGGTAGACAAAAACTATATGGAAGGCTGTCACATTATATATATATATATATAAAATATATATATATATAAGATAACAAGATATCATTTAAGGTAATCCAGCTAGAGATTATGAGTACTCTGTATCGAGGATAGTTTTAACGTTCAGTGTTATTTGAGTCAGCATGAGGTTTCCTTAGTCGGGTGGCTGGTTTAAGAAAGTTCCTAGGCAGGCGGTTCTTGGAGTAATAATAGTAAAAGAATGAGGAATAACATGGTCGGCTGTACAATAGGGTTTATTTAATATACCCTATTGTACAGCCGACTATGTTATTCTTCATTCTTTTACTATATATATATATGCATGTGTGTGAAACTAATAAGACTTTTTCTACCTCTGTTTGTTGTCTCCTTGAACTATATATATGTGTATATTTACATATATATATGTTTATACCTGAGTGTGTGTGTGTGTATATATATATATATATAGCATATGTATATATGTATGTATATACGTGAGTGTGTGTGTTGCATGGTAGTGAGACTGGGCGCTGAAGGTGGAAGACTTACGTAGATTAGAGAGAAACGAAGCCTGCATGCTCCGATGGATGTGTAACAGTAATATACGTGAACGACAAAGCATAAATGAATTGAGAGAGAGACTGAACATAAAAGGAATCAAATGCTGTGTGCAGGAGAGGCGGTTGCGCTGGTATGGATATGTGATGCGTATGAAGGATGACAGCTGCATAAAAAGGTGCAGAGCACTAGAAGTTGATAGAAACCGCGGAGTGGGGAGACCCAAGATGACCTGGGATGAGGTGATAAAAGCCGACCTTACCCAATTACACCTCTCAAAGACAATGACACACGACCGTGACCTCTGGCGTCACGTAGTAATACAGAGTACCCGACCTCCCATGGGTACATGCTGAAGCATATAAACAATATGCCCCCCCCCCCCCCCACCGCAAGGTGGTCGTGGAGGTGCCACGGCAAAAAAGCACCCAGCCCACACTGTAAAGTGGACATGTAGGCGCCACGAAAAAGCACCCAGCACTCACTGTAAATGAGGTTGGTGTTAGGAAGGGCATCCAGCTGTAGAAATCAAGCCAGATCAGTTCCTGTATGAGCAAGGCATGGTCAGCCGACCAGACACTGCCCACAACAGGACAACCCGTCTAACCCATGCTAGCGTGGAAGAACGGACGTAAAACGGTGATGATGATGATGATATATATATATACAAAATTTAGTACAGCATCAATGAAGCCATGGTTGCAGCCAAGCTAATGAATGCAGTTTTGGTGTGCAGCTAAGCACTCCATAGGGTATATAACCCTAGAGTTATAACATTACGTTTAGACAGCTTTGCAAATTGAAGACAGCGACCGATAGAAGGGCCGCAGTGACCATAGCCACGAAAAAGACTGAACTCATGAAAAAATTTTTTGACATATGAGAGAGAGAAGGTGAAGTTGGAAATAACACGGAAAATATATTTAAGGGTCTGTTTTTCTCTTTTGAATCGTCAAAGTGACATTATGGAAAAGATAACATTATTAAAAAAAATGAGAGAGACAATTCTTTTTAAAAAAAATTTTTATAATGTATATAAAGTATATGAAGAATTACCGGTTTCAATGTATTATTAAAATCCATCTTATCAAATGTTGAGTGTAAAAAATAAAAAAATAATTAATAGGACTTAAAAACTAAGGGTTTAAAATTAAAATCAAATGTTTGGAGTAAATTTTCTTCCATCCTTCTTGCTGAAAAATTTGGTTGTAAGAGAAGGTAGTAGTACTTATTTTTCTTCACAGAAGAAAGTTGTGTTTTGAAAAACATCCTGTGTGTGTATTGTGTTGAGTGATCAATAGTTGAAAGGGGGATAGGGGATTATAAGTTAGAGGTGAGTTCTGTCGAAGCAGCAGGAGGATTGTAGGAGAAATTCTATTATTGGAATGTGGTTTTAGGGAGTGTATGTTCTACAGAACTCATACACTATATATGTAATATACATCCACATATCATACATATACATACACACTTCATATATATACACACATAAATATATCATCAGCCTTGTTGATTAGTGTCCATCATTCATGGGTAGGATGGATTGACCCTTGTTTAGCTCACCCAGAGCAGATTTTGGCTAGGTTTCTACAGCCAACTACATTTACAGTGTGTGCTGGGTGCTTTTTGTCGTGTCACCTACACGACCACTTTACAGTGTGGACTGGGCACCTTTGTCATGCCACCAACACAACCATTTTGCAGTGGGGCCTAAGCATCTTTGTCTTGGGAGGGGGGAGAAGCTTGGGGAAAAATGTGGACAGGGGTAGTAGGGAAGGTATGGTTGCCGCTAAGGGAGGTGAATGAAGGGGATAGAAGGTTGAGGAGAGTGTTGCCTACTAGGTATAAGCCTCATCCTGAGAATAATAGAAGGCGGGTCTTCTGTAAAACTGCGTAGCGCCAGAGGTCGTGGTCCTGAGTCATTGCCTTTGAGAGGTGTAATTATGCAAGGTCAGCTTTTATTACCTCATCCCAAGTCTCCCTAGGCCTACCCACCCCACGGCTACCATCGACTTTGAGCGCTTTGCACCTATTATACAGCTGTCATCCTTCATACGCATCACATGTCCATACCAACGCAATCTCCTCTCCTGCATACAACAATTGATCCCTCTTAAACCTAATTTCTCATGCAGTGTATTTATACTTTGCCGTTCACGTATATTGCTATTGCTTATCCAGCGAAGCATGGGGGCTTCATTTCTTTCCAATCTTCGCAGGTCCTCAGCCTACTGTTGAAAAATTAAAAGAAATTTAATCAGTGTTATTTACCTCATAAAGAACTCTTTTAAAGGGAAACAGCCTGTTCAAAACTTGAAAGACACTACCTTTCTGTTTGAATAAAAGTTCCAAGTAATGCTAATGATAGTCAGACCTGCTTTTGAGAGTAGAATTGATGAATGATGAGATATGTTTGAAAGTTATTTGGTACAATGAAAACAAAATATCAACAGTTCTTTGGTATTATATAATTAGGAAAGATATAGTTGAGTGAACTGCTCCCAGTGCATTACTGGTACTTAGAAAATCTTGAGAGATGAAAGGATATAAGATCTATATAAAGATCTAAGTCGGATATAAACGTAGAACATATAGCATGGGAGGAAGGAAGAGTTAGAATACTGCTAAGAAGTGTTCCATTCTACCAAATTTGGAACTCCACATTAATAATTATTTCTATTATAGGGTTTGAGAGGATCCTTTAGTCTAGTCTAGTATGACACACCCAGTAGACCCTGTAAAGTGATAGTGCTGGTGCCACAAGAAAATACACCCAGTCTCCTTTGTAAAGTGGTAGTGATGGTGCCATGAAAAATGCATCCCTCTGTAATGGGGTTTGTATTAGGAAGAGCTTTCACTCACAGAAGTCCTGATAAATATAGAATGTATTCGAGCAAGGCATAAGATTCCAAAACATTTCAAGTCTCTGGTGTCAAATGTATCAAGTATCCTGTAATATTAGGTGCAGATCCATAGCTCATATTTTTCACAATGTTAGAGAACTACACATAAGTGAATATGAGTAGATAGCATGAAGACTATTTGTAGGTTGACTCAGTAGGTAGGCTTCATTAGGTAGGCATGCATTAGGTAGGCTTCATTAGGTAGGCATGCATTAGGTAGGCATGCATTACTGTCCAACTACATAGCATGTAGAAACTTTCTGGTAACACATCTTATGCAGCAGCAAGTGTTTTAAGGCCATTTTCCTTGCTAATGCAGTAGGTTAGCTTTGCAGGGCCCCATAAAGAGCTTGATGCTCATCATAGTACTCTTTGAAGCAATGTTCTATGGACAGATGCCCTTCCTTTTAGTCACCTCTTATGACATGCAGGGATACAGTATACCTAGTCTGTACTGAATACACAATATTTGGATGTATTTATTTATGTCTCTTTCACCGGTTTTTATCAGTGCAGGATATAAACATCAATGAGAAAATTGTAAAAATCGTGTTTTTGCAAACAAAATTCCTTGCATCATGTTAAACACTACTTTATCAGTTTTGCTATCAGAAACATAATAAACCACTGGTTGGCCGATTGAAAACCTGTAGTTAACAATGCTATTGTTCAGAAATTCTGATATAAAATAGATAAATACATAAATAAATAACTTTTATTGCAACACCAGAAATATACTTCTGGAATAATTGAGAGAATGTATATGATCAATTTCCTTCAACATTAAATATAAATATGACATTTTGATATCTTAGTAGGCTATATTTCTTTTATCAATGTTGGAAGGAAATTTACACATTAAATTAATTACATTCATAATCAATAGAGTGTGTAGCTCAGAGAGTCGCTCCAAGTAGAGATGCTACTGCTCTGACACTATGGGCATGTGGTTTGAATAGGGTTTCTCCAAAGGATCTTTGGAGTAATGTTACTCTATAGAGTACATAGCTTGGAGATCAGAGAGTCATTCCAGGTAGAGCTTTTACTTCTTAGAATTGAGAGATCACAGCTCTGATACTATGGGCATAATGTTAGAATGGGGGTTCCCCCAAAGAGTCTTTAGAGTAACATTACTCAGTAGAGTGTGTGGCTCAGAGATCAGAGAGTTGTTCCAAGTAGAGCTGCTACTTCTCTGAATTGAGAGATAACAGCTCTGGTATTACAGGCTCGAGGTTAGAATGTCTCAGGAAAGAATCACTTTACAGATTTTATGAGCAAAACCAGCCGGCAGGAGACTAAAGGATAGATACCGGGCAAGATAGTTGGATAACATCCATGAGCTCAGTTGGGGATTTAGCTGGATCAATTGAAGAAGGTTGCTTCTGATAGAACCTGTTGGAAGGTGTGTTTGAGCACTCTGCCCCAGTGACTCTCCCAGGAATAAGTAGGCGAAGAAGAAGACATTAATAATTTCTCTTTATCAATTTTTCATATTATAGAAAATATTAAGGTCAGTGGATTGGTAGTATTGGTAAAGTGTAGGACAACATGCTTCAGGGCATGATGATGATGACACTACATTAAAGAGACTTTAGTTATTCCTATAAATGACTAGTGAAAATATTGTATTTTCAGCATTCTCTTTAATAGATCTGTTATTTCCATATATACATAGTCTGGATAAAGCAACAGCTGGTGTTAAAGTAATTTATATTCCCTTTTTAATGTCTTCCAATTGTTATGGTGTAATATAAATACTTTGTAACATACAGATAAAACATCATGCTGTAACATTTTAATATTTCTGTTTCATCATCATCATTGTTTTTGCATCTGTTTCTCCACGTTTGCATGGGTTGGATGTGTCCTTCTCAGTCCAGCATCTCTCCATTCGCCATCTTTTTTTGTCATATTCTCAGCGAGTCTCAGCGATTTGAGATCGGCTCTCACCACCTCTGCCCAGGTCTTCCTTGGTCCACCTCTACTGTGGCTTCCTTCCACTGACATTTCCTGGCACCTCTTCAACCATTGATCATCTTCTATGCACATCACATGTCCATACCAACAGTTTTTTCTCTTGCACACCACCCTGGACTCTTCTTAATAAAGTAAAACTATTTAGTTATTACATCCTCTGTATACATATCTAGATAGATGGACAAAGGCATGGCTATGTAGTTAAGAGTTTCACTTCACAAGTACAGGGCTTCCTTTGTGTGTGTACATGTGCAGGATGGGGGAGGCAGCAGAAAGAGCCTCTCGTTGGCTTTGGAGCAGGAGAGAGGAGATAAGCTGGTAACCAGAAGGGGAAGATGGGCAGTAATTTGGCCACCGCTGCTGACTTACTAGTGAGAGGGTGTTACGGTTGAGGGTCAAAACACCCAATGAACATTGGACACTATCTGATGACATCAACACCTCCTGACCAAGGCTATGTTCACTGAAGGTGAATGAATGTGAGGCATCTTCTTGATGCCTATGTTCCAACCACCAGTTTATTAATGGTTAAGTTAGTTATTTTACTAAACTCTCTAAATTTTTGATTATTTTCAAAATTATTTGGAATTCATAAGCAGTGTCTTTTATAAAAAATATGGTAAAGACAGGATTATGGCATCAGTTTTCAGTTCAGGAGTTCAGGGAGAGAAATGAAAAGTAGAAAAACAACACATTTCAGATTACTTACAAAGATAACAGATCAATATTAACAGAATCAAATCAAATCAAATCAAATCAAATCAAAAACAGCACAGCTCCCATGACTTTTGGAAACATTTTTTCACGCTCAGAGTTGCTGAAGCATGAAACAAACTACTTGCATCAGTTGTTAGCTGCCGAGACACTGCATCCTTTAAAACCTCCATGCTTCCTGAAATTCGCCAACACTACACCTGATATCCCCCCTCCATACACACGCACACATGTATTTCATGACTCATACACTGTTCATTTTCCTGACATTTGAACATTATTCTATGTACTTTACATGCACCTTTGATGAGTTGTAGTGCACCTGAGCACTGTACACAATAATTTCATTATTATTATTATTATAAATATTTAAATATATTCTTTGATTCTCTCTCAGGAAAAAATACTTCATATGAATATAAAAAAAACAGTGAAAGCACTAAATTTTAATCTTAATATAGGAGAGAGAGAGAGAAAGAGAGCGAGCGGGAGAGAGATAATAAGGATTTCTAGTATAGGCACAAGCCCAGTAGCTTGGGGGAGAGGAAAGTTGGTTAAATCGACTGCAGTATGTTACTGGTGCTATTTTTTATCGACCCCGTAAAAGGATGAAAGGCAAAGTTAACGTCAATTTGAACTCAGACCGTAAAGGACTGTAACTCTATGCTGCAAAGCATGGCGTCCGATTCTCTACCAATACTGCCAATCCACTGTCCTTAGAGAGAGATAATAAATGTTTTTATAGGTTATTCAGAGAGGCCTCCAAACTGGTGGTGGATAGAAAAGAAGGTATCCCCAAACCTGGCCCAAATATAGGCTCTGCTAAAAAAAAAGCCCAAAGATCAGGTGGAAGTGTTAAACCAGGCCACAGATTAAATCTACCACCCAAATAGGCTACAATAGGATTTGAACTAAGAATGCAAATAACCAAAACAGATAAAAATATAACAAGGAATTTCATACAGTGCTCTAACAATTTTGCCAATCTACTGCCTCTGGATATTACTTTCATTAATTGTGACCCACCTCCTTCCTGAAGTGATGAAAGGTTAAGTTTAATCTCAGTAAGATTTGAACTTAGAGAGCAAAGAACTAGAACAAATATCACTATGTTTTAAAAACTTTGCTTATTTACTATTGTACTGACTGGTCTAAACTTTGATATTTATTGTTGATTCATGTGTAATTTTATTGCTAGATAACCTATTTCTGTAAAAAACTGTTAAATGTTTTCTAATTTATTAATGGTTTATTACTCATAAGCAACTTCAACATTTTAATCAGAATGTTGTTCTGTAAGAAACCATCATTATCATCCGTTTTTCCATGCCAGCATAAGTTATACAAGTTATCCTATTGTGAGAGAAGCCCGATCAGATGACTGTCTTGCTCATACATAACTGATTTGGGCTTGGTTTCTTTGGCTGGATACCCTTCCTAATGCCAACCACTTTACAGTGTGTACTGGGTGCTTTATTGTTGTGACATTTATATGATCACTTTACAGTGTGTACTGAGTGCTTTATTGTTGTGATACTTACACGACCACTTTACAGTGTGTATTGGGTGCTTTATTGTTGTGACACTTACATGCCGACCACTTTACAGTGTGTACTGGGTGCTTTATTGTTGTGACACTTACATGACCACTTTACAGTGTGTGCTGGGTGCTTTTTGTTGTACAAATAAAAGTTAATTATTTTATCTGATAGAAAGAGGTGGGATTTGAACTCAGAATGTACAGAGCTGGATCACATACTGCTAAGCATCCTGGCTGACTCTTTAACAATTCCACCAATCCACTTTCCTCTCACTGGTACTTTATTTATTAGCCTCAAATGGATGAAAAGCAAAGCTGACCTACAATACTAGAAATAGCTAAAAATTTAATGAGATTGTTTTTGTGTTTTTTATTGTTGTTTTTTTTTGTGACAAATGTAACAGACTTTTTTAATAACCTGAACCAATAAAAAAAAAGAAAGGGGCTGATTGTTAGATCAGACAAAGGAAACAATGTTTCCATTGCTAAAACTATTTGTTGGTGGCAAATCTGGCAGAAATAGGCAGGATTTGAACTCAAAATGTACAGTACAGAGCTGTATGAGACTCTGTAAAGCACCCAGTCCAACTCTTTAACAATTCCTTCAATCAACTGTTTCTAGAATGATACTATATTTTGGCAGGATTTGAATTCATAGCACAGAAAGTTGGAACAAATACTATGGCATTTCATCTGATGCCTTAACAACTCTGCCATTTGGCTACCTATACTCACACTAATATTTTTCCTTTCTATATTTAGTCAGTCTCCCCCATATCGACCCAATAGAGGGACCAGCAGTGTTAGTCGAGGGGAGTATAATAAGTAAGGCAATCAAGGATATGAAGACTGGTAAGGCGGCTGGGCCTTCGGAAATAGTTGCTGAGATGCTGAAGGCATCTGGCACGGTGGGACACACCATGGTCACCCGCATAGTTAACCAAGTCGTACAAAACGGGGTTGTTCCGAAGGACTGGCATAGCAGCATCATCGTTAACTGTTATAAGGGTAAAGGAGACGCCCTAGATAGGAGTAACTATAGAGGCATTAAATTAATCGACCAGGTCATGAAGGTCACGGAAAGAGTAATAGCGCAACTAATCAGAGAGAGAATTGACCTAGATGAAATGCAGTTCGGGTTTGTGTCAGGCAAAAGTACCACAGACGCTCTTTTCATAGTACGACAACTACAAGAGAAGTACCTAGCTAAAGGTAAACCCCTCTACTTAGCTTTTGTCGACTTGGAGAAAGCCTTCGACAGAGTCCCCCGCTCCATTATCTGGTGGGCTCTTAGAAAACTAGGCGTTGACGAATGGCTTGTGAGGGCTATACAAGCCATGTATAAAGAAACAGTCAGCAAGGTTAGAATTAACAACGAATATAGTGAAGAGTTTAGCGTAAAAGTCGGCGTCCATCAGGGCTCTGTTCTCAGTCCACTACTATTTATTATTGCCCTTCAGGCCATAACAGAGGAGTTCAAGACAGGCTGCCCATGGGAACTCCTATACGCAGACGACCTGACACTCATAGCGGAATCAATGGCCGAGCTAGAGAAGAAATTCCAAACATGGAAGCACGGCCTAGAGTCAAAAGGACTTAAAATTAACCTGGCTAAGACCAAAGTACTAGTTTGTAGGAAAGAAAACAAGGCGGCGGTCCCTTCTGGGAAATGGTCGTGCTCGGTGTGTAGGAAAGGCGTAGGTAGAAACTCCATTTTATGTCCTAAATGCAAAGTATGGGTGCATAAAAGATGTAGTGGGATCACAGGTAGGCTAACTAAGAACATAGATTTTACATGTGGCCGGTGCTCTGGTGCAATAAGTAGCAGCAAGTGCCCACAAACTACTAGCTCTTTCAATTGCGCAGAGGGTTCTATAGAAATAGTGGACAGCTTCCGTTACCTGGGCGATAAAATCAGCAGTGGGGGAGGGTGCTCTGAAAGTACTGTAGCTAGAGTCAGAACTGGTTGGAAAAAGTTCAGAGAGCTTATACCACTATTAGCTGCTAAAGGGTTCTCACTAAAAATGAAAGGCAGGTTGTACGATGCCTGCATACGAACAGCAATGCTGCATGGCAGTGAGACCTGGGCATTGTGTGCAGAGGATATACGCAGACTAGAGAGGAACGAAGCTTGCATGCTCCGCTGGATGTGTAACAGTAATATACGTGAACGGCAAAGCATAAACGAACTAAGGAATAAATTAGAGATAAGAGGGATCAGATGTTGTTTACTCGAGAGAAGGCTACGTTGGTATGGACACGTGATGCGCATGAAAGTCGATAGCTGTATAACAAAGTGCAGGGCAATAAAGATAGACGGTAGTCACGGAATAGGCAGACCTAGAAAAACCTGGGACGAGCTGATAAACTCCGACATCACACACTTACACCTCTCCAAGACAATGTCACTGGACCGAGACCTTTGGCGGTACTCAGTAACAGAGAAGACCCGCCTTACCTAAATATATAGTAAAACCTACTCCAGCCAGTAGGCATCTCTAACAAATACACCCCGTCCCACCACCCCCACCCGATCCACACCACCCCGTTCTATGTAAAGTTATGTTGGTGCCGCGCCATCGAGGCCGAAACAAATGAGATCGTGTAGGTGTCACGACAAAAAAACACACAGTCCACGCTGTAATGTGGCCGTGTAGGCAACACGGTAAAAACCTCCCAGACCCACACTGTAAATGTGGTTGGTGTTAGGAAGGGCATCCAACTGTAGAAAACCTGCCAGACAGTCCTATGCGAGCAAGACAATCACTCTTGCCTCAAGTGGGACTACCCCCGTCCAAACCCATGCAAGCGTGGAACACGGACGTTAAACGTTGATGATGATGATGATGATGATGAGTACTAGCTAAATGACATGGCATTGCCCGGGTTACTGCTGTTCTTATTCAGATTAGTAAAGAATAAATATGAAGATATATTTTTCTCTCATATTTATTTCAAAATATCTGTTTTATTAAAAAAATATCAAAATTGTAATGATAATAGAATTACAATGAATTGTAACGATAATAGAACAGGGTAAACAATATTCATTGTGTAATTTTTTGTTGGTGTCCAAATGAATAAATTGTTGTGGCTTCCAACTTGTGAGCAACCAACATAGAGTTGACCGTAGGAGAAACATGTAGTAGAGATCAAATCCAACTACTTTGAGAGATTGACCCTGAGATTTGTTAATTGAAATAACAAAACTTAGTTTGACTGGAAACCGAAGCCTCTTAAATTTAAATGGAACAGCTGTAGGTATGAGAGGAATTCTTAGAATAAAGAAATTTGTTTTTCAATATTGTAAACAAATAAGTATCAACATCCAAAAGAAATATATATTAACCTCTATTTTTGTATGCAGTGTAAATTAACCAAATATAAGCAAATTAACCAAATATAAGCAAATGTATTAACTGCTAATTTAACGGTATGAGAATATAAATATAAATGAACAGACACACATACACTCACACAAACATTCACTTATAAAAAACACAGACATACATTCATACAAACACACAGTTTCACCCCACTAGCATTTCATTATGTTAGTTGTCACAGAAATGTATGTATACTTACACACACATACACTCTCACATATACTCACACACTTATACTTGTCAGTCATCACATATGTGTAGATGTGTGTGTGTGTGTTTAATTCTCTGTGTATCTGATTAAATATTTACGTAAAGATGTGTGTGTATGTAATTTACTAAGGCTTAATGTACGTAATGAACACGCAAACACTCACAGAAACATATACGCTCATATACAAAACATGACGTCGCCGTTGTGTTATAAAATGTCCATTTACTTATAGTTGACTATAGTAGATTATTTTAGATAAAAGGTTATATTGTTTTAATCCAAATGAAAATAAAAATTGCATGTTAATCCCGGGGTCTAATACTATTACCTTTTAAAATTTGATTTGATTTGGTCAAGCCGTTTGAGAATGCATAAGGAAAAGATAGATAGACAGAGAGACAAAGAATTTTATATATATAGATTGTATTTTAACAGTAAAGGCTTTATCTTACATAATTATCTAACACAATATCAAATCTACGAGATTTTGATGTTATTTATTTTGAGAACAACCTTAATGTAGGTATGAGCAGCCAGTTACAGCCAGGTTGAACAGAAAGAGGTGAAAGTTCTGGCTAGTTTAAATGCTAACGGGTTAAATATAAAAATACTGACCTGCCTGTTTTGATTTGGGAATAAAAAAGTTTCAAGTATTTTCACTGGTTGGCATCCAAATATTTTTATTAAACAACATTTTATATTTATATGATAATGTACTTAATGTTGTTGACACCAACTAAATACAAAAATCAATACAGGTATTTTTAAAATATTTCAAGTGTGTTGTTGATTAAACATGACAACATTGTATTTGCTAAAACAGTCATATATCTTTTCGTTATTTAAAAAACAAAACATTCTTGACAATGTAATTATGTGTGTTATGCTGCTATGTGACATTAATCTAACTCCTTTAATACAGCCTGAGATCGCATGTACTAATACAAAAGTTTTCACTTTTTTCAAAATAAAATCACAATCAAAATCTCAAACAGGAAATTTTATCTTGTCAACAATATTGTAATATATATTTCTGTATATATATATATATATATATATATATATATATATATATATATATGTATATATATATAATCATCATCATCATATAACGTCTATTTTGCATGGGTTAGACAGGTCGTTCATGTTATGAGACAAGTTTGGCCAGCTGGCGGCACTGTGCCTTGCTCAAACAGAACTGTATTTTGGCTGGGATTTTTAGAGCTGGATGCCCTTCCTAACACCAAACATGTTTACAATGTTGAACTCTAATTTGGGACCTGAGTGGTCCCATTGGAAAGTAGGGCTGTGTTATTTAGTAGTCCTGTTAGAAGGAAAGTCTTGCTAGATGGCTGTGCTGTACCTGCATAACAGGACTGTGTGTGGGAAGGGTTTTTACAGCTGCTGGATGTCCTTCCTAACACCAACCGTGTTTACAGTGTAGCGCCCTTATGTGGAAGGTCTGGCCAGTTGGCCACACTGTACCCTGCTCATATTGGGATCTGGGTGATCCTATTATGGCCAGTTCGCTGCGCCATGCCTTGCTCAGAGTGGGGCCATGTTTAGGCTGGTTTTTTATGGCTGCTGGATGCCCTTCCTACTGCTAACAACATTTACAGTGTAAAACTGGATAGCACTGTTGTGAGGCAAGTCTGGTCAATTGATTGCGTTGTATCTTGCTCAAAATGGGACTATTTTGGTTGCAATTTTTACAGCTGACACGTATGTGCGACCTTAACATTGCAATAGTTTTTCTTTAAATTTGTCCTTGCGCTCGATGAGAGGCCAATATGGAATGGCTTCTCCACTATACAGTGGTGGCCATAACTGGACTCCAAAACCTAAAGTTGTTTACATACATGTTAAGTGTATGAAATTTTAATTTATAGTATATATATATATATATACATCATCATCATCGTTTAACGTCCATCTTCCACGCTAGCATGGGTTAGACGGTTTTGTTCCATTTGACGTGGTACTGGTCAGGAGCCATGTCTCGCTCACACGGAAGCGTCTCTGGCAGGTTTTTTACAGCTGGATGCCCTTCCTAACACCAACCACATTTACAGTGTGGACTGGGAACCTTTTACCATGTCTCCTATATGGCCACCTTACAGTGTGGACTGTTGTGTCATCGACACAGTGGACGGGACGGGCGAGGGAGGGAGGGTGGGGTGGTGTGTGGCGGTGGGGTGTACATTGAGTTAAGAGGTGTCTACTGACTGTAGGTTTGTATGCAATGGCATATATATAAATATATATATATAAAATGCTGACAAAATACACGTTTTTTCTCATAAAAATTTTCCGTACTTCTTCTCACTCTATTTTTCTATTTCATCTTTTATTTCTCATTCTATTCTCTGATGAAAGACTAGTGCCTGAGACGTTAAGACTCTTTTCCTACTATATATTTCTTCATTGTACTGTGCTGTTTGCTTCGTTATTTCCGTTTACTGTTATCTAAAGTGTTGCGCTTTGGGCAAGTGCCTTTTACTATAGCCTCAGACTAACCAATGAGTGAATTTGACAGTGAATTGTACAAAGTATCTGTGTGTGTGCGTGTTTATCTCTTTTCTTTGCATATGACAATGATGGCACATGTGATATTTGTTTATAATACATTCTGCATAAACAGCAATTCTGCTGCTCAGCAGTTAAAAGTAGGAAGATCCATACCTTACTTCAAAAATAATTGAGGATTGACATTTTATGAAAGATGTAAGGACAGTGGATTGGCAGAACTGGTAGAGCATCAGACACCATGCTTTGTGGCATAGAGTTGTGGCCCTTAACGTTCTGAGTTCAAATCCCACCGAGGTTAGCTTTGCATCATTATGGGGATCAATAAAATAAAGTACCAGTAATACACTGAGGTTGATTTAATTGACTTTTCCCTCCTCCCCAAATTGTTGGCTTAGACCCTATTATTTACTTATATATATATTTATTTTCTCTATTTTATTTTCTTCTTAGGTTTCCCTCCTAAGAATGGTTGTGTTGGATCTTGATATGATCAGCATGGAACTACCTGAAGTGAGTTTTCAGAATATCATCCGTTGGGGTTCAGCATCAGCCATGATGTTTGGGGGGGTGGTTCCCTTCATTCCACAATATGCTGATATCAAACGTTCCTCTAATGCTGATGGTTTTTCTACCTTCGTTTGTTTAACACTGCTGGTTGCCAACATTTTACGAATAATGTTCTGGTAAGTTTCACGTCTTTAATAAATCTTCTTTTTCTTCTTCTTCT
This sequence comes from Eledone cirrhosa, assembly GCA_964016885.1. Taxonomy (NCBI): domain Eukaryota; kingdom Metazoa; phylum Mollusca; class Cephalopoda; order Octopoda; family Eledonidae; genus Eledone; species Eledone cirrhosa. The sequence continues at coordinate 231,361,494 of OZ024740.1, forward strand.
TCTTCTTTTTCTTTTTTTTTCTTTTTCTTTTTCTTTTTCTTCTTCTTCACCCACTTATTGTTATGAGGGTTGTGGAGGCAAAGTTCTCAAGCACTCCTTCCATTGGGTCCTGTCAGAAGCAACTGTCTCTGGTTGCATCCTCTAGTGAGACCAGCTGAGGGCATGGATGTTATCCAACCATCTTGCTCGGGGTCTACCTCTGGGTCTTCTGTCGGTTGGTTTTGATCATAAAATCTGTCCAGCCATTCTTCCTGAGACATTCTGACCATATGTCTGTAGTATTGGGATTGTGATCTCTCAATTCATAGAACTAGTGCCTCTACCTGGTGTAAATCTCTGATCTCTGAGCAACACATTCTATCGAGTAACGTTACTCCGAATCCCATTCTTTAACATGTCATTAATTTTATTTACATATATATTTCCATAGATTTATGGTTCAGGAAATTACTTTATAATCACTTGGTTCTGGCTTTTGTATCACTTTGTGGTACCTTGGGCAAGTGTCTACTACACGAGTCAGCTGAAAAGTTCATAGACTCACCGAGATAATCTCATGGAATGTGACCAAATGAGGTTTATTTTTCAATATACTTTGGTCCACACACTTCTTCCATCGGTGTTGCTGTGCTTGGATCCCATTGGGGAAGAAGATTTCATCCTGTTGGTCAAAAAAGTCTTGAACAGCCGATATGACATCATCATCACTGCAATACTGGTTCCCAGCCAAGTATTTTTTTATGTTGGGGGATAGATAATAGTCAGATGGGGCCAAATCAGGATGATAGGGAGGATGATCAACCAGTTCAAAGCCACAGTCATGCATAGCAGCTATTGACGTGTATTCTGGAGCATTATCCTGATGAAACAAGACTTCTATCATCAGTTTTTCCGGGTGTTTGATCTTGATGGCCTTTAATAACAGCCTCAGCAAGATGGCATTGTACTCTCCCCTGATCGGTCAGCCAATGCCTTGTGAGTGGAATTTAGTTGATAGAAACTGCAGAAGCTCATCATTATGTGTGTGAGTTTGTGTTTGTGAGACTGTGTCTGTATTTATGTTCCAGAACTTAGCAATTCAACAAAAAGGGATTGAAAAAATAAATAAGTCCTGGGCTTGATATGATTGACTAAAACCCCCTTAAGGTGATTCCTCAGCATGACTGAAATAGTAAAAAAAGTAAGCACAATTATTATGACTTGCAGAAAAAGCACCCTCGGGTGGTTTTCTGCTAGTATGTGTAATCTGCATATTGATATTATATGCAAATATATATGCATGTAGATATGATAGGTCAAATGAAAATAAAATTGACAATATGCATAGAAATTGAAGAGAGGCTGTGATATACTTTCTTCTGTAATCAGTAAAGTTATCCATGATACATTTAAAAAAGACAATATCTAATATATATTTGTGAAATGGGCGGTGGTTGAAATTCAGATGTGCACGGTTAAATGATAGTAGACGTGGTCGGACTGACATGAAAATTTACACACCTATCTAAAAAGTGCCAATAGACAAGGTTTCAAATCTCTAACTTGAAAAATGTGGTCCCTGGGGCCCCAAAACTATCGCGTTGGTGAGTTATTTCCCCCTGTTCTAATACTTTTGTCTTATTTACAATTTCATACAAATTTTTAAACTCATCAACGTTCTTTCGCTGTTAACATACAGTACCAATAATTTGAAAAATATTATTGAAAGTTTATTATAAAGAAGCAGTTTCAGGAAAAAAAATAGAAATATGCACTTGGGGCTGGACAGCGTACAATGAGAAGTGGAGCGACATGAAAAGCGTTGTTTATTAAAAGCGAAATAACAATGTCGATGATATGCAAGTTTGAAAATGCAGATTAATAAACTGTTGCCTTCTACAGTACGTTTCATTTTCACAGTACCGTTTTATGAAATCAATTCTGCAGTACGGTCACTGTTTTCCATCAAAAGAAATAAAACCCTTAAATTGCGAAGAAGGGACGCATGTTTTTATTTTAATTCTAATACATGTTAACCACCACTAACAGTAAGTAGTACTTTACAAATTGCATATCATCGACATTGCTATTTCGCTGTTAATAAACAACGCTATTCACGTCGCTCCACTTCTCATTGTACGCCACCCAGCCCCAAGTGCATATTTCTATTTTTTTCCCTGAAACTGCTTCTTTATAATAAACTTTCAATAATATTTTTCAAATTATTAACTTAATAAAAAGTGGCCCCGGGTGCAACTGGGCTCCGCTGCTAGTTATATATAAACTGCATTATGGTGAAATGTTAAATGAAAAAGGAGAAAATTAGTGATGGAAATTTAAATGTTATGATATAACAATGCAGATATATGAACGTTTATATAAGCGATGTGATATAGCATACGGCGAAGTGTTATGATATAATGGACACTAATGCTCTCTCTCTCTCTCTCTCTCTCTCTCTCTCTCTCTCTCTCTTTCTCTCTCTCTCTCTCTCTCTCTCTCTCTCTCTCTCTCTCTCTCTCTCTCTCTCTCTCTATGTATATTTATAAAGAACACAAGAGCGTCTACAACATCAAAAGATTTTTATTGGATTACAATGTTTCTTCCTTACGTAACCGTAGGATTCGTCAGAGCTATAAAAGGGGTTTGATTGGTGTTATGGACTCTACTGCACCATACTATCGACGCCACCCCATCTATGGTTCCGCTAACCACTCGACTCCCGGGAATGAATATGACCGCAGCTAGTAAACAAGGACCCACACCCCACCCTCCCGCACCAAAATTAGACTTATCGTCCCCTACTTTTGCTCTTTACTCTCTTTACTCTTTGTTCTTGAATGTTTGGTTGGTAGAGTCCATAACACCAATCAAACCCCTTTTATAGCTCTGACGAATCCTACGGTTACGTAAGGAAGAAACATTGTAAGCCAATAAAAATCTTTTGATGTTGTAGATGCTCTTGTGTTCTTTATCATATATACGGCTCTGCTCCAAAGCATAGAGCTAATTATTATGCTGCCAATACCTTAATGGGACACGGGTATACAATACCTAACTCCTATTAACCTAAGTATATATATTTATATATATATCACATAGTTACTCTATCTATCTATCTATCTCTTCACACACACAATCTCTCTCTCTTCCTTTCTCGCTCTGTCTATATATATGGTAGTTGAAGTAGTGGTAGTTGTAGTTGGGGGTGATAGGGATTATATCAACGCCATATGCTGGAAGTTGAAATTTGAAACTTTTAACAGAAGTGAATCTTGACAAAACATTATGCATAAAATTATTTATGTTAAATCAAGAGCTACAAAATTTAGTATATAAGTTATATAATATACATACATGATTTATTCAAAGTAATCCAACTTATTTTAGTAACATAATAAAAAAAAAATAAGCTGGACACAGTCTCGCGCTCCTCCCTTTATTATATATAGATTTGAATTTTCAAAATATACAAATCAATAGAAATTAATCACTGAAAAAAGGAAAGATTCCAAAAATATGAAAATATTGGCACACTCAATGACACATTATAACAGTGAAGGCTGATATTTTTCTCTAAACATTTTTGAGGTGGGCTAAGTCACAGCATTGCCCCCATGTGATGGCAAGGCTAAGACATTGGAATAATCAAGCACCCTTATCTTTAACCCTTTTGTTACAAATCCAGCCAAAACCAGCTCTAGTTCTATGAAATAAAGTCACCCATTTTAAAGGTTTCCAATTTATACTAAAATCTTCCAACATAAATTTAAGTTACTATCTTAGTAATGAAATAATTATTAGAAATAGTGTATTTCATAAGAAACACATTCATGAAAGGGTAAAAATCATATGAAACTGTGACAATTACTTCTCTTAATTGTAAACTGCTGTACTACAAAATATTTTTCTAGTGTTATAACTTATAGATTTAAAAAAAACATATTTTAACCTATTTGTTGCTAAACCCACTTGAAACCACCCTCAGGTTCTTTGATTAAAAGAAAAACTGTTTATCTTAAAGTGTTTATATTTATCTAAAAACCTTTCATTATAATTTTAAGAAAGAAGTTTTGTTTTGTTTCAGGCACCAATTTAGTTATAAAAATGTTACTTATATTATTAAATCTCTCCAAATTTCATCTATTTTTATGATAGCAAGGAGTGATTTGAGAGAGATTTGGCTGTTATTTCTAGCAGGTTGAGTGACTGTATAAAAGGCTCTCTTGTTGAGTAGTGTTATCTCAAGGTGGAGTGGTCTGAAGCAGTAGAACACCAGACAATATATTTTAACCCTTTTATTACTGTATCTCTAATAAAAGGTATTGCCTGTGATCTTCAATCAATGTTTAAAATAATAAAAAAACGTGGAGGGGTTTAATGATATAACTAACTTTCAGATTAAATTGGTGTTTAGAACATAACTTAGCAAAAGTTCTTACATAAAATTATAATAGAAGGTTTAAATTTAAACAAGAACACTCTAAAGCAAATGTTTTTTCATGACAGAATTGGGCAGTTTCAGGCAGGTTAGTATAGAAACTGTTAATATATCTAACTTTTGGAACTTTCGTGTTTTGAGGTCAAGTTAAATCAAAGTTCAAAGGTTATACAATAATAATTGTTTCTACTTTCGGCACAAGGCCAGCAAATTACCCAGTACATTACTGGTACTTTATTTTATCGACCTCGTAAGGATGAAAGGCAAAGTTAACCTTGGCGGGATTTGAACTCAGATCGTAAAGGGACGTAACTATGCTGGAAAGCATGTCCAACCCTCTACCAATTCTGCCAATAATAATGTATTAAAGTCAGATCTTGTGAAAAATAACTTAGTCATAGAAGATCTATCTAATTTAACCCTTCAGCATTTACATTACTCTATTTTTACTATTGTATTTTCACAGTAAAGGCTTTACCTCACATAATATCGAATCTATGAGATTTTGATGTTATTTATTTTGGTAACAATATGTTATCATTGATATGAGTGGCTAGTTAGGGCTGGTTTGAATAAAAAGAGGTGTGAGAATTCTGGTTGGATATGGCCGGTTTAAATGTTAAAGGGTTAAAGTTGTTGAAACTCACGTCAACCTCTATTGAGTAGATCAATTTAAAGTTGTCATTGAACCTCCAGTCAATCTCTATTGCTGCCATGACTCCCCTGCTTTCTAAAGGGTGTCTATAATTACAATATCTAAAGTGTCATTTCCTTTAAATAAGACATTAGGATGCGATTTAGGGGTTATTTATAGCTGGATAAACAACCATGTAGAGTCTCCTTCATTAGCTCTTGAAATAGAAGTAAAACATTGAAAACTGTTTAGAAGTTGTTTATGAGTGTCAAAGGGAGAGCAGTGGGGCCTGTGTAACCTCAATATTTATTATATTTATGTTATATTATCACAGTGAAAGCCTGTGACTTAGTGTTTAGGGTGTTCAACTCACAATCATAAAGTGATGAGTTCAGTTACCAAACCAAACATTGCATTGTGTTCTTAAGAAAGACACTTCATTTCACCTTTAGCAATATGAAATAAAGGGTCTTGCTCAAGTCCACAGATTTGTTAATTGAAATGTTTATAGTATCTTTATTAGTGGACAGATCGTTTTGAATATTTGTACTTTTAGCAGTTTTAATGTGAAGGAGTCATAGTGTTTTTGTGTTTTTCAAGAATGTCTAGATAATGTGATTTGATACAGGTTGTTAAGTGTTAAACAAGACATGCAAATGTAAAACATGTGTTCCAGCAAAAACTAAATTCTCAAATTTAGATATTGTAGTCTGCTGGAGTTTATCCGAGTTTTTAAGTCTATCGTAGGCTTAAGGGTAAAGACCCCTTTGAGTCATGAATAACCATGGGGTTTGCACCTAAAAAGTTCCCCTTCAAGGCACAAGTCTGGGCAAAGTTATTTATGGTATGGAAGACCAGCAGTTACCCATGTATACTAGTTTCCCATCTCCATGCCACCAATGTTGTCCAAGAGAAAGGCAAAGGGCGATACAACTCAGCATCAGTTACATTGCAACTCATTTCTACAGTTGAGTAAACTGGAGCAATGTAAAATAAAGTGTCTTGCTCAAGGACACAACACCTCACCAGATCTGAGAATCAAACTCACAATCTTATGATTGCAAGCTCAACCACTGAGCTTTGCACCTTCATATCATAGGCTACAGAATTAAACAGTAGCCTGAATGTTTACTGTGTTGAACTGTATGTGAAGACTTATGTTTTCTGGTCCATAATGCAGTGTAAGTATGTGGGAGGCATTCAATAGAACATCTAATTGGTATGCCATGGCTATTTTAAAAAGTTGGCAAAATGTCAAAAATATGTTGTTGTTTTTTAATAATTATTTGTCATGTAAATTAAATTAGCAGACACATAGTTAAATAGATAAATATAATTACAGTAGAAAATTACAGTTTGAAATAATGAGTTCACAAAACAAATGAATATATATACTTTAAGGTGAAACAGTAGAATCTAAAGAAACTAGTATTGCTCAAATAGCAGGTGTAAAAAGTTAAAGCAGTATAGGTGAGTTAATCATGAATGAAAGGAGAGTTCTTATGCCATTGGATAAGCTTATCAGATATATTTTAGTCATCCTCATCATTATTTAATGTCTGTTTTCCCTGCTAGCAAGGGTTGGATGGGTTGTCACACACCAAGTGAGTGATTAATTGCTACTGACCCATGGATGGGCGGGGGGGGGGGGGGAGTACATCTCCCTTACAGCCCTTTACATAGTGTGCTAGGTGCATTTCATTCAGGTACCAACACTAAGGAAGTTGTCATATCTTTGATATGACTGAAGAGTCCTCAGCCCTTTGTTTGACAAGTATTCTGCTGTTGGATGCTCTTCCTATCACTAATCAATTTACAGAGTGTACTGGGTGTACTGGGTTCATTTTATCATGGCAGCAACACCAGAGAGTTTCTCATGCCATTAACACAGTTGAAGAGTCCTCGTTTTTATGTATAAATTTACAGGAAATTTACAGGGAAGTAAATCAGCCACACTCTTTAAGTTTAAATACATGGCAAAGTACCCAAAATATCTAAAGTACAAAAACAATTGTTAAGGGACCTTAATAAAAGCGGTTTTGATAATTATATTGTTTTTGTATATTATATATATATATATATACATATATATATATATACATATACACACACACATACACACACACACGCACACATACATAGAGATCCAGAGTAAAATTGGGGTGGGGGTGGGGGTAATCACAGTTAAAAAAAGGTACTCAATATATTAGTTGAGTGTAATCATCAAAAAGGCTTCTACAAGACTAGAACTGTTTTATTCATATGAGATGAATGAAACAGTTCTAGTCCTGTAGAAGCCTTATATATATATATATTTAATACATTAACAGAGAAAGCTTTAAGCAATACTCCGACCGACTTCCATCTCACTCAACAAACATTAGGATATACCTTAGTATAATCCCAATTATACGTTTGGGGTGCTAACTATACGTATTTTGCGGATAGCCAGTTGTATTATTTTATATGAGACATAATTAAATACATCCCTCTTTCCAGACGATTGTTTCATTATAAGTTTTCTACAAGTTGGGAAATTAATGTCCAGGTTATGTAGAAGCCTACACATAGTCTATAGGAATATATGCAGGTGGGCACTTATAAATCATCAGTGGATGCCCAACAATATCGATATAAAAAAAACCCTACCGATATTAACATTCAGCATGGTACCCGTCAGTGTTAGAGTGAGCGCTAAATTTTGAAATTCCAGCAGTCTCACAAAGAGAAATCTCACACCGTCACCAAGCGGGAAGGGGAGGTCATTGCAAAACATAAAAGGATAAAATAATATGCACACAGGTCAATTAATTCTGTCAAGAATTTTAACAATGCGTGAAGAACTCAATTGGATATAATATATACACACACACACACAAACACACAAACATATATATATGTTTTTTTTCTGATAGTTCATTTATATAATTAAATTTTTTTAATTTTAATTCATGTTTCTCCATTTCTTGTTCTCTCTCAAATTATTTTTAAAGGTTTGGCAAATTTTATGAATTTCCATTATTGTTCCAAAGCATCATTATGATTTTAACCATGATTGTCATGATGCATCTTTGTGTCACAGTGAAGCAAAAATCAGAAATTATTGCTTCTAAATCGAGAACATTTACAGGTAAGTTACCTATATTAATTCTGTGTCAAATCCTGAGGTACTGCTTATTAACCTTTTTGGTACCAACCCAGCTGAAACTGCTAATTCTATGATATAAAACTGTTTGATTTAAAGTGTTTATATTTATCAAAAATATTTCCCATAATTTTATGTAAGGATCGTTGTTAAGTTATGTTCCAAACATATGCTTAATAATGAGAAAGTTTTGTTATCTTACTAAATTCCTCAAAATTCTTGATTATTTTCAAAATTATTTGAAAATTATAAGCAACGATTTTCATAAGAACTATGGTAACAAAAGGCTTAATATATGCTGTTAACTCTTTTTATGTTGTTTTTTTATATTATATCTACTTACATTTAGCTTATATTTGCATCTAAGGGAATCATGTTTCAATATTATAATAATGCTAATAATATTTAGGGTAATATTGCAATTGAAGATGGGAATTTCTGTTCAATATTCATGTTTTTTGGAGGTGTACTTCTCTGGTAATTACTATTGTGGAAAAGTCATTTTAGCCAATCAAAGGCCACAAAAAATTTAAACTTCACTTTCCATTCAGTAATCAGAAGAAAGGTGGTAGATGTTAAAAAGCCAAACTCACTATCTTCAATTTGGTATTCATGCCAACCCTTACCTATTGTCATAAATCTTGGATAATGACCCAAAAAATAATAAATGTATGGTGAAGTTAATTCTTTGTGGGTTTTTGAATGACTAAAAGGACTCTGCTATGGTGTTTTTTCAGTTTGCTTTTTATTTGAAATATTTAATTTATAAAACTATGATGTTATCATGAAACAAACATGGGTAGAAGGAATCAGATTGAAGAACTATTTAAAAAACTGTAATTTATATTTGAAACTGAACTAAAATTTATTTTAAAAAATCAAATCAGTTAATAAGAATTTCAATATTTTTCAAATCAAATTTGCTGCATCTCAGTTTTTAAAATTGGTATTTGCAATAGAAATAGAAATTAAAAAAACAACACTAATTTAAGAGGAAAAAATGCAATTAAAATTGTCCTTCCTCTTATACTAATTCAAAATCTTGTTACCTTAATTGCATGTTACACACACACACACACGATTGTGTGGTTAAAAAATGTCTTTGCATTCATATGGCTCCTTGGGCATGTATCCTCTGCTAATGTCTTGTGTTGACCATTGCCATGCGAGGGAAATTTGGTGAACAGAAACTGTGCAGGAACCCATTATATATATATATATATATATATAGTGTGTGTACACATATCATCATCATCATCATCATCATCTTCGTTTAACGTCCATCTTCGATGCTAGCATGGGTTATCAAATACGATATAACACTGAACTAATATAGGTTGTCTAATTTGCATGAAGCTAGGTAATTAAATAATGGTTTCTGATTTAGGCACAAGGCCAACAATTTTGAGAGAGGGGAAAGTTGAGTAAATCAACCTCAGTGCATTACTGGTACTTTATTTTATTAAACCTCTAAGGATGGAAGGCAAAGCTAACCTTGGCAGAATTTGAACTCAGAATGTAAAGGGACGAAATTATATGCCGCAAAGCAAGTTGTCTGACCCTCTACCAATACTGCCAATTCACCAACCTAATAATAATAATAATGGTTTCTGATATAGGCACAAGGCCAATAATTTTGGGAGAGGGGAAAGTCGATTAAATTGACCTCAGTGCATTGCTGGTATTTTATTTTATCAACCCTATAAGGAAGAAAGGCAAAGCTAACCTTGCTGGGATTTGAACTCAGAATGTAATGGGCCATAACTATATGCTGCAAAGTATGTTGTTTGATACTCTACCAATACTGTCAATCTACCGTAGACAGTTTTTCTATGGCTGAAAGCCCTTTATGACATCAACTAGTACTTTAATTTTAAGTATAGCATCTACTTCTTTGTCAAACTGAGGCTGTGTGAATTATTGTTTATGATGAACATTTACAATATGTCAAATTCACTCAAAATACATTGTTTTGCTTGAAGCTATCTTAGAAAGTACTATGCATTGGGATTGAATCTAATATCCACATCATCGTGAAGCAAACTTCTTAACTTCACGGCCATGCTTACATTTGACCCTTTTGATACCAAACCGCCTAAAACCAGCCCTTGTTTATTTTAAAATGTTTATTTTTATCTAAAAACCACCCTTCATAAATCTATGTAAATTTTTTTTATTAAGTTATGTTCCCAACACAAGCTTAATAGTGGCAAAGTTAGTTATATTATTAAATCCTCCAGCATAGTTACGTCCCTTTATGATCTGAGTTCAAATCCCGCCGAGGTTGACTTTGCCTTTCATCCTTACGGGGTCGATAAAATAAAGTACCAGTAATGCACTGGGTAATTGCTGGCCTTGTGCCTAAAGTAGAAACAATTATTAAATCCTTCCAAATTCTTGGTTATTTTCAAAATCATTTTAAAATGATAGACAGTGTTTTTCATTGAGATATAGTAGTGAAAGGGTTAAATTATAGACAGTGTTTTTCAATAGAAATATTGCAATGAAAGAGTTAAAGACATAAACAGTGTCTTTCATTAGGAATATGGCAATGAAAGGGTTAAATCAATATTTTTGATCATTATTTAAGTTACTCATTCAATATTTTGAAGACTAAACATTACTGTTGCTTGAATAACATGTGTGACCTGCTACATTTCAAGCAGCTATGAATTGATTCTAGTCCATTTATGAACACTGTCTGACATCATTAGATGTAAATTTTCTGATTTCAAAATTCTTCAAACAGTTTTTTTCCAAATCCATTTTTTGGCTTATTTTTATAATGTTCTGACCATTTAAACAAATTATATAAAATTATATAAGTTCAGATTTAATAATAGCATCACTGAATTTGAATATTTTTCAAATGTAGCAAATAAAAAGAAAAAATACCTACAGTGTCTCTTCTTCTTCTTCTTCTCCTCCTCCTCCTCCTCCTCCTCCTCCTCCTCCTCCTCCTCCTCCTCCTCCTCCTCCTCCTCCTCCTCCTCGTCCTTCTTCTTCTTCTTCTTCTTCTTCTTCTTCTTGCTGAGCAACGTCCTCAAAAACTCATTCCAGTGGGTCCTATCATAAGTCACCGTTTCCAACAGATCTGGCTGGATCCCCAAGCAAGACCAGCCAAGCTCATGGATGTTATCCAACCATCTTGCTTGGAGTCTACTGCTGGTTGGTTTTGCCTGTAAAATCTGTCCAGTCATCTTTCCTGAGACATTCTAACTACATTCCATAGTATTGGAACTGTGATCTCTCAATTCAGAGTAGATTACTATCGAGTAATGGTACTCCAAAGACCCTTTAGAGGTACCCCATGTCTTTTCCAAAATTCTTATCAGAAGAAAACAAACCCAATTAGTTATTATCTATAACTAATTATTTATTTTTATTTATTCCAAATTAATTGTTCCATATAATAATGCTAGAGGTTTATCTGTATACAATATGTAAACAAAGGAAAGATATATTATAGTAAATATAATGGCTTAGTGGTTAGAGCATTGGCCTTGCAATTGAAAGGTTCTGAGTTCAATTCTCAGTTTACTCAGCTGTAGAAATGAGATGATAGGGACTGGGGTCCATATCATTCCACTGCAAAGTGGTCGTGTAGGTGCCACGGCAAAAAAGCACCCAGCACTCACTGTAAATGAGGTTGGTGTTAGGAAGGGCATCCAGCTGTAGAAATCCTGCCAGAATCAGTTCCCGTCCCACCCTTGCAAGCAGGGAAAAGTGGATGTAAAATGAAATGAATGAATATAAATATTGGTGAATAGCTTATTCTATATAATGATCCAAGGTCAATTTTGACTTTAGATCGATAAAAAATGTACCAGTCAAATACTGAGGTTGATTTTTCCTCTATATCTCTTTCTCACTTCCATTCTCTAAATTCCCTATCCTTCTCTGGAAGACACCTGCTGTATTTAAACCTAAAGAGGAGATAGGCTCTGCCAAGTTTTAAAATACCCTAGAAACGCTGTATGTCAATATGGCACCCCTACGATTCCTTCAGGAGCTACGGGACCATGCATGCATTGTTAAACAACATCGAAATAATTCTGTTTCAAGTTTTATCAGTACTTACCTGGAATTAGAGTAGTTTTGAGACAAATTATGGCAGAACCTTTTAAGTTGTGTTCTAAACATTACTTTAATATATTGATAAATATATAGGCTGGACAAAAACGAGTCGAGCATGCTCCAATGGATGTGTGATGTTAATGGGCATGAACAACGAAGCATGGATGACCTGAGAGAAAAGCTCAATATAAAAAGAATCTGATGTAGTGTGCAAGAAAGAAGATTGCACTGGTATAGACACTTGATGCATATGGATGGTCATTGCTGGATGAAAAAGTGCCAAGAGATTGCAGTAGAAGAAAGCTGTAGTAGACTGAAGAAGATCTAGGCAGAAGTGGTGAGAGCTAATATAAAAATGCTGAATCTCACAAAGGTGATGAAGGAATGTATTGAATGAAGGGAGGCTATGCTAAAGAGGCTCTATCCAACCCACGCAGGCATGGAAAAATGGACATAAAATGTTGACAATAAAATAGAAAGCTATACACACTATTAAATCTGGAATTCCATAATCTGGCTACCCCTATGGTCCAGCACATTGTCAATACAGATTGACAATGAAAGTGAGAGAACTGATAACAGTAGCTAAAGAAATTTAATGATTTAGTAAAAACCTTGTTTGGAAGCATTTCGATTGGTAGAACAATGTTTTGTGGCAATTAATTATGACCTGTTTCAAATCCTGCCAAAGTTAACTTTGCTTTTCATCCTTTCAGATATCAATAAAATAAAGTACCAGTCATGCTCTGGGAAGAAGGTTCTTATAACAAACTTAACCCTTCCCTCGAAATTGTGAGCCTTGTGCCTAAATTAGAAACTATTATTAGTTGTAATTCATTAATTTTAACTTTGTTTAGGTATCAATATATTTACGGAATGACTGAGAAAGACTATATTTACATAGGTGCTTCTGTAAATACAGTTATTAGGGGCCAGTTTCTATTTTCTGTTATCATGGGATGATAGTGCAAGACTATATTTTCATAGAGGCTTGTTTAAATAGAGTCCTTAGGGGTCTATTTTGTCATTTTTCATGGTTTATCAAAGCTCTAGTCCCAAGGTTGCTAGATTTTAGAGGGCCAAGCAGCAGTTGTTTTACATAACCAGTCTAAATTCATAATTGTTTTAGAATTTTAGTTAGAAAATCATCAAATTTATCTAAATACACACATTTAGAAGATCAATTTATAACAGAAATGATCAATTGTAATACCCACCGACATACACACACATCTCATATATACCCCAAACCAACATAAAAAGAAAATTAAAACTAAACTACCAGAGATTCCCTATATATAATACAAAATAATATGAAGTTACAAAACTCACATCAGTCACATAGAATACCAACACCCACCACAAACTTGAGTCATCTCAGAGTTTGTTTTCTAATATGATGTGATCATTTGCAAAAAATAATGTTTTCTATGTGTGGTTGTTAATTAATTAAATAATAAAACAGGAGCACCCCAAAGAATATGAAGGAAAAAAATGTTAACAGTAAAGCAACAGACAGCCTTACATATATATATATATATATCATCTGACCTGAACCCCACAGTCTGCCAAACATGCATAAAGGTGAAACTTATAAGTAATGAACCCATGCAATCAGGGAAAAGCAGACATAAAAACGATGATGATGATGATTATATAGAATAATATGAAATATATAACTATTTGACTCTACACTTATACAGTTAGTATTTTACTAATATATTACATATATCATTATATGACCCACTTCTGGTGGATTGGCAGTATCGGTAGAGGGTCGGACATCATGCTTTGACGTATAGAGTTACGGCCCTTGCCATTCTGAGTTCAAATCCTGCCGAGGTTAATTTTGCCTTTCATCCTTACGGGGTCGATAAAATAAAGTACCAGTAATGCACTGGGTAATTGCTGGCCTTGTGCCTAACGTAGAAACAATTATATATATATATATTGGAAAATGTGTGAAATCCTTGGTACAGTTAGGTATATTTAAAAAAAAAAAGGAAAAGAATGACTTCACTTGTAGTTCTAAACAATTTAATTTTATTTTATTATATAATTTTTCAATTTGGTTTAGTAGATCTAGTAAGTTCTTTGTTAACTTTGGTGGGGAGATTTTTTTAAGAATCTTTAAAAAATCTCCCCACTGAAGTTAACAAAGAACTTAAAAATTGTGTAATTATAATATTATAAAATTAAATTAAATTGTTTAGAACTACAAATGAAGTCATTCTTTTTTTTTTTTTAAATATATATGTATATACACATATAAGTATTAAAGGTGCAATAAGATTGCATTCACAGGCAGTATGCCAAGATGAGCACTCGATGCTATTGGGGAGCAGAGTATCAATAATAATAACTAGGGAACAAAGAATCAGTGTTGCATCAGATACATATTTAATCACATATTACATGTTTCAATGCTGATCAGCTCAAGGAACGATTGATAATGTTTGTTCCTGACTCTGGAATCGAAAGCTCCTCAGACATGTGTTCTCACATGTAGACTCATGTCCAAAATGGCAGTGGAACATATGTAATATGTGATTAAATATGTATATGATGCAACACTGATTCTTTGTTCCCTAATCATTATTGTGGGATTGGCAGTATAAGGTGGTGGATTGGCAGTATCGGTAGAGGTTCGGACGCCATGCTTTGATGCATAGAGTTACGGCCCTTGCCATTCTGAGTTCAAATCCCGTCGAGGTTAACTTTGCCTTTCATCCTTACGGGGTCGATAAAATAAAGTACCAGTAATGCACTGGGTAATTGCTGGCCTTGTGCCAAAAATAGAAACAATTATTATGTGTGTGTATGTATGTGTAGTAAATGACTGATAATTATTTTTAAAAGCTGGTACAATGTGGTAGAAAATACAAAGGGAAAATGATGGTAAATAAAACAAAGCAAAGTAATGTTGTATCTGGTGTATTATGGCATGATATTTCAGGGCTAATATTCTCTTTTTAGATGCAGGGCTAAAACATTCACAGATAAAAAAAAAAACAATTTGAGTTTTCTTCTGTAACTGGTCCTATGTGTTGGAAAAATGTATGTGCATGCACGGGGTAGTAATAATTCTGTCTCATGCATTTCTGACCTACTTTATTTCTGCTCTTATCGGCTAATTAAAATGGCTTCCTTAATTCTCAAATTTCCCATATTCCTTTCACTCATTTCTACCATCATTTGCCCTTTGTACTGTTGTTTTAAACAAACTTATTGGTCCTTTACTACATGTCTCACACTACTATATATATATATATATATATACTCACTCATCTTCATCTTGATATATATATGGCTTAGTGGTTAGAGCATTGAGCTTGCAATCAAAAGGTTGTGAGTTCAATTCTCAGACTGGGTGATGTGTTGTTTCCTTGAACAAGACACTTTATTTCACATTGCTCCAGTTTACTCAGCTGTAGAAATGAGACCCCAGTCCCTATCATTCCACTGCAAAGTGGTCGTGGAGGTGCCACGGCAAAAAAGCACCCAGCACTCACTGTAAATGAGGTTGGTGTTAGGAAGGGCATCCAGCTGTAGAAATCAAGCCAGAATCGGTTCCCGTCCCACCCTTGCAAGCAGGGAAAAAGCAGATGTAAAATGATGATGATGATATATATGTTTAAATATTTGGAAGCCCAACAATGTGAGCGAGGTTAAAAGTGCCAAGGTAATAAGTGTTATAGAAAATAAAAGGACTGAGAAAAGAATGAGAATGGTAGAATTTTACCTTAGCAATTTTGAAGATCAATAAAATTGCTAAGATTAAGTTCTACCATTCTCACTCTTTTCTCAGTCCTTTTATTTTCTATATCTCCTATTACCTTAGCACTTTTAATCTCGCTCGTATTGTCGGACTTCCAAATATTTAAACTTATTTAAATTTGTATTTCTTATTCAACAATGCTTCAAGCAAACTACAACACTTTGTTATATCTACACATATATATGTGCGTGTGTGTGTAGATATGTACACAGATAGACACCCATATGGCCTCAGCCACTCAGCTGGAACAGAAATAAATTAATAAAAATGTTTTTACCTGTCTACTTAATCACTCATTATTGTCACATTCTGTGCTATGATATTGTCCCAATTTTTGGGGTCCTTCGCTTAACTCATTCTTCTCTCTGTATATTTGTGTCCTGCCAGCAGATGGGAAAAAATGCCTCAAAACAGAAGAATCATATTCTTCACATACAACATCATGTTGTCATGCAAACACACTGCCAGGCCGAACTTTTCTTGGTATGTAGTTGTATGGTATTAGAACTTCCATGTTTGCACTAGCAGGAATGTGTTTCTCTTTCTTTCTCTCTTTCTTTTTACTCACCTGCCTTGACCTTAAGGTTTTTGTGTTTTTGTTTTGTTTTTCATTTGACCTTTAATTCTTGTGTATTGTGTGCCTTCTTATAGTCTTGTCCTTATACCTTCGCCATTCTATAGAAAACCCATGATGTCCCTTAGCAACTCTTGTTTTGTATATTAAAACTAATTTATATCAAAAAGATTAACAATAATCAAATTATTATTATTATTGTTATTTGTTTATTTATTTATTTTGTGAATTATAAAATACTCACTTGCCGACTCCTTACCTATAACCTATAGTACTATTGTTATTATTATTAGTGGTTGTAGTAATAGAAGTAGCAGCAATATATATTATGTATATATTTTTTTTTATAAAATACAAAATAATATAAAATATAATTTGTATATAGAAACTACTACTACTACTACTACTACTACTACTACTGTTGCTGCTGCTGCTACTACTACTGTTGCTGCTACTACTACTGTTGCTACTGCTAGTATTAACTATTACTAAGATTATTGTTTTCTTTAGCCCCACCTCACCACTAAACCACCCCACCCTAACCTACACCACTCTCCATTCCACCACCACCACCACTACCACAACCACCTCTACCACTACAACCCACTACCACAACCATCACCACAACCATCACCATCACTATCACCACAACCACCACCATCACTGTTTACTGCTTCTGTTTGTACTGTTATTATTAGATGATATAGATTGCATGATAGAAACAAGATTTACCCATTTATTTCCTTACTACTTCTACTACTACTCACCAAGCCTTGCAGTTTAATCAAATTATCAATGCAATGAATAATTCTTTTCATTGATATAACTACATGAATTTGTTGAATTATGTATTTACTTTTCTATATCTTCTACTTTATTTTCTCTGCTTCATCTGACTGTTTGTGCCTATACTTACACAAAAATACTATTTTCTAACGAAATATCTATTTTACATATTATTATTATTATTATTATTATTTTGCTGTATCAAGTATATATTTTATCGTGGTGAATTTATCACTTGTTATTCTAATTTCAATTAAATATTTATTAATATTTTCTAATGAAATGTTGGATCTCATGCAAAAAAACAAACAAAAGAAAAAAAAACAGTATTTTATTCAATTGGCAAAATATATTTAAATGTATATATATAAAGGATAAAGACCCCCTTCAGTCACAAATGACCATGGGATTTGCACCTAGAAAGTTCCTCTCCAAGGCACAAGTCCGGGCAAGATTGTTTGTAGAAGATCAGCAGTCGCCCAGGCATTCCACACCACTAATGTTGACCAAGGGAAAGGCGATGACTGATACAACTTGGCACCAGTGACATTGCAACTCATTTCTACAGCCAAGTAACAGATGCATGCACACACACACACACACACACACACACACACACACACACACACACACACACACACACACACACACACACACACACGCGTGTGTGTGTATGGTGCGTCATGTTCTTAAGCAAGACACTTTATTTCACGTTGCTCCTTCTACCTGGAGTTGTGACTGATAGATAGTATTAGCAATTGGAAAGACCAATGGAAACATTGTTACCTCGGTCCGATTTGACAAAAATCAATCGACTATATATATGTGTATATTCTTTTTTTTGACACTCAACAAGATCCCAGACCTCATTTGCTTACTGAGTGGGTAGCAACTCATCAAATTGGACCAGGGAAACAATGTCACTATTGGCCTTTCCATTACTGATACTATCTACCAATCACAACTCTTGGCAGAAAGAACACTGTGAAATAAAGCATCTTGCTCAAGGACATAGTGCATCACCTTGATTGGGACTCACAACCTCATGATTGCGAATCCAATTCTTTAATCACTAAATTGGCAGAGTCAGTAGAATGTTGAATAGAATGTTTGCAATATTCATTCTAGCTCTCTCCACTCTCTCAGTTCAAATTCTACTGAAGTCAGTTTTGCCTTTCATCCTTTTGGGGTTGATAAATAAAGTACCAGTCCAGTACTAGAGTCGATTCTTCCTCTATACCTCTTTCTCACTTCCTCTCTTTCTTTCTTCAGGCAGGTGAATGGGTGCTACCAAGTTTAAATGTCCAAGACATGGCATATGTCACAATGGGGCCATGATGACACAATTGAATATATATATATATATATATATATATATATATATAAGTGAAGGCACACGGCTTAGTGGTTAGAATGTTGGGCTTGCAATTGAAGTTGGACCGGGTGATGTGTTGTCATTGAGTAAGACACTTTATGTCGCATTGCTCAGTTCACTCAGCTGTAGAAATGAGTTGCAATGTCACTGGTGCCAAGCTGTATCAGCCATTGCCTTTCCCTTGACCAACATTCGTGGTGGGGAGAGGGAAGACTGGTATACATGAGTGACTGCTGGTCTTCCACAAACAAACCTTGCCCAGGCTTGTGCCTTGGAGGGAAACTTTCTAGGTGCAAAACCATGGTCATTAGTGACCGACGAAGACCTTAAAATATATATATATAATATATATTTATATCAAAGAATTGAAATAGAAATAGAAGCGTCACCATAACATTGACTACATAATATAGTCTATTAATAGGGTGTATAAACTCACTGAATAGAAAAAGATGGGTTTATACCAGTCATGGGCAACCTGTGGCCCGCGAAGCTTTCTGAATGGCTCGCCTAAGTCACCAAAGTGAAATCTTTCTGATTTTTTTACCCCAACTTTTCAGTCGTAATTTATCTTTCTATCATTTTTTACAATCGAGGAAAACAACATGTACAAATTTTGAAGAAACAAATCAAAACAACCTGAGTTACCGCCCTTTTTTTTTATGTGAGCACAAATGTAAATTAGCACTTGCGGCCCCGCCTGATGATGAGCCATATCTCATGCGGCCCACTTCTCGAAAAAGGTTGCCCATGCCCGGTTTATATGCTACATTATTAGACTATATTATATAGTCAATGTTACGGTGAAGCTTCTATTTCTATCACAATATACAGTATATATTAATAATTTATTGAACATCTTTTCAGAATAACTTTTTAAACTGTTCTTTTTAATATTATATTTTTATTTTTTTCAATAAATTATAGTTTTAATTGTTATCTTGTTTCTTTAATCCTTTTAATACCAACTCACCTGAAACCACCCCTGGTTCTATAATATAAAATTGCTCATTTTAAAGTGTTCATACTTATAATATTCCATCATAATTTTATTTAAGAAACTTTTGTTAAGTAATATTCCACAATCAGTTTATTAATAAAAAAAAGGTGATATATTTCAATAAATTTCTACAATTTTTAAAATTATTATTTTTAAAATTAATTGAAACATCAGTTGTGTACTCCATTATAAATATGGTGGCAAAGGTCTGTGTATCTAAGATGGATTGTTATGGCATGCATGAATTTAGATGGATAATTATTGAAAACTAAGTTGAAATATAAAAAATGTAATCTTAAATGTTTGATATTTTATTTGAAATTTAAATTTTACTTTTGTTTTAGAAATTTTATTGACACCCAAGTACTTGAATTTACCTGTATTGATGTTTATTTTGTTTATTGTGTTTTTTTTATTACTTTTTTTATTACTTTGACTAGATAATTAATGAATATTACATAATTTATCTACTCAATTTTGTAACAAATGATTAATCATAAATAATTTTATTGCATATTTCAAGATTAACTTCTTTTAAAAGATTCAAATTTCAATACTTCCGGTTTATTTACAAGACAGACAGTTTGTTTCTCGCTTGTGAGCGTTTATCAAGTGTGTGGTCTTGATAAACGCTCACAAGTGAGAAACAGACTGTCTGTCTCGTATCATATAAAAATTGGCGACGAATTGGCAGAGTCATCAGAATGTTGGATAGAATACTTTGCAGTATTCATTTTGGCTCTTTACTCTCTGAGTTCAAATCCTGACACAGCCAACTTTGCCTTTCATCCATTCAAGGTTAATAAAAAAAGTACCAGTCCAGTACTTGGGTCGATTCTTCCTCTATATCTCTTTCTCACTTCTATTCTCTCGCTCTCTCTATCCTTCTCTGGAAGAAATCTGTTGTGATCAGACTTGGAGAGGGATGGGAAATGCCAGGTTTTAAAATGCCCTAAAAATGCTGTATGTCAATATGCACCTCTATGGAACCTTACATGCAATATCACATAATGCAACAGATATTTAACTTGCAACAGCTTAAATGGAATATTAACAGCATCAATCTCACTAGTTTTGAAGGCTATGGGTACTGCCTTTCCTCAAGACTTAACAAATAAAAAAACATAAAAAATATGTGTTAAAGAGAAAATATTAATTGATGGTCAATAGCATTTTTTTTAACAAGTGAAAGACATATATTTTTTATTATTGTGGCAAATAAAGAAATCTTATTCTTCTTATCGTATGACATATTGAGATTGGTGAGCCTGACTAAGGTGTCATTTGTAGTATTATGGATTACTGCCAGGCTGCCAGGAAAACGTCTGAGGGGGCAATCCTGAACAACATGCAACACTGGCTGGTCAGGCTCCCCACAGTCACATGCTGGGCTGTCTTTCATTTTCCATCGATGGAAATGATGAGCTGTCCTGGCATGTGTTGTGTGGATCTGATTAAGGGTCATCCATTGCGTTCTAGTAAGATCAAATCCTGCTGGTTTAGATGTGGGGTCCTGGACGAGGTCTTGGTTGGCAAATTTGGGCTCATTCCATGATCTTTACCACTCTTCCTTCAGATCAAAGTTATTTGAAGGATCTTGAAGGGTTTTCATTGATTTCCAGAATGGTTTGCGTGAATAAAGAAATAATTATTTACAGATAGTTTGGTTCTTACTCTCAGGCCTTGAATAATCGTCCCCCCCCCCCAGCTTATTAATTTTTCAAATTTTCCCCATCCCCTGCACAATTATTCCACCATCCTATGATAATTAATTTTCTTTAGACATTAAAAAACATACATGACAAAAAAAAGAACATTACAAGAAATGTCATGTCATAAAATAAATAAGATAGGTCAGGGTCTCAAAATGTAAACTAAACGACTAATGCTGGTTTTTAAAAAATCAAGGGAGACAACCTAGAAAAATTATAGATTTTCGACCCCCCCCCCCCCCCCACACACACACACACTATTATTTGGACTTGAGGATAATTGTTTTGATTTAAAATTCTTCTAGAATCCATTTTCCTTTTCACCTACTATCCACTCCTACAAAAAAGTAACGAATTACTCATATACTTTGTTGATTTGTTGAAAGAAATCTTCATTTATCTAATATGTGGTCAGCTCTGGTGTGTTGCAGCTAACTTATAACATGTGGCCAACTCTTGTATTGAGGCTAACTTTTAACATGTGGCCAGTTCTGTTGTGCTGAGGCTAACTTCTAATATGTGGCCAGCTCTGTTTTTTTGAGGCTAACTTCTAACATGTGACCAGCTGTTGTGTTGAGGCTAACTTCTAACATGTGGCCAGCCCTGTTGTGTTGAAGCTACTTTTGTGAAGAATATCTGTTATTGGAGTTTGATTTGCAAATAAAAATGTTTCTCTTACATTGCTAATTCAGATGAGAATTAACAATATTATGTGAATGTTACACTATCTCTTCCTGACCCCTCCCTAGAATATCTCAAACTTTATCCCAATAAAAAAGGTATATATTTTACTAAAAGCATGTGCTTCATTAATAGCTTCCTAATTCATTTATCTTTCCCTCTTTTTATAACTTATGACACTAAATGTATAAATATTTTAATAGTAATATCAGGATTTGCCTGGTATTTATTTTAACACTTTAAAATAGACTTCTCATTGATATTAAATATTATAAGCATTAATGTGTGACTGGAAACAGAAACAGACCCACTAATGTGATTCAAACCATTGCAGTTATCAATTATATTACAGAGTACCTGCCATTCCTTCATCTCAAATAGGGGTACTGTAAATTGTTCTTTTATTATTGCCTCCATCATCCTCATCATCATCACCATTTTCCTTGCATTTTTCATGTTGGCATGGGTTATATAAGTTGACATGGTTGGAGACTAGACACATCAGATAACCATATGTTCCATTTTGGAATGGTTTCTATATCTGGATAATCTTCTTAATGCTAACCACTTAACAGAATGTACTGGGTGCATTTTATTGTGGCACCAACACTACCACTTTTCATAGTGCCCTGGGTACATTTTATCATAGAACTAGGGGAAAGGAAGGGGGTGGGGGCTGTCATAAACCTGTCAAGACTAAAGAGTCCTCTCTACCCTATATTGTCTCCTTTCAATCACCTTACATGTGATATGTTGTTCAAATCCCATTTGTACACCTGTTTTTTTTTATTCTTGTCTCTAATTGGTACATATAATATCAGATACTATGTTAAAATCTTTGTAATTAATTCCTAATACTTCGTATGTATAAACATAATATCTTCTATTTGCCTAATTATTTATTTTTAAAGATCTTTAATTATTCAATGCTAACAATTAGAAACATTAAAACAATTATCTGTTTTTTTCATTTAATTTTTTACCAAAAATCTTTTATTAATGTAATCTTTTCTGGACCATTTTCATAGTCATTTACTGAACACCATATTTCTTCTTTATGATTTAAAATACTTGGGATTAAATCTTGGAAGCTAAAATCAGCATATTTTTGTCAACTAACTTAATACCATATTGCTTTTGATAAATAAGGACAACACTATATATCATCATCATCATCATTTTATGTCCGCTTTTCCCTGCTTGCAAGGGTGGGAGGGGAACTGATTCTGGCTTGATTTCTACAGCTGGATGCCCTTCCTAACACTAACCTCATATACAGTGAGTGCTGGGTGGTTTTTTTCCATGGCGCCTACACATTCACTTTACAGTGTGGGCTGGATGCTTTTTTTTTTGCTGTGGCACCTCCACGACCACTTTGCAGTGGAATGATAGGGACCCCAGTTCCTATCATCTCATTTCTACAGCTGAGTAAACTGGAGCAGTGTGAAATAAAGTGTCTTGCTCAAGGAAACAACATCACCCAGTCTGAGAATTGAACTCACAATCTTTCGATTGTAAGGCCAATGCTCTAACCACTAAGCCATGTGCCTCCATTATATATACATATATAAAGGGTTTGATGATGATATATATATATCATCACCGTCATCAACGTTTAACATTCATTTTCCCATGCTAGCATGGATTAGACGAGTTATCTTGTGAACAATACCAGATCAGATGACCATGTCTTCTTCATACAAAACTGATTTTGGCTAGGTTTCTACAGCTGGATGCCCTTCCTAGTTCTAACCTCATTTACAGTGAGTACATCTACACGACCACTTTACAGTGTGGGCTGGAGGCTTCACTGAATATATACTTCAGCCTGTCCTTATGGGAGATGTATGGGAGCGGCTGGGGTGGTGCATACTATATATATATATATATATATATGCTTCAGCTTCGGCCTGTGCCTGTGGGAAGTCAGGTCTTCTGTATTACTGTGTAATGGTCCCGTGTCATCACCTTTGAGAGGTGCAATTGGGCAAGGTCGGCTTTTATCACCTCATCCCAAGTCTTCCTGGGTCTCCCCACTCCGTGGCTTCTATCGACTTTGAGTGCTCTGCACCTTTTTATACAGCTGTCATCCTTCATATGTATCATGTCCATACCAACGTAATCTCCTCTGCTGCACACAGCATCTGATTCCTCTTATGTCTAGTTTCTCTCTCAGTTCATTTATGCTTTGCCATTCACATATATTACTATTACACATCCATCAGAGCATGCAAGCTTCATTTCTTTCCAATCTATGCAAGTCTTCTGCACACAGCGCCCAGGTCTCACCATTATTACCTCAAATTGCTGACCTTAATCGGTAGAGGGTCGGACGCTATACTTTGCAGTGCAGTTACTTCCCTTTACGGACTGAGATCAAATCCCGTCGAGGTTAACTTTGCCTTTCATCCTTACGGGGTCGATAAAATAAAGTACCAATAATGTACTGGGTAATTGCTGGCCTTGTGCCAAAAGTAGAAACAATTATTATTGTAAATGAGGCAAACATCTGTTAGTTTATGTTTAGATAAATATGTGAAATATCAGGAAATGACATTACCCCTTTTGATACCAACCCTCCTGAAACTTTGCTGGTTTTATTATACAAAACTGCCCATCAAAATCTTCCATCATAATTTTATTAAAAGCATTTTTGTTAAGCAATGTTCCAAACATCAGCTTACTAATGTAAAAGTTAATTATTTTATTAAATTCCTGTAATTTTTTTTATTATTTTCAAAATTAATTAAAACAAAGGTAGTGTATCTCATTAGGAATACAGTAACAATTCAGTTTAATGAGGTACAACAATTAAAACTGGATTTTAAATTGAGTTACTTTAATTTCATTTAGTTTTAGAATGACAAGACTATCTAAAAACAGTTTGTGATATATAGTTGATTAAAAAAAGAATATTGGATTTTAGAAACATGACACTGTTCCATCTCATCAATCATTGGTCTGGCGCTATATTCTGGTATGACATGTTGATTGAAGTCAACTGAATACTTACTCTCAGGTACAAATAATAGGACAGTGGGGTGGAATAAGCAAGGGGTGGGGTGGAAAATCGATAATCTTTTTAGTAATCTCCCTTAATTTTTTTAAAACCCAGAATTAGTTTACTAAATTGAGACCCCCAATCCATCCTATTTATTTTATAATGTATAAAATTTCTTGTAATGTACTTTTTTTGGTCATGTATAATGATTTTATAATGTTTAAAGAAAATTAATTATTGCAGAATTTTTGCTGGAGATAGATAAATAAAATTTAATAAGCAGGGAAGGAGACGATTATTTGCGACCCGAGAGTAGGCAAGATTTCGATTACCAACTCAGCACCATTTCAATTATGGTGTAAATACACTTGGGAAAAGGAGTCACACCATAAGTGAAGTAAAGTTAATAATTAAATGAAGTTAATGGCATATATTATCGCCACCATCATCATCATCACCATTTAACGTTCGTTTTCTACACTAGCATGTCCTACAGTGAGACAAGTGTCTTGCTCATACAGAACTGTTTCTGGCTTTGTGTCTATGGTTGGATGCCCTTCCTAATGCAAACCATATTTACAGTATGGACTGGGTGCTTTGTAATGTGGCACCAAAACGACCAACTGACAGGTTGGACTGGGTACTTTTTTCACTGTGTCACCAGCAGGACCACCCTACAGTTTTATATCCTAGAACTAAGGGAGATTTCTGGAATTTGGTATCCAAAGGGATAATGTCAATTTAATTTGCCCTCACATCACTAAAGTACCATGCAATTGCATTGACCAGTGGGTGCCTAAAGAGGAAAATAGATACTTTTGT
>OZ024740.1:231394998-231414998 GCA_964016885.1 Eledone cirrhosa
CACCAGATTCATATGGAACCCGGTCATTGAAATGATCATAGTATAATAAACCATTCAAGGATTTACACCAGTCCAGCCTCCTGTTATTTCATTTATATATATACATATATAGCTGGAAACACACACACACATATATATAAAGAGAGTGTGGTAAGTTACCAGGTGGACCATAACGCACCAGAGTACTCAGTACTTGGGGTAGTAGAGTGGGTAATATGAAAAGATTCAGGACTCTGACGGCTGAGCTCCAGCCATTTCGACAGCTAGATCTGAACTAAGCCATCAGTATAAGAATGGCGGGAATCTAGCTGAACTTATCAAGAGGTACAGTCCATATAGGGGCATGCAGTCAAAGCAAAAAATGTGAGCAAAAAATTTTAAAAGTTTGCTGTTTTTCTTGTCTTTCACGAGGAATGGTCAGTGATCTGGGTTGTCATGTATATAATTTATTACCTTCATGGTGGCAGGGGGCTAAACAGGCCCAAATACAAGGGGGAAGGGGGAAGAAGGCGGCTGACCTGAGGAAGCAAAGCCAGTCAGGCGCACATGCACGGCATTAAGAGAGATTTTATCCAATACAACTATCTATAATCTGTAGAAACGGTATTGTACTAAACTTCAATTCAAAGGGATAAAAAACAAACGAGAGAAAAAATATATTTTCGACATATTTAAGTCAAAGAGGGTAGCGTAGAGTATTTATGTTAAGTTTGCCTTATCTAACACTTGGCTAAAAAGCCAAGCATTTATATTTTATTACTAATTCAGCTCCTCACAAAGAAATCTAGTCATGTTGTTACTATTCCACTCATGTTTTCTGTTTAATTTTGGTTGGAGTTCGTTTATGTTTCTTGCTTCTGTAATTTGTCAGAGCATTGCATCTTTTCTATGTGTGGATATAATTTTTATCTCTATGTTCTCTAGTATGCCCCCCATGTTCCATATACCAATGCAATCTCCTCTCTAGTATATTGCATCTGATCTCTCTTATGCTTAATTTCTCTCTTAGTTCAATTATGCTTTGCCGTTCGTGTATATTACTATTACACATCCATCAGAATATTCATGCTTCATTTCTTTCCAATCTTCTCAGGTCCTGTGTGCACAATGCACAGGTCTCACTACCATGCAACATTACTGAATGTATATATGCATCATACAGTCTTTCCTTCAATTTAAGGGAAAACCTTTTGTAGCTAACAGCAGTAGTAGCTCCCTGAATTTCTTCCATCCTGTTCTAATTCTGGCTACAGTTCTTTTGGAACATTCTTCTCCACTGCTGATTACATCATCCAAGTAATGGAAATTGTCGACTATTTCTATAGATCCATTAGGGCATTTGCAGGAGATAGTATTCTGTAGACACTTGCCATTTACTGCACTGAGCATCAGCCACATATAAAACCAATGTTCTTAGATAGCCTGCCTGTGATCCCATTACATTTTTTTTATAAACCCTCAGCTTGCATTTGGGCATAGAATGGAATTTCTACCTACTCATTTCCTGCACACTGAGCCAAGCCATTTCCCTGTGGGAATCTGGGCCCTGTTTTCCTTTCTATATACTAGGACTTTAGTCTTAGACAAGTTAACTTTAAGACTTTTTGATTCTAAGCAATGCTTCCAGGTTTGGAATTTCTTCTCTAAATCTGCCATAGACTCAGCTATGAGTATTAAATCATCTGCATACAAAAGTTCCCATGGGCAGCCAGTCTTAAACTCTTCTGTTATAGCTTGTTGGGAAATAATAAACAGGAGAGGGCTAAAGATGGAGCCCTGATGCACACCTACCTGTATACTAAATTCTTCACTATAGTCATTGTTAATTCTAACCTTGCTGACTGTTCCACTATACATGGCTTGTATAGCTTTCACAAGCCACTCATCTAACCCTAGTTTTCTAAGAACCCACCAGACACACGAAGACACAGAGACAGACAGACAGAGAGAGAAACACAAACAAATAAATAAATAAATAATCATTTCCAGTAGCTATTCTTTAGTAACAAGCCTGTAAATTGTTGTTAAAAAATAACTTACTTCTGTAATCCATTCATAAGTCCAAACATGGAAAATTATTCAATTTCTGCTAATATAAAACAAAAACAATGTAAACAATGTTTAATGAAAACATATTATTGAGTTGTATATTATCATTATTACTTTGCTATCTCAGTCATTGATTAATTGATGTTATTTTACCAGAAATTTTACCCTAATGAACATCAAGCCGTTACCTGCAGCCTAAGATATTCAGAACTTATCGGAGGGTTCTTGCTGTTCCCAGTAGGCATGCCTTCTGGAGTGTTCCAAAAAAGGGAGCTGGGCTAATGTTCTTTAACCTGCCTTGGAAACTCTTTGAGATAGTACCTAGTGCTCCTATGATGATGTGGATGACCTTGATCTCATGGCAGTTCCAAATTCTTTTCAGTTCCCACTTTAAATCCTGGTACTGGTTAATTTTCTCCTTCTCCTTTTCTTGCACTCTTATGTGAAAGGGGCAAGCTAAGAGTGCAAGATCTTTTATCCTTGTGAAAAACTACCAGGTCTGGCCTTGTGTTCTAATTCTTCTTCTTCTTATTATTACTATCATTAGGGCGGTGGATTGGCAGAATACGTAGGGCGTTGGACAACATGCTTAGTGGCATAAAGTTACGGCCCTTTACGTTCTGAGTTCAAATCCGGCAGAGGTTAGCTTTTTCCTTTCACCCTTACAGGGTCGATAAAATAAAATACCAGTTAGCACTGGGGTCGATTTAATCAACTTCGCCCTCTCCTTCAAATTGCTGGCCTTGTGCCTAAAGTGGTTTGTAGAAAATATCAATAAATAACTTGGGATATATATTAAATATATAAACCTTTTTCTGAGATATTCCGAGACAAATGAAAACCAAAATAACCTGTATCAAAGTGTCAGTGAGGGCCGCACATGACAACTAAATGCACACATTACTGCTATTTTTTTAAATATTATGAAGATAAACCACGCTCGCGCTGTAAAAACCTGTGTGCAGGCTGCAGGTGTGCTTGTAAACGGCCACATGTTTGACATGCCTGATCTTATTGATGTGACTGGCATCATCATCATCGTCATCACTGTCTAGGTGATGATGATGTCATTGCCATGCTCGTTATCATCACCACTATCTGGCTGATGATGTTAATGATGGACAGATGAATAATATAACTGTCTTACATTATACAAATGATGCTAATATAAACTCTCTCTCTCTAGTGCAATGTTCCTTCTAAGCTGCTTGGATGTATGGCTACTGTGTCACTATTAGTGCAGCACATATCAAAATATCACCCCACATATCAATATGTTTCCACACAGTTACTTTGAATTAAACATATTTTTGTTTAAAGCATCAAAATGTCTGTCCAGTGGTTTGGAAAAATTAGGAGAAACGTTTTGCTCTGATGTTTTATCTCATATAAAATATCCAGAGGTGAAGCTTTAAAACTTATTTACTTCAATTAACTCCTTCAAATAATAATTGTTTCTACGTTTGGCACAAGGCCAGGAATTATACAGTGCATTACTGGTACTTTATTTTATCGACCCCGTAAGGATGAAAGGCAAAGTTAACCTCGGCGGGATTTGAACTCAGAATGGCAAGGGCCGTATCTCTATACGCCAAAGCATGGCGTCCGACCCTCTACCGATACTGCCAATCTACCGCCTTCAAATAATAATGTAAAGTATTCTTTCTATCATTGTTAATAATTCGTCATCATTATTGTCATTGGGCGGTGGATTGGCAGTATCGGTAGAGGGACGGACGCCATGCTTTGACACCTAGAGTTATGGCCCTTGTCATTTTGAGTTCAAATCCCGCTGAGATTAACTTTGCCTTTCATCCTTACGGGGTCGATAAAATAAAGTACCAGTAATACACTGGGTAATTGCTGGCCTTGTGCCAAAAATAGAAACAATTATTGTCATTGTTGTTGTCACTATCATTGTCTTCTCTCTTCTCTTTAGCCTACTGCTCATTATCATCCCTCCATATCTTATTC
The DNA here is from genome assembly GCA_964016885.1 of Eledone cirrhosa. NCBI lineage: Eukaryota > Metazoa > Mollusca > Cephalopoda > Octopoda > Eledonidae > Eledone > Eledone cirrhosa. Next base: position 231,399,022 of record OZ024740.1, read on the forward strand.
ATCTCCCCTAACTTACCTGCTTCACTGATCCTAATGGATCATTTAAAAGTCTATTTTAAATGTCGTAGAACTGTTTCTTCCTATCTGAGCCTGTCGTTCCATGTACGTGTGACTATTGATTTCCTTTAGATTATATTTGTCATGTTTCCAACCTTTTTCAGCATATCACAGCCAGAAGAACTAGTAACTATCTGTTCACAGTGTTTGTTTATTCACTCAGCTTTTGTTATCTGTCATCTGTCATCTAAGGTGGCAAATTAGCAGTTGTTAGGGCATCAGATTGAAAGCTTTGTGGTAATTGTTCCAGATCTCTGTGTTCCTGAATGAAAATGTTGCCAAAGTCAATTTTATCTTTCATATTTTCAGGGTTCCAAGGGTAATGGATTAGTGGAGTTTCTTGAATGTTGGATGAGATACTTTATGGTATCTTTTCCAACACTATGAGTTCTAAGTCCAAATCTCACTCCCTATAATTAGGGAAAGCAATGATGCTTCTGCTAGGTGCTACAAGCAACAGATGGTATCAGCAATGGAAAGACTAACTGAAACCTAGTTTCTTTGTTTTTTTTTGTTTGATCTGGAAAATCAGTTTCCTTCCTTTTGTGCCTCAACTACTTTTAACATTACTGTGAGTATGTATTCTAACTGGTATGTCTGCAGCTAAGGAAGTCTACATTCACTAACAAATGTCTCTTGTAGCCATCTTTCTCTCCTAGCTTTTAAAAATCTATTTATGTTCATAACATAAAGTTGTTGGCATTAGGAAAGACATCCAGCCATAGAAACCAAGACAAAACAAAGCATATGAGCAGGACCTAGTCACCTGACCAGTCTGGCCTCAACATGCGAGAGCCATCAAACCCATGCAAACCTGGAAAATAGACATTAAACGGTGATGATGATGAGGGGGATGATGATGATGATGATGATTACTTGTTCTGCTACAAACCTTGCAATTGCTCTGTCTTGTAACCTTGTAATATAGTAACACAGTTCTTATTTATTTATAATAAGACACAGTCTGTCATTTGTGTGCAGATGAAATATCTTTGCTGTCAGGAAGAATAATATTATTTTTTAAAGTTCTCTTATTGCATATTCTACAGAAAGTTATCTTAGATATTTTAAAATATACAGAGTGACTCATATGTTTTTGTTATTTATTTGTTAATATTTATTCTTTTGATAATGGTTTTTAACTATTATTTCATCATGAATGTTTTCCATAAATAGGTGGAGGCATATGGACTTGTGGTAAGGTTGTTGGGTTTACGATCATAATGTTGTGTATTTGATTCCTGAGCTGGTTGTGTGTTGTGTTCTTGAGCAAAATACTTCATTTCATGTTGCTCCAGTATACTCAGATGAATATGAGTACCAGCAATAGCTGGGGATTTAACCCTGTGATGGGCTAGCATCCTGTCCATGGAGGAGTCTTGTACTTTCAATCGCTTCATGCCACAAAACTGGGATAAGCACCAGCCTAAAGAGTCTCCTGGCTTGAGACAGACTTTAGACTAGATTACACTTTTGATTGGCAAAAATGCTATAAAATTTATAAATACGTTTTATAAGCCACTTTGTATCTACCAATGAGACATTGTCCATGATTTTCAAATAGTTTTGGAAATGTGTAGTAAAATAACTAACTTTCTCATTATTAAGCTGGTGTTTGGAACATAACTTAACAAAGATTCTGCCAAAGTATCATTCGCTATCTGATAGGTTTTTACATGGAATTAGATGAATATAAACACTTTAACTCTTTCATTGCCATATTTCTGTTGAAAGACACTGCTCATGTTTTTTAAATAATTTTGAAAATAATCAAGAATTAGATATTTTGTAAAAATATTTTTATTTTTTAATTAAGTATCCTTTACCTTGAAGGTGAGTTATGAATTCTTTTAGTTACAAGAATTAAAAGATATGCTTGAAAAATAATAATGAAATAATCATAACTAGAATGTTTTTGATCGTAGGTTTACTCTATCATGACTGATCTGGGGTTAAACAACAACAAATATCTAACAATAATCATTTATTGTTGTAAGTTTCACAATAAATATGTGACTATAGTAATGGAATATTTCATTCTGTATGTCAAGTCTTAACATCCTGTCATGATTTCACAGAAAATATCTAAAAACAAGTTTGTTAATTCAAATGTTTATAGTATCTTTACTAGTGGATGGATTGTTGGGAAAACTTCCAGTAATAGAGTAAAGACTTTAATTTTTAATGTTTTTTTTTTTCCACAATCAACAAGATCCTAGAACTCATTCGCTTAATGAGTAGGGTGGAACTCATCAAACCAGACCAAGGAAACGATGTTTTCATTGGTCTTACCGTTGCTGATACTATCTACTAGCCACAATTTCTGGTAGAAAGTACAACATGAAATAAAGTGTCTTGCTCAAAGACATAATGCATTGCCTGGTCTGGGAATTGAACTCAAAACCTCACGATTGTGAATCCAATTCTCAACAAACAACTAAGCCACGTGCTTTGAATTTTTAATGTGTTGTCATAGTAATATTTGGTACATTTCAAAAATGTCTTGCTAATGCAGTTTCATGTGGTACAGGACATTAAAAGTTAACATAAAAAACAAATAATATTGGGCCATATCAAATAATTTGTAAATAAAATTAACCCCACTAGAAACAGATTAAGTATATCACCCAGGTACACCGCAGTGGGATTTGAATTTAGAATGTAAAGGGCCAAAAGAAATAGTTACACAGCATTACACTTGGTGATCTCACAATTCCTTTAATACCTCACCATACTTTACTTTACTGATTTCTTAAAGAAGAAAAGCGGGATTCGAACTCAGCATACAGAGAGTTAGAACAAATGTTGTGAGACATTTTGTCTTATGCTTTGCGTTTCATTCTTCTTGGGTTTCTAAAATAAAGTACCAGGGAAGTAATGGGGCCCAATATAATCTGATGGAGTTGTAGGGGCACCATATTGACATACAGTGTTTCTTAGGCATGTAAAGCCTAGCAGAGCCCATCCCCACCAGGCCTGAGTACAGCAGATTTCTTCCAGAGAAGGATAGAAAGTGAGAGAATGGAAGTGAGAAAGAGATTAGAGGAAAAATTGACCCCAGTACTAGACTGGTACTTTTTTATCGGACTGAAATGTAAGGCAAAGTTGACCTCAACAGGATTTGAACTTAGAGAGCTGGAATGAATACCACAAAGTATTCTGTTCAACATTCTAATGACTCTGCCAATTCACTGCTTTTATATATATACTAGCAGAATGGCCCGGCGTTGCTCGGAATTTTCTCTAGGGTTCTTATATATTTGATATATATTTATCCTTATCGAGCCTCATGAAATAAATATGTTTGTTTATATTTTGTTATTGTGTATGCAAAAATATCTGTACACGAATATATAATTATATATCTTCTAGGGCGAGTAAAATTCCCGAGATCCATGGACGAGTTCTCTCCAGTGGTCTCTGTCCCTCATTATTGCTGCCATGTCCTGCGTCTCCAACAGACCAGTGTCTGTCCTTAGGTCATCAACATACGTTAACCTTGGTCTTCCTCTTCCAGTGTGTCCATGTAGGGGCTCTCACAGGAGCACTGAATGTAATGTCAACTCTGGATGTCGGTGAGCATGTCCAGCTAACCTCAGTCTCCTCTGTGTCACTTTTGAGCTGACTTTTGGGCGGCTCCCATACAGCTCTGAGTTTTTCATCCTCAGTGTATACTGATTAATGTTCAGAGCCATCCTCAGCATTCTCGTGTAGCACCCATCCACCATCTGAGTGAGTTTCTTGGTCAGTGTCCAAGTCTCAGACCCGTACAGCAGCACAGACTCCACTACAGCAATGAAGAGGCGGATTTTCAGGTCTTTACGAAGGTCCGACTTCCACGCTGATCTCAAGCTGTGGCACGCCGCCCAAGCTTTGCTCTTCCTCTCAGCCACAACATCTTCCGTATTCCCAATCTTTACTCCCAAATACAGGAAGTCCTCAACCAATCCTAGCGGCTTCCCGCCTACTTTAGTAATCCCCTCTGGCTTCTCAACATACTCTACCAGATATTTTGTTTTAGTCTCATTCATTCTCAGCACCACACTCATCGACACAGTCTCAACCTCCTGCATCAAATCCTCCGCCTCCTTCACTGTATTTGTCACCAAAACTATGTCGTCGGCAAATTCAGTATCCGATATCTTTATCGCCTTAACTCTCCAGGACTCTGGCTTTACTGTAGCACCGGCTCAGAGCAGGAGAGTTAAGGCGAAAAGATAATTATATAAATGGAAAAAAAATGAAACAAAATTTCATTTTTCACTCTTAGTACGGCTGTTACTTAAATATAAGTATGTATACGTACATACATATATGTATACAGATGTACAGTAGTATGTATATATATACATACATGCACACATATATATATGTACGTATGGTTTTACCGAAATGTATATGTACCGAAATATATATGTACGTATGGTTTTACCCAAAAGGGCAACGATGGTTGCTAAACACTGTACGGCTTAATTCGGAATGTTTGTTTACAAACAAACCGAGCATTATAATAAATGTTCGGTAAAACCATACGTACATATATATATATGTGTGCATGTATGTATATATATACATACTACTGTACGTCTGTATACATATGTATGTACGTATACATACTTATATTTAAGTAACAGCCGTAGTAAGAGTGAGAAATGAAATTTTGTTTCATTTTTTTCCATTTATCGATTTCGGTACGCCCGGCCGATTAACTCACTCGGTATGCAAATTAGGCTGCTCAGCCGTTAATATGCATAAGGAAAGTATATACTTTCAGACGTTCAATCATCTGGCAGGAAGGTATATGGTGCTGACGATAGCTAATAAGCTTGAAACTAGTACATCGTTCCTTTGTCAGTGTTGAACAAAAGGGCAACGATGGTTGCTAAACACTGTACGGCTTAGTTTGGGATGTTTGTTTACAAACAAACCGAGCATCATAATAAATGCTCAGTAAAACCATACGTACATATATATATATATATATACATACTACTGTACGTCTGTATACATATATGTATGTACGTATACATACTAATAATTATATATGAAAGGCAGGCTGTATGATGCCTGCATACGAACAGCAATGTTACATGGCAGTGAGACCTGGGCATTGTGTGCAGAGGATATACGCAGACTGGAGAGGAATGAAGCTGGCATGCTCCGCTGGGTGTGTAATAGTAATATACGTGAACGGCAAAGCATAAACGAACTAAGGGAGAAATTAGGAATAAGAGGGATCAGATGTTGTTTACTCGAGAGAAGACTACGTTGGTACAGTCATGTGATGCGCATGAAAGACGACATCTGTATAAAAAAAGTGCAGGGTGATAAAAATAGACGGTAGCCACGGAGTAAGCAGACCCAGAAAAACCTGGGACGACTTGATAAATTGCGACCTCACACACTTACACCTCTCCAAGACAATGTCACTGGACCGAGATCTTTGGCGCTACACAGCAATACAGAAGACCCGCCTTGCCTAAGTACAAAGCGAAACCTACAGTCAGTAGGCACCTCTAACAAAAATACACCCCGTCCCACTACCCCCACCCCATCCACACCACCCCTTTCAATGTAAAGTTATGTTGGTACCACAACATCCAGTCCGAAACAAATGAGGTTGTGTAGGTGTCACGACAAAAAAACACACAGTCCACGCTGTAATGTGGCCATGTAGGTATCACGGTAAAAACCTCCCAGTCCACACTGTAAACGTGGTTGGTGTTAGGAAGGGCATCCAGCCATAGAAAACCCGCCAGACAGTCCTATACGAGCAGGACAACCAATCTTGCCTCAAGTGGGAAAATTCCCGTCCAACCCATGCAAGGGTGGAAGATGGACGTTAAACGATGATGATGATGATGATATATATATATATATTAAAATAACAGATTAAAGTTTAAGCAAAGAATCGCTGCTTTCATCCTTAACGGGATCTTGTGAAACTAAAAAAATCAATCTGTGAACACAGAAGTAAATATTTCGAAAAACGTTACACACTATATATATATATATATATATATACATACATACACTATATATACATATATACACACACACACACATACACCGCGTCATAATGTCATAATGCAGACAGCCAGACATACAGATAGATATTATAAGTACGTTATAATTGTTTCTACTTTTGGCACAAGGCCAGCAAATACCCAGTATATTACTGGTACTTTATTTTATCGACCCCTGTAAGGATGAAAGGCAAAGTTAACCTCAAATCCCGCAAAGTTAACCTCGGCGGGATTTGAGGTTAACTTTGCCTTTCATCCTTACAGGGTCGATAAAATAAAGTACCAGTAATACACTGGGTATTTGCTGGCCTTGTGCCAAAAGTAGAAACAATTATAAGTACATTATATCTATGTATCTATCTAAAAAGAGAAAGACTAAGAATTATTGAGAGAGATCGCTAAATCGCCTAATCTGGTCCCTAGGGCATTGAAAATTTGAAATATCTTTTGCTCAAAACACTCACAGGACTATAAGTATTACATGTGTAAAGTTTGAAAACAATTGGTTGGGTGGTTTTCGAGTTTTAGTGATCAGACAGACATTCTCTGTTTTAGATATATAGACTAGCAGAAAACCACCCGGTGGGCGGTTTTTTGCTAGCAAATCTAGTGTATATACTGATATTGTTGAGATTTGGATGAGAAATGTTTTCGGCACCACATGTTCACCGTCTCTCGGTGTGTCTTTTATGCATGTATAAATATATATGTTATCTATACGGTGAAATCTTTGAAATAAATATATGTTAAAACGAAAAAGGAGAAAAAGAGATTAGTGACGGAAATATAAACGTTATGATACATAAACGTTATGATATAACGATGGAAATATATAAACGTTTAAGATAAAACGATGGAAATAGAAACGTTTATATATAATGATAAGCCGAAACACTCGTAAGCCGAAACACTCGTAAGTCGAAACACTCGTAAAGTGAAACGTATAAATAAAGATTAATGTAATGAATTTGAAAAGCATAGAGATTTGAAACCGCGTCTATTTGTTTCCTTGGCATTTTTTACAGACGGACAGACAGACAAACAAACAGAGAAATGCCCATTATATATTATAAGTAGACTTGGCATGGTGTCAAGTCAGAACCGCCTCGAACTGGTTACTTCTGGCTTGTGCAAGGTGTCTCTATAGCAACCAGCGATTCCCTCGGCCTCAGTGACCAAAGTCAGTGGAGAGGGGAAGGTAATGTTTCTATAGCGACAGTGTTTCTCTTGGTAGTACCAAAGTGGAGAAAGGAAGGGGAAGGTAATATTTCTGTAGCACCTACATTTGAGTTTTAGGGAAGGACAGACAGACAGACAGACAAACAGAGAAATGCCCATATATTTCTGTGTGTGTGTATATATATTACACACACAGAAATGTATATATATTTCTGTGTGTGTGTATATATATATATATATATTACACACACAGAAATGTATATATATTTCTGTGTGTATATATATATATTTCTGTGTGTGTATATATATATATATATTACACACACAGAAATGTATATATATTTCTTAGAACAAAATTATTATTAATGTTTTGCTGTTCATAACAATTGGAATTGAAAAATTACTTTTGAAATTATTAGTTATTTTACTAATGCTTAGATATGTAAAAATGAAGCAATGTTTCTAATAATTGTTTCTACTTTTGGCACAAGGCCAGCAATTACCCAGTACATTACTGGTACTTTATTTTATCGACCCCGTGAGGATGAAAGGCAAAGTTAACCTCGGCGGTATTTGAACTCAGACCGTAAAGGGACGTAACTCCATGCTATGAAGCATGGTGTCCTACTCTCTACAGATTCTGCCAATCCACCACCCTAATGTCTGTACGTAATGAGGGAGTGAGAGGGGAGAGAAAGAAAGGCAGAGGTGAAGTGACGAAGTGACTCTCTCCTCCTCCTCCATCTCCCCATTCGTCACAGCGATAGAGGGGAGGAAGGTTAGTGTGTTACAAAGAGTGAGAGTGAGAGAAACAGACAGACTAAAAGAGAGGGATAGCTGGAGAGAGAGAGAGAGAGAGAGAGAGATAGCAACAGATACAGTACAGTAGCTAAGGGATGTATATACATTTCTGTGTGTGTAATATATATATATATATACACACAGAAATATATATACATTTCTGTGTGTGTATATATATATATATATATATATATATTACACACACAGAAATGTATATATATTTCTGTGTGTGTATATATATATATATATATATATATATTACACACACAGAAATGTATATATATTTCTGTGTGTATATATATATATATTACACACACACAAATGTATATATATTTCTGTGTGTATATATATATATTTCTGTGTGTGTGTGTGTATATATATATATATTACACACACACAGAAATGTATATATGTTTCTGTAGCACTCCTCAATTCCCCCCTCTCTCCCTCCCGCTATCCCCCTCTTGTAGTCTGTCTCTTTCTTTCACGCTCACTCTCTCTCTACACGTGCGCAAAAAACATTCGCACGCGTTTCCACTGTCGGACAGACAGACAGAGAAATTGCTGGTTATATATTATAAGGAGATATATATTAACAATCAATAATTAATATTTATTAATAAAAAAAATACAGAAAAACTACATTCATTTATCAATTGAATTTTAATTACCTTTAATATGATTTATAATCCAACTGTTAAATTGTTCATATTAATAAATGCTTCTGTGTTCTCAAAACTTTTTATTTATTTTTATTTGTTTTTTTTTCCATTTCTATTTTAGATTTTGATACTCGTTATTTCTGGAAGTGGACAGACTTTGCTAGTTATCTACAGTTTTTAATTTTCTTTGTGGCCTTTCTCACTTTGATGAACTTCTTGTTCCTTGAAAGTACTTTCTATGTTGAAACAGTTGGATTTTTGGCTGTATTTGCTGAGGCTTGTTTAGGTGTGCCCCAGTTTTATAAAAATTTTCAGAATAAGTCTACTGTTGGAATGAGGTAAGTGTCATACTTATAAAATAAGATGCATAAAATGAAATGTGTTTTGCATATGGATTGTGTGTGTATATCAGTGTGTGTTTATATCAGTGTGTGTTTATAGTCTGTATCGAGCCTGGAAGCTCATCAGGCCAGTGTTTATTCAGTTTCTGTGGCATGAAGTGACTAAGAGTACAATACTCCCCCTTAAACAGGATGCCAGTCCATCACAGGATTAAACCTCCAACTATTGCTGGTACTCATTTTCAGCTGAGTTTATTGGAGCAACGTGAAATGAAGTGTTTTGCTCAAGAACACAACACAATCCAGTCCAGGAATCCAACCCGCGACATTACGATCGTAAGTCCAACACCATTACCACTAGGCCATGTGCCTCCATGTATGTACTAGTATCTTAAAAAGGGGGTGTGCATTAAAGGAAGAAGTAAAGAATGCACCTAGGAAGAAAGGGTAAGAAACACAGTGAAAGAAAGGAAAGAGAGATAGATGGTAACAATAGAGTATACACAAGGGCAGCTTACTGTATCACATGACTAGATAACATATAAAACTATCAAGTAAGAAGATACAATGCAATTTTGTTTGTGTGTTACTTACGTTTGTGAGGTTGTCTTTGTGATAGCTACCTCTTTGTTGTACATTGAACAAATTTCAGAAATATATTAGATAAAAGAAAGTAAAAGGCGTTGGTTCAGAGTTGACATGTGTATGTAGTGACTTCATATATCTAGTCATTTGGTGATGCAACAATAGTACCCAGTCCACACTTTAAAGTGGTCATGTTGGTGACATGACAAAAAGCGGTTGGTCCACACTGTAAAGTTGTGTTGGTGTCACGACAAAACGCACCCAGTCCACACTGTAAATACCCAGTCCACAGTATGGTTGGTATTAGGAAAGACATACAGCTGTAGAAACCAAGCCAGATACAGTTCTGTATGAGCAAGACATGGTCATCTGATCTGACTTGTTTCACAACAAGAGACTCCATCTAACACATACTAGTGTAGAAAACGGATGTTAAATGGAGATGATGATTAATATATTAACAAGTTTTCCAATATATATTTATTCTACAAGACAGTAAATGTATCTAGATATGAAAATCTGTGAAAAGATAAGGTTAAAAGTAAAGTTAAAAGATTAGCTATCAACATTCATTCTTGTTTTATATCTGCTTTTCCATGCTTGCATGAATTATGTGGGTTTTCTAAAGCAGTGTTTTATGACTGGATACCCTTCTGTTGCCAGACCTTTTAATTTTCTTATATGACAAGCAGAGACATATTGTGCCTATTCTATAGCCTGGATACACTCTATAGGTAGGTTTTTTTAAAAGGGAAGCAATAACAGCTCAGAAACAAGTTTTAACTAATTACGATATATATACTCAAATATAAGGTGACCCCCTATTATATGTCTGAGAAATAGGCAAAAATCCAAACTCCATTTAGGTAGGTTATCATCATCATCGTCATCACCACCACCACCACCACCACCATTATCATCCTTTATTATCCATTTTTTTCCTTGCTAGAAAGAGTTAATCTCTATACAGAAAATATTATGAGGAAACTCTAGAAAGTCTTGAAGGTACAGTTAAAATCAATGAAAGAATGATCACCAAACTTGGATGTATCGATAATACTGTCTTTATTGCTGGTAGCTTAGAAGATTTGAGGATTTTGATGAAGAAAATAGAAGAAAAAGTAAAGAATATGTTTAGTCATTCATTTTAAGAAAACTGAATCAATAATTTGTGAGGAAGATCTGATTAAAGAAATCCTGTAATAACTGATAGTGGAAGTGTCAAAGTGGTGTATAAGTTTGGTTATCTTAAGAGTTTTATTACAAATCAATGTGATGACAGTAAAGAGATGAACAGAAGAATTATTGCAGCAAAATCTGCTACTATCTCTTTAAACCATATTTGGAGAAAATCCATCAATAAGTAAAAAGACTAAATTTAAATTGCTGCACACTTTCATATTTCCAATAGCAACATAGTGGAGGTGCATGGCCTAGTGGAAAGAGTGTTGAAATTACGATCATAATGTCATGGGTTTGATTTCTGGGTTGGGTTGTGTGTTGTGTTCTTGAACAAAACACTTCATTTCATGTTGCTCCAATATACTCAGCTGAAAATGAGTACCACCAATAGCTGGAGATTTAACCCTGCAATGGACTGGCATCCTGTCATGGGGGAGTCTTGTACTCTCAGTTGCTTCACGCCATGAAACCGGGATAAGCACCAGCCTAATGAGCCTTCTGGCTTGAGACAGACTTTAGTTAGAATAGCAACATATGTATCTATGTGTTGGACTCTTGAAATAGTTAATAAAAATAAAATAGAGAGTTTCCAAGTTTGGTGTTATGGAAAAATGCTAAGAATTAGCTGGATAGAAAAATTTAGTATTTGTACCAACCCTTATTTATGGTCATGAATCTTGGGTAATGACCGAAAGAATACGATCGTCATACAAACAGCTGAAATGGGGTTCCTCTGAAGGGTCTTCAGAGTAATGTTACTCAATAGAGTATGTAGCTTAGAGATCAGAGGGTCACTCCAGGTTGAGCCAGTACTTCTCTGACTTGATAGGTCACATCTCTGATATTATAGGCATGTGGTGAGAATGTTTCAGGAAAGAATTTCTGGACAGATTTTACAGTCAAACCCAATTGGCAGGAAACCTAAGGGTAAACTCCAGGCAAGATGGTTGGATGACATCCATGAGCTCAGCTGGTCTCGCTTGGGGATCCAGCTGGATCAGTTGGAATTGGTTGCTTCTGACAGGACCTGTTGGAAGGTGTGTTTGAGGACCCTGACTAGTATATGTGAGCAAAGAAGAAGGAAAATAGGGCAAATTATTATGTTGCATCAAATTAGATTTTGGGACGAGAAAATCTATAAAATCATTGATCACTGGAAAAGTGCCAACAGGAAAACCGAGAAAAAAAAATGGATTAAAAGCATTATGGGGAGAACTGGATTGAAGAAGTACCAATTAACTCTTCCATGACTATGTTTCTGATGAAATACACTTTATTGCAATTAACTGATGAAGAGTTTTGAGGGATTTACTCAAATTATTAATCATTTCGTTACTAAGATAGTAACTTAGCATATGGTTCTTATATACAATTATGTTCAAAGATTTTAATTTAAATAGGAACCCTTTAAAATAGGTGACTTTATTTCATAGGACTAGAGCTGGTTTGGTATCAAAAGGGTTAATAAAAGCTGCAGAAAAATTAGTAAAATGGAGAAGAATTGTTAGATTAGCCACCCTCTTTTCAAGAGTTGGTGGTTGCAGCTGTTGACATGTATATGCTGCAAAATATGTTAGAATGATTGAATAGATGAAAATAAACTTCTGAACATTTGATACAGCGGAATAAAGATACATTAAACATATAGAAGAGATACGAGATGATTCATAAATTTGTAAGATAAATTCTACAATGTTTAGAATAATTTTATTTTCCATAATGATAATGTCTTCTGCATATACTGACAAATGTATTTACATAATGATTCAATTGTTAGTAAATACCTCTGTAGGTTCTGGAAAATTTAGATCTTCTGCTGAAAAGCTTTAACAAATATGAAATATACCTGGCATTGTCTCCCTTACTTACTGCTCACACAATAAACATTGGTTATCATTGGGGGATTGGCAGTATCGGTAGAGGGTCGGACGCCATGCTTTCCAGCATAGAGTTACGGCCCTTGCCATTCTGAGTTCAAATCCCGCCAAGGTTAACTTTGTGTTTCATCCTTACGGGGGTCGATAAAATAAAGTACCAGTAATACACTGGGTAATTGCTGGCCTTGTGCCAAAAGTAGAAACAATTATTTTTATACCACGTATCTGAGTCGCTCCGGGTAGAGCGACTACTTCTCTGAATTGAGAGATCACAGCTCCAATACTATGGGCATGTGCAGGAGACCCAGTGGTAGACGTCGAGCAAGATAGTCGGATAACATTCATGAGCTTGGCTGATCACACTTGGGGATCCAGCTAGATCAGTTGGAAATGGTTGCTTTTGACAGGACCCGCTGGAAGGAGTGTTTCAGGACTCTGCCCCCACGACTCTCTCAAGAATAAATGGGCAAAGAAGAATAGGAAGTATCAGACTATAATATGCTTTAGCTTTGCAATGTTCTAATAATTAAATATGCTTTCACCCAGTTAACTGTCTCAGTTTCTGTTCACACTGATAATAAATGCATGATATTCTAATGTTTTACTGGCATCTAAATATATCTCCAGAGACCAAGATTCCACATAGAAAATGATGGCAACAGCTGCAAATTGTTAACTGTTGCATAATTGAAAATTTGTTTCCTGTTTGGCATCAGAGATATTACTACTCTAAAGTTATATAAAAAATGAATTAGGATTAGGGATATATATATATATATACACACACACATATATGTAAATAAGTATATATACATATGTGTATATATATATATATATATATATATATCTATATATATGTGTGTGTGAGTGTGTAAATATTACATATATATATATAGATAGAGAGAGAGAGAGAGAGAGAGAGAGATGTGTGTGTTGGAGGTTTATGTTTATTGTTTTAAGTGTGAAAGCACATACAATGCATGCTTGCTGAGAGCAGTGCCTGCTTAGTATAAAATGCAATCTCTTTCACACATACACTGTGTATGTATATGTGTCTGTGTGCAGACATATATGATAAACATGCATACATACATATGTACGTATATACACCATACACCCACTAGCATAAAGGCACACTCATACACTCAAACAGCTATATATTAATATATTTGTATACTTTACTGTACTATATTTTGATAGCAGGATAATTTGATATTGTTATACACACACACACTTATATACACTAACACACATCTATGTATCATTACTATCATCATAATCATTTAATGTCCATTTTCTCTGTTAGCAAAGGTTGGACAGGTCATCATAGACCATGGCAGTACTTAATTGGGCTGCAGTCTCTGAGCTGCATCTCACTGACATTGATCTGTGAACACTAACAGTGTTCTAGGTGTATCTTATCATGGCAATATGGCGTTGTCAGGCCCGTCATGTATATATCGTTTTATATCTGTTATGATTTTAACACGTATATATTGAGCTTGTTATGTCTTTGACACAGCAGAAGGGTTTTCCAACCCTTTGTTTGGCAAGCTTTCTATAGCTGGATGCCCTTTCTATCACCAACTATTTTACCCGCATGTACTGGGTGCATTTATCATGTAGATCACCAACATTAGGGAGTCTGTTATGTCCTTGAAAAGACTGAAGAGTTCTGGCAATGGAGTTTACAAATGGTAATTTATTAAAGTCCTTTACAGTTGTTTCAGAGCATAAAAATCCAGTGTATTTTCCTCAGAGATTCTATGTAAATAAGGTGCTAAAATATGTGGAGTGATTATTTCACAATGAAACACTGTTTTTCTATATTTACTTGTGAACATTCCAACAAATTTTTATTATTTGAACTTTTTAATACATAAACATCCCCTGCACATATATGCATACATGTGCACACATACATATACACATATTTCTCTGTGGCTTAATTATACTTTTTCATTCAATCTTGTTTATTTTATTTCACTCTCTCTCTCTCTCTCTCTCTCTCTCTCTCTCTCTCTCTCTCTCTCTCTCTCTCTCTCTCTCTCTCTCTCTCTCTCTCTCTCTCTCTCTCTCTCTCTCTCTCTCTCTCTCTCTCTCTCTCTCTCTCTCTCCTCTCTTCTCTCTCTCTCTCTCTCCTCTCACTCTTTCTCTTCCTTCTTTTGCTATTGCCCTCTCTTTTCTCACTTGCACCATGTGTTGATTAGCTGCCTCAGCTTATAAACAGAGTTTAGATTTTTGCCCATTTCTCAGACATAAAATAGGGGTCAGCATATATTCAAATTGGCTTATATGCGAGTACATACAATACTTCACTGAACTTAAATAGCTTGTTTTATTTCTTTACATGTGCTATGCCACTTTTTTGTTGTTGTTTTCAATGTTTTAACTTTTTTTTCCTCTTTATTCTTTTTCAGTAAAAAAAATGGTTGGTTTTTGGACTCTAGGAGATATCTTCAAAACTGTATATTTTATACTGAGAGCAGCACCTGCTCAGTTTTGGATTTGTGGTGTCTTACAGATATCAATTGATTTGTCTATATTTGCACAGGTTTTATACTATGGGGGGTTTCAGGGCCGCATTATGTCCAAATCAGCGGTCAGCTAGCCCAGACAATCTGGAAATGACTGTGGTGGAAGAAGCAGAACAGCAACCAGAGAGCTAAACATGGTTATATTAATTTCTGTAATTTCTTAACAAAAAATACTATGTTTTGTTTATGTTTATATTTTTTTCTGTCATGTTTTTTTTTGACCCTGGGTTTCATGACTTGGTGTAATCTGATGCGCTAATGAAAGGTTGAACAAAAGTTTTTTCAAGATGTAAGAATGGAAACTACAACGTACAATGGTTTGTGTGTGTATGTGTGTAATGTATATATACATTATAAATAAATATATATATATATATATATATATATACACACACATACCATCATCATAATCACCATTATCCTTATCATTTTGTGTATGTAATATGCCTGTTTGTCTGCGTACATACATTATGAATATATATATATATATATATATATATAGTATGTATATATATATATATATATATATATATACATATATATATATATATATATACATATATATATATATATATATATATATACATATATATATATATTTATATATTTATATATATATATATATATATACATATATATATATATATATATATATATATATATATATATATATATACATATATATATATATATACGTATACATATATATATATATACGTATACATACATA
>OZ024740.1:231467013-231649513 GCA_964016885.1 Eledone cirrhosa
AATATTTCTTCCCCTTTTTATTATTCGTATAAATATGCAACATAACTACATTATACATGTCCACAGTTGAAAAAGCATATAATGCTGAAACTGGTACAATTATTAAATGTGGAAATATCCACTATATAAATAAATGTTTTGATATTATACTGAAAGAATCTCTTCAGCATTTTCTACTGAAAAAATATTTTTCCTCTCTACTATTTGTTTATATATATATATGAAAAAATTCAGGACCCCAGCAGCTGAGCTTCGGCCATTTCAACAGCTAGATCCAAGCATATATATATATATTATACATGAATGGGAAAGCATAAATTAACTGAAAGAGAAACTAGGCATAAAAGGAATTAGATGCAGTTTGCAGGAGAGAAGACTGCATTGGTGTGGACATGTGATATGTATAAAGGATGACAGCTGTATAAAAAGATGCAGAGTGCTCAAAGTTGATGGAAGCCATGGAGTGGGAAGACCCAGGAAGACTTGTGTGAGGTGATAAAAGGTGACCTTGCACAATTGCACCTCCCAAAGGTGATGACATAGGACCGAGATCTCTGGCATTATGCAGTACCTTCCCATAAGTACTGGCTGAAGCACACATATAGTATTCATTCCCCCCCCCCTTCTATACACCTCCCATGGACACAGGCTGAAGCATACATCTGGTATGCACTACCTTCACCTTCACCCCAACATACCACCAATGTCTTAACACTCTACTTCTCACACATGCCCATATACCCACATCTCTAATCGTCACAGACCCTTCTTCCAAAGCCCCCAGTCTATACTGTAAAGTGATCATAATAAAAAAACTCTCCTGTATGATGGATCTTCCTCACATCCCTTCCTCATCAACAGTGGTGTTAAGTAGGGTTGTGTGTTGGTGCCGACCCTCTTTGCGATATTCTTCTCCCTGCTCATTTCCTATGCCTTTGAAACATTCAATGACATCTACCTGCACACCAGATCAGACAGGAGACTCTTTAATCTATTACGGCTGCACTCGGAAACTAAGGTGAGGAGGGTGCTCATCAGGGAGATGCTTTTTGTTGATTTTGTGCCCCTTGTGGCCCACTCTGAGGAAGCTCTTCAGAGACTCAGTGATCACTTTGCTGATGCTTGCAAGCAGTACAGGCTTACTGTAAACATGAAGAAGACCAACATCAGTTAACAGGATGTCAATACAGCCCCCTCAATCAAATTCAAAATCGATAATTTCACTCTTGAAGGCGTGAACAAATTCACCTACCTGGGGTCTATAATCAGCAACACCCTTTCACTCGATGTTGAACTTGACAGGTAGCATGGGACGTCAAACACCATCATGGCTAAACTGACTAAGAGGGTGTGGGAGAACAAGGCACTGACAGAAAACATCAAGATCTGAATCTACCAGGCATGTGTTCTTAGCACTTTGCTCTATGGAAGTGAAACCTGGAGCACTTACATGTGGCAAGAACGTCGGTTCAATGCCTTCCACATACAGTGTCTCAAACACACCCTGAGAGTCACCTGGCAGGACTATATTCCACACAATGATTTCCTACAATGTGCCAGGATTCCCAGCATGTATTCCCTGCTGATCCAATGCTGTCCTTGTTAGTTAAGACATATTCAGCATATGGAGGATGGGAGGTTGTCAAAAGATATCCTGTAAGGACAGCTGGCCACCGGGACCAAGTGAGTAGGTCACCCATTGCTCCATTTCAGGGATGCATGCAAGAGAGATATGAAAGCATACAACATCCCTTCTTCCAGCTAGGAGATGCAGGCTGGAGATCGTGATACCTGGCATCAGACTGTCCACAGGGGCATCGCTGATGCAGATGCGGAGAGAGGTCAACTTGTAGCTGAAAAGAAGGACTGACAAAAAGTGCATTGCAGATGTTACAACAGCCCAGAATTCCACATGTATCTGCACCAAGCAACAAAGACTGTCTCTCATGCATGGTCTGCACAGTTACAGCAGATGATGCCAGTGACTAGACATAACTCCAGGTGCATTAAGCAGGGTCTTCTGAGAAAGAGTTGCCAATGATGATGATGAGATATATATATATATATATATTTATTTAGGTTTGTTGGTTCACCACAGGATAGAACTGGTCATTCCGTATAGTCAACCGTGATGTAATATTAGGAAAAGCATTCGACGTAATGCAACTCATCCATCTTCGTTTATGTTGAATCTTGTTGTTGGTGCAAGAAAGGAGTTAATTATTATTGAATAAAATGACAGGAGGCTGGACTGGTGAAATTCCTTCAAACATTTATTACAAACACTATGCACATTTCAATTACCACAATTACCAGGTTCTGTAGGATCCTGGTGACATCAGGTTTTAATTGTATAAATGTTATCTAATAAGTTATCTAACTTTTCAGCCTCTTGGATTGTGTCTACCATTATTATATTCCTTTATTAGATAACTTTTATACAATAAACACCTGATGATGTCACCAGGATCCTACGAAGTCATTGAAATGTGCATAGTGTTTGTAATAAATCTTTGAAGGAATTTCACCATTCCAGCCTCCTGTCATTTTACTCAATAGTATATATATATATATATATATATATATATATATGTGTGTGTGTATATATATCAGCATATAGAGAGAAGTACACATACAGATATGTATTCAATCATAGGGGATCAAAAACCACCAGATTGATAAACATATTGACTACGAAAGGAGAGGTGTATACAAATCAATTAAAAGAATAAATTAAAGTGTACTAACCATCCAATAATAACTATAACATCCGGGCATGCTCAAATAAGAGTATGTATCGCTATAAAAAATGAAGAATACATATTGTAGATTGCTCATCAGCGGAGATCTAACAATACGATCCGCACTTCTAAAAATATATCAGATAACTAAGAAAACGCAAGTAAAATAGAGAAAGTATGTGTGTTTTATAGCCCATGGTGTTGTGAATAGACCAAAAAAAATATATATATATACATATGTATATGAGTGTATATATATATTTGATGCCCTAAGGACAGACAAAGGATTTGATGCCTTAAGGACATATGTGTATATATATATATATACATATGTATATCTGTGTATATATATATATATATATACACAGTTCAAGAGTAACCAATCTTAAAGAGAGAGATGGAGATAGTAGAGGAGATATGAGAGGAGAGATTGGTGAGTTAGTTAGAAGCCAAAGCGTAAAGGCATGTGCTCAATGTGCAATATGCAGTAGAAAGCAGCTAGGTGGCTGGGTTCATGCAGAAGTTAGGTGCGCAGAGCTGGAAATATTCATTAGTTAAGCAAAACAAGACCACAAACTTCACAAGGAAGACATTATTAAAAGATTGTCAACATATTTTAGTTTGATGTAAGGACTGTAGAGAATAATAATAATAATATTAATAATAATAATGTCCGTTTACAATTGTTTCGCTACTCCATATAATATTTCTGGATCAGATGACTATATATCATAATTGATCTGGTTCAGTTGAAAATAATTAACATATTTAAAAAACAGAGTGGCTCATCGGAACTCAAAGGAATATAAATTAAAATAATGGGATAATGTTACATAATATAATGTTCCATATATTGGTTTTTACTATGGTGTCTTGGTTGCATCAGCTGTCAGCCATAATCAAGCAGTATTCATCTGTCAAGGCTGCATTGTGTGAGATCTGCTGATGCAACCAAGACACCATAGTAAAAACCAATATATGGAACATTATATTATGTAACATTATTCCATTATTTTAATTTATATTCCTTTGAGTTCCGATGAGCCACTCTGTTTTTTAAATATGTTAATTATTTTCAACTGAACCAGATCAATTATGATATATAGTCATCTGATCCAGAAATATTATATGGAGTAGCGAAACAATTGTAAACGGACATTATTATTATTAATATTATTATTATTATTCTCTACATTCCTTACAGTATTTACGTATCGAGAGAGAGAGAAAAGGGGGAGGATAGGTGATACATATAGTTATTTGCCAAGTAGCGTATGCCAAAGGTTCTCGATACTAATGCCGGCAGTATTAAATATTCGAAGTGTTAATATTTAGTGGGCTAGAGAGTTAGGAGAGCGTAAGCACGTGGAAAAGTAAGAAATCGGTGAATAGACTGTTAAAACATGTTTATTTAAAACAGCACCTACGTACGTTTCGCCCAGTTGGGCTTCTCAAGGGCATAAATAACCAAAAGTGTTCCTTACATTGCTCGGAAAGAGTTTTGGGGTTAAATTCACGTCAATGTTCATTGTTCGCAAAAATAGCTTGTTTTGATTTTGCAGCAGGTCAAGGGAGGTAACTCTGACCGGTGTTAGCGCAGTCTTTCCCGGACACATTTTTATTCGTTACAAGATGAGGTTATAACCTTACCATTGTAGATACGCACAGGGTCATGTAACCAACGCTTATTTTGAGACGTTTGTCTGGGTCGTTTGAGGCTTGGTCTGGTATGCATGGTTAGTTTCCTGGGTTATTTTGCAGCGCCTGCCCGCCGGGGTGTTAAAACTTGTTGCAGGGAGATCAAGTGCACGGTTTAACTCCTCATCCTTAACCCATCTGAAGAAGGATATTTTTAAGCGATGTGTACAACTTATCGCTGTTTCAGCTCTGCTGTTGATGAGCTCGTGGGGTGCAGTTATGATGTGGTAGAGCTCCATGAGGCGAAGATCGCACTTCCTCTTGAAGTTGTACGGTGCAGCCCTGCCGACAATATCCCAGTGCGTGGAGAGGCTGATGTTTGAGTCCTTTAGTGATGTGATGTAGTCCGCGAGCGAAGTGGAGTGTCTTAGTTTTTTATTTGTGAAAGAGTGGAGATGTGTGCGAAACCTAATTTTGAACGGGCCGGAGGTAGCCTCTATATAATGTTTCACGCTATTGTGGCTAGTTACAGTGCATCTATGTCTAAAATCTATGGCAAACTCCCTCGAGCCTCTGCCCTTCTAAAATCCCGGAGAGCTCAATTTGCTGGCCACTGTCACCGTGCCAGCAATGAAATCATATCCGCTCTCTTGCTCTGGAACCCTGACTAGGAGTAGGAAGCTGTCATTCCCTGACGTTATCTCCAGGGATACGGGAATCAGTAGACAGGACCTGGGGGCAGCGATGGGGGACGGGGAATTCTGGGGCATGAGAGTGAGATCCATCATCTCGACAGTAGTCGACGAATGATGATGATGATGCATCTATATATAACCCTATCAGTCAAGCAGTATCCTCTAAGGGGGCAGCGTCCTCTGTTGCGGCAGTTGCAATTTCTGTCGCGGTTCCGTCTATTTCCCACGGTAAGGCTATCATTGTTGCTGCCTACGTTGTTACCTACGCTCCCGCAGCTGTCGTTAGCACCATTACAACCCACAGCACGCGGGGTAGTGCGATTGTTATTCCGCACGTCATGTCCTGCATGTTCCCCAGTCATTTCGCGGTTATGCTGGTTGCGTCTGCGGAAGCCGTTGCCAGCACTATTGGTTGCTGCTAGGGAGCTGTTAAGGCCGATATAGTTATTGTCAGGTGTAGGTGCGTCTGTGTCGAGTGCTGTGTCTGTTTAAGCAAATAATTGCTGCTTTCACCCTTAACGGGATCCCGTAAAGGGTGAAAGCAGCGATTCATTGCTTAAACTTTAATCTGTTATTTTAATAAATATATATATATACATATGTATATATATATATATATATATATATAAATCAAGAAAGAAGAGTGACACGGTTTGCTATACAAAAAGCTTTTTAATCACTTTGCTGACAATTGTTTCTCTGAACTGGTAGGTCTAGAGATCGCTACCCGCCTGTTTTCGCGTCAATCGATCACCAATACATAGTTATAACCAGTCAATTCATCAGAGCTAGCGAGAATGAAGAGAATACACAGGCATGGCTTCTATATATAGTAGTGGCATTCAATCAGAACAATAACAACAATACTAACACTGCTAGCAATAAATTATTTGAAATAATCACAACATCAATCTAAGTAAGACATAGAGTATACTTACGACTTTAGCATGTAAAACGAGCTGATATGAGGCAGATGTATGAAATTGACATGTAAAAGCTGCCATGGGGTGTATTATAGATAGTGTAGAGATAAGCCGGGCTTTAAACAATGTACCATTTCCTTTACTGTAGGTTTGGTGACTGTAAGAATTATTTATTATCTGACAGATAAAATATTTATCATTGTAGTGAGGATAGTAATTTTTGTGGTTTGAAGTGGATTCAATATTTATGTGGTCTATATTAGATGAAGTCATTGTTAGTTCGAATCATGGGGTTGTTTAGCTTTCACATCATCAATTTATTGCTAGCAGTGTTAGTATTGTTCTGATTGAATGCCACTACTATATATAGAAGCCATGCCTGTGTATTCTCTTCATTCTCGCTAGCTCTGATGAATTGACTGGTTACAACTATGTATTGGTGATCGATTGACGCGAAAATAAGCGGGTAGCGATCTCTAGACCTACCAGTTCAGAGAAACAATTGTCAGCAAAGTGATTAAAAACCTTTTTTGTATAGCAAACCGTGTCACTCTTCTTTCTTGATTTATCATTACTCCAAGTGTAAACAACATAGAAATCACCGCGTACTCGCAACATCACTATGGAAACGCCTTGTTGAATCAAACTTAGCCAAGCGTTGATACCATCCACTACCCGGAGTACCCTAACTGGACTACACCTAAGTGGACTACCTATATAACAATAATCTGTTATCCCGTATATATATAAACGTTTGTATATGTATAATAAAGCCAAAACAATGCAGGTATGAACGAAGAATAAAGAATGCAAATGCAAAAGATATTGTTGGCAATTAGTCTTTTACCTTAGATTTATTTAAATGTCCTTAATTTTCGAGATAATATCTCTTCTTCAGAGGGAAGTAAAGC
This sequence comes from Eledone cirrhosa, assembly GCA_964016885.1. Classification (NCBI taxonomy): domain Eukaryota; kingdom Metazoa; phylum Mollusca; class Cephalopoda; order Octopoda; family Eledonidae; genus Eledone; species Eledone cirrhosa. The sequence continues at coordinate 231,473,922 of OZ024740.1, forward strand.
GGTTAAACCAGTGTTCTAAATACCTTGCCAAGTCATGCTGACAGGAAATGGTATAGAGTATCTGTTCTATCTCTAATGTCAAAGAGTTAAGGTGGATAAAGAGTAGTCTCCCTTTAAAAGGGTTTTTTTTTTGTACATGCCTGTTTAAGTGTGTGGGAGAATGCATGAAGGTGTAAGTATGTGAGTGTGTGTGTGTGAGTGTGAGAAGATATGTCTATACGTAAATGTGGGGGATAGATGTTATCTCGTGTTAGAACTGGTCTTTGTGTGTGTATGTGTGTGTGTGAGAGAGAATAAGTGGAGGTGTAAGCGTGTGTCTGTGTGCGTGCGTGTGTGTGTGTGTGCGTGTGTGTGTGGGGTGTGTGTGTAAATATGGGGCTAGAAGCTCTATCAAGTTATAAATTGGGTGTTGAGTTCTAGTCTATTATTGATTGGTGGTTGTGTTTTGTCTATAATTAGTGCTTCCTTAATTCTAAGATTGCCGAGGTTTCTTTCCTTAGTTTCTATCCTAACTGTTATGGTTTTGTCGGTGTTTTTGCATTTAACTAGGCGTTTCTTAAATAAGGAAGCGTTAGTATTGAGGTGTTCTTTTATTCTTATGTGGAGTGGTCTGGTGGTGCTACCTACGTAGAAGTTGCTGCATTTGTCACACTCTAGTCTGTATACGACGTAAGCCTGGTGGCATAGGTCTGTGTCGTTGATGGGGCAGTTGGTTAGTCTGCAGCAGTTGTCATGTCTGGTGGAGTGTCTTTTGGTTAGCTGTCCGCGTAGAGAAGGACCTGAGTGGGCCAGTTGGATATCTAGTCCCTCTTGTCTGACAGCTCTGCAGATGGCTGTTGTTGTTTCGTCACTGAAGTGTGGGAGCTTCAGGAAGCAAGTGTTAGTGCCTCGGGTGTGGTGTCCTCTGTTCTTTCTGGCATGGTTTGTGGTGGATGTCGTGTATCCGTTCAGTTTGAGTACTTCCAGGAAATGTGTGGTGTGTGTGTCTCGGTCTCTAGCGTCGGTGCATTTGTTCCGGATACGTGTCAGTTCGTTCCTTATGTATCCGAACTTAGCGCCGGCTGGGAGGGCCGATCTGAAATGTACGAACAGGTCCCTGCTGGCGGCTTTTTTTATAGAAGCAGGTGTGGATGTTGTCTTCCTCTGTTACCCTGAGTTGGAAGTCCAGTAGGGATAGGGATCCGCGGTCATCGGGGTGTTCCATGCTGAACTTTATACTGGCGTCCATGCTGGAGAATGTTGTGTATATTTTATCTGCCTCCTCACAAGATGATGTAAGGATGAGTATGTCATCTACATATCGGGTGAAGAAGGTATGGGAATGGCAGGTGTTGAGGGCTCGGCATTCTAGCTGGTTCATATAGGTGATGGCCAGCAGGCCCGATAGGCTGGATCCCATGGGTAATCCTGTTGTCTGTCTGTATGTGTGGTGGTGGAAGGTGAAGTACGTGTTGTCTACTGTGAAGGACAAAAGCTGGTGTATGTCCGTCGGATGGAGGCCGTAGCAGTGGATGTCCTCTGTGACCACGCAGTCCGTCAATAAATCGACAGCTGGATGAGCGGGGACTGTAGTGTAGAGGGAGACAACGTCGAGGCTAAAGGCGAGGTATATATATATATATACATATATATATATATACACACACACATATACATATATATATATATATCATCGTTTAATGTTTATCTTCCACGCTAGTATGGGTTAGATGGGTGTTGTCCCACTTGAGGCAAGATTGATATCGGGTGACCATGTCTCGCTCACATAGGACTGTATCTGACAGGTTTTCTACGGCTGGATGCCCTTCCTAACACCAACCACATTTACAGTGTGGACTGGGAGTCTTTTTACCATGTCTCCTACACGACCACTTTACTGTGTGTACTGGGTGCTTTTTGTCGTAACACCTACACATTTTTTATATGTATATGTGTGTGTGTGTGTGTGTGTATACATTAAAACAACAATAGATGGCCAGACAGGAAAATTTACATTAGAATTTTAATTCCATGAGAACACAATACATATTTTGATGGCCAGCTCTATCATCCGACCTTGATCCATGGCTAGGCAATCTCATCAGGTGTTATTTGCAGAATTATGTAACAGGATTACATTGAACACCCAAACAGAGAATAGAAGATAGGATATAGAGAAAAAAAAGTTGGAAGATAGAAAATAGAAAATAGTGGACTGATTCGATAAGGGGACAGCCTGCTAATTTGGTGTTATATCGGGGACCGTCTACTATCGATATTACACCAAATTTGCAGGCTGTCCCCAATGCAAACCAAAGCACTGTGTATGGAGTAAAAGACAAGTCAAAACAATAACTTACAGCAATTAAGCCATAGCAGGTGCACATAGAATTTTATTTGATGACTAGGGGAAGGTATTGTGGTTTTTAAAGCAACATTAGTCTTGTGAGATCAAAAAACGGTGACAAAGAAAGAAAAGAGAAGAAGAATGGGAAAATGGCAAGAAGAAGAAAGTAAGATATCGTGTTAAAAAATGTAATCCATTGAAATTATTGGGGAGAGGGGAGAAGAAAAAACACATTCGTCACAGATTAATGAAAAATAAAATTAGGAAAATTAACAAAGAGCAGACAATTAATGAAAACAAGGTAAAATGAAAAAAAAAAATGTTCTGTTTATTTATTTAATTTTGTGTTGCTAACCAATTTATCACAAAATATATTATTTTTAAAAAGGTTTGTCAACAATATAAAAGTTTTAGAAAGCTCTGCAATTAGATATTTCTTCTTTACAGCAAATCCTACTGAGGTCAACTTTGCCTTTTATCATCCTTCTGGGTTTGATAGAGTGATGGATTGGCAGAGTTATTAAAGCAACAAATAAGATGCTTCATGTTCAAATCTCATCAAAGTCAACTTTGATCTTCATCCTTTCACGTATTGATAAAAAAAAAAAAACAGTCTAGAGCAGTTGACTGACAGAAACATATAACATTAGTGAATTGGAGAGGATACCTATTGGTGTTTATTTCAGCTCATTGGGTTCTGAGTTTTAATGATGCTGTGGTCAACTTCATCTTTCACCCATCCACAATCAATAAAATACAATACCTGTTATATACTTGGGTCATAATAATCCATTGTTCCCTCTCCTCATATTTCTGCTATTATGTTAGAAATGCTTAATTAATTCTAGAAAGTATTTGGGGCTTTGTTTGTTTGTTGTTGATTTTTCAGTGGAGAGATGTTAAATTTTACTGTTTACTTTTGCCATGTATTTCAAATTCTATTTTTCTTTCCATAAACTTTAATACTAAATTCTGCATGTGAATGATGGGAATTTTGAAAATGTAAAATTCATGTTGAGGAATTAATTTTTGTTAGTGAATAATTAGGAATGGTTCTTAGAATTCTGTTGTTTTTTCCTTTTTTTTTTGTTCCAGTTTCACTTGCTATTCATTAGTTTCAGTTCTTCGTCTTCAATCTCCTCCTTGTTTTCTTTTCTCTCTCAACCCCAATATGACACGTTCTAGACCAATCATAGGGGCTTCAAAAGCCATTGAAGCAATAAATGCTATCATGAATGCCATTATGAAAAATCCAAAAAATAGGAATGTCTGTAAAAAATAAAACAAAAAAACAAAAAATATAAATAAATAAATACACACAAATTCTACTTTTAATGAAATTACCAGGTAAAAATTATTCACTTTTAATTGAAGAATTACTTTTATAGAGACACATGGTTCCTTACATTTGTAATATCTTCTTCAAATTCAAGCCAGAGAAAGCAATAAAAACAAAAACAACTAATTCTTTTAGCTGATTAACCTATGCAGAGTTAACTGGGATGTGAAAACGATTAGAATAATGATCTTATAAAAAAAGGCACACAGTGAAACTAACAGACTTGTAGGGATTCCTGAACTGTGAGAAGGTGTAGTTACTGTTTGAGAGGCACGTTTTCCCACTTGTCTCCTTGACAGAGCTTGCACTAGTCGCCTTTGAGACCTGAAGCATCCTTAGACACTGTACAACTGAGCTCCTCTGCAAAATGGGAATGCCAGCGGCTCATCTGAGGAAGGAACCCCGTAAGGTGAGGTGACTGTTGCAGCAGGTGTCGCTGGCCATTGTCCAAGGAAATATCTTTTCAATTTTGTCTGTAGGGTGCAGCTGAAACCTTGCCCCAACCTAGGTGTAGAGTCTGTCACTCTCTCCTCTTCCCCAGTCACTCTCTCTCCTTCTTCAGTTGCATAATAGTCCTTGCTCTTTTCCTCCTTTTTTTCTCATTTATGGCATTTATAGTCCTTTCCTTCACTTTCCTATACAGTCAGATCTGTCCTTCTTTACCCTTTTCCCTTTTTTCATTACCTAATTTTGTTTTTATCCTTTTCTTAATATTTCCATCATTGTATAACCTTTGTTCAATAAATACAACGTTATTGCTCATGTAACTAACAAAGAAAAAGAAAATTTCTGGATTAAGTGAAGACCAAGTTTTGGTGCCCAGGCATCTGGAATGTTGTTAGACACTCACGATTTACTACCAATTGGGAAACATGGTCAGTGGAACTTCCACATTAGCTTTTTAGAGAGGACCAGTGGTGGGGAAGCAAGGAAAGTCTAGTCATCAGCAAAGATCAAATAGAACAACCTATTCCAAAAGGGCTTTCAGTCTGGATATTATGGGCAATTATCCATTTACATGATAGTGTGTAGTTTGAAGGAGGTTTAACTGCTATTTCTAGAAGGTAGAACAAGCATCTAGAGGCTCCATGAATATTGTCATTATCATCATCAATATCATCATCATCATCATTACCACCACCACCACCACCATTATCATTATCATTATCATTATCATTATCATCATCATCATCATAATCATATTCATTTTTACATCACTTGTTTTTTTCATGCAAGCATGGATTAGGCAAACAATTTTAAGGCGAACAAACGTTAAAATAATAGTTAAAAATTAGGACTAAAAATTATGGGGGTGAGGGTCTAAAAAGAAATTGATCGGGTAAGAAAAAATTGACTGGTTCAGAAGGATGTAAATCGATATTAAGGCAGCCATTTCATCAAAAGGTACATAGAAACATGAGAATATCTTGAAAAGAACTCAGTGTGTGTATTAAGTGGATTGTTATTGTTGTGGAGATTATTCAATATCCACCAATTTTCATCATTACATAATTTGCAGCTTTTGAGCCCATTTAAGTATGACCAAGGTTTTTTTAGTATCTTCCATCTTATAGAGAAATCAATGTTCCTGTCTTTGAGTTGCCATATTGTATTTGCCAAATTTGTGGTGTTTTGTTTATTTGAAGGTCATTTCTTGATTGAGGAAATGGTTTTTAAACCAGCTCTTTGACATACCAACATATTTCCAGGACCCGTTTTGGTGGTGTTGGTTCAATAGGGAGACCTCAGCTTCATATATTATTGCTAGTGTATTGCATTGTTAGTACTGTGGGCATGACTCAGGTTTTTTAAAGGAACATCCATATACAACAGAGCCCCAATAGTCTCTTTTAGCCTTCATGTTTTGCCAACACTTTGATATTCTTTGTGGCTTTAATTGAAGAATCGCATTCATTTTCAAAATGTATTCCCTATTACAGGTTAAAAGTTTCCTGATTTTGGTGACCATTCTCAATTTATGATATAGAAACTAGGTGGCAACTGGGATTGCAAGCGCATTTATGGCACATAATTTATTTCCCGAGTTAAGCTCCAATTTCATGACAGCATGTACTCTCCAGTAGCATTCCTTACTGATTCTCTCTTTTATGTTGGCGGGCTGAATACCTTGGCCTTCATTGATCCTTAGATATCTCTAGGCTTGTTCTTGTTCTAGTTTCCTAATTACTGTATTCACATATATTTCCATTGAGTTTGTGCTTGTCATTCTGCCTTTCTTGAACGTTGTTGTTATCATTATTATTGTTATTATTATTGGTCATCGGCAAGAGTAGGTGTGTATTTGGAAGCTCCATGAGTTATTAAATTTGAGTTGTTTTCTTAATTTGTATTTGCTAATTTTTGTTGCTAAGGGGTCGTAAGACTTTCTTCTGTGCCCTGTGAAGGGGTGTCACTATGATATTTGGTCCTTTGGACGCAAATATTTGAACTTTTTATTTTTATTTTTTTTTTATTATAAAAAAAAACAAAAAACAAACATACGTGATGTAAAAGTTGAGAGGAGGGTTACAATGAACACAGAAATGTATACCACAAACACCACCACAAACAACATGAATAAAGACAGCAATGACAACAACACTGACCACACCAACCACAACAGTAACAGCGATAACCAAAATACAGACAACAGAAATAATTATTTCTACTTTTGGCACAAGGCCAGCAATTATCCCAGTGCATTACTTGTACTTTATTTTATCGACCCCGTAAGGATGAAAGGCGAAGTTAACCTCGGTGGGATTTGAACTCAGATCATAAAGGGCCATAACTCTATGCTGCAAAGCATGGCGTCCGACCCTCTACCGATACTGCCAATGACAACAAAAGCAACAACAAAATTAACACCATTAACAAGAAAATAAATAGCAACAGCACCAACAGCAACAATACAAACTGCACTGAGAACAACAACAATGGCGGCACCAAAAACATAACCAACTGCAACAGTGATAACAGCAACAACACCAACAACAACAATGACAACAACAACAAAGGCAACACCAACAACAACAAGAATGATGACAACACCAACAACAATATAGTCAATGAAAAACAGCAAAAGAGCAACAACAAAAATACAACAACAACAGCATCAACAAAAAAGAGTACTTTTGCGGCCACAGTAGCCAAGAGCCAAAAGCTGTACGATTTCGATCTTACAGAGAAAAAAGAACGTTTGGCCCAAGCTGAAAAATTTATAACAAGAGAAAAAGGCTGGGCCAATTTAAACATCCTGGCAGAGGTAATGGCAGCAAAGGAGAGGAGAACTTTGAAATATCGATGCATTTCAGTGAAATCTCGAAAAGCTGAGAATGCCTCTGAAGGGCAGGTAGAGCCAGCGCTGAAATGCAACGATAACGATGGAATAGACCATATAACAAAGGCTAGACAATTTGGGAGCATCTTGGTGCTATTCAAAACTGAGGCCATTGCTATAAAGCATTCTGTGGTCCCTTGCAAAACGGACCAAATAATTGTGTACCCGTCCTACATGGGAAGGAGAACAGTAAGGGTCTGTGTTCACAGGATTCCACCAGGACTGGATTTATGGTGGCTCCTGGGATGCGTAGCGGTAGAGGGCCCTGACCCTCTCCTTGACGTTAAATTTACAAAGAGAGTTAGAGAAGTGGTCTGGGACTGGTTTGGAGATTCTTCTCCAAATCAGACCGGAAGACATAAAAACATACTGGACCACATAAAACTCCCAGACAAGTACGAAATCCAGGTAGTCATGGAGGGCAAGCGGCCGCATTGTTTCGTGTGTGGTGAAGCCACACACCTGAGAGCCTTTTGCTCCCAATTGAAAATTGCAGGTGTTGAGAGGAGGGACAACACTAGCAGCAACAGAAAATGAAACAACACCAACATTAAGGACAATTAAATCCACCCAGGTTGCCACTCAACCAAGCTCTCACTCCCCCCTCTTTCAAACACAAACACACAGAACAAAACAACACACACACAAGTAAACACACTCCCGCTCTCCTCTGACACTAGTTCCTCTACTTCTCCGAGTGAAGATGAGGGGGAACCCCAAAAGCCTAAAAGGCAAAAAAGAAAGCACAAAAAGAAAAAGAAAAATCCAGCTCCACACACACCACCAAGCACACGAATCCTAGCCACAGCAAATCCAGACACACCCACAGCAACACCAACTCCACAACCATCAACAACACCGACACAAGTGCAAGTCATCCCAAACAAAAGAAAACACATGCAAACACCAACAACAACAGACACACCAAACTTCGTGTTACTAAGGGGGGCCAATAAAAAACTAATGGCCCTTGTAACACGAAGTAAAGACATTGAGAAATAGGGAGAGATTTTTTGCACCTGCTCCCTCAAAGTGCCCCAAACACTGAAATTGGTGCGGATGTCAATACAAACTTATAAAGATATTAGGGAGAACTTTCCCGATGATGTGGGAATCCAATGTAAAAGCCACGAGTAGGCTCCTAAAGGGGTTCCCAATGGAAACCCCACCAACCATAGAGGTCAAACAACCCGACCTCCACAAGACAACGGGAGGTAAGTAAACCTTTCCTCTCTACTTTAGCCTACCAACATGGCCATATTAAGAGTAGGATGTCTAAATGTGCATGGCCTGGGGTCATCCTGGAAGCAGGGGCACCTCAGGTCTCGAGAAATGGATGTAATTGCCATCAGCAAGATCAGGATTTCCGACACACACACACTAGCCCCCATTTTTGACAACTATCAGATCTTCGCATCTGTTAGCAAAAGCCTCAAGTACCTGATCAGCCAGTTCCAACTGTCGGACAGGTACCGACTAGATTTCCTTAATGAGCGAGTGTGGACTTGGACAAACTGTTTAGGGATCTAGATCGTACAGAGATAGGTTTCTAATTAGATTAGTGGATAAGGATAGTATAGGGTGTCCACAATTACATACGGTCGCCTATTCAGACCACAAGTTTGTGATCTGCATGGTCGACCTAGATAAGACGCGTAGGTTAGGACCTGGTTACTGGAAGCTGAACATGTCGTTTCTGGCACGTAAGGCTTACAGGGACTGGGTCAACAATTTAGTTAAGCAAAGGCTGACGGAAGGGGGGGGGGGCAACAGCAGATGGTGGAGGGGCTCTCAAAAGAGAGATTAGAGTAATGTCGATAGGGTTTAGCAAAGAAGTAGCGTTAGAGAAAAATAGAAAGAGGGGGAGCTGGTAGATAAGTTATACGAGGCATTGTAACTGACGTGCTAGCGGCGAGAATGGCATTAGATCATTTCTTTGATGCGAAACATGAAGGTTGCATTGTCAGAGCTAAGGCGCATGCTCTGAGAAATGAGGGAACCTAAGCTGTTCGATGGGCCCGCGTGGCAGAGGCAGAGCATGGTAATAAAACCAAAATTTTACCTTTGATGGACCAAGACGGACACGAGCTGAACGATTTCAAGCAGACGAGTGAGTCCTTTTGCCAGCATTTTGCTCAGTTGTTCAGGGGAAGTGGCGGGTCAGACGGTGGCAGACTTCAGTCCCTACCTCGATGGCTTGTCGCAACTCTCAACGACCGACACTGAGTGCTGCGAGAGGCCGATAACTTCAGCCAAAATTCAGGATGCTCTTGTCGGCTGCACAAGGCGCAAGTCACCCGGTTTGGATGGTCTGCCCTACGAGCTTTACGTAAATATGCCAGACTTGTTCTCTGATCTCCTCGAAGCGCTCTACTGCAACTGGTAGCAGAACAGGAGTATTCCCAGTTCTATGAGCTGGGCATAGTGATGCTGATAAAGAAAGACGAGAACAAGAGATAATTTCAGGCCCATAACTCTGCTCAACACAGAGTTTAAGATTTTGGCGAAGGTGTTAGCGAAGAGGTTGGCGCTTGTCATTGAGGATTTGGTTGGGGAGGCACAAACTTGCACAATTCTGACCAGGTTCATACACGACAACCTCCACCTCATGTGATACATGATAGAGAGGATAGGGTGTAAACCTGGCTTTGGTGGGGCTCTGATCAACTTAGATCAATCGAAAGCATTCGATAGGGTCGACCATCGGTACCTGGAGGCTGCCCTCAATGCAGCTGGCTTCGGGCCCGTCTTCAGAAGCTGGATCGCTGCAATGCACAGCAGCATCTACTTGGTGGTCAAAGTTAATTGCCACCTCTTGGAACCATTTCAGATCTTCTGATCGGTCGGTCAAGGGTGCCCTCTCTCCTCTCTTCTGTACGTATTGACTCTCAAGCCTTTAATGTGGAAGCTGGAGCTGTTGTAGGGCATCCCGCTCAAACCGGGATGTGGAATGGCAAAAAGTATGCCACAGTAGACGTACTTTTCGCCACCCCCCAAGAAGTGAAGTCTCACTCTTTGGAAACCCTAAAGAGTGATGAGATAGTCTTGGTGCCCTCCTACTGTGGGCAGAAAATTGTGAGGGTCAAAGTGACGCATCCCACCCGACGTGCCCATACCTTGGCTGGCCGCGTCCTGTCCTTGCTAGAATCGAGGACAGGACCACCATACTGCAAATACAGAGAATGGGATGAGAGAACTGGTCAGGCATAGGCATGCAAATGCTAATACAAACTGACCAGGAGTGTATTGAGGCCATCCCAGATATCATAAACCTTGAGGAAGGACTCCAACTCCCTATAAGCGTGGCAGGAGGGCGCCCAAAGTGCTATCTCTGTGGGCAAAAGGGTCACCTCAGGACCTTTTGCCCGCAGAAGACAGCCAAGAAGAGGACCCCTCCTTCCGATGCCTGATCCGCTGCTACCAAGAGCAAGGCAGGCAGCAGAGCCAGAAGACCCTTCTACGATGAGTAGGAGGGCAATGTCCATGGCACCCATACCAAGGCCACGGACAACTAAAACAGCGGCAGCAGTAGCGGCAACACTAGTAGCTACATTTGCAGTAGCTGCACCAGCAACAAAATCGCCGGAGTGTGCTATACTACCACCACCAACAGCCATGGAGCACATACCCCTCCCAGACACCATGGAATCTGAAATGGAGTATGAGGCGGGAGTCAAGTGGCAAAAGGTCTGCCACAAAAAACAAAAACGAAAGAACCACTTAGCTTCACCCTCCAAAAGCGAGGACAAACAAAGAAGGGTAAAGGCTGCAAGGCAACTTGCAATATGCCACCACCATCACCACCACCAACAACCACACCGCCACCAGCATCACCACAAACAGCAACATCGCAAACACAACAAAGCACACACACCCAACAGCAACAACAAGAAAATAGCAACAAAACCACCTCTCCCCAAAACGTACACAGCCATAAACATTGCACACCAAGGATTAATGGAACATATAAAACAGCACACTGATATTTCAAACGTAAATTACCACACCCCACCAACACCAAGAACATTACCAAAAAACATTAACATTGTGGAAATTGAACTCGAAGATTACAAACAATTAAAACAAAATTTCCCCAACGCAGTTGGGGATTTCAGGGGGTCACTCTCCAAGAGAATCTATATAGATATCATCTTGGAGATACCATGACCAGCCGAAGGGACGGTCCTACTGTCCCTTCCCCACACGATCAAGGTAAGTGATCCTTTCTCACTTACCCCGTTCCTCATCCAGCATGGCCGTACTTAGAATAGGCATTATAAATCTACGTGGCCTAGGGTCATCTTGGAAGCAGGGTCACCTGCTCAACGACCTCAGGTGACTAAATATAGATGTGGTGGCTATCAGCGAGACCAGAATCTCTGAGGCACATGTCTTCACACTGATCTTCGGTGGCTATGATGTATACGCATCTCCCAGCCGTCCATGATCGGGGGAGGAGTTGCTGTGCTTTTTCGGAGAGGCTTGGATCTCGCCATACGGGCCATCTTCCTGGACCAAGAAGGTAAGTCGGTGGTGCTGGATGTGACCGGCAGTGAAAGCAATGCTTTCAGGCTAGTAGCTGTCTATGCCCCAACAGGGGCAGGACGGCCATATTTCTTCAGATGTCTAGAGATCTTTCTTGGAACGTCCTGCTCTTTAGTGTTAGTAGGCGACTGGAACGGTATCTTAGATGCACGCTGGGATTATGTGGGGCTAGTAGACAGGGGAGGAGGGTATAAAAGCCTCAACAACCTGCTCAGACATTTTGAACTGTCTGACAGGTATAGACTGGATTATCCAAATGTGCCAATGTGGACATGGGCAAACCGCATCGGGTCATCCAGATTGTATTTAGATAGGGTATTCTCTAGGGAAACAGATAGGTTGTCCACAATCTAAAGTAATCGACTACATGGACCACAAATTTGTGATCTGTGAAGTTGACTTAGATAGACTCCATAGGCAAGGGCCCAGTTACTGGAAGTTGAACGCATCATTCCCGGTGCGCAAAGTTTACAGAGACTGGATTAGCGAATTAGTTAAGCGTGCGTTGACGGGTGCGATCGTCCACAACAGGTGGTGGTTTACCCTTAAAAGGGCTATTAGAGTAGAATCGATAGGGTTTAGCAAAGGAGTAGTGATAGAGGAAAATAGAGTAGAGGGAGAGTTAGTTAGAAAGCTAGAAGAGGCGTTTAGGACAGGCATCGCAACCGAGGTGCTTGCGGCGAGATTGGCACTCGACCATTTTTCAATGCAAAGCATGAAGGCTGCGTTGTCAGAGCTAGAGCGCGTGCTCTAAGACACAAGGGGGCGAAAGCCGTTCAATGGGCCAGGGTGGTGGAGGCGCGACGTGGCAACAAGTCCACAATTTCGTCTTTGCCTGATCAAAATGGGCTCATGTTGCTCGAACCCGAATAGACGTGTGCAGCTTTTCAACAGCACTTTGCACAATTGTTCGGGAGTGGCGGCGGGCCGGTTCGGAGTGTGAACTTCAGTGTATACTTCGACGGATTGCCGTGGCTCTCGATGACCGCAGCGCAGTGCTGCGAAAAGCCGATAATAGCAGATGAAATACGGGAAGCGATGTCTGACTGCACGAGGGGTAAATCGCCAGGTTTGGATGGTCTGCCCTACGAGCTTTATGTGTATATGCCAGACTTGTACGGTGACCTCTTGGCAGATGTCTACTGCAACTGGCAGCAGACCGGCAGCATTCCCAGTTTTATGAGCCGGGGAGTGTACTGGGGTTGATTTAATCAACTCCTCCACCCAAATTGTTGGCCTTGTGCCTAAATGAGAAACCGCTATTATTATTGTTATTATTATTATTTTTCTTGGAGTCTCAGTCATTTATGTTATTTAACTGGAAAGTTTGTGCAAATGAACATCAAGCCGCTATCTGCAGCCTCGGATATTCAGGACGTATTGGAGGGTTCTTGCTGTTCCCAGCAAGCATACTTTTTCAAATGTTCCGAAAAGAGGGGCTGGACTAACGTCCTTTAACCATCCTTGAAAAATCTTTGAGATAGTACCTTGGAACAACCTTAATCTCATGGCAGTCCCAAATCCTTTTTAATTCCCACTTTAAATCCTGGTGTCAGTTAATTTTCTCTTCCTTTTCTTGCACTCTTGTGTCTAAGGGGCCAGCAACAATCAAGCACGATTATTTTTCCTTGTCAAAAACTAATTGTTTTCTAATTTCTTGTCTGTCTGTATCCTGAAATCCCATAGCACCTTCACTCCATCTTTCTCTATCACCGACTCTGGCTTATGCTCATACCACTTCTCAGAATGTGGTAAATTATTTAGTTTGCATAAATGCCAGTGAATCACTTTTCCTATTATATCATGCCTCCAACCTTTATAATGTATCTGGGTTAGGTGTTTACACTCGGATACGAAGTGAGCCACTGTCTCCTCTCTCTCTCTCCACAAATCCTACACAGTCAGTATAGTGTTTCACCCACTTCATTCTGAGGGTTTGCTCTTGTGCAGCCCTTAGAATTCTCTGTGTGGCTTTTTTAAGGTCTCCTCTTTTTAACCAGCTCTATGTCTGTGGATATCTGAATTCCATTTTCTTAAAAGAGGTGCCATGAAGGGTTTTTTCATGAAGGTTGCTCTTACTTTTTGTTGTCACTTTCTCCTTGGACATCCCCTGGTCTATTGTCTTATCCTTCAGTACAACTTTGAACATTGGCTCCCTACTCTCAGACACATATTTGTGCAGACTGCTCTTCTCCATCTGAACACAGTCCTCTATGATGATAAGACCTCTTCCACCTTTAGATCTCTTTAAGTAGAGTCTATCAACATCACTACTCTTGTGGAACATTATTTCACTTGAAGAGGAAAATCAGGGTGGAGAGGCAAGTGCTGTCTTCTAGTAAGTTTGTTGAATGGTGGGTGAAAGTGGCGAAAGTGGCGAATGTGGTAAACGGGCCCGTTCTGAGTATGCGCCTGTAGACTGAGGTGTGAGAGAACTGAGAGAGGGCGCTTGCCCTGGAGGTCAGGGTGGGCGTGATCTTTTGTGTGGTTTTCACCACGAGTAACCCTCGGAGGTTTCCCCCTTTTTATGGAATTTTTGTTGTTTGAATTTTTTTGATTTGTTTTTACACATTTCTATCTTTTTGTTATAACCTTTTTACACGATCAAAACCCACTTCGTATCGTCCTGTACCATTCTGTGTCGTCTGTAATGTTTTTCTTCATGTTAGCTCTGTGGCCAATAAAGAAACCGTTATTATTATTATTATAGTTGCATTTATCTTGCTTTATGTTCATACAAGTTATCACCAAGTCACAACAGTGACCTCAAGAAACAACAAGGTCCGCCATGTTCAAGAAAGAACATACATACACACACATGCATCTTTAGGTTTTTAGACTTGTGATGTACTTATATTGACAGACTCTTCCTTAGTATATGGGCAGTTCCCATTAGTACTATCTTTTTAATTTCTTCTATACGCGGGTTTCCTGGGATTTGGGATAAGTAATCATTAGACGTATCATTCCTAGAGCACCCACAACCACTGGTATTGTTTTAGTTCTCAACTTCCACATTTTTCCAATTTCTATCTCCAGGTCTTCATACTTGCTCAAGTTTTCAAATGTTTTTATAGATACATTCTTGTCTATTGGAACAGACATATCAATTAGCAGGCATACCCTCTTTTTAAAGTCCTTCAGTATTATATCAGGTCTATTTGCATCTATTTTTCGGTCTGTTTGGATGCTAGGTTCCACAAGATTGGGATGTGATCTTTTTCAAGTTCAGGAGGTGGTTGATGCTCCCACCAATTCTTTTGATGGGGCAGGTCAAAATGCTTACACATTATCCAATGTATGTATTGTGCAGCTCTGTCGTGCCTGTTTAGGTATTTGGTTGGAGCTATAGGACTGCACATTGAAATTATATGATCAATGGTCTCTGGTTGTTTTTTGCATACACGGCATAATGGGTTGCATCCATTTTTTATTATGTTGGCTTGATAATTTTTTGTTGACAGACACTGATCTTGTGCTGATATAATCAGTCCTTCAGTCTCCGATTTCAGTCCAGAGGATGCCAACCACTGATGGGTTAAAGTTTTGTCAACATCATGATTATTAGCTCTTTCTGGGTATTTTCCATACAGAGGCTTTTCTTGCCATTTCTTAGCCAGTTTCTGTAGCAGTTCTTTTTTTTTTTTTTGTTACTTTTACCTGCTTTGCTTTTTCTGTTTTCCATTTCAGCAGTAAATGGGACTTCTGAAATGTGTAGTCCATTACTGTATCTTTGTGCATCTTTTGTAATGGAATATGATCTTTTGATGCTTTCGTGTTTCAAAACGAGTTTGATCATCCAATCATGTGATTCCCTTAGATATGTACATAATCCAATTGCTGCAGTTTTCAACTCAATATCTGACTGGATTAATCCACGTCCTCCTTCTTTCCTAGGGAGATATATTCTATCTGTATCTGCCTTAGGGTGATGCATTCTGTGCATGGTTAAGAATTTTTTAATTTTTGCCTACAGATCTCTGTGCTTAACCAGTTGATGATATTGTAACTGTAAGTTACTACTGGTATGGCAAGCGTGTTTATGGCATCGATCCTATTCCTTGCATTCAACTCCGTTCTTAAGATTGCTCTTACTCTGCGGTAACATTCCTTCCTTTTCCTTTCCCTCATTGTCGAGTGCTTGATTCCATCTCCTTCACAAACACCTAGTAAGATTTCATCTCCTTCACAAACACCTAGTAAGATTCCATCTCCTTCACAAACCTTTGTAAGTTTCCTCTTGATCAAGTTCTCCGATCAAGATTAATGTCTGAACTTCTCAGCAGCTTTCCTCTGGTGAACATGGCTTTGGCACATTTATCTAGTCTAAACTCCATTTTAATATCATCACCGAACTGCTTCATAGTGGATAATAGCCCTTGTAATTGCTCATCATTTTTTGCAAATAGTTTCAGGTCATCCATGTAGAACAAGGGATTAATGGTTTTGTCATAGATTTTATATCCATGTTTTGTTTCATTGAGCCTTTTACTTAATGGTATACGTGCGATGCAGAATAAAAGCGGTGATAAAGAGTCACCCTGAAAAATTCTACAATTAATATTAACTTCTCCAGCTTCCAGTGATTTTTTATCCCTATTCAAAAGGAGTGTTGTTTTCCATGTCTTCATACTGAATGACAAGAACCTCCTGGCAACGGGAGATATTTTGAAAATCTCTAAACACTTTTCAATCCAACTGTGTGGCAAACTATCGAATGCTTTTTTGTAATCTATCCAAGCAATTGATAGATTTTTGTGTCTATTATGACAATCTTCCAGTATCATTTTGTTAACCAAAAGCTGATCCTTACAGCCATATGAGCCTCGTTTACACCCTTTCTGCTCATTGGGAAATAGATCATTTGTTATCAGGTGATCATATGTATATTCAGTTAGGACTAATTTTAAAATGTTATACATTGTGGTCAAGCAAGTTATCGGTCTATAATTTTTTGGATTGTTTGTCTCATCATTCTTCAGAAGTAGGAATGTAATGCCGTTAACTAGCCATGATGGTATATTTTCTGGCTCCTTAACTATTTCATTGTAAAATTGGGCTAACAGCTCATGAGACTCTGTGAAGGCATTTATCCAAAAATTTGGTATTTTGTCTTTCCCTGGGGATTTCTATTTGCTGGATTTTCTAAGAGCTAAATGCAGATGTTCAACTGTTATATTTTCCCATGTTTGTTCCTCAAGGTGAGCTGTATCTTTCATTTGTCTGTCTATCCATGGGGCATGTATATTATGAACTTTTTCTTCACCCAGGTCTTTTCCCAGAATTCTTGCACTCCCTCCTTGGGTGGTATTGATTTAGCAGTTATTGTTGACTTGCCAATTTTTCTGTAGAAGTTTTTTGGTTGTTTTTGAACATATTATTGTCCTTATAGAATCTAAATCGTTTTTCAAAGCACCTTATATGAGCAGCTTTGTCCGACACTTTTTGCTTGATTGTTTCTATCACCATATCTATGTCATTTGTTGATTTTACATCGTATTTTCTTTTCAATTTTCTAAGTTTAGTTTGTTTAACATGTTCACCTACTTTGTAGTTTGCTAAAATTTCTATGTCAGATCGGAGAAGGTTTATTTGGTGATTGATGTTCTCTTGCCAAGTAGGTTTCTTGTGGGAATTCCTTTGTTTTTTTCTTTTTCACTCCACATAAGTGAGTGGTGACTTTAGCTGATGCATAATAGAAATGATTTAAATCAGTAATGTTTAGTTTATTTGTGATGATAATGATTTTGAGAGCTATGTTAGTCTTGTGTATTATTCTTTGGTTTTATTTGGAGTTCTGGATCTTAGGGAGAGTGTCTCCTTCCCCCATGTCAAATTCTTTCATTTTCATCCATTCGATCATAATTTCATTCTTCAAGTTGGCGAGTTCCATCTCATTCATTTCTTTATCATTGACGATCTCATTGTTTTCATTTTGAGTTTCATCTTGAGCATGCACTCCTTCCACTTTTTCGATCCTTTCTTTAATTTGTTCTGTTGTCAGTGATTCCGCCCCAATCCTGGGATTTAAAGTGTTTCAATTTACTTCGTTTTCACTGACACATGTTTCACTTTCCCTTCGCTGACTTTGTGATAATTGCTTGATCTGATCAATATCTATATCAGTTAGTAACTTTTTCTTCACAATATTCCTTCGTATATTGGCTAGGTGTTACTGTCAATATAGCCTCTGTTTTCAGGATGTTTCTTTTTCCAGTTGATATACATCTGTTCTGTATTCAATCTATTTGATGGGTAATCCATGGCAGTGTAGAAGCCTCAAGGACTTCTTTATTGTCTTCTCTTGACCATTTTTCTCTCTTTTTCTTTGGATTTCTTGGTGGTGAGCATGGAGGGCCAACAGTAGGAGTGTTTCGGTTATGGGGAGGTTTGAATTGATGGGAAGATTTGAACCATTAGCTGATTTTTCGACCCCAGTCTGGTTCCTCTCTGAGGGACACAGCCTTTTTTGACTGGGGTGATGGCCGATATGGTATGAGTTTTTATCATTTGACATTGGCTTTATTTTGTTGCGTTTTATCCTTGGTCACAGGTTTTTTTTTTGGTTTTTTAAATTGTTATTATCATGAGTGGTTCCTTAATGTGAGCCCTGCGTGGCTAAGAAAGAAATTATTAATATAATATACTTTTTGTTGAAGTTGCCTCTGTTGGCTATGCCGGTGGTGCTGGGGCTGTTTCTGGAGGGAAGAGGGGGAGTTTTCTATTGTTGGTGGGGAACTTCAATGCCATAGTCATTAACTTTTGACTGAGTCACTGAGTCAGTCTATTTATATCTTTTGTTAGCCTCTCCCTTGTCTAGTGTTACTGCCACCTTCACCTTTCTTAAGTTAACAGAAGGTAGTGGGGAATAGTGGTGGTAGCAATGATGGAGTGGTGGCGGCGGTGATGGGATAGTGGTACTGTAGTGATGGCGTTGTCGCTACTGAATTCTGTTGAATAGACTGTAGGTAGTATGCGTTTGTTTGATCTGTATATCTATGCGGTTTTTCGCCTATGTTTAATATAGATGTTGACATATTTCCTTAATATTGGAATTAAACATTTTGAGAATACAATAATAATAATAATTATTATTATGCTGAGATTGGTGGTGGTGAAATTGCCGTTATTTGGCTGTTCTATTTAGTGTAGACAGAGGGGGTTTTCTTCCATTTATAACCATTTTCTTTTTTTAATATAAAATTCCCAATACAAAATTAAATATTTGAGGCATATGCCAGGGTGTTATGGGTTCTCAATCCTGAGAGCTAAGACTGGTGCCTTATGTCCCATTTGTACTAAGAATTTTTATATCACAATTGTTTTAAATATGTTAAAAATCAAAAACTTACGGGAGCGATTCCGTAACACTCTATCACCACGTGCATCTTCTTCCCTTATTATTATTATTATTATTATTATTATTATTATTATTATTATTATTATTATTATTATTGTTCTTTGAGTCTCAGTCATTGATGTTAGTTAACTGGAAAGTTTGTTGAAATGAATATCAAGCCACTACCTGCAGCCTCAGATATTCAGGACGTATCGGAGGGTTCTTGCTGTTCCCAGCAAGCATGCCTTTTGAAGCGTTCCAAAAAGCGTGGCGGAGCCAATTTTCTTTAACCATCCCTGGAAACTTTTTGTGATAGTACTTAGTGTACCTATGACAATCGGGACCACTTTGACTTCATGGCAGTTCCAAATCCTTTTTACCTCCCACTTTAAGTCCTGGTATCAGTTAATTTTCTCCCTCTCCTTCTCTTGCACTCTCGTGTCGAATGGGCAGGCCACATCCACAATCAGGCACGATCTTTTTTCTTTGTCCAAAACCACCAGGTCAGGTCTATTGTGTTCCAGTTTCTTGTCCGTCTGTATCCTAAAATCCCATAGCACCTTCACCTGATCGTTTTCTATCACCGACTCTGGCTTATGCACATACCACTTCTCAGAATGTGGTAAATTGTTTACTTATTATTAATTATTATTATTATTATTATTATTATTATTATTATTATTATTATTATTTATGGGCTTTCTCCACGATGGCCCTCGGAAGTCTCCCCCCTATTGGGGAATTTTTCATTGTTCTTTTTTGTTACATCCTCTGTTTTTTGTTTTTTTACACGCAGAAATGCCCATTTGTACCGTCCTGTATTGTCCTGTACTGTCCTTAATGTTTACTTTGTGTAAACCCTTGTGGTTAATAAAGAAAGCATTATTATTATTATTATTATTATTATTATTATTATTATTATTATTATTATTGTTGTTACTACTCTTTGAGTCTCAGTCATTGATGTTAGTTAACTGGAAAGTTTGTTGAAATGAATATCAAGCCACTACCTGCAGCCTCAGATATTCAGGACGTATCGGAGGGTTCTTGCAGTTCCCAGCAAGCATGCCTTTTGAAGCGTTCCAAAAAGCGTGAAGGGGCCAATTTTCTTTAACCATCCCTGGAAACTTTTTGAGATAGTCCCTAGTGCGCCTATGACAATTGGGATCACTTTGACTTCATGGCAGTTCCAAATCCTTTTTACCTCCCACTTTAAGTCCTGGTATCGGTTAATTTTCTCCCTCTCCTTCTCTTGCACTCTCGTGTCGAATGGGCAGGCCACATCCACAATCAGGCACGATCTTTTTTCTTTGTCCACAACCACCAGGTCAGGTCTATTGTGTTCCAGTTTCTTGTCCGTCTGTATCCTAAAATCCCACAGCACCTTCACCTGATCGTTTTCTATCACCGCCTCTGGCTTATGCACATACCACTTCTCAGAATGTGGTAAATTGTTTACTTTGCATAGGTGCCAGTGGATCACCCTGCCCATCACATCATGTCTCCAGCCCTTATAGTGAATCTGGGCTAGGTGTTTACACTCAGATACAATGTGAGCCACAGTCTCCTCTCTCTCTCCACAGATCCTGCACAGTGGGCTAGCCTCCTCCTTGTAAATATGGTGTTTCAACCACTTCGTTTTGAGGGCCTGCTCCTGAGTAGCCATTAATATTCCTTCTGTAGCCTTTTTAAGGTCTCCTCTTTTCAACCAGTTCCATGTCTGTGGATCTCTAAATTCAGTTTTCTCAAAGAAGGTACTATGAAGGGATTTTTCCTGAAGGCTGCTCTTTCTCCTTGATGTTATTTCCTCCTTGGACATCCCCCGGCCTATTGTCCCCTCCTTAAGTACAGTTCTGAGCATTGGCTCCTTACTATCAGTCACGTATTTGTGTAGGTTGTTTTTCTCCATCTGAACACAGTCCTCTATGCTGATAAGACCTCTTCCACCCTCAGATCTCCTTAAGTAGAGTCTATCGACATCACTCCTCTTGTGGAACATGTTGTAGATAGTCAATAGCTTCCTAGTCTTCCTATCCATTTCTTTTTGTTCAGCAACATTCCATCTCAGAATACCCGCACTGTACCTAATAATAGACACAGCTCGGGAATTTACTGCACTTATGGCATTCCTACTGTTCAGATGTGACTTTAATACGCTCCTTACTCTCCGAAGGTATTCAGTTCTCATCAATTCCTTTATTTTTTTGTTCTTGATGTCATCAGCCTCCAGAACGCCCAAATACTTGTATCCTTCCTCAGAGTCAATTTCCTTTATCATCTCACCTGTTGGTATCTGGATTCCGTTACTTCTGCTCAACTTACCCCTCCTCATCACAATGACTCCACACTTACTAATACCAAATTGCATACATATATCATTGCTGAAAATACGGACAGTGTCAACAAGCACATTATTATTATTATCATTATTATTATTATTATTGAGGCGCTAGGCACAGTCCCTATATGGCTTACATCTTAGGATACCTGACTTCATAGACAAGTGCCCAAATTTCTACCATCACCAGCACTGCCAGAATCCTGTGATGTATTGAGCCTCTAAGATGAGGAACTGATCTGAGGTCAATTAACATGCTGCACCTAGCAACCAATTGCTAGAGAAACCTTACAAAATTGAAAAAAAATTATTATTATTATTATATTTTTTTTTGTTTTTTTGAAAGTGAACATATTTCAATTTATCTACTTACAGCTAAAACATATGTCAGTTGTAACGAGTAGCGCTGATTGAGATAAAAGTAGTACATTATAACTGGATGCACAAGATAAGCACAGAACGTCAAACGACTGAGGGGGATGAATGCCTTCCATGACAAGATGGTGTTCACAAAACCTGAAATGAAATAATAAAAATCAATAATTCCGCTGAAATTATTTATAGAGAATTTTTCATATTTTTTTGTCCAGGAAAAGAAATATGTAAGTAAAATGATGGAAAAAAAAACACTAGTAAAAGTGAAAAAAAACCTGCTAATATCAATGATGATATTAATTTAGAGACAAGGGTAGCAATGTTTTTAATGGAGAGAAGAAATTTGATTAAATCAACCCCAGGACATTACTGGTACTTTATTTTATCAACTCTTAGAAGGATGAAATGCAAAGTCGACCTCAGTGATGTTAGAACACTGTGTAAATAGCTAAATCAAATACCACAAACCATTTTATCCAATGCTCTAAGGATTCTACCAATCCTTACACTCAAAAGGATTATAATAATATACTTTGGTATTGACTTTTAACTATAGCTCAAGGCCACAATATTCTGGGGAGAAGGATATTGTTGATCTTAGTCAACCATAAACTCTTGAAAATAATTTATCATCATCCTCATCGTCATCTTCCTTGTTTAACTCTGATTTCCCTACTAGCAAGGCTTGGAGAGGCCATCACAGACCAAGTCAGTAGTACTTAGTCAGAGCTATTTTCCTCTTTGATGAGCTTAGGCCCATATCACACTTACACACACTCTACATAATGTACTGGGTGCATTTTATCATAGCACTATCACTAGGGAGGTTGTCATGTTTTTGACACAGCTGAAGAATCCTCTCAGCCCTTTCTTTCTTTGGCAAGTTTTCTACAGCTGGAAGCCATTCCTAACACCAACCACTTTACAGAGTGTACTCAGTGCATTTTATCATTGAACCAGGACCAGGGTTGCTGTTAGTCATTGAATAGGATGGAGGTGAATAAGAATGATGATAGATATGATGTTATACTGCATTGCTCATGCACTCTTATATTACACATCCACCAGAACATACTTGCTATATTTATTTCTAGCCTATGCAATAGTTCTATGCAATATAGCATTACAGTTTACAGGCAGGCAGCATCATACAGTCTCCCCTTCACTCTGAGAGAGAAGCTCTTTTTTGTCAGTAGAGGTACTATCTCCCAAATCTCTTTCATCCTGTTCTTACTCTAGTTACTATGCTTTCAGAATATACTCCTCCATTGCTGATTAGGTCATCTAGGTAACAGAAGGTGTCAACAACTGTCAGGGCAATTGAGGGAATCTATTTCTTGAAAATCCCAAACAAGATGTGAAGTCACTTAGTGTAAAGGACTATGAAGAGGAGAAATTAAGACAAAAGGTTATAAGAAGGTTAAAAACAAGGAGATGGAAGAGAGTTCCAAAGTTTGGCAGTCCAAAGAAAAAAGTTATGACCACAACAGTTTCCAGATGAAAACACTGTGAGTTTCGAGATAGGTAAGATGGGACAAAGTAATCTGGAACCAAAAGAGAAAGTTCATCTGAGCACTATTCTTTTCATTCAATAATCTCTCATAATAGGACTTCCATGTATAGTCATATAGTTGTTTGAACATTTGTCATAAGACAAGAAATAATCACTACTGTGGACTTGACTCCATTATCAATCTGCTCTTAAGACTGGCGATGTATTTTTGTTGAATTGCTCATCTGAAGAGCAGATCAATAATAGAATTAGGCCCATAACTTCTATGGGTGACCCTGAACCAATCATCTGCGAAACACGCTTAACAGATCGGTATACACTAAAAATCTAACTACATGTAAATGAACATGCATCATTTTTCTTAATATTCTAACTGTAGAAGGGAGCTAACTCAATATTGCAAGCTACGTAGTCTACCACTTCACTTCCTTAGTATGCTTAACCCCTTCAATAGCAATCCAAATGAGATTGCTGCGCTTGTGTGCCTATTTAAACAAAAATAATCTCAATGAAAGTCTCAGTAAAACAGGAATGATAATGTGATATGTCAAACAGTCAACATCAGCATGACATACCAACCCCAAATTTAACCATTATGTTGTTAGTCACCCTGCTAGAAATAACAGCCAAATATCCCTCAAATTACACCCTAGCAAATTTAAAGAGAATAAAGAAGAATATATTTGGTAATATAACTTGGGATACAAAATGCTGCTAGTCACTGCAGCATAGTCCAATCTAATCCCAAAACAACAACGCCGACAACAACACAAACAACAACAGCAATGACAACAATGTGACCAGCAACAACAGAGCGAACAGAGAAAAAAACTCTTTCGCTGCTGCAGCCAAATAAAAAAAGCCATGCGTTAGCATGGACCTTAGTGAAAAGAACAAAAATTTGCTGTGCCTTGTCTTCAGCCTCGCCTGAC
Organism: Eledone cirrhosa; assembly: GCA_964016885.1. Taxonomy (NCBI): domain Eukaryota; kingdom Metazoa; phylum Mollusca; class Cephalopoda; order Octopoda; family Eledonidae; genus Eledone; species Eledone cirrhosa. The sequence goes on from OZ024740.1 coordinate 231,497,969, forward strand.
TGCATTAGAATGTTTGCTCTTTCACTTTTTGTGGAAAGGATGCGCTCCAATGGTCAGGCAGTCCATTTGCTGTCAATACCTGCTACGTAGAGGGCTGAGCATGCCATGGCAGATGATGTGCAAACATACATTCAGGCTACGGCATCTCCACCTCTTCCTCAACAGTGATCAGGTGTGGTTGCCATTTGCTAGACGTGTTTTTCCCCAGCTCGTCTCCTTGATGGAGCTGCAGTCCTGGATCAAGCAAAGATCAAGGAGAGCTTGGAGACTGGAATGTCTTCAGGCGTTCACAGCTCTTGACCAATTGGGCGATGTGATCAGTGGAAACACCACTTTGGCTTTCTATAGATGGTTAGTGGAGAGAAAGAATGATGATGTCCTTGGAGAGACTCTGGACGTCGACGAAAATCAACTAGCCAATCTCTTTGCAAGAACTTTTGGGCTTGGGTCCATGGACAACTTCCAGAAATCTGTGGCCTGGCAGTGCTACCGGGGAGCTTTGCCAGTTCGGGATAAACTCTACAGGCATGGAAGTGCCATCAGCTGGGCCTGTCTGAGATGTGCGGAGGGCGACGAAACCATCCTGCACACACTTGTCCAGTGTCCAAGCATTGCTGACTTGTGTGTTTATGTCGAACACCTGCTGTCACGTGTAGAACGGATCCTGCTATCAGCTGAGTCCATCGTGAGGATTGCCCCGCCGCCTTCCTTTAGACGGGAAGGGCAAGCAGTTTTTATCTGCCTGGTGGCCATGGTGAAAGAGGTGATGTTTTGGATGTGTTTGAAAGGGCTGAAGATGAGCACTTACCTCTTCCATGATGCCCTGATTAAGTTTTTCAAATTTCATTTGTAAAGGAAAATTAAGGTGGAGAGGGAAGTGCTCCCTTCCCAATAATTTGTTGAAAGATGGGTGAGAGAGGCAAGCATAGCCTGAGTGAATGGGTCTGCTCTGAGTATGTGTCTATGGAATGGAGGTGGAAAACTGGGAGAGGGCACTTGCCCTGGTGGCCAAGGTGACCATGGCTTTTTTAATGGACTTTCTCCACAAGTGTCCCTCGGAAGTCTACCTGCTCTTGGGGAATTATCCTTTGATTTTCTTTTTTGTAATTTCCTTTATTATTGTTTTTTCTTTACACACAAAAATGCCTATTTGTACTGTCCTGTACTGTCCTGTGCTGTCCTTAATGTTATACTTTATGTCAACCCTTGTGATTAATAAAGAAAGCATTATTATTATTATCCCGCCGAGGTTAACTTTGCCTTTCATCCTTACAGGGTCGATAAAATAAAGTACCAGTAATACACTGGGATAATTGCTGGCCTTGTGCCAAAAGTAGAAACAATTATTATTATTATTCTTTGAGTCTCAGTCATTGATGTTAGTTAACTGGAAAGTTTGTTGAAATGAATATCAAGCCACTACCTGCAGCCTCAGATATTCAGGACGTATCGGAGGGTTCTTGCTGTTCCCAGCAAGCATGCCTTTTGAAGTGTTCCAAAAAGTGGGGCGGGCCCAATTTTCTTTAACCATCCCTGGAAACTTTTTGAGATAGTCCCTAGTGCGCCTATGACAATCGGGATCACTTTGACTTCATGGCAGTTCCAAATCCTTTTTACCTCCCACTTTAAGTCCTGGTATCGGTTAATTTTCTCCCTCTCCTTCTCTTACACTCTCGTGCAATTATTATTATTATTATTATTATCATCATCATAGGGCGGTGGATTGGCAGTATCGGTAGAGGGTCGGACGCCATGCTTTCCAGCATAGTTACGTCCCTTTACGATCTGAGTTCAAATCCCGCCGAGGTTGACTTTGCCTTTCATCCTTACGGGGTCGATAAAATAAAGTACCAGTAATGCACTGGGTAATTGCTGGCCTTGTGCCTAAAGTAGAAACAATTATTATCATCATCATCATATAGGGCGGTTGATTGGCAGTATCGGTAGAGCATTGGACAACATGCTTAGAGTGTTTATATAACTTTTTCATTATGAAGTTGGTGTTTGGAGCATGACTTAACAAAGGGTTTTACATAAAATTATGATGGAAGGTTTTTAGATAATTATAAACCATTATGAATCTGTTCATTACCACATTTCTAATAAAAGACTCTGCCTATGGTTTTCATATGGCATATAAAAACAAAGAGGAGAAGTAACTATGCCAACTTTATGGAATATTGACAGAGATGATGTAAACACAACAAAATGTTTCAGAGAATTATAAAGCGACAATAATTTGGAAGAAGCTGATACCCAGAGACAGGAAAATTTAGGTAAATTACCTAATGTCAAGTACCATTAGGAAAAATTATGTCTTCTAATTGACATATCAATTCTAATTGATACCATTGTATATATGATGAAATACAGAAACTTTCTAAATATAGAGGCTTGGTAATGGTGATATCCTGAATGTGGGGAGTGGAAATAGAAGAAATCTCTTTAATAATAGGTGCCTTGGGAATAGTTAAAATAAGATGCAGACAAATACATAACCAGAATTTACATAATTACACAATATACATAAAAACAACATTACACACATTACATTGAAGACTTCTAAGACAATAAAAAACACAGCTACTAAGTACTGCACACACTGAAAGCATACAAAGCCGCCTAGAATATTAACCCTAGAAGACAAGTGTTTTTAAGTTATTTCCCATATTAAAGAAGAGTTTAGACATGCGGGTCTCATAAAATCTTCTCCATTTTTCCCTATCCTTTGCATCTCCCATTACCAACCACCTGAGTTTTATTTTCTCCTCTATCATCTTTAGCCATGTCTTTCTTCCTCGTTTCCTTCTTCTACTTCTATCAACATTCATCTCCATCAATCCTCTCACCCAGTCACTTTCATCCTTCCCCTACACATAACCTAACCATCTCATTCCATTTCTCTTCACAACAGCTAGCTATCACTGGTTCTATTCTACTCTCCCAGCCACTTCCATTTATAACGGTGGCGAAGATTCGAAACCGAATCTGAGCTTTCCCGCCTCTGGGACAAGCCGTGGCTAGTTGTTTACGCCCGGCAGATCAACCCCTTGGGAGATGCTAAACATAGGTCAGATGTTGTTTAAGCCTGGCAAAAAAAGAGGTCAGATATATCCATCCTTCTAAGTTGTTTGCGCCTGGCAGACCAACCTCTTGGGAGATACTAACCAAAGGTCAGAGGATATATCTATCCTTCTAACTTCAACCCTTATAAATACAAGTGTTGTTTACGCCCGGTTGAAAAAGAGGGGACTACAGACAAGACAGGTCGTATTTACACACTCTCGTCACGAACAACGTCTGTCTACTATTTTCTCACACGCCTGGCTGAGTGATTACTACTACTGCTAAAACAAGAAAGTATACTAATATGCACACATACACATAGTAAGTTCACACTGCTTGCATTTTTATACGTACCATTTCTGTCATATTGTATCTTTCAGATACAATACAAATTATCTTATAATCGTATTCTGTGATACTTGTATTTACGTGGCTCGAAGACCCACCAAATTATTGTACGAATGTTTCATGTTATAAATTTTATCATTCAATATTCAAATTGAATATTGTTATAATAAAATAAACTTTGTAACAACACAATCCTGGTATCTTTGCATTGAAACCATCATACCAACAATTCCATCTATTCACTTATCCGTTACAACCGGAATATTCACGACAATTGGTGACCCCGGCGTGATACGAACACGTAACCTTCTGATTATTCACTACAAACAATGTCTCGAGCACATGACAATTCATATACGGCAGAAATAGCAGTCCAGGCGGCGTTTACATTAATCATACCACCATTCTGATCTGGCTACTCGATCCAACACTGTGGTTCGCGCACATCGAAGCGCACTTCACATCAAACCGGATCGTTAGCGAGGCATCTTGCCTAACACATGTTATTGGTTCGATGTCTCCGGAGATTATGAATGAGATTCGAGACCTCATTTTTGCACCACCTGGATCTGTGTCATATGACACATTTAAAACAGCATTAATTAAGAGGACGTCAGAGTCGCAGCAGAAGCGCTTGCACCAACTCCACATATCGGAGGAATTAGGAGATAAAAAGCTGACGCAACTCCTACGGCGAATGAAGCAGCTCCTGGAAGAACATAAACTCCCGGACGAAATTTTCAAGCAACTCTTCCTCCAGCGTTTGCCTTCTGCCACACAAGTTGTATTAGCGTCCACCAGGGAGTCCACCACCATTGAAGAACTTGCCGAGCCAGCAGATAAGATCATGGAGGTACCACATCCGCACTCAACTTTAGCAAATGTGATGCCAGCCGTGACTTCCACCAATCCTTTCCTTCAGCCCTCCAGTACCACAGAGAGGCCCAATCTACACCAGTTACTGGCACAGCAAGCAACACAGATACAGGCCTTGATGCAACAAATTCAGGCCTTGTCACTGGATAACACTCCCACGCGTCGGTCTAACAGTCGAACTCGCCGATTTGGGTTCGCTCAAGAAGTCCGAGCGCATCCCGTGATTCACCAGAAATGTGTTGATACCACCAAAAATTCGGAAGACGGGCTCACAAGTGCAGCCATCCCTGTTCAAAGGTTTCGATGTCGAATCAGGGAAACGACACAGCCAGAAAACTGAATGCGATGGACTTTTCTGGCCCTCATAATCAAAGTCGCCTATTTTTCATTCAGGATCGCGTCACACACATACGTTTCCTGGTCGACACTGGTGCTGAAGTCAGCATCATCCCAGTTTCCTGCGTTCCTGGCAAAAGGAAAGAAACACCAGCATGGCTCCATGCGGTGAATCATTCACATATTCCGACCTACGGAGAACAGTCCCTGACACTAAATTTGGGACTACGCCACACTTTCCAGTGGTTTTTTGTTGTGACTAAGCTGCCGACCCCTATTTTAGGGGCTGATTTTCTTCAGCACTTCTCACTGTTAGTGGACCTGAAAAACCAACGACTCGTTGACAACTCCACTGGTCTTGTTGTGCGCGGCATAGCCGCTCGGAAAGCCACAGTCAGTTCAGTCATTTCACGCTCGGCAACAACAACCCGGCACAACCATATAATCAACAAATACCCAGACGTAGCTCAACCACTATTCAACGCCTGCCCTGTAAAACCTGATGTCACCCACCACATAAAAACACACGACCCACCTGTCGCTGCATGACCTAGAAGGCTACCACCAGACCGGCTGAAGTCCATCAAACAAGAATTTCAGCACATGCTGGATCTCCGCATCATACGTCCGTCCAGCAGCAACTGGTCCTCACCCATACATTGTGTACCCAAGAAGTCATCGAACGACTGGCGAATCTGTGGCGACTACCGTGCACTGAACAACTGCACCGTGCCTGATTCTTATCCAGTGCCTCATCTACAGGACTTCTCTAGTTCGCTACACGGAGCTCGCATATTTTCGAAGATCGATCTTGTGCGATTTTACAATCAGATACCTGTAGAGCCCGCTGATATTCCTAAGACCGCCGTACAACACCCTTTGGAATGTTCAAATTCCTGCGTATGCCTGTCGGTTTGCGAAATGCAACGCAGACATTCCAACGATTCATCGATACAGTTACCAGAGGTCTACCTTTTGTATACGCATACATCGATGACTTACTGGTGGCCAGCGGCTCCGATGAAGAACATGAGAGACACCTCGACCTGCTATTCACATGTCTGCATGAATACGGAATTGTTATCAACCCCAGCAAATGTGAGTTCTGAGTTGCGTCCCTTCATTTTCTGGGACACATCATTGATGAAGGTGGCATTCGCCCACTTAAGGAGAAGGTCAAATCCATCATTGATTTTCCACAGCCCACATCTCTCCGCAAACTGCGAGAATTTCTTGGCCTGGTAAACTTCTACAGAAGATTTATACCCCACTGTGCAGAGACAGCCCAACCGCTCATGGATTTGCTGCGGCAGCGTACAACCAAAAACGCAAACATCATTCTCAGCGAAAAAGAATGTACCGCTTTCGCGGAGTTGAAGAAAATGTCAGAGGTTACAATGTTGAGTTACCCCAAACCTGACGCCCCAATGTGTTTATTGACTGATGCATCCAATTTTGGAGTTGGAGGTGTGCTTCAACAACTCTCTGGCGATATTTGGCGACCTGTATCTTTTTTCTCTAAGCGATTAAAACCCGCCGAAACTAAGTACAGCACATTCAGTCATGAATTATTCGACACGTGTTAGAAGGTCGTGTGTTCTCCATATACACCGACTACAAACCACTAGTGTACGTGTTCAACGCCAAGCCTGACCGACACTCACCCAGGGAAGTCCGACATCTGAACTTCATTTCTCAGTACACTACTGATATTCGGTACATTAAGGGTGCCACCAACTCAACAGCTGATGCTCTATCGCGCATGGAGCTTAACGCAATCCACACCACTGCCACTATCGATCTCCAGAATATTGCAGCAGATCAACAAGATGATGAGGAACTGCTGCAGCTCCGGAAATCATCCTTGAAATTGCAGGAATGGTGACACATATCCACAGGCCAGAGGGCCCATGCGTGCCCCAGAAACATCGATGTGACGTTTTTTCGGCACTGCATTCTCTGGCACATCCTGGCGTCCATGCCACGCAGAAACTGATGGTTGCCCGCTTTGTGTGGCCGAACATCAACAAGGACACCCGCGAATGGGCTAGGAACTGTATTGAGTCCCAGAAGGCGAAAATTCACCGGTACATCAAAGCCCCGATTGGTTCTTTCGCAACACCTGATGCACGGTTCCAAAATGTGCACATAGACATCGTTGGACCTTTGCCTCCTTCTCACAACTACACTCATCTTCTCACCTATGTCAACTGATTTTCTCGCTGGCCAGAAGCTTTTCCCCTGACGGATATTACTGTGGAAACTGTTGCCAAAACGCTAGTGTTTCACTGGGTTTCACGTTTCGGCACACCCGCGACCATCACTACAGATAGAGGACGTCAGTTCAATTTGCACCTCTTTACCAAGCTGACTCGGCTCCTCGGGTGTAAACACATCCGTACAACGGCGTATCACCCTGCCGCTAACGGCATGGTAGAACGTTTCCACCGTCAGCTACAAGCAGCCACCAAGGCTTACGCAGACTCATTCTTCCCACTCATTCTTCTCGGTATTCGTTCCACTGTTAAGGAGGAAGTCGGATATTCTCCGGCTGAAATGGTTTATGGCACCGTACTCGCTCTACCCGGGCAAATGATCGCTCCTGTTTCGCTACAAGAACTTCCAGACCCAACAAAATATGTGCACCGTTTACGGTCATCGATGTCGCATCTGTCTCCTTCAACCCCTAAACAACAGCACGTTACTTCACACATACCAAAAGACATCGATACATGGACGCATGTTTTCGTTAGAAATGACGGTATTCCATCGCAACTTCGTCCGCTGTATTCCGGGGCCTATAAGGTGATACAGAAACGTCCTAAGTATTTCGTTCTCGACTTGAACGGGAGACGAAATACCGTCTCCATTGACCGTTTAAAAAAGCGTTCGTAGAACAGGATTTGCCACCAGTACCCACCGTTTCTCCAGCAGACTCACCAACAACTTTGCCCGACACAAACACAACAAATTCTGCACAACCCCAACACACCAAATCTGGAAGAACAGTTCGATGGCCCACGCGATACGTACAAGTTTATTGGGTAAGTACAAATTATGCATCTGGTCGACATTTCGGCTAATTTGTACATTTCAACGAATCGGCTAATTTCTGTGGTCATGAACTATTGCTACACAGAAATCAATTGACTCTGTGCATCATACACATCAAAAGAACAGACAAAAGAACATTTTTCCATTTCTATGAAATGAATGAACATTTTCAATATTATGTAACATCACAGTACATTTTCCTGCATGTAAATTTGTTTTGTTTTGCATGTTTTCTTTCATTTCACCTGTTTGTAAATGACTTTAATGTATTTTTTTTCTTTCTGATTTTCTTCAACAACACATCTAGTCATACCTATCTTAATTTCACATACACCAAGATCGTTCAATCTTTATGGATACTATAACGGCGGCGAAGATTCAAAACCGAATCTGAGCTTTCCCGCCTCTGGGACAAGCCGTGGTTAGTTGTTTACGCCCGGCAGACCAACCCCTTGGGAGATGCTAAACATAGGTCAGATGTTGTTTAAGCCTGGCAAAAAAAGAGGTCAGATATATCCATCCTTCTAAGTTGTTTACGCCTGGCAGACCAACCCCTTGGGAGATACTAACCAAAGGTCAGAGGATATATCTATCCTTCTAACTTCAACCCTTATAAATACAAGTGTTGTTTACGACCCGGTAAAAAAAGAGGGGACTACAGACAAGACAGGTCGCATTTACACGCTCTCATCACGAACAACGTCTGTCTACTATTTTCTCACACGCCTGGCTGAGTGATTACTACTACTGCTAAAACAAGAAAGTATACTAATATGCACACATACACATAGTAAGTTCACACTGCTTGCATTTTTATACGTACCATTTCTGTCATACAAATACAAATTATCTTATAATCGTATTCTGTGATACTTGTATTTACGTGGCTCGAAGACCCACCAAATTATTGTACGAATATTTCATGTTATAAATTTTATCATTCAATATTCAAATTGAATATTGTTATAATAAAATAAACTTTGTAACAACACAATCCTGGTATCTTTGCATTGAAACCATCATACCAACAATTCCATCTATTCACTTATCCGTTACAACCGGAATATTTGCGACACATTGTTTATCTACCTCTCCTTGAGTAAAACTCTACTCATCTACTGAACCATTCTCATTTCCATTCTTCCCAGCTTTATCTACTGCTCCACATTCACTCCCATCCCATGTCTTACTCCCATAAATCAAGGTACTTCACCTTCATTTCTCTTCAGTTTTATGATGAAAGATAAAAACAATCAAACAACAACAATAATAATAATTGTTTCTACTTTAGGCACAAGGCCAGCAATTACCAAGTGCATTACTGGTACTTTATTTTATCGACCCCGTAAGGATGAAAGGCAAAGTTAACCTCGACGGGATTTGAACTCAGACCGTAAAGGGACGTAACTATGCTGGAAAGCATGGCGTCCGACTCTCTACCGATACTGCCAATCCACCGCCCAACAATAATAATAATGGCTTCTAATTTAGGCAGAAAGCCAACAATTTGCAGTGAGGGAGAAAGTCGATGATATCAATTCCCAGTATTTGACTGGTATTTTATTTTATTAACCTTGGAAGGATGAAAAGCTAAGTTGACTTCAGTGGGATTTGAACTCAGAACACTAGGAGACATAAACAAAAGCCACAAAGCATATAATTTAACACTTTAACAACTCTGTCAGTATACCCCCCTTAACACTAATTGGTTCTACATTTGTAAGGGAAGGGTAAGTCAATTAAATCAACTCCAGCACATTACTGGTACTTTATTTTATTGACATTCTATAAGGATGAAAGGCAAAGCTAATCTCAGCATGATTTTAAATCAGAACATAAAGGGCCATAACTATATGCTGCAAAGCATGTGGTCCATCTCCCTACTGACACTGCCAATCCACTGCTCACTAAAATGTCTAATCTGTCTCAAGCCAGGAGGTTCATCCAGTTGGTGCTTATCCCAGTTTAAATGGTGTTAACACCCCCGCACGGACAGGATGCCTGTCCATTGCAGGGTTAAACACTCAGCTATTGCTGGTACTCATTTTCAACTGAGTATACTGGAGCAACATGAAATGAAATGTTTTTCTCAAGAACACAACACACAACCCAGTTCAGGAATCGAACCCACAGCATTAGGATCATAAGTCCAACACCTTTACCACTAGGCCACATCCCTCCACCTATACTCTCTCCCTAACAATAATAATAATTGTTTCTACTTTTGGCACAAGGCCAGCAATAACCCAGTACATTACTGGTACTTTATTTTATCGACCCCGTAAGGATGAAAGGCAAAGTTGACCTCGGCGGGATTTGAACTCAGAATGGAAAGGGCCGTAACTCTATGCGTCAAAGCATGACGTCCGACCCTCTACCGATACTGCCACTCCACGCCCTAACAACAATAATAATAATAATAGTAATAATTCTTACCTCCATAACCAGTGCAACATGCATAAATGACCCATCCAACACACAGGCCCCACGCACTGCGATGAACTGTAGTATAAAGTGATTCTACATCTTGATTTATTATATCTCCATTATAGAGATTATATAAACCATAGACAATGGAAATTGCTGTCACTGTAGCCATCAACCACAACATGGCACAAACATACTGAAACAAAAATTAAAAATATATATAATACATAAATATATATGTGTATATATGTATATAATAATAATATTATATAAGGGAACAAAGAATCAATGTTGCATCAAATACATATTTAATTATATATTACATATGTTTTACTGTCGATCAGCTCGAGGAATTATTGTTTAATGATCGAACCTGACTCTAGAATCGGAAGCTCCTCAGAAATGTGTTAACATGTATATATATATATATATATATATATATATATATATATATATATATATAATATAAGATCAAAAGATGGTTAAAGGAGTTCCATGTATTTTATTATGCGCATTTCAAAAACAAACATCATCATGCAATAATATTTGTGTTTTCATCAGATAAAACAGGAGAACATGATATGAAGGCTAAAAAACACTTGTGGATAGTGCAGTTTTAAATCAACATATGTTGATTTAAAACTGCACTATCCACAAGTGTTTTTTAGCCTTCATATCATGTTCTCCTGTTTTATCTGATGAAAACACAAATATTATTGCATGATGATGTTTGTTTTTGAAATGCGCATAATAAAATACATGGAACTCCTTTAACCATCTTTTGATCTTATATTATGTATACTCCAGTCCTACAAACTGTAGAGTGCTTCTTATCCGATATCTGCATTGCTTTATTGTACTACAATAAAACTCACCTCCTACATTTTATATATATATATATATATGTGTGTGTCATCATCATCATCATCATCATTAACGTTTAACGGCTATCTTCCACGCTAGCATGGGTTTAGACAGGAATTGTCCTACTTGAGGCAAGATTGGTTGGGTGACCATGTCTCACTCGTATAGGGCTGTCTGGCAGGTTTTCTACAGCTGGATGCCCTTCCTAACACCAATCACATTTACAGTGTAGAACTGGAAGGTTTTTACTGTGTTACCTACACGGACACATTATAGTGTGGACTGTGTGTTTTTTTGTTGTGACACCTACACAACCTCATTTATTTAGGACTGGATGTTGTGGCATCAACAGAACTTTACAGAGAGAGGGTGATGTTAGTGGGAGTGGGGGGTGGGGTGGAGTAGGGGTAGTGGGATGGGGTATATATTTGATTAAGAGGTGCCTACTGACTGTAGGTTTCGCTTTGAACATAGGCAAGACGGGTCTTCTGTATTACTGCGTAGCGCTAAAGATCTCGGTCCAGTGACATTGTTTTAGAGAGGTGTAAGTGTGTGAGGTCGGAATTTATCCAATCGTCCTAGGTTTTTCTGGGTCTGCCTACTCCATAACTTCCATCAATTTTGATCGCCCTGCACTTTTTTATACACCTGTCGTCTTTCATGCGCATCACGTGACCATACCAACGTAGTCTTCTTTCGAGTAAACAGCATCTGATCCCTCTTATTCCTAGTTTCTCACTTAGATCATTTATGCTTTACCGTTCGCGTATATTACTATTACACATCCAACGGAGCATGGATGCTTCGTTCCTCTCCAGTCTGCGCAGATCCTCTGCACACAATGCCCATATCTCACTGCCATGTAACATTGCTGTTGGTATACAGGCATAATTTTAGAGAGAAACCTTTAGTAGTCAATAGTTGTATAAGCTCTCTGAACTTTTTCCATCCCTTTCTGACTCTGGCTACTGTACTTTCAGAGCACCCCCCTACCACTGCTGATTTTGTCACCCAGGTAACGGAAGGTGTCCACTATTTCTATAGAGCCATCTGGGCAATAGAAGGAGTTAGTATCCTATGGGCACTTGCTACTTATTGCACCTGAGCAGCGGCCACATATAAAATCTACATTCTTAGATAGCTTACCTGTGATCCCACTACATCTTTCATGTACCCATAGTTTGCATTTAGGACATATATTGGAATTTCTGCCTACTCCTTTCCTACACACTGAGCATGGCCATTTGCCAGAGGGTACCTGTACCCTATTTTCCTTTCTACATACTAGAACTTTAGTCTTAGACAAGTTAACTTTAAGGCCTTTTGATTCTAGGCCCTGCTTCCATGTTTGGAATTTCTGCTCTAGTTCAGCCATCGATTCAGCTATGAGCGTTAGATCATCTGCATAGAGAAGTTCCCATGGGTCATGAACTCCTCTGTTATAGCCTGAAGGGCAATAATAAATAGGAGGGGGCTAAGGACAGAGTCATGATGAACACCAACTTTTACACTAAATTCTTCACTATATTCGTTGTTAATTCTAACCTTACTGACTGTTTCTTTATACATAGCTTGTATAGCTCTCACAAGCCATTCATCAACACCTGGTTTTTTAAGAGCCCACCAGATAATGGAGCAGAGGACTCTGTCAAAGGCTTTCTCCAAGTCAACAAAAGCTAAGTATAGGGGTTTACTTTTAGCTAGGTACTTCTCCTGTAGTTGTCGTACAAGGAAAAGAGCGTCCGTGGTACTTTTACCTGACACAAACCCAAACTGCATTTCATCTAGATCAACTCGCTCTCTGATTAGTTGCGCTATAACTTTTTCTGTGTCCTTCATGACCTGGTCAATATATTTAATGCCTTTATAGTTTTCCCTATCTAGAGCATCTCCTTTACCCTTGTAGCAGTTAATGATGATGCTGCTGCGCCAGTCATTTGGTATGATCCCATTCTGTATGACTTGGTTTACTATCTGCATGACCATAGTGTGTCCCACCATTCCAGATGCTTTCAGCATTTCAGTAACTATTTCCGAAGGCCCAGCCACCTTGCCTATCTTCATATCTTTGATTATCTTACTTATTATACTACCTTCGACTTGCACTGCTAGTCCCTCTATTGGGTCGATGTGGGGGAGACTGTCTTTCTCCCATTTATTCTCCTCATTTAGTAGCCTTTCGTAGTGACACTTCCAAGCTACCTTCTTATCAGCATCAGTGATGGCAAGTACACCATCATCGTTATGGACACACTTCTCCCCGACAATATCACAGTTTTCCTTGACACATTGCCTAGCAATCCTGAACACCTTACGTTTTTGGTCCTCGTGTTGTAGAACATGCTTGAACTTTCTTTCCTCTACTTCCCTTCCTTCTTGTAAAGTACAATTATCTCCTAGCTTCTCTCCTGGCCACTTGATAGTCTTCTCTACTTCCCCCATCCCACCATACTTTCATGTGTATATATATGATGATGATGATGATGATATATATATATATATCAACTAGAAATTGATTGACATATATATATATATCTAAAATATACACATGAAACAATCACGGTGGATATGGCGCATGTCTCGGACATGACTCCCTTAATTTAATTTTGGTTACATATATATATATATTGTTATACTTTGGGAGGGTCATGCTGCCAATAAAAACACATGCACCTGTTGGTTTTCACTTCAATTTATTATAAGTTTCTGGTTGGCTGGCTGGTTGGTTGGTTTGATAACTGGAAGGTTGTTTATATAATGTCAAAGCTCTTTCGTCACACATTCTGTGACCTCCTCAGTGACTAGGTTTTTATTTTGTGTCTCTCCTTTGTTCTGTTCTACGCCATCTTGTTTTTGTGTATTGTGTGTTCACAAACACACAACACACAAAAATAAGATGGTGTAGGACAGAACAAAGGAGAGACACAAAATAAAAATCTAGTCACTGAGGAGGTTACAGAATGTGTGGCGAAAGAACTTCAGCAATATATAAACAACCATCTGGTTATCAAACCAACCAACCACCCGGAAACTTATAATAAATGGAAGTGAAAACTAACAGATGCATGTGTTTTTATTGGCAGCATGACCCTCCCAAAGTATAACAATATCTGTTTCAACACACGTTTTCAGATCAGAAAGCTCGCAAAACAAATTCAAACACGAATTGTATGTATATATATAGGCTCCCAGTCCACACTGTAAATGTGGTTGATGTTAGGAAGGGCATTCCTGTCTAACCCATGCTAGCGTGGAAGATAGACGTTAAACGATGATGATAATGATGATTGTCCAACCCATGCAAGTGTGGAAAAGCAGATGTAAGAACAATGATGATGATTAAGAAGTGCACTAGCGGCGTAAGTGTATGATAAAGTTATATCTATATAAATACAGAGTGTGTAACTGAGACTGCACCAACATGTATATAGCTATAACTTTATCATACACTTTGGCTGCTAGTACACATCTTAATATATTTCTTAATTAATTACCAACATAAATACTAATGTTATGCAAATTAGTACATCCATTTCAGAATAATATTAAGAGTGAATGGGTATATGTACCCAACATATACATTTCCTTGTGGTTGCTTAGTTGATATACATGAATTCTGATAAGGGTCAAATTAGATTAAAAAAATAAATTAAATGTGTTTATCATTTTTTTCAGTTTACAGGGAAATTCGTATTTTCTGGCATAGTTAGTTACATGCCTACACATTAGATATGTGCATATTTTTTATAGGTCTATACTATTGGTATTATTAGTATTGTCAAAACTTTTGCCATACATCTACGGGCTGGTCAAAAGCCAGTTCTGACTCTATGAAACAAAACCACCCATTTTAAAGGATTCCTATTTAAATTAAAATATCTTGTAACATAATTTTATATAAAAACCATATGTTAAATTACTATCTTAGTAATGAAATAAATAATTTTACTAAATCCTTTAAATCTCTTCGTTAATTATTTGAAATAGAGAGTATTTCATTAGAAATATGTTTAGAAAATGATTAATAGATAATCTTTTAATAAAATAAAACAAAATTGAATATATCAGTTGAAATTTAATTGATATTTATACAGTCACTCTTCAATTAGATTCCAACCTGGTCCTAAAGTAAATGGGTCAGTACATAAGCTCTTCGTTCAACAACTTGGTTCTGTTCCAAGGATCTGGTCATAAAATATCTGTAGATCCCCTCCTCCTCCTCCTTCTCCTCCTCCTCATCATCATCATCATCATCATCATCATCATCATCATCATCATCATCATCATTATCATCATCAACATTAATATCATCATCATCATCATCATCATCATCATCACCATCATCATCATTTTTATGTCTATTTTTCCACACTTGTATGGGCTGGACGACAAAATATTTTATTGTTACCTGATAGGTGTTAAGGTCGTGATAGTATGAAAAGTTACCAAGTATCAGTTTTATATTAAATGATTTATCTCAGGGGTGTGCAACATATTCCATTGGTGGGCCACTTTTGTACATTGGAACAACTATTAGGGTCATTAATATTTATTAAGCGGGTGGATTGGCAGTATCGGTAGAGGGTCGGACGTCATGCTTTCCAGCATAGTTACGTCCCTTTACGATCTGAGTTCAAATCCAGCCGAGGTTGACTTTGCCTTTCATCCTTACGGGGTCGATAAAATAAAGTACCAGTAATGCACTGGGTAATTGCTGGCCTTGTGCCTAAAGTAGAAACAATTAATATTTATTAAGCACTATTCCAAAGATTCACCACAACTTCTTTCCATAACATGGAACTGGGAAATTATGACACACATAGCCTTGTCAATGAAGCCCTTTAGTACAGGTCAACTAACAGAAAATTGTATTACCGGTATGAAAAAAAATTCTAAATAAGCCTACAAGGTAAAAATTTTAAACAGTCATCACAGGCCATTCTGATTGGTCTGGCAGGCTGGATTGTGGCCTGCTGGCCGCCTGTTGCACGCCCCTGATTTATCTGAATAAATACACTCATAAAGGTCTAATAGAAACACTATCTTAGTAATTCTAAATTTGTTTTATTTTACAAAACTATTTCAAGCATAAAAAAGTTGTCAACTTTTTCTATCTCTTGGGGCTTATATAACTCTACTTGTTTAACTATTTTCTTAGTCAGAAACATCTGCATTGTAGCCATTCACTTTACTCTAAAGCTGTCTTAATTTTAAAAGGTTTGTAACCTGTTCAGTGCTTCTAAAAATAGATTGTTTATTTACATAAAAAATTATTTGAATCATAAGAAAATATAATTGTTGGATAAAGGACATAGAAAAATGTATCATAAAGAAAGAAAAGAAATTTAAAAAGCATTTAACATAAAGATACGTGACACGAACAATTTTATGATTGTGTGAGTGAAGGTTCATAGCTAAGTGGTTAGAAAGTTGTATTCACAATTGTAAGACTATGAGTTTGATTCTCAGGCCAGGCAATGCATTGTGTCCTTGAGCAAGAGGCTTTATTTCATGTTGCTGCTTCTGGCAGGAGTTGTGACTGGTAGATACTATCAGCAACGGGAAAAACCAATGGAAATATTTTTTCCTTGGTCCGATTTGACAAGTTCCAACCACTCGGTAAGCGAACTATTTCTGGGACCTTTCTTATTCGGATATATGTATATATATATAAATATATATATATATATACATATTTATAGGAAAAAAAGTCAGGACCCTGGCGGCTGAGATCTGGCCATTTCGACAGCTAGATTCAGATCTAGCTGTTGAAACAGCTGGAGCGCAGCCATCGGGGTCCTGACTCTTTTCCTATTACCCACTCTACTACCCTAAGTATTGAGTACTCTTGTGCGTTATGGTCCACCTGGTATCTTACCACACCCTCTTTGTTATATTTAAATAGATATATTTTTAAGGATCGTAACGTCCAGTTACTGTAGGTTCATCAGAGTGAGCACTCAATGCATAGTTTCCAGTAAGCATAGAGGTGTAGTACTAAGCAGAGTGTAATACTAATAATTGTTTCTACTTTTGGCACAAGGCCAGCAATTCACCAGTGCATTACTGGTACTTTATTTTATCGACCCCGTAAGGATGAAAGACAAAGTTAACCTCAGCAGGAGTTGAACTCAGAAGATAAAGGGCCATAACTCTATGCTGCAAAACATGACGCCCGACTCTTTACCAGTACTGCTAATAATACTAATAATTGTTTCTACTTTAGGCACAAGGCCAGCAATTATTCCAGTGTATTACTGGTACTTTATTTTATCGACCCCGTAAGGATGAAAGGTAAAGTTAACCTCGGCGGGATTTAAACTCAGAATGGCAAGGGCCGTAACTCTATACATCAAAATGTCAAAACATGGCGTCCGACCCACTACCGATACTGCCAATCCACCACCCTTAGTGTAATACTAATAATTGTTTCTACTTTACGCACAAGGCCAGCAATTACCCAGTGCATTACTGGTACTTTATTTTATCGACCCCGTAAGGATGAAAGGCAAAGTCAACCTCGGCGGGATTTGAACTCAGATCGTAAAGGGACGTAACTATGCTGGAAAGCATGGCGTCCGACCCTCTACCGACACTGCCAATCCACCACCCTTAGTGTAATACTAATAATAAAGGATGATTTGTTATGTCTCTCTCTATATAAATATAGATTCACTCTTTTTGCCAGGAGTTGTGACCAGTAGATAGTATCAGCAATTGGTAAAACCATTGGTAATCCAATCATAGAAACCAATGATCTGATTTAATGAGTTCCAACTCAGTGGGGGAATGTGGTCTGAGATTTTGTCAACTTGGATAAAAAAAAGTGTGACTGTTAAAGAAGTGATTAAATGGGGAATGGCTATATATAGAATGATGTAACACTTACACGATTCATTTTCATCTGGGATTTATTTTTGTACAGAAAGTAACCAAGGACAATTCCAATGAGGTATGGTCCAATTCTGGTCCATGGCTTCACATAAATATCTCGAAAGTACTTCTGGCTGATATTACTGAAATATATATATATAATATATAATATTAAGGATACTATTTATGGTTATTTATATACTAAAACCTTTTATAGTTATATATATTTTAAACCCTAAATAGTGAAAGACAGTAATTTATTACTATCTTATTACCAGTAAGATAAATAGCTCAATGTAACAACATCAGTTGTTTGACAGAGCACAACACACACACATATGCACACACATACACACTGTTTCAAGAATAGACAAGACAAACACAGAAATGATAAAACACACTCTTATTAGTTCCACTCTTGGGAAGATGTAAATGAGGGTTTGGACATAAGGCCTTCTTCAGGAAATGGAGAGTTCAGAGAGAGCGAGTCCAGAAAGAGGGAGAGAGTTCAGAGAGATAGAGAGATAGAGATAAATAGAGAGAGAGAGAGAGAGAGAGAGAGAGAGAGAGAGAGAGAGAGAAAAATTTTAAGAAGGCTAGGAGGATAGGTGAGTAGTCCGGCGGCATGCATAGGTTGAACAATGAACATGAAAAAGGTGAAGTTCAGTTCTTAATTAATCCATTGTTTTATTATTGTTTGAAAGAGTAAAATGAACCAACTTAATATTGATATATTGTGATTAGTCATCATCATCATCACTGTTTTATGTCTATTTTCTCACGCTAGCATGGGTTAGACAAATTGTCCTGTTATGGGCAATGCCAGGTCAGGAGACCATGTCTTGCTCATACAGAACTGATTTTGGCATATCAATATTATCACAATTCATTTGACCTTTTAAAACAATAATAAAACAATCGATTAATTAAGTACCGAATCTTGTCCTTTTATTTTCCTTGTTTAAACCAGAGGTGGGAATCTGCAGCTTTCTATGCCATTCTGTGTGGCCTTTTGAAAGAATAAAGCAATTTCCAATAAATTTTTTATTTTTATTAATATGTTTTTGTGTATTTGCTATTATTTTAATTTAAGCCATAAGATGAACGCATTTTAAATACCAAAGAATAAAAGAAAATTCAATGAAATAATCCACACTGACAGACAGGATTATAAGGGCCAATATCAAATGCTTTCCTACAACAAGCAGTCACAACAAAGTCATATTTACAACAACAAAGAATATTTACTTAACCCTTTAGCATTTACATTACTCTATATATATATACTATTGTATTTTTGTGGTAAAGGCTTTATCTCACATAATATCGAATCTATGAGATGTTGATGTTATTTATTTTGAGAACAATACCTTAACATCAGTATGAGTGGCCAGTTACGACTAGTTTAAACAGAAAGAGGTGAGAGAATTCTGGTTGGATATGGCTGGTTTAAATGCTAAAGGGATAAGACTTAGCAACACAGTATGAGTAGTATGCTGTCAGATAAAAAAAGGTTACATAAAATGATGATGTAAGGTAAATATAAACAGTTCTGTATGAGAAACTAAGGTTTTCATACTTTCAAAGATATCTTACCTGTCTTGAGAGAACATAATTGGAGGTAATTTTTCAGTGGTCGAAATGATTCCAGTTGATATTAAGTGGGCCAATGAAAAGAGACCAATCAATGCGAAACCTAGAATTTTTGATCTGAAATAGATTTGAGAGAAAACAGTTTGATGAAAACATCAACAATTGGAACAACAACAACAACAGCAACAACAACATCAGTAGTAGCAAGGAGGAGGAGACAGGGAAGAAGAAGAAGAAGAAGAAGAAGAAGAAGAAGAAGAAGAAGAAGAAGAAGAAGAAGAAGAATTTGGAGGTTATCTTTATCTTCACTGCTGTAGTAGGGCAAGATGGGCAGTTGATAGTAAAAATGCCTTACAAAAGAACCCTGATGGATATGAAACTTATCATGGGGTCCACACGCTGCAAGGAAAATTATGGTCTGGGCTCAATGTTGTTGTGTCAGGTTTTTTTCTCCGACTCCTTTTGTCCTCAACCTAATCCCAGTGAGTATTCTTAAAGGAGAAAACAGACTGGTGGATGGTGTTTTGCCAGGTCACATAACTAGATGTCACAGACCATTGGTGATGGTCAATACGACATGCTTGAAGGGATTTCTTCAGAGAATCCTTGTACCATTTTGTCAGTGCTATCTCTCTGTAGCAGTGAGTAGTGAAGAATTAGACACAGTGCAGTCTTGGGCAGGCAAGGATTCTCTATCTGGGAAGCATACCCTGTCCAGTGCAACTGCATCTTTAACATCATGGCCTCAATATTGTTGTCCTCTGCTTTTTCAAGGACTTTGATGATATTGACAAAGTTACTTTGGCAGACGTAGAAGACGGCACAAAGGTAATGCTGGTGGAAAGGCTCAAGGAGTGATAATAAGTAACCCACAACTCAGAGTCATACATGAGGGTGCTCAGTACAACATCTCTTAACATGCTGATCTTAGTGCTTTATCACAGGTGTCTATTGTTCAAGATTCTTTTGTACAGTCTACTGAGTCCACTGTTTGTCTTTACTAGTCTGATATCAAACTCCCACCTGTCAAAAATGGTTTCTAATTGACGCACAAGGTATGCAATTTGAAGGGAAGGAATGCTGATTACATCAAATTCCAGTATGTTACTGGTACTTTGTTTTATTGACATCGCTGGGATTTGAACTCAGGATATAAATAGCAGGGAAAAATACTTTAAAGCATTTTGTCCGATGCTCTAATGATTCTACCAATCTGTTGCTTACTCCCTGTCAATAATAAGGGAAATACCTCACTTATTTGCAAGTATAGAGCTGATGATGACTACAGGCTTTTAAAAAGGCCTGTGTACTCAAAAACCGTATGGAAACCCAGTACTACCTTTACAGAATGCCAGGTCTGCTGCCCACAGACTGGAAACCACTGATGTAGACTAATATTAAGACCTTGTATATGGTAAAGACAGAATTGGCAGAATCATTAGAAGGTCAAATAGAATGATTTGTGGTAGTCGTTTTGGCTCTCTGCTTTCTGAGTTCAAATCCTGCTGAGATCAAATTTGCCTTTGATCCATTCAAGGTCGATAAAAAAAAAAATGCCCTAGAAACACTGCATGTCAATGCGGCACCCCTACGATTCCCTCGGGAGTTACAAGACCATGCATACATATGGTAAAGAAATCATTTACTTACCTATAAAGTGCTATAAGGAATATAGGAGTGATGATGTAGAACTGCATATCATTTGAGAGATACCAAGTCCAGGACATACACTGAAAAAAAGAAAAGATAGTTAGAAATATCACTATGATGGATGATATCATTTTCCTAGATACATTACACAAACATGCCCAGTACACACTGAAAAGTGGTTGTTTTGGTAACATGATAAAATGCAACTAGTACCAACTGTAAAGGGGTCGTTTTGGTAATGTGATAAAATGCACCCAGAACACACTGTAAAGTGGTCATTTCGGTAACGTGATAAAAAGCACCCAGTTCACACTGAAAAGTGGTCGTTTTGGTAATATGATAAAATGCACCCAGTACACACTGTAAAGTGATCGTTTTGGTACCACAACATAAAGTACCCAATCAAGTGGACTAACCAGGTGATCAACACTCAAGTCCTCAACTGTGCCAAGATACCCAGCATATACATCCTGCTCAAACAGTGCCATCTACACTAACTTGGTCATGTACATCATATGCCGGATGGGAGGGGGGGGGGGGGAAGGACCTACTGTATGGGGAACTGACCACTAGCACAGAAGCACAAGGACAACCTCATCTCCATTTCAAAGATGTCTGCAGGAGGGATATGAGGTCAATAGATCTGGACACCCAGTGATGGGAGGAGATTGCTAATGACTGCTCATGATGGAGATGAGTACTGTGCAAGGGGATGGAGGAGGAGAAGAGAAACTGAAACTTGCCTCCAAGGAAAAGCGTGCTTGAAAAAAGAACAACACTGTAGCACTGGAGGAGAGCGTTTTCAAATGCAGTCACTGTATACAGGACTGCTACTCTTGTGTGAGCCTGTACAGCCACAGCAGTCACTATATACAGGACTGCCACTCCAGTGTGGGCCTGTACAGCAAACATGGCACTGCCTTTATAAGCTGGCACAAAATTCTCCAGGTACAGATCTATGGTCTTTCGAGACCAATGGATGCCAATAATAATGATTTCTACTTTAGGTATAAGGTCAGTAATTTAAAAAGGAGGTGAAAGTCGATTAAATCAACCCCAGTACATTACTGGTGCTTTATTTTATCGACCCCATAAGGATGAAACGCAAAACTAACCTCGGCGAGATTTGAACACAGAACGTAAAGGGATGTAACCCTAAAAGCATGTTGTCTGATGCTCTACTGATACTTCCAATCCTCCACCCTTCTGCAATAATGACATTAATGACATTATATCTGAGTTTACGATCTGAGTTCAAATCCCGCCGAGGTTCACTTTGCCTTTCATCCTTACGGGGTCGATAAAATAAAGTACCAGTAATGCACTGGGTAATTGCTGGCCTTGTGCCTAAAGTAGAAACAATTAATGACATTATATAAAGAGAGATTAACTTACCATTCCTTTCTGAGGATCTGATAGGAAGTTGTTTATATAAAACAGATTGTAATACCATGTGTCTTGACAGTAATTTATCTCAAAGCCATCCTTTGGCCAATAAGGTCCACCACCCCAATATGGGAACAAAGGGATGTATACCATCATAACCAACATATAGGGAGGAGTCAACCTAGTGTGGGAAATACAAAATAACAAAATGAATACAAAAACAAATTAAAAAAATTAATATATATGCTGAGATGCTATAAAATAGGTTGAGGACCCTTAAAGACAGAAAAAGAAGTTCCCATTGGCTGCTATGAAGAATCAAACCCTATATTGCCCAAATACCGGCTAGGTGCTTTAGACGATATAAAATAGAATACAATTATATGATATAATTGTTTCTACTTTTGGCACAAGGCCGGCAATTACCAGTGTATTACTGGTACTTTATTTTATCGACCCCATAAGGATGAAAGGCAAAGTTAACCTCGTATGATATAATGTGTGTATGTTAGACCTCCACCAGATTTGACAAGTTTTCCAGTCGATTTGATCAATGGAACAGACTGCTTGGGAAATTAACTTGCATGTAACTGAACATTTCACATACATTTACTTTTAATGTATTATAGTTCTCAAAGAGATTCAGCATGACATAGTGTGTGTATGACAAAGCAAGGCCCTTTGAATTACAGAGGCACTGCATTTTTTTTCTCCAGCTGAATGGACCAGTGCAATTTGAAATAAAGTGTCTGGCTCAAAGACATAACATGACCATATGACCACTAACCTACATGCCTTCTCTAAGATATAATAACAACTTGAAAATATATTAACTACTCTGAATTTTAATAACTTCAACAATTTTGACTATGAAAAGTGGACCAATAAATTGGGCATATGAGCTCCCAGAAAAAAAAAATGTGTACAGCATCGGCCATCTCCTGGAGCTAATATACTTAACTTATTAAACTATTTTTCATAGTCAAAAAGTTGCAGCTATTAAATTTCGAAACTTCCTATCACCGAAAGGTTCTAAAAAATAGATTGAGTACTCTTGAGAGCCTCCTGAATAGCAACATCATCATTATCATCATCATCATTGTTTAATGGCTACTTTCCATACTAGTGTGTGTGTGTGTGGGGGGGGTCTATAGACTAAGTCCTGAAGCAGGACTACTGACCTCCCAGACAGGCTGGGGTCTGCATCTCACTCATGTACAGTCTTACACTCTATCGAGTGCACAGAGGAGATTGTTTTGTCTTTAACACACCTGAAGGGTCCTCCCTATGGCTGGATGCCCTTCCTATCACCAGCCACTTTACTGTGTGTACTGGGTGTATTTATCATGTAGATCACCTACACTAGAAGGTTATCATGTCCTTGACACAACTGAAGGGTCCTCTTAACTCTTTGTTTTGGCAAGTTTTCTACGGCTGGACGCCCTTCCTATCACCAACCACTTTGTAACATGTAGTAGGTTCATTTATTGTGTAGATCACCAACACTAGGGAGACTGTCATGTCCTTGCCATGACTAGTTCAGACTTTATACCTAATCATTATTATTTAGAAATAAGTAAATCAAATAGTTACAAACCGTAACAGATATTTTGGTATACCATTAAAATACTTACCGCCAAATTCGATGTAAGTAGTAGTACAACCAAGGAAAGTTACCATCTGATTTTTCTAATGATTTAAACATTCCATAAGACACCAGAAGACCACTTTTGAAATTAAACAAATAGAATATAAATTAAAATTCTAAGTGATTATTAAAATACCATTAACACTTTCTTTACCATATTTCTCATGAAACATGTTGACTGGAATTTAAAATTAATTTTGAAAATATTCAAGAATTTTAGGAATTTAGCAAGATAACTAACTTTCACATTAACCTGGTGTTTAAAATGTAACTTAACCAAGTTCTGTCTTCCATTAGAAATATGGTAACAAAAAGTTTAAAATAGCAGAAATAAATTATATATAATTTGAGGAGATGGATTAGCAGATACTCTGTAGTGTATTTAATAGTGTAGTCCCTGGTAACCATTGTATGTGTGGTTCAAACCTTACCATTGGACCTATTTCTTTTTTGTATTTTCTCTCAAATAATAACTTATATCTAATATTCTTCATTGTCTAGAGTCAAAATCTTGCTAATGCCAAATTTTCCTTATATTTTTCTGTAACAATTTAGTAGAAAATATCTAAAAACATTTTTTTTTAAAAATTCAAATGTTTTTATTAATATCCTTACTTGTGGACAGAGTGTTATGAAAATTTCCAGTAATCTAAAATAAAGGCTATAACTTTTAATGTGGTGCAAACATAGTAATGTTTTGTATTTTTCAACAATGTTTTGCTAATGTGGTTTCATGTGGTACAGGACGTTAAGAATTAAATAGGGTATAACTTTTCCATTATATATAAAATGTTTCTCTTAATTATAATGAAGATGGTGCAGACGACAGAGAAATTGTATATTGATTTCTGCATGAGTGAAATAAAAACCAGTAATATACTACACAAATGATCCCATAACTCCTGAAGGAGTCATAGGGAAACTGTATTGACATACAGCATATCTAGGGCATTTAAAACCTGGCAGAGCCCATCTCCTCTCCAGGTCTGAATACAGTAGATTTCTTCCAGAGAAGATAGAGTGAAAGAATGGATGTGAGAAAGAGATATAGAGGAAGAATCGACACCAGTACTAGACTGGTACTTTTTTTATCGACCTCAAAAAGATGGAAGGCAAAGTTGACCTTGGTGGGATTTGAACTCAGAGAGCAAAGCTGAAATGAATACCGCAAACCATTCTATCCGGCATTCTAATGATTCTGCCAATTCACCACCTTAGTAATTTATTGATACATATTTAATTGATTATCGATGCTTCTTCTTATAAAGCAAATGTTATTATTAATGATTTTACTTACCTCAATAAGAAAAATGTGTCAACAGACACCATAGCATTTCCAATTCCTTGGAATGCAAAATCTTGGGAAAAACTTTGAATAGCTGTCAGATTTTCTAGAATGAGAATAAAAAATACACTGCATATGAGAAAAATGTATTTATTAAAGTCAGTTATAAATGTACAGATGGTCTTCTCAGGCTGCCTTCATAACTCGACCTGGTAATTGCTTTTGCTCTCTCTCTCCTTCCCCCCTAGAATGATGGCTTTCTCTTAGCAAGCAGCATGTAGCTGCCACTGTTCTTACTGTGCCACTTGTGCCATTCCCAACATCCATCTACTCTGCAAGTTCTAGTGCTAGTGCCATGATAAAATGTACATAACCCACTCTGTAATATGGTGATGCCAGTGCCACTGCAAAATGCACCCAGCCTACTCTGTAAAGTTGTAGTGCCAGTAACACAATAAAATGTACTTGCTATCAAGCACAGGCCAACATAGAAAACAGATGTAAAAAGGTGCAGATGATGATGATGATGATGATGATGATGATGATGATGATGACAACGATGATGATGATGGCGATGGTGATGGTAATGATGATGATAATGGGGTGATGATGATGATGGTGATGATGATGGTGATGATGAGGATGATGACAATGATGATGATAATGATGATGAGGATGATGATGGTGATGATGATGATGATGATGGTGGTGGTGGTGACTATGATGTATATATGCAAAGTACCCAAAAAGGTTAAATCAGCTTACCACATGCACAAAATAAAAGGTGATATATGTCATTTAAGTGTCACTCATCTTTTGTCTCTTCTGATCATTGAATGTAAAACAAATGACTAAAACATTACTTATATTTCATGATTGATGAGAAATATTGATTTAAGTTGATTCAAGTATACTTATTTAGCTTTATATTTTGAAAGTCACTGTAAGTTCTTTTTGATATTGATCTCAGAATATTTCTTTTCACTTTGCCAGGTGTATTTTTGGTCAAATCAACGATATCATTTTTTCATTAGGGTTGCTACTCTCACCTGATTTTATTATGATGCAGCGAATTGGCAGAATTGGATAGAATCCTTTGTGGCATTTCTTTTGGTTTTATACTCTCTGAGTTGAGTTCAAATCCTGCCAAGATCAACTTTACCTTTCATTCATTCAAGGCCGATAAAAAAGTACCAGTTAAGTACTGGGGTAAATACTTCCTCTATATCTGTTTCTCACTTCATTTCACTCACTCTCTCTATCCTTCTCTGGAAGAAATCTGCTGTATTCAGACCTGGAAGGGATTGAGCTCTGCCACGATTGAAAATGCCCTAGAAATGCTGTATGTCAATATAGCACCCCTATGACTCCCTCAGGAGTTACGGGGCCATACATCAATGCAACCTATAACATTCCTTCCAATTTGCTTATAATTTGATGAATACACAATTATATGTAATTACCCTTTAAACACAAACCATCTCTATTAACCTGTTTGATACCAACCTGCCTAAGATCAACCCTGGTTCTATGATAAAAAAAAACAAATTCTTGATTATTTAAAAAATTAATTAATCATTAGACAATGTATTTTGTTACAAATATGGTCACAAAAATTTTAAAAGAATGCAAAACGTACTCCATAGTGGCAGACCAAAAACGTAGGTGTGGCCTAATATGACCCAGGTCATGCTGATAAATCGAATGCCATGTATACAGCTCAAGGTACCTTCTGGTTGATCAGTATTTAGCAACTTTTTAGCATTCTTATACACAGAGAATGTCAGAAGTAATTTTGAGAATGTATCTACAAAATAAAGAATATATTTGCCAGAATTAAATATGAAGAACATGCATTATTTAATCATATATATTACTTAATCATATATATATATCAAATTTTTCCTGAGTTCAGTCTTTTTCGTGGCTATGGTCACTGCGGCCCTTCTATCGGTCGCTGTCTTCATTTTGCAAAGCTGTCTAAACGTAATGTTATAACTCTAGGGTTATATACCCTATCGAGTGCTTAGCTCTGCACACCAAAACTGCATTCATTAGCTTGGCTGCAACCATGGCTTCATTGATGCTGTACTAAATTTTGTATATATATATATATATATATATATATAATAAAATAATTGAATTAAATATGTAAAATTTGGCTTCGTTTAATATAGATATACTGCTATATATATATATATATTTCAGTAACAGCCATCATTGGCTGTGACCTCTTCAGGCAGGCCGAATTGGTGTGGGAAAGACAGGTACACATGTTGTTGAAGTGTGTTTTACTCCGTCAATACATCGATATGTCCAGCTCCTGGTTCTGTAGTTATTCTTCTGAGGACCTGGAATCATATTCCAGTTCCTCAGAAGAATAACAACACAACCAGGAGCTGGACATATCGATGTATTGACACACCAATTCGGACTGCCTGAAGAGGTCACAAAGATGGCTGTCACGAAGCCAAATTTTACACATTTGACTTAATTATTTTACAATACTCCATAGTAAACAAACCAACCTGCGTACTTCGTCAAGTGCTCCAATCTGCATACTCAGGTGTCAGTAAACAACCATTATATACTCAAAATATATATATATATACACATATATATATTAACGCACTGTGGAGAGGGGAAATTGTATTGTTTGTATTTCTCTTACATTTTTAAACAATATTTATTAGTAACCATACAGGTACAGCACCTTGTCCCTTTTAATTAATATATATATATATATATATATATATCATCATCATCATCGTTTAACGTCCATGTTCCACGCTTGCATGGGTTTGGACGGGAGTTTTCCCACTTGAAGCAAGAGTGGTTGTCTTGCTCGCATAGGACTGTCTGGCGGGTTTTCTACAGCTGGATGCCCTTCCTAACACCAACCACATTTACAGTGTGGGACTGGGAGGTTTTTACCGTGTTGCCTACACGGCCACATTACAGCGTGGACTGTGTGTTTTTTTTGTCGTGACACGTACACGATCTCATTTGTTTCGGCCTGGATGTTGTGGCACCAACATAACTTTACATTGAAAGGGGTGGTGTGGATGGGGTGGGGGTGGTGGGACGGGGGTGTGTTTTGTTAGAGATGCCTACTGACTGTAGTAGGTTTTACTTTGTATTCAGGTAAGGCGGGTCTTCTCTATTACTGAGTGCGCCAAAGATCTCGGTCCAGTGACATTGTCTTGGAGAGGTGTAAGTGTGTGAGGTCGGAATTTATCAGGTCGTCCCAGGTTTTTCTGGGTCTGCCTACTCCGTGGCTACCGTCTATCTTTATTGCCCTGCACTTTTTTATACAGCTGTCGTCTTTCATGCGCATCACATGACCATACCAACATAGCCTTCTCTCGACTAAACAACATCTGATCCCTCTTATTTCTAATTTTTCCCTTAGTTCGTTTATGCTTTGCCGTTCGCGTATATTACTATTACACATCCAGCGGAGCATGCAAGCTTCGTTCCTCTCTAGTCTGCGTATATCCTCTGCACACAATGCCCAGGTCTCACTGCCATGCAACATTGCTGTTCGTATGCAGGCATCATACAGACTGCCTTTCATTTTTAGGGAGAACCCTTTAGCGGCTAATAGTGGTATAAGCTCTCTGAACTTTTTCCATTCAGTTCTGACTCTAGCTACTGTACTTTCAGAGCACCCTCCCCCACTGCTGATTTTGTCACCCAGATAACGGAAGCTGTCCACTATTTCTATAGAACCATCTGTGCAATGGAATGAGCTAGTATTCTGCGGGCACTTGCTGCTACTTATTGCACCAGAGCACCGGCCACATGTAAAATCTATGTTCTTAGTTAGCTTACCTGTGATCCCACTACATCTTTTATGCACCCATACTTTGCATTTGGGACATAAAATGGAGTTTCTACCTACGCCTTTCCTACACACTGAGCATGGCCATTTCCCGGAAGGGACCGGCGCCTTATTTTCTTTCCTACAAACTAGAACTTTAGTTTTAGCCAGGTTAATTTTAAGGCCTTTTGATTCTAGGCCGTGCTTCCATGTTTGGAATTTCTTCTCTAGCTCGGCCATTGATCCAGCTATGAGCGTTAGATCATCTGCGTATAGGAGTTCCCATGGGCAGCCGGTCTTGAACTCCACTGTTATAGCCTGAAGGGCAATAATAAATAGTAGGGGGCTAAGAACAGAGCCCTGATGAACACCAACTTTTACGCTAAACTCTTCACTATATTCGTTGTTAATTCTAACGTTGCTGACTGTTTCTTTATACATGGCTTGTATAGCTCTCACAAGCCATTCATCAACACCTAGTTTTCTAAGAGCCCACCAGATAATGGAACGAGGGACTCTGTCGAAGGCTTTCTCCAAGTCGACAAAAGCTAAGTATAGGGATTTACTATCCAGGTGACCATGGTGTGTCCCACCGTTCCAGAGGCTTTCAGCATCTCAGCAACTATTTCCGAAGGCCCAGCCGCCTTACCCGTCTTCATATCTTTGATTGCCTTACTTATTATACTACCTTCAACTAACACTGCTGATCCCTCTATTGGGTCTATGTCGGGGAGAGTCTCCTTCTCCCATTTATTCTCCTCATTTAGTAGCCTTTCGTAGTGACACTTCCAAGCTCCCTTCTTATCAGCGTCAGTGATGGCAAGTACACCATCATCATTTAGTGCACACTTCTCCCCGACAATATCACGGTTTTCCTTGACTCATTGCCTAGCAATCCTGAACACCTCACGTTTTTGGTCCTCGCGTTGTAGAACATGCTTGAACTTTCTTTCCTCTGCTTCCCTTCTTGCGAAGTACACTTGTCTCCTAGCTTCCCTCCTGGCCACTTGATAGTCTTCTCTACTTCCCCCATCCCGCCATACTTTCCAAGCCTGCTTTTTGGCCTTAATCGACTCATATATATATATATATATATATATATATATATATATCGAAAGGTTGTGAGTTCAATTCTCAGACCGGGTGATGTGTTGTTTCCTTGAGCAAGACACTTTATTTCACATTGCTCCAGTTTACTCAGCTGTAGAAATGAGATGATAGGGACTGGGGTCCATATCATTCCACTGCAAAGTGGTCGTGGAGGTGCCATGGCAAAAAAGCACCCAGCACTCACTGTAAATGAGGTTGGTGTTAGGAAGGGCATCCAGCTGTAGAAATCAAGCCAGAATCAGTTCCCGTCCCACCCTTGCAAGCAGGGAAAAGCGGACGTAAAAATGATGAAAAAAAAATAATAATAATAATAATTACAACATTGACATAAACAGGTACTTAAGTTTCGTTGGGTTCTGGACCCCAACTCATTCAGCCTCTCATAAGAAAAATAAAAATAAGCCTGGGGTTGATTGTGCTTTCCTTTTAGAAATATATCATAAGAGTTTAAACAAAGGCATGTAATTTAGAAATTAGTTAGAAAAAGTTTTTTTTTTTACTTTTTTTTTTTTTTAACAAGGGAGGTAACTCATGAGAGACCGCAGTCAAGATTGAAGCAAAATAGACGAAAAATAATTTTTTCTAGCTGGCTCAAAGAATCCAATTTCCTTGATACTCAAAATAGTCAGTAAATTAAAGTATACTTCTAGACCTGTTAGTCAGGTCTAAGGCATTTACTAAAAATATACTTCTTTTCCTGAAGGCAGCTGCCAAATCAATCAAGCCATGTGTTAAGACAATGTTTATCTGAAGCTAGTTGTGAGAGTATATACCATTTTTCAGAATTACAAAATCGACAAAATTTTGACCCATTCACACAGGCGATAGATCTTTGTAATATCTTCCATTTGATGCAAAAAGGTGTGCCATTGTTCTTAAGGCTCCATACGTGATTTGCGAGCTTGGTGGTATGCTTTTTGTCGGGACATCATACAGGTATTGGATTTTAAACCGGCTCCCGGACATACCGAAATAGGTCCAGGCTTCAGTTTGGTGGTTCTGAAAATGTGTGTTGAAACAGATATTGCACTTTGGTAGGGTCATGCTGCCAATAAAAACATACAAACCTGTTGGTTTTCATTTCAATTTATTATAAACTTCCAGTTGGTTAGTTTAATAACCGGATGGTTTATTTGTTTATTGTCAAAACTCTTTCATCACACATTTTGACTTCCTCATTGACTAATTTGTTGTTTTGTGTCTCTCTTTGTTCTGTCCTGCACCATCTTGTTTTTGTGAGCTCTGGGCTATGTGCTGTGTACTTGGGCTGCACATGCATTATATCCAGGTGTGTGTGTGTGTGTGTGTGTATTTATTAATTTATTTATACATTTATTTATACATTTATTTACTTGTCACTACTTGGTTGCTTGTTCTATCTGTGAGTGCCTGGTTTGTTTTATTTGTTTGGTTCTTGTGTGTCTCTGTAGGTCATTATCTTGTTCTTAGTTAATAGTTGTGATGTTGCTATTCCACTCATGTTTTCTGTTTAGTTTTGATTGGAGTTCATTTATGTTTGTTGCTTCTGTAATCTGTTGGAGCATTGCGTCTGTTCTGTGTGTAGATATAATTTTTATCTCTATGAACTCTAGTGTGTCCCATATTCCATTCAGGCATTGGTGGAGTGCTGATGAGTTTTTCCCATCTTGGAGTTCTCACCAGTGTTCATTTATCCTTTCTTCTATTCACTGAGCTCTCTCACCTATGCAAATCATGTTCCTATTTCTACACTGTCTCTCTGTACATCTTATACTACGTTCATAGTTTTGCAGGTAATTTGTGAGCTTAATTTGCAGACTATACATTTTCTATCAGTGCAGGTTTTTTTTCACAAAAGGATATGTTCTACTAATTAGGGCTTTTATGGAAATACCTGGCTTTTCAACTATCGTAATATTTTAATTTGTCTAGGACGCTTCTAAATCTGTAAGCTAGTTTACTTCTGGGGGTTGCATTGACGAACATTAAACTCTGGCATTTATTGCTGTCATGCCATAAGTTAATCTTATTAGTCTTTTTAATTCTTTCTTATTCCAAAATTTGCTCCTATATATCTTAATCCATTTGACCCTGTCTCCTTTATACACCCTGATCCTGTCCCAGAGAACTGCATGCAGTGGAAGAAGTGT
This sequence comes from Eledone cirrhosa, assembly GCA_964016885.1. NCBI lineage: Eukaryota > Metazoa > Mollusca > Cephalopoda > Octopoda > Eledonidae > Eledone > Eledone cirrhosa. The sequence goes on from OZ024740.1 coordinate 231,530,437, forward strand.
TGTATGTGTCTCTCTAATTATTTGGGATTGCATATATGAGACACATTCCTCATCACTTTTATTAAGTCCACAATTACTATGTTGACTTTCAGGTTATCCAAAATGGCTGAGTTTTGGTGGATCAGGTACTTGGATGCTATGGGTTTGGCATAATGTGAATGGAGGATTTGTGTTTTATTACTAATGGTTTCTAATCAGAATTCTGTGTCTAGTACAGGTAATGTATGGTTTCTGGAAGAAATCTACTGTATTCAGATTTAGAGAGGAGATGGGCTCCACTGGGTTTTTAAAAAAATGCCCTGGAAATGGTGTATGTCAATATGGCACCCCTACGACTCTATCAGGAATTCTGGGACTATACCATACATACATAACCAACAACATTATCATTTACATAAATCATAGTAAATAAATCAACAAAAAAAAAACATAACTGGAATGAATAATATATTTTCACCTAAGTTGTTATCATTTCTTTTGTTTCTGTTCAGACTTTCCCTTTCTTTTAATGATATGCCTTCTGGTGTGGTCGGAAGAGAGGAATCGATATCATTTTCATTGGGTGATACATTCGATTGTAACAGGAGATCATATAATGTACCCAAAATTATGTGAATCAGGAAAATTGAAATGATTACCCTATAAAAAGAATAATAAAAATATAAAAATATTAATAATAATATTTTTTTACTTAATTTTATTAGATTATATTCATAATTATGTAAGTTGTAAGTAATTGTGAAGGTGCATGACTTAGTGGTTAGAGCATTGGGCTTTCAATTGTCAGATTGTAAGTTTGATTCTCAGACCTGATGCACTGTGTCCTTGAGCAAGACATTTTATTTCACATTGCTCCAGTTCACTCAGCTGTAGAAATGAGTTGTGACATCGCTGGTGCCAAGTATATCAGCTTTAGCTTTTCCTTTAGACAACATCAGTGGCATAAAGAGGGGTGACTGGTATGCATTGGGGACTGCTGGTCTTCCACAAACAACTTTTCCAGGACTTGTGCCTCGAAGGTGCAAATCTCATAATCATTTGTGACCGAAGGGGATCTTTACCCTTTACCCTAAGTAACTGAGAACATTCATATGATTGAATATCTTTCTATTGTAAATATGATTTTAAATGGAGAAATGATATACTGGTAACTGTGTAAAGTGTGTGATGTGAACAATCTAGTGTGTTTATTTTGCGGCTTATCAATGTATGCAGTAAGTTTCTCTGCCCTGGGTGTTGGGCAGACACTTGGCAAGAATTGGAAACAAATCTAAAGGAAGAGGAAAAACATGGATAATAATAATATTATTATTGAATGATATCTGAGAAATGTGGGTTTGATGATGCAATGATGGTATGACCTGATTGTTATGTGGATTGGCAGTATTGATAAAGCATCAGACAACATGCTGTTTGGCATAGAGTTACGGGTCTTTACATTCTGTGTTCAAAAGTGCCAAAAGTAGAAACAATTATTATTATTATTATTATTGGCAGTATCAGTAGAGGGTTGGGGCTTGGGCACCATTCTGAGTTCAAATCACACTGAGATTAACTTTGCCTTTCATCCTTACGGGGTCGATAAAATAAAGTACCAGTAATGCACTGGGTAATTGATGGCCTTGTGCCAAAAGTAGAAACAATTATTATTATTATTATTATTGGCAGTATTAGTAGAGGGTTGGGGGTTGGGCACCATTCTGAGTTCAAATCATGCTGAGGTTAACTTTGCCTTTCATCCTTATGGGGTTGATAAAATAAAGTACCAGTAATGCACTGGGTAATTGCTGGCCTTGTGCCAAAAGTAGAAACAATTATTATTATGAATTTTATATTTCAGTCATTGTTATTATTTAACCGTAAAATTTGTCCTTATGAACATCAAGCTGTTCTTGCAGCCTCACTAGGCATACCTTTTGAAGTATTCCAAAAAAGGGGGCCGTGCTAATGTTCTTTAACCTGCCTTGGAAGCTCTTCAAGATAGATAGTACCTAGTACTACTATGATGATGGGGATGACCTTGATCTCATGACAGTCCCAAATCCTTTTCAATTCCAACTTTAAATCTTGGAACTGGTTTATTTTCTCCTTCTCTTTTTCTTGCACTGTTGTGTCAATGGGGAAAGCTACATCTATAATAAAGCAAAGTCTTTTTTCCTTGTCAAAAACCTCAGGTTAGGCCGATTGTGTTCTAATTCTTTATCTGTCTGTATCCTGAAATCCCAGTTGTTTTCTATCACCGACTCATACCATTTCTCAGAATGAGCTAAATTATTCAGTTTGCATTAATGCCAGTGGATTACTTTTGCTATGATATCATGCCTCTATCCTTTATAATGAGTCTGGGCTTGCTGGTTAGACTTGGATACGAAGTGAGCCACAGTTTCTTCTCTCTCTCCACAGATCCTAGAGTGAGTTAGCCTCCTCCTTGTCAATATAATGTTTCAGTTATTATTATCATGCACTGGGGTCGATTTAATCGACTTGCCTCTTCCCCTAAAATTGTTGGCCTTGTACCTAAATCAAAGACCATTACTATTATTATATAATAATAGTTTCATAGGCGGTGGATTAGCAGTATCAGTAGAGGGTTGGATGCCATGCTTTACAGCATAGAGTTACAGCCCTTTACGGTCTGAGTTCAAATCCCACCGAGGTTAACTTTGATTTCATCCTTATGTGGTCGATAAAATAAAGTACCAGTAATGCACTGGGATAATTACTGGCCTTGTGCCAAAAGTAGAAACCTTATTATTATTATTATATAATCTGTTACATTTGACTCACAGGGTTGATGATTATGTTTAGAAACAAATAATCTATATATTTTAAACTGGTCTTTTTTTTCATTTAGAATACATTATTTTCCATTAGTTTCAACATGCAGTGTGCTATTTAACTGATATATATTTAACCCAATTTAATTTGTGAAAGAAACACTAAGCATGATATGAATTAATTTATAATATCATATATCTTGATGACCTCGATGTTGGTGTTGTTGTTGGTGGTGGTTGTGGTGGTGGTGGTGGTGGTGGTGGTGGTGGAGATAATTGTGGTAGTACTGGTAGTTGTGGTGGGTGAGGGAGGTGCTACATGAGGGTATAGGTAGCAGGGGCTGTGGTGGTGGTGGAGATAGTTGTGGTGGTAGTGGTAGTTATGGTGGGGGAGGGAGGTGCTACATGAGGGTATAGGTAGCAGGGGCTGTGGTGGTGGTGGAGATAGTTGCGGTGGTAGTGGTAGTTATGGTGGGGGAGCGAGGTGCTACATGAGGGTATAGGTAGCAGGGGCTGTGGTGGTGGTGGAGATAGTTGCGGTGGTAGTGGTAGTTATGGTGGGGGAGCGAGGTGCTACATGAGGGTATAGGTAGCAGGGGCTGTGGTGGTGGTGGAGATAGTTGTGGTGGTAGTGGTAGTTATGGTGGGGGAGGGAGGTGCTACATGAGGGTATAGGTAGCAGGGGCTGTGGTGGTGGTGGTGGAGATAGTTACGGTGGTAGTGGTAGTTATGGTGGGGGAGGGAGGTGATATATTAGGGTATAGGTAGCAGGGGCTGTGATGGTGGTGGAGATAGTTGTGGTGGTAGTGGTAGTTATGGTGGGGGAGGGAGGTGCTACATGAGGGTATAGGTAGCAGGGGCTGTGGTGGTGGTGGAGATAGTTGCGGTGGTAGTGGTAGTTATGGTGGGGGAGCGAGGTGCTACATGAGGGTATAGGTAGCAGGGGCTGTGGTGGTGGTGGAGATAGTTGTGGTGGTAGTGGTAGTTATGGTGGGGGAGGGAGGTGCTACATGAGGGTATAGGTAGCAGGGGCTGTGGTGGTGGTGGAGATAGTTGCGGTGGTAGTGGTAGTTATGGTGGGGGAGCGAGGTGCTACATGAGGGTATAGGTAGCAGGGGCTGTGGTGGTGGTGGAGATAGTTGTGGTGGTAGTGGTAGTTATGGTGGGGGAGGGAGGTGCTACATGAGGGTATAGGTAGCAGGGGCTGTGGTGGTGGTGGTGGAGATAGTTACGGTGGTAGTGGTAGTTATGGTGGGGGAGGGAGGTGCTACATGAGGGTATAGGTAGCAGGGGCTGTGGTGGTGGTGGAGATAGTTGTGGTGGTAGTGGTAGTTGTGGAGAAGGAGAGAGGTAATATATAAGGACAGTGGCATCAGTGGTGGTGGTGATGGTGGTAGTGGGATTGATGATGGTGATGACAGTAATGATGATGAAGATGAGGAGAAAAAGGAGGAGGAGGGGGTAAGGAGGAGGAGGTATGGCAAGAGTACAATGATGATAACAATGATGAAGATAGTGATGATGATGACAAGGATGATAATTCTTATATATTTTTGTTGTTAGTTTCTACAACAGAAACAAAATTAAAAAAAGAAAATATATATTATTGATTTATATTTTTTTACTCTGTTATCGAACTTTGATTTTTAATTAATGCTTTTTTTTTTTATTTTATTCTTTTCATTTTTCGAATTTTATTTGTAATCTATGACAGAAGGAATATATGAGAAACCATTTTTAATTCCAAATGTTTGATAAGCACGCTTAGTTTATTAAGATGGAATATTACTAGAATCCTGGCTTAAATAGATTTAGATGAATTTCTTCAGATTAATTCTTTGTGATGTCTGATGACTGCGAGAAAAATTGTGTAAGAACAGGAAAACTCAGAATTTATTGAATTAAAAAAAAGTGAAGATTAAGAGAAGTGAGGGTGGCAGAGGGGGGAAAGGGGAATGGAGTCACGTCTTATTCTCAGAGAGGAACGGTGAGGAACAAATGATAAAAACATCAAAAGCATATATATATATATATATGCAAGCGTGGAAGATGGACGTTAAACAATGATGATGATGAATGATGATGATGATGATATATATATAATATATATGTACATGGAGGCACATGGCTTAGTGGTTAGAGCATTGGCCTTGAAATCGAAAGGTTGTGAGTTCAATTCTCAGACCGGGTGATGTGTTATTTCCTTGAGCAAGACACTTTATTTCACATTGCTCCAGTTTACTCAGCTGTAGAAATGAGATGATAGGGAATGGGGTCCATATCATTCCACTGTAAAGTGGTCGTGGAGGTGCCACGGCAAAAAAGCACCCAGCACTCACTGTAAATGAGGTTGGTGTTAGGAAGGACATCCAGCTGTAGAAATCAAGCCAGAGTCAGTTCCCGTCCCACCCTTGAAAGCAAGGAAAAAGCGGACGTAAAATGATATGATGATGATGATGATTTGTGTATGTGTTTGTATATATATATATATATATATATATATACATATGTTAAGTATTTCCGTGGAAACGGTAAAGGCAAGAAGAGTGCTCTATGTATAGTACAGAGCTTTTTAATTATGTAATAAACAGCACAATATAATTATTTCTTTACCTAGGGTTTCACAAAGTTAGACGCTGCTAACAGAAGTGTCTGAATTAATTAGGTAATGGAATAATTATATTGTGTTGTTTATTAGATATATATATGATTATTTAAAGCATCAGAGAACATGATTTGTGGCATATACTTATGGTTCTTTATGTTCTGAGTTCAAATCCCGCTGAGGTTAGTTTTGCCTTTTATCCTTACAAGGGTTGACAAAATAAAGTACCAGTAATGCACTGAGGTCGATTTAATCGACTTTCCGCTCCTCATAAAATTATTGGCCTTGTGCTTAAATCAGACACCATTATTTAATATAAAAATCCCGCCGAGGTTAACTTTGCCTATTATCCTTACGGGGGTCGATAAAATAAAGTACCAGTAATACACTGGATAATTGCTGGCCTTGTGCCTAAAGTAGAAACAATTATTTAATATAGAAATTACATCTAGAGTACTAAAACTGTTTCATTTGTATGAAATCATCAGGCATGATGATTTCATATGAATGGAACAGTTCTAGTCCTGTAGAAGTCATTTCTATATTAAATAATGTTACTTACGCTGTCCTAATGTATTGAGTACCTTTTCTAACAGTGATCTCTCTCTCAAAAGCATGCCTTTTGAAGTGTTCCAAAAAGCGGGGCTTGGAAAGTATGGCGGGATGGGGTAAGTAGAGAAGACTATCAAGTGGCTAGGAGGGAAGCTAGGAGACAAGTGTACTTCGCAAGAAGGGAAGCAGAGGAAAGAAAGTTCAAGCATGTTCTACAACGCGAGGACCAAAAACGTGAGGTGTTCAGGATTGCTAGGCAATGTGTCAAGGAAAACCGTGATATTGTCGGGGAGAAGTGTGTCCTTAATGATGATGGAGAAGTACCTAGCTAAAAGTAAACCCCTATACTTAGCTTTTGTCGACTTGGAGAAAGCCTTCGACAGAATCCCCCGTTCCATTATCTGGTGGGCTCTTAGAAAACTAGGTGTTGACGAATGGCTTGTGAGAGCTATACAAGCCATGTATAAAGAAACAGTCAGCAACGTTAGAATTAACAACGAATATAGTGAAGAGTTTAGCGTAAAAGTTGGTGTTCATCAGGGCTCCGTTCTTAGCCCCCTACTATTTATTATTGCCCTTCAGGCTATAACAGTGGAGTTCAAGACTGGCTGCCCATGGGAACTCCTATACGCAGATGATCTAACGCTCATAGCTGAATCAATGGCCCAACTAGAGAAGAAATTCCAAACATGGAAGCATGGCCTAGAATCAAAAGGCCTTAAAATTAACCTGTCTAAGACTAAAGTTCTAGTTTGTAGGAAGGAAAATAGGGCACCGGTCCCATCTGGGAAATGGCCATGCTCAGTGTGTAGGAAAGGAGTAGGTAGAAAATCCATTTTATGTCCCAAATGCAAAGTATGGGTGCATAAAAGATGTAGTGGGATCACAGGTAAGCTAACTAAGAACATAGATTTTATATGTGGCCGGTGCTCTGGTGCAATAAGTAGCAGCAAGTGCCCGCAGAATACTAGCTCATTCCATTGCACAGATGGTTCTATAGAAATAGTGGACAGCTTCCGTTACCTGGGTGACAAAATCAGCAGTGGGGGAGGGTGCTCTGAAAGTACAGTAGCTAGAGTCAGAACTGGATGGAAAAAGTTCAGAGAGCTTATACCACTATTAGCCGCTAAAGGGTTCTCCCTAAAAATGAAAGGCAGGCTGTATGATGCTTGCATACGAACAGCAATGTTACATGGCAGTGAGACCTGGGTATTGTGTGCAGAGGATATATGCAGACTGGAGATGAACGAAGCTTGCATGCTCCGCTGGATGTGTAATAGTAATATACGTGAACGGCAAAGCATAAACGAACTAAGGGAAAAATTAGAAATAAGAGTGATCAGATGTTGTTTACTCGAGAGAAGACTACGTTGGTATGGTCACGTGATGCGCATGAAAGACGACAGCTGTATAAAAAAGTGCAGGGCAATAAAAATAGACGGTAGCCACGGAGCAGGCAGACCCAGAAAAACCTGGGACGACTTGTTAAATTCCGACCTCACACACTTACACCTCTCCAAGACAATGTCACTGGACCGAGATCTTTGGCGCTACACAGTAATAGAGAAGACCCACCTTACCTAAGTACAAAGTGAAACCTACTAGAGTCAGTAGGCACTTCTAACAAAATACACCCCCGTCCCACTACCCCCACCCTATCCACACCACCCCTTTCAATGTAAAGTTATGTTGGTACCACAACATCCAGCCCGAAACAAATGAGGTCGTGTAGGTGTCACGACAAAAAACACACAGTCCACGCTGTAATGTGGCCGTGTAGGTAACACGGTAAAAACCTCCCAGTTCCACACTGTAAATGAGGTTGGTGTTAGGAAAGGTATCCAGCCGTAGAAAACCCGCCAGACAGTCCTATGCGAGCAAGACAACCACTCTTGCCTCAAGTGGGAAAACTCCCGTCCAAACCCATGCAAGCGTGGAATATGGACGTTAAACGATGATGATGATGATGATGATGATGATATAAATATAATAATAATGAAACTATTGTGTACAGTGCTCAGGTGCACTACAATATATATATATATATATATATATATATATATATATATATATATATATATATATATATATATATATATATATATATATATATATATATATATATTAGACATATTAACTTTATTCATTTTTACTCCGTTATGTAGAGAACAAATCTGTCGTTCTATCTAGCTGCTATTTTTTTAGTGACGACTATAGACAACAAGTCTGTGATTTCCCGCCTTCACTTCACACCGGTGTACATACGGGTCACTTTTACAACCTTTCAGACCTGTGTTAGCTGGGGACGAGGTCATATATTTTATCGTTCCTGAGGTTTTTAACCCTAGGAAAGGAAATGCTTCTCTGATGATCTTTGTTTTTCCATTAATATCCATGTGATATCTAATGTTTTGCAAAGTGAAACTGTACAGTAAGGGCCATTTGAATAGGTAAATATTTATATTATATTTTTTTAATTTTGATTAATTTTAATTTTAAATTAATTTTGATTTATTTTGAAAAATTGGTTGAATTTTACTTGTTCTGCTTATCTTGATATATATATATATATATGTATATATATATATATATAAATAAACATATTTATATATATGGTGAGTTATATTAAATATTATCCAGTTACAAGTATGAATATAACTCGATGTAATATATCAAGTATAATACAGAACCAAAATACAATGTAAATAATAATCAAAGAGTATTTAATCTTTCAAACATTTAATAACTAACGACTGTTTCATCCTAGCATAATGAAGTATTCTTCAGAGTTATTATAAGAGTTAAATACAAATATGGGATCTAAACTTTACCTCAGGAACATTTGCTTGGTTACCTTGTATAAATATTAATGCTTGCTCTTATCTAACCTCTCATAATATGTATCTTCCAAATGTTCCATACCAATGCTATCTTCTCTCCTGCACACTACAGTTTATCACACTTATACACAGTTTCACTCCCAACTCGTCCATACTTGGTCGTTTACGGACAGTGACATTGCACATCCATCGGAGCATGCTTGCTTCATTTTTCTCCAGCCTTCGCATTTCCTCTAGAGTTGCTGCCCATCTCTCACTACCATGCAGTATCTTGCATCTCACACAGGCATCATACAACCAACCTTTCATTTGTAGAGAGAAATCCTTCGTTGTCAACAGAGGAAGCAGCTCCCTAAACTTCTTCCATCCTGTCCTTATTCTAGATACTATGGCCTCGGAGCATCCTCCTCCCTTGCTAATCTGATCACTTAGATATTGGAAACTATCAACCACCTTTATAGATCCTACCTGCATTTGAAAAATGCACCTATCACTGACACTTCTACTATCAATTTTCCCTGAACATCTATTATATATGTATTTATTTAAAACGACAACAGAAGGCCAGACTGGAAGATATGCTGTAAATTTTAATTCCGTGAAATCACTATACATATTTCAATGGCCCAGCTCCATCCTCCATTTATGATGCATGACGGGACGGTCTCATCAGGTAACTTCGACAGAATTACAAAACAGGGTTACGTAGAATACAAACTTTTCATGGAAGATAGGGAAAAGAGAATAGGAAATGAAAAATGAAAATTTGACTTGGGAACTGCCTGTAAAAAACTGTTGTAGTGTGTGAAGGCAACTCCCAATGTATCATCATCATCATCATCATCATCATTTTACGTCCGCTTTTCCCTGTTTGCAAGGATGGGATGGGTCCTATTCAGTACAGCATCTCTCCACTTGTCACGGTCCTTCGTCATCTCCTCCGTGAGCTCCAACAATCTGAGGTCTGCTCTCACCACCTCCACCCATGTTTTTCATGGTCTTCCTCTACTGCGTCTTCCTTCTACTGGGATTTCTTGGCACTTCTTTACCCAGCGGTCATCCTCCATGCGCATCACATGTCCATACCATCACAGTCTTCTCTCCCGCACACTACAACTTATTCCTCTTATACACAGTTTCTCTCTAAACTGATCTATGCTTGGTTGTTCACGCACATTGACATTGCACATCCAACGAAGCATGCTAGATGGACTATGGAATTCTGGAGAGTCTGAAAAATCTGGACACTCAATGACAATGTCAAAGATAAAGATAAATTCACCTGATGTTGCTGGACTAGAATGCAAGGACTCCTCTTTATTTCGGCCGTGGATGGCTAACATAACCCCATCTCCCTCACCCCTCCCTGCACCTCATCCTTCCCACTCTCCAAACGCAATCCAAAACTTCAGAGTTGGTACCTTTAAAAGGTCACTCTAACGAGGTTGTAGAGATGTGTGAACGTAAGGAAGTTGATGTTTGCTGTATTCAAGAGACCAGGTGGAGGGGTGGGTCTGCTAGATTAATTGTGGGTAAAAAACGATGCTATAAACTTTTCTGGGTGGGAAATCACAATGGGCTGGGTGGAGTAGGAATCATGCTAGCAGAAAAATGGGTAGATAAGATAATAGACGTAAATAGAGTGAACAACAGAATAATTAAAATAAGACTTGTCCTAAATAGAACTACTGTGACAATAATATCCACGTATGCACCCCAATCCGGACTGCCTGGCGTTATAAAAGACAGATTCTATGAGTCGCTAATGCTCACTACCTCCCAAATAACCGACAGTGACTACATAATTATTGCTGGTGACCTAAATGGTCATGTTGGACAACATTGTGACGGCTATGACGGAATCCATGGAGGCTATGGGTTTGATACTAGAAATGAGGAAGGCTCCAGAATCCTGAAATTCTATGACGCAAATAACCTAACTATCTGTAACACAAACTTCAAAAAATGAAACAATCATTTGATCACCTATAGATTAGGGGAACACACCAGTCAGATAGATTATATCCTTACCAGAAGACGTGACAGAGTATCTGCTGTAAACACTAAATCCCTCCCAACATAGCCTCATAGTTAGCGACCTCATAGTCAGGACGAAACGTACTCGACAACAGAGGAGGACTACCCTAAGGAGAAGAATATGGAAGTTAAAGGATTCCACAGCCAGTAACAAATTTAAAAGCATATTACTTGATGCTTTTGACAGTAAGGAATTAGAGACGTACAATATAGAGGAACAGTGGGAATTCCTGAAAGTTAACCTGCTGAATGCGACAGATGAAATTTGTGGCTGGAGCAGACCTATAGGTAGGAGGAGAGTAACTTGGTGGTGGAACAGTAAGCTGGAGGAGTCAATCAAGGCCAAAAAGCAGGCTTGGAAAGTATGGCGGGAGGGGGGAAGTAGAGAACACTATCAAGTGGCCAGGAGGGAAGCTAGGAGACAAGTGTATTTCGCAAGAAGGGAAGCAGAGGAAAGAAAGTTCAAGCTTGTTCTACAACGCGAGGACCAAAAACGTGAGGTGTTCAGGATTGCTAGGCAATATGTCAAGGAAAACCGTGATATTGTCGGGGAGAAGTGTGTCCGTAATGATGATGGTGTACTTGCCATCACTGACGCTGATAAGAAGGTAGCTTGGAAGTGTCACTACGAGAGGCTACTAAATGAGGAGAATAAATGGGAAAAAGATAGTCTGCCCCACATTGATCCAATAGAGAGACCAGCAGTGTTAGTCGAAGGTAGTATAATAAGTAAGGCAAACAAAGATATGAAGACAGGCAAGGCAGCTGGGCCTTCAGAAATAGTTGCTGAAATGCTGAAAGCATCTGGAACGGTGGGACACACTATGGTCACCCGGATAGTAAACCAAGTCATACAGAACGGGGTCATATCAAATGACTGGCGTAGCAGCAGCATCATTAACTGCTACAAGTGTAAAGGAGATGCACTAGATAGAGGAAACTATAGCGGCATTAAATTAATTGACCAGGTCATGAAGGTCACAGAAAAAGTTATAGCGCAATTAATCAGAGAGCGAATTGATCTAGACGAAATGCAGTTTGGGTTTGTGTCAGGTAAAAGTACCACAGACGCCCTTTTCCTAGTACGACAACTACAGGAGAAGTACCTAGCTAAAAGTAAACCCCTCTACTTAGCTTTTGTTGACTTGGAGAAAACATTTGACAGAGTCCCCCGTTCTATTATCTGGTGGGCCCTTAGAAAACTAGGAGTAGATGAATGGCTTGTGAGAACTATACAAGCCATGTATAAAGAAACAGTCAGCAAGGTTAGAATTAACAATGAATATAGTGAAGAATTTAGCCTAAAAGTAGGTGTTCATCAGAGCTCTGTCCTTAGCCTCCTATTTATTATTGCCCTTCAGGCTATAACAGTGGAGTTCAAGACCGGCTGCCCATGGGAACTCCTATACGCAGATGATCTAACGCTCATAGCTGAATCCATGGCTGAACTAGAGAAGAAATTCCAAACATGGAAGCATGGCCTAGAATGAAAAGGCCTTAAAGTTAAATTGTCTAAGACTAAAGTTCTAGTTTGTAGGAAGGAAAATAGGGCACAGGTCACCTCTGGTAAATGGCTATACTCAGTGTGTAGGAAAGGAGTAGCCAGAAATTCCATTTTATGTCCCAAATGCAAAGTATGGGTGCATAAAAGATGTAATGGGATCTCAGGTAAGCTATCTAAGAACGTAGATTTTATATGTGGCCGGTGCTCTGGTGCAATAAGTAACAAGCGCACACAGGATACTAGCTTCTTCTATCGCCTAGATGGCTCTATAGAAATAGTGGACACCTCCCGTTACCTGGGTGACAAAATCAGCAGTGGTGGAGGGTGCTCTGAAAGTACAGTAGCTAGAGCCAGAACGGGATGGAAAAAGTTCAGAGAGCTTATACCACTATTGGTCGCTAAAGGTTTCTCTCTAAAAATGAAAGGCAGACTGTATGATGCGTGCATACGAACAGCTATGTTACATGGCAGTGAGACATGTGCATTGTGTGCAGAGGATCTGCGCAGACTGGAGAGGAACGAAGCATGCATGCTCCGCTGGATGTGTAATAGTAATATACGTGAACAGCAAAGCATAAATGAACTAAGTGAGAAATTAGGTATAAGAGGGAACAGATACTGTTTACTTGAGAGAAGACTACGTTGGTGTGGTCACGTGATGCGTATGAAAGACGACAGCTGTATAAAAAAGTGAAGGCGATCAAAATTGACGGAAGTTATGAAGTAGGCAGATCCAGAAAAAACCTGGGACGATTTGATAAATTCCGAGCTTACACACTTACACCTTTCTAAGACAATGTCACTGGACCGAGATCTTTAGCGCTATGCAGTAACACAGAAGACCCGCCTTGCCTAAGTACAAAGTGAAACCTACTGTCAGTAGGCACCTCTTAATAAAATATACACTCCCCTCCCACTACCCTAACTGCCCCATCCCCACCCCCATCAACACCACTCCTTTCTCTGTAAAGTTATGTTGGTACCACAATATCCAGTCCGAAATAAATGAGGTGTAGGTGTCACGACAAAATAAAAACACAGTCCACGCTGTAATGTGGCCATGTAGGTAACACCGTATAAAGTTCCCAGTTCCACACTGTAAATCTGGTTGGTGTTAGGAAGGGCATCCAGCCGTAGAAAACCTGCCAGATAGTCCTATATGAGCAAGACACGGTCACAACTCCCGTCTAACCCATGGTAGCGTGGAAGATGGATGTTAAACGAAGATGATGATGGATGATGATATATATATATATATAAATATATACATATATATATATATAAAATAACTAGCATAAAATAATAATTTTTTTCATCAGATTCTTATATATATATATATGTTTTCATATATAACAATGTTTGGTATTATGTGCCTAAAGTAGAAACAATTATATTTAATCTGTATATGTCCTAAATGCAAAGTATGGGTGCATAAAAGATGTAGTGGGATCACAGGTAAGCTAACTAAGAACATAGATTTTACATGTGGCCGGTGTTCTGGTGCAATAAGTAGCAGCAAGTGCCCACAAAATACTAGCTCTTTCAATTGCGCAGAGGGTTCTATAGAAATAGTGGACAGCTTCCGTTACCTGGGCGATAAAATCAGCAGTGGGGGAGGGTGCTCTGAAAGTACAGTAGCTAGAGTCAGAACTGGTTGGAAAAAGTTCAGAGAGCTTATACCACTATTAGCTGCTAAAGGGTTCTCCCTAAAAATGAAAGGCAGGTTGTACGATGCCTGCATACGAACAGCAATGTTGCATGGTAGTGAGACCTGGGCATTGTGTGCAGAGGATATACGCAGACTAGAGAGGAACGAAGCTTGCATGCTCCGCTGGATGTGTAACAGTAATATACGTGAACGGCAAAGCATAAACGAACTAAGGAAAAAATTAGAGATAAGAGGGATCAGATGTTGTTTACTCGAGAGAAGGCTGCGTTGGTATGGACACGTGATGCGCATGAAAGTCGATAGCTGTATAACAAAGTGCAGGGCAATAAAGATAGACGGTAGCCACGGAATAGGCAGACCTAGAAAAACATGGGATGAGCTGATAAACTCCGACCTCACACACTTACACCTCTCCAAGACAATGTCACTGGACCGAAACCTTTGGCGGTACTCAGTAACAGAGAAGACCCGCCTTGCCAGTAGGCATCTCTAACACAATACACCCCGTCCTGCCACCACCCCCACCCCATCCACACCACCCCGTTCTATGTAAAGTTATGTTGGTGCCGCGCCATCCAGGCCGAAACAAATGAGATCGTGTAGGTGTCACGACAAAAAAACACACAGTCCACGCTGTAATGTGGCCGTGTAGGCAACACGGTAAAAACCTCCCAGACCCACACTGTAAATGTGGTTGGTGTTAGGAAGGGCATCTAACTGTAGAAAACCTGCCAGACAGCCCTATGCGAGCAAGACAATCACTCTTGCCTCAAGTGGGACTACCCCCGTCCAAACCCATGCAAGCGTGGAACACGGACGTTAAACGTTGATGATGATGATGATGATGATGATATATATATATATATATATATATATATATATAATGGAAAAATTTGAACAGGAACAAAACAGAGAGGCAGTACAACGAATGTTTATTAATTTCACGCTCTGGAGAGTGGGGTCGTGGTGGGGAACGACGTTTCGGGCATAAGCCCTTCCTCAGGTGAGAAGTGTGTGGGAACAGAGTTCAAAGGGTGTGTAGGGGAGTGGTGGAGAGACATATAGCGACAGGAAACGGTGCGAATGAAATTAAAAATAAAAATAAAAATAAAGCATGATCAAAATACAAGGAATGAAATAAAAATAAATATAAAAGCATGATCAAAATAAACTGAAATTAAAAAGGGGTAAAACAGGTGGTGGAAGGGTGTGGGGTGTGTATGGGGTGGTGGCGGGTGGAGTGGGGAGAGGGAGACGGGGTGTCCGAGCGGGGAGGGCTGAAGGTGGTGTGTGTGTGTAGGTGTACGTGTGTGTGTGTGTGTGTATGTGAAAGTAAGGGTTGGGGGAAGAACGGGGTTGCATGTTCAGGAAGAGGTGTGTGTGTGTGGGGGGGGGGGGTTGTAGGTCGGAGTGTCTGTGCGTGTGTGGATAGAGGGGTGGGGGAGAGGAATCAGGAGGCTGAGGCTGAGTGTGTAAATATGCGGTTTAAGCGTGTTGTGGGTGTAGGTGGCATGTGGGAGAAAAACATTTTTTTGGGGTGTGTGTGTGGGTGAGTTATATAGGTGATTCCGTAAGAGGATGGTTGAAATGTTGGTAAATTCCTATGATGTTAGTAGATTCCGTGGTGGTCAAGTTCCACATACGAGTATTCCACGAAGAGATGGTCGGAAGAGGAGAGATGTGGGGTGTGCGTGCAACAGGAAGTGGTCAAGCGGTGGGAGTGCTGTGTGTCTGTTTTGTGCTGGGAGGTGGTCAGAGGGCATAGCAGCAGTCGGGTGGAATGGTAAAGGGGCGAGGATGGGTAGGTGTGAAAGTATGAGTGAGGAGGGTGTGTGTGTGTATTAGTAGAGGTGTTAGTGGGATGAGTGAGTGTGGAGCGAGGGTGTGGGTGGAGCGGGGAGAGAAGGGTGTGTGTAGTTCTATGGAGGGAGTGTGGTGTACCGGTGTGTGTGTAGTTTGATGAAGGAGGTGTTAGTGGGCGTTAGTATACGGGAGGTGGGGAAAGGGTTGAATGCAGGTGTGAGTGGGGGTTAGTGGTGGTAGGGTGTGTAGAGTTGGTGGTGTACGAGGGTGTGTGGGTACGTGTGCGTGGGGTTGGGGGGTGTTAGTGATGTTAGTTGCGTGTGGGGTGGGTGGTATAAGTGGGTGCGTGTGTTCGTGTGCTTGGGGTCAGGGGGTGTTAGTGAGGTTAGTTGCGGGGTGGTGGGATGGAGGTGTGGGGGTGAGGGTTAGTGGTGGTAGTAGGGTGTGTGTTTAGTGTGAGCGCGTGTATATATGTGCCGGTGGGTGTGTGCGTGTGATAAGGAGGGGGAGTAGAAGAAGGAAGGGATGTTAGTATGTTAGTTGGGGAAGGGTGGTCGGATGAGGGGTGGAGTGGAGGTGTTAGTATTGTTAGTTGTGGGGTGGGCGGTGAAAAGGAGGGGTGAGTTAGTGGTGTTAGTGGGGGATATGTGTGGGGGGAGGGGGGCGGTCGAAGGCTAAAGGAATAAGGGTGGGGAGTTCAGGCCGGGGGTGTGTGGGTCTGTAAGATGAAGATAGTTCTTTGTTCGACTCTAAGGAGATTGGCGGGTGTTCCGTGGCATTGGAGTAGGCCACAGACTGTGAGATGGCGTGCGGAATGTCCAGGGGCACCAAAGTGACGGGCGATGGGGGAACTACCACCGAGACGAATATCCCGGAGGTGCTCAGTGAATCGGTCCGCCAGGCGACGTCCCATCTGTCCGACATAAGTCGTAGACTAGGTTGGAGGAGGTGCAGCGGAAGGCATGCGGGACAGAGAGAGAGTGGCCGTTGGGACCCTGGAAGGTGGTGGTGTTGGTGATGTGGGGACAGGTGTTGCAGCGGGGCCTAGAACAGGGAAGGGAACTGGGGGGGGGGGCTGTGGACGAGGAGGGTGCGGAGATTGCGTGCGCGTTTGAAGGAGGGGAGTGGTGGGGTTGGGAAGATGTGGGAGGTGGAGGGGTCGGACTGGAGGCGTCGGAAGAGGCGGCGGATGGTGCGGTGGAGGGGTGCGGTGGAGGGGTGGTAGGTGATGGGGAAGGGGAGACGGTGGGTGGGGGTGCGGTGGCGTGGGGTGAGGGTGGTGGAGCGGTGGACAGCACGGGTGCGGGTGAGAGCGGTGTG
This sequence comes from Eledone cirrhosa, assembly GCA_964016885.1. Lineage (NCBI taxonomy): Eukaryota > Metazoa > Mollusca > Cephalopoda > Octopoda > Eledonidae > Eledone > Eledone cirrhosa. The sequence continues at coordinate 231,547,544 of OZ024740.1, forward strand.
GACGAGAGAGGGGGGGTAACCTCTGCGGATGAAATGGCTGACTAGGGAAAGGGCCTGGGACTCGAAGTCAGCATCTCGGCTACAGAGGCGGCGGATCCTGAGGAGTTGGGAGTAGGGAATGGAGTGTTTAGTGTGGGTGGGGTGGGAAGAGGTGAAGTCGAGGTAAGAGTGGGAGTCGGTGGGTTTGAAGAAGGCGGAGGTGACGAGGGAGTGGTGGGAGGGGTCGAAGGCGACGGAGATGTCTAAGAAGTGGACGTGGGTGGTGGAGATAGAGGTGGTGGAGTGGAGGGAGGGGTGGAAGGAGCAGAAGAAGGAGAGAAAGGAGTCGAGCTGTTCTCGGGTGAGGGTCGTGGCTCCGATACAGTCGTCAATGTAACGACCCTACAGTTCGGGCGTGGGGCCGGTGTACTGGGCAAAGATTTGGGCCTCAACATGGCCAACAAAAAGGTTGGCATAGTTCGGGCCCATTCTTGTACCCATGGCTACCCCCGTGACCTGTTGGTAAAACTCACCCGAGAAGGAGAAACAATTGAGGGTGAGGACCAGCTCGGCGAGGCGAAGGAGGGTGGGGTGGAGGGAATGGGGGAGGGGCGAAGGTCGAGGTAGTATTTGAGGGCGCGTAGGCCGTCGGCGTGGGGGATGACGGTATAGAGGGACTTGATGTCTAGGGTGAAGAGGAAGGGCTGTGGGCCGGGTGGGTAGGTGAAGGAGTCGAAAAGGCGCAGGACGTGGTTGGTATCGGAGATGTGGGAGGGGAGGGTGGTGACAAGGGGGGCGAGGATGGAGTCGAGAAAGGCGGAGATGAATTCGGTGGGGCAGTTGCAAGCGGAGACGATGGGGCGGCCGGGGTTGTCGGGTTTATGGAGTTTGGGGAGGAAGTAGATGGTGGGGGTGCGGGGGGTGCGGACGATGCGGTGGGGGGTGGGGGTGGGGTGGGGGGGATAAAGTCTTGGATGGTGGAGGAGACTTGTTGTTGGTAGAGGGGGAGTGGGATCGGAGGGAAGAGGGCGGTAGAAGAGGAGGTTACAGAGCTGCCTGAGGGCTTCGGCCGTGTAGAGGTCCGCGCACCACACCACCACGGCGCCTCCCTTGTCCGCCGGTTTGATGACGATGTCATCTCGGCTACGGAGGGAGAGGAGAGCGAGTAGTTCGCCCCGTGAGATATTGTACCGTTTGGAACGGTGGCGGAAGTCGAAACGATTTACTGCGCTACGGTTGGCATCGACGAACGCGTCCAGGGTGCTAAATTGCCCTGGGGTCGGCGTCCAAGAAGATGGTCGTCGGCCCAGGGCGAGAAACGGGTCTGGGGCGTCCGGAGCCGGTGGCGTTCGGCCGAAATGTGCCTGTAGCTTCGTGCGTCGCACGAATCGCTCGACTTCCGTTCGGGTGCGGAACTCGTCGCTGTGCGGAGTGTGGGGTATGAAGCGAAGGCCTCTACTAAGGAGTGAGCGCTCAGGTGCGGAGAGGGGGAGGTCAGGGGGTATGGTGACAACAAGTGGTGGGGTTTGGGTGGGGGTGGAGGGGGCGATTGGGTAGGGGGGCGTCGAAGGAGAGGTGGAGAGTGGTGGGCGTATGGGGATGGGCGGGTGGTGGTGGATGGGGGTGGTTGGGAGGAGTGAGTGTAGCTTGCGGGCTTTGGTGGAGCTGAAGAAGGAGAAGAGGTTGTGGTTGAGGTTTTGGATGAAGGAGAGGATGGCTTGGGCGAGGAGGGGTGGCAGGTGGAGTTAAGGCGGAGGAGGGTGGGGGTCAGTTGGTGGTCAAGTAGGCGGAGGGTGGAACGGGAGGCGCGGATGGAGTTGCGCATCAGGAGGCGTGAGGATCGGGTGAGGATACGTTGCGTGGAGGGGGAAGCGGCGGGGGAAGGGTGGAAGTGTAGACGGAAGCCGAGGGGGATAAGGTGGAGGCGGAGGCAGTGGCTGAGAAAATGGATGTGGCTGGAGTGTCGGGTTTTGGCGAAGAGAAGGTAGGAGAGTTGAAGGGCAGAGGGGAGATAGCAGGGTGGGAGGAGGGGGGTGAGGAAAAGTTTGAGGCGATTATGTAGTTGGTGGAGAAAGGATCTCAGGCTGGGCATGGTGGGCGTTGGGTGAAAGCAGGGGGAGGGATGAGAAAGCAGGGGTGTGAGGCGGGGTGGAGTGAACGAAGGAGTGAGTGCGAAGGATAGGCAGAGACGGGGAACGGAAAATGAAACAGAAAAACGTAAGGAGGGGGGAGTATACACAGGAAAATTAAAGACAAAAAATCATAAAGGTAAAAACACAGGCAATCGTGAACAAAAAATCATAGAAATAAAATTGTAAGAACACAGGCAAAGAATCTTATACGGAAATAAACAAGTACAGTAACAAAATCAAACAAAGGTAATGCGTGGAAGGAAAGACCAAGTGTGGGAAGGTGTGTAAAGTTCGGAGAATGGTCACGGCGGATTAGATCGGGGTTGAGCCGGTATTTAAGTTATGTTCCAAAGGAATGGAAGCCGTGTGAGCGTGTATTATATATATATATATATATATATATATATATATATATATATAAGATCAAAAGATGGTTAAAAGAGTTCCAAGTATTTTATTATGCGCATTTCAAAAGCAAATATCATCATGGAATGATATCTGCGTTCTCATCAGATAAAATAGGGATACATGATATGAAGCTTAAAAAACACTTGTGAATAGTGAAGTTTTATCTGATGAGAACGCAGATATCATTCCATGATGATATTTGTTTTTGAAATGCGCATAATAAAATACTTGGAACTGTTTTAACCATCTTTTGATCTTATATTATTTATACTCCAGTCCTACAAACTGTAGAATGCTACTTATCCGATATTTGCATTGCTTTATTGTGCTACAATAAAACTCACCTCCTACATTATATATATATATATATATATAAATATATATATACTAGCTAAACTACCCATCCTTTGGACTTTTCAAGTAGCTTTTGATGTAGCTCATTAAACTAAACAAAGTAAATTTGAATACATAGAAGAAACACGATATAACACAATCGAATATAAAAATAAAGATTAATTGTAAAATGTATTTGAAGTACATGTAGCGGTATAACGTTGGAAATGTACAGGGTATGTAAGTTAATAATTAAATTATGTGTCAGAAACGTAGTCTAATCAATGCGAAAAAATAGAATAATTCTAAACCATCCTTTAGATAAATTTAAGCATAATATTGTAAAAGTTATGAGATCAGTTTATATGAACATCAAGTTTGGCCGAATTAAGAAAGATAACTCTTGATTACGAAAGATAACTCTTGTCTTACTTAATCACGAAAATTCACACAAATAACCGAAATTTTTTAATGTCTCCAAAGGCCCCAATATCGATTTTTGAAAGCCTTTGTAGATCATGTACAGGTTTTGTGCAAGGAGAAACTCTGTAAAAAATGTTTTCCTTGCAAGCAGGGAAAAGCGGACGTAAAATGATGATGATGATGATGATGATGATGATGATGAGGATGATATATATATATAGAGAGAGAAAGAACAAATGCAAGTAATCATTAAATGCCCTATCTGTACACAATGCACTCAAAAAACAAAGCCAACAATAAACAAAGCATCTAGTAGACATGACTGTCGGATTCCAAACTCGTAAAAAATACATTCGTAAAAACAAAGCCAATTACAAACTAAATATCTATATTAGAACTAAGACATCCTCCACAATCCCTACTTCAGACATCATCCATATATCCCAATCCCTAATCCACTCTAAATATTAGTATGGAGGCAACTGACTATTTCAAATTATGCAGTTTCTGTATAAGAATAGACATTATATATCTATTATGTATACTGATGAAATTAATGTATGCAAGATTTTACAGCCCCAGTATCACTCCTTCATAGTCAGCCTATGAACTTTTCCGCCCACCTTGTAGTAATATGTGTATTTCAATATTTATACTTACAGTGAAAATATAGCTTTTCCATCATAACTCTTATCTTCTTCACACTCTACCACTGATGTGATATTTTCAGCAACTGATTTAGGTAGAAGATGGATACCTGAATTTGAAAGATGTATTGGTAAGAAAAAGTTTACAGTGAAAGACTAAAATATTTTTGGTTTTCTTCCATATATATATATATATATATATATATATATGAAATATATATAATTTCATATAACTGCTCTGTAAATCATCTGATGTTTTTACATTGAGCTACTTAACTTACTGGTAATAAGGTAGTAATACATTACTGCCTACCACTATTTAGGGTTTGTATAAAAAATACATATAACTGCATAAGGTTTTTGTATTTACATAACCATAAATAGTATAATTAATACTATATATATATATATATATATATATATATATATATATATATATATATATATATATATATGATGCAAAACTGCTCCTTTTAAAGTATTCATACTTATATTAAAACTTCCCTCATTATTTTATGTTCCAAATAACAGCTTCATAATAAGGTGGTAACTCACGAAAGGGTGAGCAGACAGCAGGAGGATCTTCAGAGGGAGAACCCCCACCAAGCAAGTATTTTGGCCCTTGATTCCTCCTAACACTCTAAAGGAGCCAAGTCCACCTCGGTCATGACTCCTATGTGTCCTCCTACTGTTTTTTCTCCTCCAGCAGGTGATAAAACCTTAAATATAGATATAACATACTAACCCAGTATTATATATATACATATAACATTATATATCAATAATATTAACTTTGCCTTTCATCCTTACGGGGTCGATAAAATAAAGTACCAGTAATACACTGATAATTGGTGGCCTTGTGCCAATAGTAGAAACAATTATATATCAATAATTGTTTCTACTTTTGGCACAAGGCCAGCAATTAACCAGTGTATTACTGGTACTTTATTTTATCGACCCCGTAAGGTTGAAAGGCAAAGTTAACCTCGGCGGGATTTGAACTCAGAATGGCAAGGGCCGTAGCTCTATGCATCAAAGCATGGCGTCCGAGCCTCTACCCATACTGCCAATCCACCGCCTTTAATATATCAATATTATATATCAATAATGAAATATTATATATTACTAAACATTATATATAGACAGTAGGTGGAAACTCATGAAAGGGTGAGCAGACAGTAGGAGGATCTTCAGAGGAAGAACTCCCATCAAGCAAGTGTTTTGGCACTTGATTACTCCTAACACTCTAAGGGAGCTGAGCCAACATAGGTTATGGCTCCTGCTGTTTTTTCTCTTCCAGTGGGTGATCTTATTTCCCACACCTGTTGTTTACACCATCAGCAGAACTAACACTTCACATCTATTTAAACAGCAATGTTCATGACTTAATATATCCTAACTTAATTTTATTACTTCATTGCTTTAAATCCTTGATTGTTTTCAAAATTGTTTAAAGAATATAGACAGACAATTTCATAAGAAATATGAGGGTGGGCTGAAAAGTTTATAGGCTGTCTATGAAGGAGTGATGTTAAAGCTGTGAAATCTTTCATGCATTAATTTCAACTCTTCTTATTAATTACTGCATTGTTTCTTTCCAGGGACTATGTTGAAAAATAAACCTTATTTGGTCATTCCATGAGAGTACCTTGGTCAACCTATGAACTTTTCTGTCGACCCTCATATGGGTTAATATTCTTACCTGTTTGAATAAGATTTTGGATATCCTTTGTAAGACAACTGTCTGGAAAGCAGGCACCAAGATGGAGACCCCCTATTGTTCCAGAAACTAACTGAAATTTCAGAAAAAAAAGAAATAAAGTAGAATTTACAAAGATATACTTTTTAAAATATTTTGTAGCCACTGAGCTGTGGCACCACTATGAATAAAATAACAATGTTGTATACATATGATTATGTGACTATGTTAACTAGTTGGTGCATGTATGTAATAATATTTGAATGAATCAAAAAAGGAAAGGGAAAGTAGAAAACAAAAAGAAAATGAATCAACAAAGGAAAAGGAGAGGGGGGGGGGGCAGACTCTACACCCCAGTCTGAGTGGTAATTTGGCCATGCCCTGCAGACAGAATGGCGAAGGCATTGTCACAGAGAATGAATAGCCAGCGACACCAACTGTAACAGCCAGCCCACCTCATAGAGCATCTTTCCTCAGGTTGGCTGCTGTCTTTCTGATTTTGTGGAGGAAATCGGCAGTGTGGGAATTAAGGACACCAGGGGTTTCAATAGCAGTCAGTACAAAAAGGAAGTGGTCGGCAAGCTCTGGTTTTTGCTTATCTTCATCTCCTCTGCATTATTGATTAATCAATCAGTTGGTTAATAAACTAATTAATTGTTAAACTTTTTTTATGATACCCTATGACCTTATCAATGACTCTTTTCTCTGTGTTTCCTGGTTTTTTATGTTACTCCATCTTTTTTGTGACTTTTTTTATCAGACAGAAAAGATGGAGCAAAGGTAATAATGGTTTCTTATATAGGCACAAGGTCAGCAATTTTGAGGGAGGGGAAAGTCGATTAAATCGACCCCAGTGCGTGACTGGTACTTTATTTTATCAATCCCATAAGGATGAAAGGCAAAGTTAACTTCAACGGGATTTGAACTCAGATCATAAAAGTCCATAACTTTGTGCTGAAAAGCATGTCGTCCGACTCTCTACCGATACTGCCAATCCACCGCCCTTAGCAAAGGTAATAATAAAACTGAAGTGAAACACAAGCAGTGCATATGTTTTGTATAACCCTCCCAAAATACAATGATATCTGTAAATATCCAGTTGACTTAAGAAGTATTGAGAAATCTGAGATTTGAAAATATAGTTGCCACAATGAAGGTAACTATAATAATAGTTTATTACTATAAATAATAGATGAATAAATCGGATAAAGTACCCTTGAAGACAGAAAAAAACATTTCCAGCAGTACTTTACCTGATTTATTCAACTATTATCTATAGTGATCAACTATTATTATAGCTAGCTGCATTGAGGTGACTAAATTTTGAAATAATTGTTTCTACTTTTGGCACAAGGCCGGCAATTTGAAGGGAAGAGGCAAGTTGATTAAATCGACCCTAGTGCATTACTGCTACTTTATTTTATTGACTCCGTAAAAATGAAAGGCAAAGCTAACCTCAGTAGGATTTGGACTCAGAACATCAAGATTTGTAAATATATGTCACAAAGCATGTTGTCTGATGCTTTACTGATAGTCTTAATCCACTGTCCTAATAAGGGCTTCTGATTTAGGCACGATTTTTCTGGAAAGGGGAAAATCGATCGGGTTTAGGAAATCAGGAAAGTATTTTCTCCACCTTGTAAGGATATACCTCTCCGGGGGGAGGAGAACCCCAGACACATTCTTGATAGCAGGTTTAGAGGAGGGCTTCTTATTATAAAGTCAGTGGATGGTTTGCCAGAGCACTTTATTTGCTGATCTGAAGTCAGATTCCAGCTTAACCCCAAAGTCCTCCCATGTCTTAACTCTGGGCGAAGCAAAAACTGCTGTGCTGAACAATCTCTACTCTGTTTCAATGTCCTCAGTTTGTTGAAGGTGTTCTTTGAATTTGGATGCAATAGTATCTGCATACCTAGTCCTGACTTCTTTATCCACTAATGCTTCTATATCTTGTAGGTCACCATGGACCTACCAGTTTTATGGGCTTCTTTAGCGTTAGGTAATCTCAACTAGATGGTGATCAGTTGACAGCTCAACTCCTCTCTTAACACGAACATCCAACACAGAATCAAAGAGATCAGAGACAATAACAAAATCAATTATTGATGTCTGCCCCTGATTCCCCTTATATCATGTATATTTATGGAAAGAATATAATCGTGAATACAAGCTGCCGAAATGGGGTTCCTTCAAAGAGTCTTTGGAGTAGTGTTACTCAATGGTTGCTTCTGACAGGACCTACTGGAAGGAGTGTTTGAGGACGCTGCCTACACAACCCTCTCAAGAAGAAGAAGAAGAAGAAGAAGAAGAAGAAAGTCGATTAGATCGACCCCAATGCACCACTGGTGCTTTATTTTATCGACCCTATGAAGATTTATTAAGCTAACTTCGGCGAGATTTGAACTAAAAACATAAAGATCCTAAACTAAATGCCACAAAGCATGTTATCTAATGCTCTAATGATACTGACAGTTCACTGCCTTTAACTTTAACCATATCTGTTTCAACACATGATTCCATATCAAGAATTTTGCAAAGCAAACACAAAACAAAAGAAATGGAGAAAACAAGAAATAATAGTGGAGTGGCTGGCAAAGAGAGTAAAAAAGAAGATAAAAGAGAGACATATCATCTGTATGTTAGTAGAGACTCTTCTATGCATGACAGAGAATAGGAACCAATAGTGACAACTGTAAAAGTGTCTCGAGTGGCACCTCAATGACTTGTTGCACCAGTTGTGGGAACATGATGATGATGATCTTAGTGGAACTATGAGAATAACTATGTATGAGATAGATAGACAGATAGATATATAGCTAACTACACAGTTAGATAGACAGTCAGACAGATAGATAGATAGGCAAACACATAGATAGATAGATAGATTTATAATGCGTATTGCCCTATTGATCTTTCAGTTAAGATTATTTTGGTACAGTGGTTATCATTACTTATCATATCCTTTATCTTTCTAAGAATAAATATATATAAATACATGTTTATTTATCTATTTATGTGTGTGAGAGTGTGTAGAGGGTTCTATTTATTTTGTGGCACGAAATATGTATATGTTTAATACACCCCTGTCTTAAAAGTACACAATTTACTTAACTAATGAATAAACACCTTCCCCCCTTGCACACACACAGGCTGGTAGTATCAGTAGAACATTCTTTGCAGCATAGAGTTATATTCCTTTATCTTTGACTTTCATCCTTACTTAGAACTATCTTTTGGAATTCATAGTTTACCAGGTATGTTTTCTAGAAACTTTTGAACACCTTTTTTTTATGACACCTGCTCTTAAGGTGACACATTCTGTTTATTTCAATTTCTATATCTTTATATTTAGCAAGTTTCTCATACTCTTTTGCCTACACATTTCTATCAGATGGTACAGTCATGTCAATAAGTAAGCAGGTCTTGTTTCTTAAATCTTTAATAAAAAATATCAGGGTGGTTTGCATTAATAGTGGTTAGAGCATTGGCCTTGCAATCAAAAGGTTGTGAGTTCAATTCTCAGACTTGGTGATGTGTTGTTTCCTTGAGCAAGACACTTTATTTCACATTGCTCCAGTTTACTCAGCTGTAGAAATGAGATGATAGGGACTGGGGTCCATATCATTCCACTGCAAAGTGGTCGTGGAGGTGCCACGGCAAAAAAGCACCCAGCACTCACTGTAAATGAGGTTGGTGTTAGGAAGGGCATCCAGCTGTAGAAATCAAGCCAGAATCAATTCCCATCCCACCCTTGCAAGCAAGGAAAAAGCGGACGTAAAATGATATGATGATGATGATGATGATGATCTGTGTTAATGGTAAAGTCCCAAAGGATTGTTTCAATCTCAGTAACTGGTTGTGGTTTGTGTCCATACCAGTTTTCTGTATGTTCTCCATTGTATTTTTTGCATATTATCCAGTGGATACATTACCCCACCCTATAATGTCTAACCTTATATTCAGTTGGTGCTAGTGTGGAACATCCTGATATTATATGGTCAATTGTTTCAAGCTTTACATCACATATCCTGTATTAGGGGTTTGCTCCATTTCTGAGAATATTTACCTGATAATACCTAGTAAAGGGGCTCTGGTTCTGGCCAGAAAAATAAAGCCTTTTGTTTTAGCTTTTAATCCCGAACTTTGTAGCCACTGAAGGGTTTGTACTTGATCTACATCAGCAGCTTGGGTGCGAAGGGGGAATTGGCCATGCAGAGGTTTTTGTTGCCATCTAAATGTTTTTAGACCTTCTAGCATTGACTTGCTTCTGTGAACTTCTTGCTGCCTTAGTTGGAATTAGATCAGCTTCATTATTTAGGTGTATGTCTTCAGTTTTTAGTTCTTTCCAGTACTTTTCTGCCTCTTTGAGTACTGAATGGAGTTTTTGTTTTGTTTTGCTTCTTATGCTCTCTTACTAGCACCATCATCCAGTCATTGGTGCTCTCTAGGTATATTTGGAAGCCTATTATAATTATTTTGTATAACAGTTCCAGTTGGATCACTTCTCTTCCCCCTTCATGTCTTGGCAACTATAAGCAATCTACATTTTTGTTGGCTGTAAGGAGTTTTGGAGTTTTGGAGTCCATTCTTTGAAGATTAGATAAGTTCCATTGATACAACTAAGGTGTTTATAGCCTGGAAACGGTTTTTAGAATTTAGTTCAGTTTTCAGGATCATCCTTACCCTTCTATAATATTCTTTCCATATTTTCTCCTTCATTTGATTGTGTTTAATTTCTTCACCTTCATTTATGCCAAGATATTTATAGGTACCATCTGGGTCTAACTCCTGTATGGCTGTATCTATATTGAGTTTAACAGATGATGTTTTTGTTAGCTTTCCTCTTTTAAATGTTGCATTGGTGTATTTGTCATGGCCAAATTTCATGCCAATGTTATTGCTAAATTATTATTATTATATAAATAACAATTATTATTATAAGGGCGGTGGATTGGCAGTATCGGTAGAGGGTTGGACGTCATGCTTTGAAGCATAGAGTTACAGCCCTTTATGATCTGAGTTTGAATCATGCCGAGGTTAACTTTGCCTTTCATTCTTATGGGTTCGATAAAATAAAGTACCTGTCGTGTACTGGGGTGAATTTAATCAACTTTCCCCTCCCCCAAAATTGCGGGCCTGTGCCTATGTAAGAAACCATTATTAGTGGATTGGAAGTATCAGTAGAGCTTCAGACACCATGCTTTGCAGGATAGATTTATGGCCCTTTACATTCTGAGTTCAAATCCTGCCATGGTTAGCTTTGCCTTTCATCCTTACGGGGTTGATAAAATAAAGTACCTATCATGCACTGGGATCAAATTAATTGACTTTCCCTTCCCCCCAAAATTGCTGGCCTTGTGCCTAAAGTAGAAACAATTATTATTATTAAACTTTGCCTTTCATCCTTACGGGGTCGATAAAATAAAGTACTGGTAATACACTGCGATAATTGCTGGCCTTGTTCCAAAAATAGAAACAATTATTATTATTATTATTATTATTACTTTGATATCTCAGTCATTGTTGTTATTTAACCAGAAAACTTGCTCTAATGAACATCAAGCCGCTACCTGCAGCTTCAGATATTCAGGATATGTCAGAAGGTCTTTGCTGTTCCTAGTAGGCATCACTTCTGGAGTATTCAAAGAAAAAAAATGGGCAAGGCTAATGTTCTTTAACCAGTTTTGGAAACTCTTCAAGATAGTATCCTATGGTGATGGGGACATCCTTGATCTCATGACAATTCCAAATCCTTTTCAGTTCCTACTTTATATCCTAGTACTGATTTTCTCCTTTTCCTTTTCTTGTACTCTGGTGTCAAATGGGCAAGCTACATCTATAATCAAGCAAGATCATTTTTCCTTGTTAAAAACCACCAGGTTAGGCCTATTGTGTTCTAATTCTTTGTCCGTTTGTATCCTGAAATCCCACAACACCTTCATACGATTATTTTCTATCACCAACCCAGGCTTATGTTCATATAATTTTTCAGAAAGAGGTTATTTGTTCATATATATACATATATATATCCTCCTACACCTAATGAGATCTCACGTTAATAGCAACGGCCATCTTTGTTACAGTTACATGAAAGATAGTGTCACATGTATTTGCACAAATCCATAATCTAGTATACATGCAGCATTTGAAACTGGAGGTTGCAACATTTATGTGTTGAAGACAATAACCATTATATATATATATATATATTGATCTAGATGAAATGCAGTTTGGGTTTGTGCCAGGCAAAAAGTACCAGGAGAAGTACCTAGCTAAAAGTAAACCACTCTCCTTAGCTTTTGTTGACTTGGAGAAAGCTTTAGATAGAGTCCCCCACTCCATTATTTGGTGGGCTCTTAGAAAACTAGGAGTAGATGAATGGCTTGTGAGAGCTATACAAGCCATGTATAAAGAAACAATCAGCAAGGTTAGAATTAACAATGAATATAGTGAAGAAGTTAGCATAAAAGTAGGTGTTCACAAAGGCCCCGTCCTTCGCCCCCTCCTGTTTATTATTGCCCTAAGGCTATAACAGAAGAGTTTAAGACTGGCTGCCCATGGAAATTTCTATACGCAGATGATCTAACGCTCATAGCTGAATCGATGGCTAACTAGAGAAGATATTCCAAACATGGAAGCATGGCCTAGAATCTAAAGGCCTTAAAGTTAACTTGTCTAAGACTAAAGTTCTAGTATGTAGAAAGGAAAATAGAGCACAGGTGTCCTCTGGACAATGGCCATGCTCAGTGTGTAGGAAAGGAGTGGGTAAAAATTCTACCCTATGCCCCAAATGCAAACTATGGGTACATAAACGATGTAGTGGGATCACAGGCAAGCAAGATGCTCAGGTGTAGTAAGTAGCAAGTGCCCACTAGATACTAGCTCCTTCAACTGCCCAGATGGTTCTATAGAAATAATAGTAGACACTTTCCGTTACCTGGGTGACAAAAATAAGCAGTGTAGGAGGGTGTTCTCAATGTACAGTAGCCAGAGTTAGAATGGGATGGAAAAAGTTCAGAGAGCTAATGTCGCTGTTGGCCCCAAAAGGTTTCTCTCTAAATGAAAGGCAGATTGTATGGTGCTTGTATATGAACAGCAGTGTTACATGGCAATGAGACCTGGGCATTGTGTGCAGAGAATCTGTGCAGATAGGAAAGGAATGTAGCATACATGCTCTGATGGATGTGTAATAGAAATATACATGAACGGCAAAACGTAAATGAACTAAGTGAGAACTCAGGAATAAGAGGGATCAAATGCAGTTTACTTGAGAGAAAATTATGTTGGTATGGTTATGTGATGTGTATGAAGGACGACAGCTGTATAAAAAAGTGCAGGGCGATCAAAATTGATGGAAGCTATGGAGTAGGTAAACCCAGAAAAACCTGGGACGAGGTGATAAAAACTGACTTTGCATACTTACACCTCTATAAAATGCACACAATGCAGATCCTGGGTACACAAGAGATGTAGTGGGATAGCAGGAAAACTAACAGGTAGGGAGAAATACGTATGCAGTAGATGTACAGGGAAATTAGACAGTAGAAGTTGCATTGATAGACACATTTTTCAAATGCAGGCGGGTGCTATAGAAGTGGTGGATAGCTTCCGGTACCTAGGAGATCAGATTAGCATGGGATGGGGGGCGGGGGGGGGGGGGGGTTCCGAGAGGGTGTTCCATAGTATCTAGAATAAGGATGGGTTGGAAGAAGTTTAGGGAGCTGCTTCCTCTGCTGACGAAGAAGGGTTTCTCCCTGCGTACGAAAGGCCAGTTATATGATGCCTGTGTGAGGAGCGCGATGCTGCATGGTAGTGAGACATGGGCAGCAACTGCAGAGGATATGTGATGGCTGGAGAGAAACGAGGCAAGCATGCTCCATTGGATGTGCAATGTCAATGTGCGTGAACGAACCATCATGGATGTGTTGAGAGAGAAACTGTGTCTGAGAGGGATAGAATGTAGTGTGCGAGAGAGGAGACTGAGGTGGTATGGACATGTGATGCGCATCGAGGATGACCGATGAGTGAAGAAGTGTCAGGAAATTCCAGTTGAAGGAAGACGTGGTAGAGGTAGACCACGAAAAATATGGGCGGAGGTGGTGAGAACAGACCTCAGATAGCTGAAGCTAACGGTGGAGATGACAAAGGACCGTGACAAGTGGAGGGATGCTGTGCTGAATAAGACCCGTCCCACCCTTGCAAGCAGGGAAAAGTGGACGTAAAATGATGATGATGATGATATACACACACATATATATATATATATATATATATATATATTAGAAAGTGAGGGTTTTTTTACAAAATGAAAATACGAGGTGTCCTACACAAGTGAAAGTATAAGGAAAAAAAGATGAAATTGAAAATGCAACTGGAGTCTTATTTTAAAAAAAAATATATTTATTTGGTTCCTTTACCGGTTTCGCAGTTCTTGTGCTTTTCAAAAGTAGAATTGAGATGGAGGATTTGTGGCTTTTTTCGAATATATATATATATAATTATTAAGACCAGTTTCTACAACAGTGCCATACCAAGAATATACGTTTCGTAGGCTTGGAGGGCCAACTTATTCAATCTGTGTTGATGGAATTGAACTGGAAAATGTTTATCAGCATGGAAATGCAGATGTAAAAATGGTAATAAAGATGGTGATTAAATCCATTCTATTTTTTAAAATAAATATATATATTTAGATAGCTACTCTCACTGTTGACAAAAAAAAAAATGTCTCCCTACATACAAAAGAACGGTTGTATGATGCCTGTGTGTGAAGTGCCATGCTGCAAGGTATTGAAACATGGGTAGTGACTGCAGAGGACATGTGTAAGCTGCAGAGAAATGAAGCATCCATACTTCGTTCGATGTGCAATGTAAATGTAAGAGAAAGGCATAGTTTGGATGAGCTGAAGGAGAAGCTTGGTTCAAGAGGAATCTGAAGTGGGGAGCAAAAGAGAAGACCTTGTTCACATGTGATGCATATAGATGAAGTTTGCTGGGTGAAGAAGTGCCATTAAATCCCAGCAGAGGGAAGCTGCAGTAGAGGTAGACCAACAAAAACCTGGGCAGAGGTGGAGACTCACAGAGGAAATGACAAAGGAACGTGGTGAGGGGGAGAGATGCTGTGCTGATAAGAACACAGCCAACCCATGCAAGTGTGGAAAAATGGACTTAAAATTGATGATGATGATGGTGATGGTGATGATGGCGGTGGTGGTGGTTATGATGATGATGATGATGATGATGATGATGATGATGATGATGGTGAGGGTGATGATGGTGATGATAATGGTGATGGTGGTGATGATGATGAGGATGAGGAAGTGGAGGATAATGATGATGATGGTGATGAGGAGAGTGTATTTTATTAGAAATACAGTCAGGAAATTGTTAAAGATAATATTTACTTACCATTTCATTCATATCTTGAAGCTGAGCAATTGGAAAGATGACTTGGCAGTATTTTGGTTTGAAAAGCTGGTACATTTGAACCTCTCCTGTTAAGTTTAAAGGAACAGCTACCTGTACCGATTTACACTCATCGAAAGAACCAGGATATGTAAAATCTCCTTCAAGAATTCCACTTTGAGGTTTCCCATAAGAATCAAGCACTGGAAAAAAGAAAGTCACCAAGATATTTTACATCATCATCATCATCATCATCATCATCATCATCATCATCATCCTCCTCCTCATCATCACCATCGTCAGTGTCATCATTATCATCAACATCAACATGATGACAATGATCATCATCACCATCACCACCACTACTCCACCACCACCACCACCGCCACCACCAAACCTCCACCACCACCATCACCACCACCACCACCACCACCACCACCACCATCATCATCATCACTATCATCAACATTGTCATTGTCATTGTCATCTATCATAATTAATTTCTTAACCTCCATCAAAGTATATCATATAAACAGACAATCTTATAGAAAAAACAATCTTATAGAAAAGACAATCTTATAGAAAGACAATCTTATAGAAAATCTTAAAGAAAATCTTATAGAAAGACAATCTTATAGAAAAAACATCACAATTTAATCCATTTATATATATCACTAACTCCTTCATTTGTCTGAATTACACAGAAAAAGAAAGCCCCATTTAAAAGGACTATAAATGCCATAAATGAGGGGGAAAGGGGGGAAAGAGCAAGGACTACTAGACAAAGGAAGAAAGAAAGGAGGAAGGGGAGAGGGTGACAGACTCTACACCTAGGTCAGACCGGTGTTTCAGCTATGCCCTGTGGACAGAATGGCAATGGCATTTCTGCAGACAATGGCCAGCAATACATGCTACAACAGCCAACCCCCCTTCAGGGCTCCTTCTTCAGAGGAGCTGCTATTGATCTGATTTTACAGAGGAGGTCAGCTATCCAGGGTCTAAGGATGCCTGAGGTCTTGGCAGTGATCGGTACAAAAAGGAAGTGGCCAGACTAGCTCTGGTATTTGCTTGTTTCTCGGTCCTCTGCTTTGTAAGGCATAGTACCTGGGTTTGTGGCTGAGGTGACTAAGTTGGATGTGGAGAATGTGTCACAGTATATAGTGTCCCAGATGAGGGATTTACCTCCTTTGAAAGGGATGAGGGTAATTCCATCAAGGCACTTTATATTTAATAAGGCATGGACTTCAATTATTCCTTGAAATTTTAAAGTCCTTAGTGAAATATATAAATGTTACAATCTCCTGTTCTCTCAACTGTAGTATGAATCAATAAAAAACTGTAGTCTTCAAGATCATTATTAATTTTAGCTTTGGATTGGCAGTATTGGTAGAGAGTCGGACACCATGCTTTGAAGCATAGAGTTACGTCCCTTTACGGTCTGAGTTCAAATCCCGCCGAGGTTAACTTTGCCTTTCATCCTTACGGGGGTCGATAAAATAAAGTACCAGTAATACACTGGATAATTGCTGGCCTTGTGCCAAAAGTAGAAACAATTATTAATTTTAGCTTTGCCTTTCATCCTTATGTGGTTGATAATATAAAGTACCAGTAATACACTGGGGTTAATTAAATCAACTATCTCCTTCAAATTGTGCCAAAAGTAGAAACAATTATCAATTTTCTGTAACAAAAGTTTAAAATTGATTGCTATATCTATCATGTTGTTGTTGGGACTGACTGATAAAACAGGGACTAACCATGATAGAAACTCACATTTGAATTTAGCAAAAGTAAAAATGAACACTAACAGAGCCACCATCTCATATTAAGCAATATTTCATACAAAAAAGCGATGAATTGGCAAAGTTTTTTAGAATGTCAGATAGAATGTTTTGCGGTATTAGTTTCAGCTGTCTGCTTTCTGAGTTCAAATCCCACCGAGGTCAACTTTTATCCATTTAAGGTTAATTAAAAAAAATACCAGTCTAGTACTGGGGTTGATTCTTCCTCTATATCTCCTCGCTTCCTCTCTCTCACTTTCTTTCCTTCTCTGGTAGAAATCTGCTGCATTCAGACCTGGAGAGGTGAGGAGCTCTGTCAGGTTTAAAAAATGCCCTAGAAACAGTGTAAGTCAATACAGTGGCCCTACAACTCCATCAGGAGTTATGGGTCCATATATATATATATACATTCCATACAAAGCTGAATAAGAGACTTATAAAGATATAGAATACATTCAGAACAGAGATAATGATGAGCTCTGTAACAAGAACTAAACACTTTAAGGGTTGATTTAACAATAGATCTAATATAGACATTCTAAGTAAGATCTTCAGAAAAAGGTAAACCTAAAAGATGAAGACTAGAAGACTCAGGAAGAACAGTATTCAACATAGAAATAGGAATATAAATAGTTCCTGTATTGGTTATTTGAAAAAAGCTTAATTTTTGTGGCGTTGAAAATAACCAATCACTGAGCAACTTAATTGGTCACCAAGTGCAAGCCAAGCTTAGAAGAATTCAGCACCTCAGTTATTGAAGTGAGCAGAAATAATAGATTTCACATTATTCAATATACTATTAGAGATTTTTCAAAAGTTTTGAGATCCCAGTTACTAAGATGAAATACTGTAGAATCATAATTAATTGTTTCTATATTAGGCACAAGGCCAGCAATTACCCAGTACATGACTGGTACTTTATTTTATCGACCCCGTAAGGATGAAAGGCAAAGTTAACCTCGGCGGGATAATTAATGAATGCCTCTCATCATGAACAAATTGGTTTACAATCAATTTTTCCGAACATAAAACATCTCAGTTGATGAACAGTATCTCATGTAATGAACACGCCGCAAGCCAACAACAAAGGTTGGTGACAATCTGGGAGTATCGAGTATCAGTGGGAAAGCATCACATGCTGTGTAGTTAGTAACTATAGTGATATCTCTCTGTCTTTCACACATAGTCTCCCCTGCCTCTCTCTCTCTCTCCCTGTATTTCTCTCATCAGATTTTGTATGGGAAAAATTGTTACTGTTTACAAAGATTTCAGGTGACAAATGGACTTCAGGAATGAATTAGATTCATGAAACGAGGTTCCACTGTATATGATTTAGTTTACTCCATATACTGAGATTTAACAGTCACAAGGACCTTCATGCAATGCTTCCTGGACAACAAGAAAACATGTTTATTTTCTATAGAGATGTCTCAATGATAAAGATGGCAACACTGATTCCTGTGAAGAATAGCAGTGATGCAAGTAGGAGAAAACAAGGAAGCAAATAAAATTTGATGTGTTGCCATGAGAGAAAGACTCATGCATAAAAGTTTCTCCTTGCTTCATCTCATGATCACGGAACAACATCAATTATATCTTCATTTTTTTTATTGTGCTTTTAAATAATTTAGATTTTCTTCAGACCATGCATACCCCTCTCATACATTCTGAAGTAGGTGTAGGCATCTTATAAACATTCCATTATATATATGGGCATCCATCCATAGAAATTGTGCACCAGTTCACTCAGTAAAGTGAAAAGATATATATAAGAGATTAGCATTTAGGATGTCAGTAACTTTGATTAAGTTGGTTTGTAATGAACTGTCAAACCCATGCTAGCATGAAAGAAATGGATTTTGAAAGATGATGATGATGATGATGATGATGATGTAAGAGTTGTTGGTGATGATGATAATATAGTAAAAAGATATGATTTGACAGACACTGACCAAGATTTAGTAATATAGTAAACTTACTTTGTAATGCCCACTTTTCCGTAAAAACAACAGAGCCAAAAAGTGTTATGGTATCATCACAACATTTTTGGGATATATTAAAGGCAGCAATTTTTGCACAAATGTCTCCTTGGATCAAATTCTGAGCTTTCTTAATTTCTTGTCTGTTGTCATAGAAATCTTCATATGTAGACTGTTTGTCCAAATAATTATATCCTTTAGCATCATGATATGGTGAACTAGTTAAATTCTTACTGTTTGCTAATATATCCCAGAGTTTTAAGTAGTGTGGTGGTTCTTTCAGGCCTGCATATACAATTGGTAGAATAACAAAGAAAAATATTACTATGGTTTGTGTTTTCATTTTTTATAAAGTTTATAGAAAATCTGTTTTCTAGTTGCTGTTGCTTTTTATTCTATATTTTTTTTCAATGTTTTTCTCTAAATGAGAAGCAATGGCCCATTGATCAGTATCAGTTCAGGTCTGCTTAAACACTGATGATAGAATTGAGAAGTTTTATTGATATTGAAATTATCTTTGATGATTTATTAGTGCATTTGTTCCTGGCTGTAGTTGTTATTCGGTCATAGATATTTATGGAGTGCAATGAGTCAATAAGCACATATCTTTTAGATAAGCTAAACTGTAGTGTTAGGGAGAACAGGTGAAGTACAGTGTTATGAAATTACAGAACGACACAGCAATGTGAGGTTAGTTCAAAAGACCAAGGTTACCTTCTACTCTCATAATAAAATAGAAAGAAACAAACAATGATAATTCCTGAATATCCTCATATTAGATGAAAGTTCATTTGTATATCTTAAAAAATTCAGGTGCAGTTGTACTAAATTTGGTTGATTTATACACTAATTATACATAGATAGATATACATATACACACACAGAGACACACAGACATATACACAGATGCATTGAGACATAGACATAGACATAGATATAGACACACACACATACACACATACACACTCACTATCATACAGTGTATATCCAGAACCAGCTATAGATAGATTATAGTTATGTAAGCAGAAATGTACAAAAGAGGTGAGCTTAAGGTGCTGGATTATAAACCATATTTTATGAGTTCAAATCTTACAATGATAGTCATTGTTATATGTGTGACCTAAACACATAACTAATGTTATTTGTTTCAGTTTGTCTTTGGTTTGTCTTGCCCCCACTTCCATCCACTGCAAAGTGGTTGTGTAGATGACACAACAAAAAGCACCCAGTCCACACTGTAAAGTGGTCGTGTAGGAGACACAGTAAAAAGGTTCCCAGTCCACACTGTAAATGAGGTTGGTGTTAGGAAGGGCATCCAGCTGTAGAAAACTTGCCAGGAACAGTTCTTTATGAGCGAGACATGGTCTCCCAGCCAATCTTGCCTCAAGTGGGACAAAACCATAATAGCGTGGAAGATGGACGTTAAACGATGATGATGATATACCTCACAATTGAGTGATCAGCAGTAAGAATGATATCCACCTGCAAAAAAAATAAAAAATAAAATAAAACAATTAATTTTGCCCCCAAAAATGTAAAGCAGAAAAATAGGGGAAAAAAAACTACATATCCACACGCACACATGCACACACACATGCACACACAACAAAGGAAACAGTTCTATAATAAAATAAATATGCCTAGACTCTACTAACATATTGTGTAACATTTTTTTAACTGTGGTCACCTCTCCATATATACATTACATCAGGAATCTACCTATTCATCATCATCATCATCATCATCATCATCACCATTTAACGTCTATTTTCCAAGCTTGCATGTGTTAGACAGGTCACTTATGTAATGGGACAAGTCTAGCCAGTGGGCCACGCTGTATCTTGATCAGACGGAACTATAAATTTGGCTGGGATTTTTACAGCTGGATGCTCTTCCTGACACCAACCACATTTACAGTGTGGAACTATTATATACAGATGTAAATTCATGTCCCATGTAGGTCAATGCCCACCCTTTTTCCAATCTGTGGGTTTTTATAACTCTAACTATTAGGCTAATTTACTTAGTCAAAAATACGGCGCACATGGCTTAGTGGTTAGAGCATTGGGCTTGCAATCGAAAGGTTGTGAGTTCAATTCTCAGACCGGGTGATGTGTTGTTTCCTTGAGCAAGACACTTTATTTCACATTGCTCCAGTTTACTCAGCTGTAGAAATGAGATGATAGGGACTGGGGTCCATATCATTCCACTGCAAAGTGGTCGTGGAGGTGCCACGGCAAAAAAGCACCCACCACTCACTGTAAATGAGGTTGGTGTTAGGAAGGGCATCCAGCTGTAGAAATCAAGCCAGAATCAGTTCCCGTCCCACCCTTGCAAGCAGGGAAAAGCGGACGTAAAATGAAATGATGATGATGATGAAGCTCTATTTCACTATCTAATTTTCAAATTCTCCGCTGTTTGTAAACAAAAGCTTAAGCTTTGTATCTTATATATCATATCATCATCATCATCACCATTATACATCCATTCTTCTATACTATCATGGGTTAGACGGGTTGACCTTTGTGGGCAATGCCAGCTGACTATGTCTTGCTCATATAGAACTGATTTTGGCTTGATTTCTACAGCTGGATGCCCTTCCTAACACCAACCTCATTTACAGTGAGTACTGGGTGCTTTTTTACTGTGGTGCCTACACGACCACTCTACAGTGTGGACTGGGTGCTTTTTGCCGTGACACCTTCACAACCACTTTACACTTTACAATTCGAGATGCCTCAAAGGCAACTTTCCCCTCATTTACAGTCTTTCTCCATTTATTACGATCAGCAGCTACGTTTTCCCATCTATCAGCAGAGATGTTAGCGTCTTTCAAAGAGGCTTTCAACAAATCCTTATACTTCTTTTTTTGGTTTATGTGGAGGTGTTTACCTTTAACCAACTCTCCATAAAAGAGTTGTTTCGGTATTCTTCATCCTGGCAAGGTGACCACTCCATCGGAGTCTTTGCTTAAGCACAAGAGCTTCTATACTGACACACAGAGAGCTTTCCAAAATCTCGACATCACTGATGTGGTCCCTCCAGTGAATGCCATGGATCCGTCTGAGATACATTTGATGGAAACGCTCCAATTGTTTAAGGTGGTGTTGATATGTGACCCAGGTCTCGCAGGCATAATGTCTCACCGACCCCAGAGACGCCTTTCTAGCTTTCCGAAAGCATCATGTGCTTTCCTAATCCTAAGTGGAATTTCATTATCGATTGACACTGTATCGATTGACAGTGCTTCCCAGGTAGACAAACTGATCAACCACTCCAAGTTGTTTACCATACACATGGAAGGAGCATGGGGGCATATTGTCTAAATGCTTCAGCTTCGGCTTGTACCCGTGGGAGCTTGGATCCTCTGTATTACTATATATATATGAGGAGAATAAATGGGAGAAAGACAGTCTCCCCCATATCGACCCAATAGAGGGACCAGCAGTGTTAGTCGAGGGGAGTATAATAAGTAAGGCAATCAAGGATATGAAGACGGGTAAGGCGGCTGGGCCTTCGGAAATAGTTGCTGAGATGCTGAAGGCATCTGGCACGGTGGGACACACCATGGTCACCCGCATAGTTAACCAAGTCATACAGAATGGGGTTGTTCCGAAGGACTGGCATAGCAGCATCATCGTTAACTGTTATAAGGGTAAAGGAGACGCCCTAGATAGGAGTAACTATAGAGGCATTAAATTAATCGACCAGGTCATGAAGGTCACGGAAAAAGTAATAGCACAACTAATCAGAGAGAGAATTGACCTAGATGAAATGCAGTTCGGGTTTGTGTCAGGTAAAAGCACCACAGACGCTCTTTTCATTGTACGACAACTACAGGAGAAGTACCTAGCTAAAGGTAAACCCCTCTACTTAGCTTTTGTCGACTTGGAGAAAGCCTTCGACAGAGTCCCCCGCGCCATTATCTGGTGGGCTCTTAGAAAACTAGGCGTTGACGAATGGCTTGTGAGAGCTATACAAGCCATGTATAAAGAAACAGTCAGCAAGGTTAGAATTAACAACGAATATAGTGAAGAGTTTAGCGTAAAAGTTGGCGTCCATCAGGGCTCTGTTCTCAACCCCCTACTATTTATTATTGCCCTTCAGGCTATAACAGAGGAGTTCAAGACCGGCTGCCCATGGGAACTCCTATACGCAGACGACCTGACACTCATAGCGGAATCAATGGCCGAGCTAGAGAAGAAATTCCAAACATGGAAGCACGGCCTAGAATCAAAAGGACTTAAAATTAACCTGGCTAAGACTAAAGTTCTAGTGTGTAGGAAAGAAAATAAGGCGGCGGTCCCTTCTGGGAAATGGTCGTGCTCGGGGTGTAGGAAAGGCGTAGGTAGAAAATCCATTTTATGTCCTAAATGCAAAGTATGGGTGCATAAAAGATGTAGTGGGATCACAGGTAAGCTAACTAAGAACATAGATTTTACATGTGGCCGGTGTTCTGGTGCAATAAGTAGCAGCAAGTGCCCACAAAATACTAGCTCTTTCAATTGCGCAGAGGGTTCTATAGAAATAGTGGACAGTTTCCGTTACCTGGGTGATAAAATCAGCAGTGGGGGAGGGTGCTCTGAAAGTACAGTAGCTAGAGTCAGAACTGGTTGGAAAAAGTTCAGAGAGCTTATACCACTATTAGCTGCTAAAGGGTTCTCCCTAAAAATGAAAGGCAGGTTGTACGATGCCTGCATACGAACAGCAATGTTGCATGGCAGTGAGACCTGGGCATTGTGTGCAGAGGATATACGCAGACTAGAGAGGAACGAAGCTTGCATGCTCCGCTGGATGTGTAACAGTAATATACGTGAACGGCAAAGCATAAACGAACTAAGGACAAAATTAGAAATAAGAGGGATCAGATGTTGTTTACTCGAGAGAAGGCTACGCTGGTATGGACACGTGATGCGCATGAAAGTCGATAGCTGTATAACAAAGTGCAGGGCAATAAAGATAGACGGTAGCCACGGAATAGGCAGACCTAGAAAAACCTGGGACGAGCTGATAAATTCCGACCTCACACACTTACACCTCTCCAAGACAATGTCACTGGACCGAGACCTTTGGCGGTACTCAGTAACAGAGAAGACCCGCCTTACCTAAATACATAGTAAAACCTACTACAGCCAGTAGGCATCTCTAACAAAATACCCCCCCCCCCCCGGCCCACCCCCACCACCCCCACCCCATCCACACCACCCCGTTCTATATAAAGTTATGTTGGTGCCACACCATCCAGGCCGAAACAAATGAGATCGTGTAGGTGTCACGACAAAAAAAAAAAAACACAGTCCACGCTGTAATGTGGTAAAAACCTCCCAGACCCACACTGTAAATGTGGTTGGTGTTAGGAAGGGCATCCAACTGTAGAAAACCTGCCAGACAGTCCTATGCGAGCAAGACAATCACTCTTGCCTCAAGTGGGACTACCCCCGTCCAAACCCATGCAAGCGTGGAACACGGACGTTAAACGTTGATGATGATGATGATGATGATGATGATATATATATATATATATATATATATATATATATATATATATATATATATATATATATATATATATATATATATATATATATATATATATATATATGTATATATAACCAAAGATTAGTTCTTTACACCCCTTCTTATATCTCTAATTTGCTCTACGTTCTTTTCTTCTTTAAGTTTATCATATTATTTGTGGTATAAAAAAACGTCGAGATTTGATGAAATAAATCACTGCCAATACTGGAATTGAATAATCAAGACTGTAGCGGTATGTTATATATCAAATCATATATATTGTCTGATGAGGACGTACTGAAAAAACAACACAGTACCTTTGAAATATATATAATAAAGTATATATTTTGATTATGAGAATATTTTTCATTTGTTAACATTTTGAATAATATATGTATATATATATATATATATATATATATATATATATATATATATATATATATATATATATATATATATATATATATATATATATATATATATATATATATATATTAGGTATAGGATTATCCAAGATGTAGTAATAGTTAATTACTACACTGGATATGGTTGACGTTCGGTAAGAGGTTACTCTACCTGTTATTATTCATTCTTTATATATATATATATATATATATATATATGTGTGTGTGTGTGTGTGTGTGTGTGTGTGTGTGTGTGTGTGTGTGTGTGTGTGTGTGTGTGTGTGTGTGTGTGTGGAACCCTTGCTAGAGGGAAAGCAGATGTTAAAATGATGATGATGATGATTAAATATATAGAACTGCTTTTTCTCAAAGAAATTGTTTTTTTTGTTTCTGCCCTTGCTCACTCTCCTCTCTCTTTCTATTTCTTCTTTAATTTCTCATTCTATTTTCTGATGAAGGACTAGCGTCCAAAATGTTAAGAATTTGTTCCTACTATATCAAACATCAAACTAATAATATATTTCTTCAATGTACTGTCATTTGCTTTGGTATTTCTGTTTACTTTTTGCATACATACATACATGCATACATGATGGCTACCCCCTCGCTATTGAGTATGGCCATTGCATGAAAAAAACAACAACATTATAACGACAATAATAATAACAATGATACCAATAATAATAATTTAAAAAAAATATACACACACATACATATCTATACATACACACACACAGACACACAATAACAATTAACAGTGCTGTGATCGCATGTGGCCTTTCAGCCCAGCCAATTATCTAAAATGTCTTGTACAGAGTTGGCAACCAAAACATTCACTGGGAATAGCCGGTTCTGGCTGGAATTCATGTACTTTTGCATGTCGCTTGAGCCCTCCTGCTGATTTACACTCTCTACCATATGCTTGGCAGGCATGATGAATAGCATCTCCAACAGCAGCCTGGTAGTCAACCACTGGTCTCACTTTATGACTGCGAAGATGACTTTCGAGACCAGCTTTGCTGAGGCAGAGTCTCGCACAGACGCTGCATGTCAGCACCATAGGAGGACCTTTGCTGTCTGGAAATGCAACATCAATGCCCTTCCTCACATCCCTTTTTACTTTCTCATATGCAATTCGAGATGCCTCAAAGGCAACATTCCCCTCATTTACAGTCTTTCTCCATTTATTACGATCAGCAGCTACGTTTTCCCATGTATCAGCACAGGTGTTAGCGTCTTTCAAAGAGGCTTTCAACGAATCCTTATACTTCTTTTTTGGTTTATGTGGAGGTCATTTACCTTTAACCAACTCTCCATAAAAGAGTTGTTTCGGTATTCTAGAATCCTTCACTCTGGCAAGGTGACCACTCCATCGGAGTCTTTGCTTAAGCACAAGAGCTTTTCAAAATCTCGACATCACTGACGTGGTCCCTCCAGTGAACGCCATGGATGCGTCTGAGATACATCTGATGGAAATGCTCCAATTGTTTAAGGTGGTGTTGATATGTGACCCAGGTCTTGCAGGCATAAAGAAGAGAGCACACATGCCTTGTACACCTTTACCTTTGTCTTCTTGCATATGTCTCGCTAACCCCAGAGGCGCCTTTCTAGCTTTCCGAAAGCATCATGTGCTTTCCTAATCCTGAGTGGAATTTCATTATAAAGATTGCTGTATCGATTGACAGTGCTTCCCAGGTAGACAAACTAATCAACCACTCCAAGTCGTTTACCATACACATAGATATTTGGCTCACTGTACTGCTTATCAGGGGCACGTTGGTACATGACGACAGTTTTCTTGAGACAGTCAGTCAATCCTAGAGCAGTGCAAGCATCAGAAAATGCATTCAAAATGTGCTGCATATCACTCTCTGTGTGTGCTACAAGATCGCAATCATCTGCATACAAGAGGTCTCTTATGATTGATGTAAGTACTTTTGTTTTTGCAGAAAAGTGCCTGCTGTTAAATATGCTGCCAGAAGTTCGATATTGGATGTAAACACGATGCTCGCAATTCCTGAATGCAATATAGAAAACCATTGCAAAGTATGTTTCACTCCATTTTTTACTGAGATAGGCTCCGACATGTTACCTCTGACATTAACCCAAGCCTTTATGTTGTCATGGAAAGACCTAACCAAAGCAAGGAACTTATCAGAGCAACCAAGTTTCTGGAGAACCTTCCATAATGCATTTCTGTTAACAATATCGAAAGCTTTTGTCAGATCGACAAAAACCTGATACAGATCCAAACCTTGTTCCATGCACTTCTCCTGGAGCTGTCTAGCTGAGATGATCATATCAGTAGTGCCACGTCCAGCACGAAAACCAGATTGACTTTCAGGAAGAACATAATCATACATACATACAACACCTGCTATATTGGCTCGCAGTTTGAAGGATATGCTTTTGCAATCCAAGAACAGGAAATCATTAAAAAATACCTAATTCACAAAATAAATAGGGATGCAGGCAAAACACCTAGATATAACAACAAATACAAACTCTGCAGAATTAACATTGAAGATGTCACCTATGTCATAAGCAACTGTCCAAAGATGTCATCATGGTACTATCTACTTATGAGGCATGATGTAGTGGCCAAAACACTATACAATGCAATCTATAGAAAAAATATAACAACAAACATATTCAAAATTACAGCAATGGGAAAGACATATACATACATAATATGAAACAGTGCTGGTTGAATGTTCCAGTCAAAAACCCAATAAAATGCAAGCATAACAGACCAGATATAGTGATATAGGACAGGGAAACATTACTAACTGCCTCAGTACAAATCTTGAGAAGCTGGGTTCCACAGAATCAGAGAGAACATAACTAGTTAGGAAACTACAAGTACAATTCATTAATTGAACTGTAAAAATATGTAAAACATTCCGAAAATTCTGCATGTAATAACTACATGTACAGATACAAAACATGCAAGTGTACACATAATTCAAAGCATTCCAATCTACACATACAATAACATCAATACCAACACACACGTATGCAAGCAGACATGCCTAATTTACCTAATTGGTGTCTAAATTCCAATGAAAGTGTCTTGTTAGAAACCAACTTTCTCTCTATTGGTAAAAATTTATGAAATAATGAAACCAGAAGAACATACATACATACATACATACATACATACATACATACATACATACATACATACACACATACATACATGCATACATGCATGCATGCATGCATAGATACATACATACAGCCTACGTGATGATGGGCAGATATGGAAGTTTATTAAGGCTAGTGAAACATGGAAAAGAGATACCAGCTGGTCTGAAAACACCGTACCCACAACAACTGACATAAAAAAACTGAAAAAACTCTGGGAAACTAAATCAGAACAACCTGCCATCCTAGCACATAATCATAGACTGGAATCAAGGTACAAATTGTTGTCCTTGAATGCATGTAGTCTATGCAATAAGATACATCTTTTTGACTCCTACATCATGAGTATCGACCCTGACTTCATTAGTCATGGAAACATGGGCACATTCCTTACTCTGTGATGGGATTTTCAGCATGACTGGCTACAATATGTTTCGTAAAGACCGCATTAATCGTCGTGGTGGTGGTGTAATGGTCAACGTTCAGTCAAATTCTTTGGCAATTCCTTGTGTTGATTTGAACCAATTGCAGCAAGATGTATTTTTCTGCGATATACATATGACCATATCAACACTGCTACTTGGAATCGTTTACTGTCCCCCAAATTACCATCAGGACACTCAACTTTGTGATATCCTTAGAGTTGCTGCCAGGAAAACAGCCACTTATGTTTTTATTGCAGGAGACTTTAATCACCCTGAGATTGACTGGGAAACCTTTCGTTGGCCACTAAGTGCAAATGATTTCCTTGAGCTAGTGCTGGACTCGAACTGGTCCCAAGTAGTCACCTCCCCAACAAGAGGTGGCAACACTTTGGATCTACTCTTCACCACTATTCCTGAAACGGTTATTAGTGTTACTACTTAGGAACCTTTAGCTGACTCTGATCATGCTATGTTCATTGCCAATCTATCTCTTATGGGCAGTAACAAAAACTACAACGATTTCCAAATTGCTCGCTTTGACTGGAATAAAGCAGACTGGAACTCTTACTGCACCGTGCTGCGACGTCCAAACTGGTTTGAGTTCTAAGATTCTGGAGATGTCAACATTCTACTCCAGAACATACTGAACTCAATATGGACAGCATGTGCAGCATCAGTGCTGAAAAAACATCCCAAAAGTGCAATTTGGGAGACTGCAACAGTCCGTCTTGCCAGAAAAGAATGTTGTAACGCTGAACGTGAGTACAAACTGCATAAATCAGATATCAATAGGAAAAAGTGAAATAAATCATCCAACTATCTCAAACAGGTGACAAAAAAAGGCAGTGCTTCAATTTGAGCAGTGCATAGCAGCCAGCCCTGACAGTAAGGTGTTCTGGAAGTATGTTTACTCAAAGCAGAGGCCTTACTCTCCAGTTGGTCCTCTTCGCAATCCCCACACAAGCCAGGTTACTGACGACCCCAAGGAATGCACAGAACTCATTGCTGAATGCTATGCAGGCATCATTTTCACTATTGAAGACCAGAGTTTACCGTCTCCACCACCTCTGACATTGGATCTATTACAACTATGGAATTTACACCTGCAATGCTGCGATGTCACCTTAAAAATAAATGCAACCATGCCTTTCCAGGTCTTGATGGTGTTACGTACCTGTTTCTCAAACGTGGTGGGTACTTCCTTCTGCACCAGCTATCACGCTTCTTCCAATTCTGTATGAACAACGGTGCTACTCCAGAACAGTGGAAAACTGCCAGTGTCATTCCTCTGTTCAAAAAGGGTGACCGCACGTTGCCTGTCAACTATTGTCCAGTCAGTCTTACGAGCTGCATTGCCAAACTGATGGAATCCTGTTCCAGAGAAACACTTTGGAACTTCTGGAATTCTCACAGTCTTATCCATCCGGCCCTCGCAATTTGGATTTATCCCTAACTCCAGCTGCTGTGATCAACTTATCGAGTTTCTTGAAGACATCACCCGGATGACTGATGGCGGCTCATGGGTGAATGTTGTTTACCTTGACTTTGCTAAAGCTTTCAATTCTGTCCCACACAAGACTTATGGCAAAACTCTCTGCAATGGGTGTGAAGGATGATCTTTTTAACTGGTTGAAGTCCTTCATTCTCAGTTGAAGAGAGGTAGTCATGGTTCTAGGACAACATTCCTCACCGTATGAGATGTCATCTGGTGTACCACAGGGATCTGTTCTTGGCCCCCTTTTGTTTGTGGCATATATTAATGACATAGATGCCAACTTAAAGAATGCCACAGTACTGAAATATGCAGATGACATCAAGCTGTACCTTGAAATCAAAACGAGAGATCCTGAACACTATAGATCTTGCTTTCAGTCTGACCTGGACACAATGCAACAATGGATCATGGACTGGCAACTCAAGCTGGTTGTGGATAAGTGTACCACCATGCATTTTGGGAATAAAAACCCAGCGTCCACATACTCCCTCCACAATACTAATATCAAGAAGTCTTCTTGTGAACGTTACCTGGGCATTACGGTCAGCAGCGATTTGCGTTGGACGAAGCACGTCTCTAAAATTGTCAAGAAGGCCGAGGGTGTCTTAGCATCACTCACTAAGATCTTTGTCAGCCGCTCTCCAGGTATCTATTTAAAGCTCTATATAGCTATGGTGCAGCCACACTTAGAATTTGCATCACCAGTCTGGAACCCCTATCTTGCTCAGATCATTGACCGCTTGGAAACTGTTCAGCGACGTGCAACCAAGCTAAAACTCTCCATCAGGCATCTACCATACTCTGAACACCTTGCTCCCCTGGGCATGGATACATTGAAGCTCTGACGTCTGGCAACTGACTTGATAAAGACCCACAAAATTATTAACCATCTTGCCAACAACAACCCTGAGTACATTTTTTATTTCCACGTGTCTAACACACGTGGGCATGCCCACAAAGTCAGAAAACAGCACAGCTCCCATGACTTTCGGAAACATTTTTTTCACGCTCAGAGTTGCTGAAGCATGGAACAAACTACCTGCATCAGTTATTAGCTGTCGAAACACTGCACCCTTTAAAACCTCCATGCTTCCTGAGATTCGCCAACACTACAGCTAATATTCCCCCTCCATACACATACACACATGTATATCATGACTCATACACTATTCACTTCCCTGACATTTGTATATTATTCTCTGTACTATACATGCACCATTGATGAGTTGTAGTGCACCTCAGCACTCTACACAATAATTTTATTATATTATTATTATTATTATACATACATATATATATATTTATATTTATATGCATATATATATATATTGTTATACTTTGGGAGGGTCATGCTGCAAATAAAACAAATTCAAAAACGAAGTATATATATATACTTTGTTTTTGAATTTGTTTATATATATATATATATATATATATATATATATATATATATATATATATATACATATATACATATATATATACATATATATATATATATATATATATATATATATATATATATATATATATATATATATATATATATATATATACATATATATATATATGGTGGCTGCCAACTCGTTTTCGAGTTACGGCCACTACTTTATATCCATGTAGGAGAACTCCTACCGATGCGCTGAACAAGTGTGACTTTTTAGTCCAGCCAGCGACTTGAAAACTCTGGTACAAACAGTACACTTGTGACAATTATTGACACATAGTGCTGGGCCCATGGTACCATGTGACGACAAGTGCAGAGAGATCTCCAGATATAAAGCAATGCCTGTGTCGTGAAGCTTTTATAGTGAGCAAAGGCACTGCACAATATATATACATATATATATATAAACATATATATATATATATACACACATATATATATACTTCGTTTTTGAATTTGTTTTATTGGAATTTTGTATTTTTAAACATATCTGTATACAGCTATGCTTGAAGCTAAATTATAATTCTATTCTGTTATAAGTTGAACCAACTTTCATATGCAAATGAGTTTAATCACCTCATTTACACAGATCAGAAAACTATATATTCTCACCTGTTTTCAATCCAGCAGTGCAAGAGCGGAAGGGATCGTCCTGATGAGAACCAGTTCAGTTCGAAATGCATCGACGATTGTCCCCCTTTCTTCTGCTGGACACCGCCAGGTGGCGATGGCTGCTGGTGATTGCATAGCTACAGCTTTTTTGAATGTTTATTTATAAACATACCATATTTCTTTAGAAATACAAAAATCCAATACATATATATATATTCACCATAAACTCAAATTGACTTGGGAATGAAACATAGTAGGCAGAAACTGTATGGAAGTCTTACATTGGGAGGACAGTCCTTGTAATATAGGTACAGCCTTGTTACACTATATCATGCTGATTCTACTAAAGAATTTTGTCAAAGGTACATGTGTCTGTGGAATATTCAGATACTTTGGATGCCAATTTAATGAGTAGGTTACTTAGTTGCTCAAGCAATATCAAACTGAAAATTTAATTTAGGGGAGATAATTTCCAGCCGGCCAAGGGGAGATAATATCCAGACGGCCAAGGGGAGATAATTTCCAGCCGGCCAAGGGGAGATAATTTCCAGCCAGCCAAGGGGAGATAATTTCCAGCCGGTCAAGGGGAGATAATTTCCAGTCGGCCAAGGGGAGATAATTTCCAGCCGGCCAAGGGGAGATAATTTGCAGCCGGCCAAGGGGAGATAATTCCCAGCCGGCCAAGGGGAGATAATATCCAGCCGGCCAAGGGGAGATAATATCCAGCCGGCCAAGGGGAGATAATATCCAGCCGGCCAAGGGGAGATAATATCCAGCCGGCCAAGGGGAGATAATATCCAGCCGGCCAAGGGGAGATAATATCCAGCCGGCCAAGGGGAGATAATTTCCAGTCGGCCAAGGGGAGATAATTTCCAGCCGGCCAAGGGGAGATAATTTCCAGCCGGCCAAGGGGAGATGATTTCCAGCCGGCCAAGGGGAGATAATTTCCAGCAGGCCAAGGGGAGATAATTTTCAGCCAGCCAAGGGGAGATAATTTCCAGCCGGCCAAGGGGAGATAATATACAGCCGACCAAGAGGAGATAATATCGAGCCGGCCAAGGGGAGATAATTTTCAGCCGGCCAAGGGGAGATAATTTCCAGCCGGCCAAGGGGAGATAATTTCCAGCCGGCCAAGGGGAGATATTGCAGATGTGCAACGAAAGAACTTTGATAAACTATATATATGTGTTTGTGTCTATATTGTATCTGTATTATTTTTTACCGTTGGTCAGTCAATGACAACATTGAGGACCGAATAAATTAGATTACCGATATAAAAGACACAGAAGCGAAAAGCGAAAACCAACCAAACAGTGAGTGTGTTCTGTTATTAATTCTGGCAATATTACACAAATATGACCCTCCCCAAGTATAACACTATTTGTTTCGACACACGATTTCATATAAAAAACCTCGCAAAACTTATTCATCGCCGTTATATATATATATATATATATATATATATATATATATATATATTTGTTTACATGTCTCGCTCGCTTCACCCTATTTTACGTGTCCCAATAACTTTATTTAGTTATTGCGCGCACCAACCAGAGGTATATGATTTTTAAAGCGATGAAATACCAATGAAGGTTGGAAGATCACTGATGAAGGACTAATTTTATTCATATGTAACCCATGTGCAACCACGCAGCACTCCATTTTTCTTATATTTATATATATATATATATACATGCACGCACGCATAAATACGTAAATACATACATACATACACATACATAATATATACATACAAACATACGCACATACATACATAAATACATACATATATATACATACATATATACCCATCATTATTGGAGCTACGAGGTATATACGAACCCGCTTGGACCAAAGTATGACTGAACTTGGATTTGCGGACAAAAAGCGCAGCTCCCTAATTCATAGTCTACAAATGGCTGCGATAGCTGGCACCTTCAAAATTTGCAAAATATTCTTGCGATTCAAGGGATGACAATTTCTTTTCTTTTACAACCTTGCCACCAGGAAAGTGGCCGGTCAAAAAAAAATATACTCGAAATTAAGAGAAACATATATATACACGCATGCATAAATACGTAAATACATACATACATACACATACACCTACTTACATACATATATACATACAAACTAGGGCGGGTAAAATTCTCGAGATCCATGGACGAGTTCTCTCATGCAGTCTCTGTCCCTCATCATCGCTGCTATGTCCTGCGTCTCCAAGAGACCAGTGTCTGTTCTTAGGGCATCAACATATGTCAACATACATATATACACACATACATATATACACGCCTGCATAAATACGTAAATACATACTTACATACATACATACACACATGCATACATACACAAATACATATATACATACATACAAACATGCATACAAACATGCATACATACATATATACATACATCCATAAATACATACATACATGTATACATGCATACATGCACATACATAAATACATACATTCAGTATACATACACACACATAAATACATACAGAAGTACATTCATGTATACATACATGCATACATACATACATAGATACATACATACATATACATGTGTACATACATACAAACATTTCTTCCTGCATACGTATGCTTCTGGTTTTATAATTTCACAAAGTGTTACCAATAGAGAGAGGATCGGTTTCTAACATAGACACAAGACTCTCTCATTGGAATTTACACAACATCAACTAGGTAGATTATGTATGCATGCCTGCATGCATGCATGCATGCATGTGTAGATATGGATGTTATTGTATGTGTGGATGTGGATGTTTTGAGTCGTATGTGTGCATGTGTATATGCTTTGTATCTGTACATGTGTATATGCAGTTATTAGATGCAACATATTTTGAATGTTTCACATATTTTTACTGTTCCATTAATGGATTGTACTTGTAATTTCCTAACTAGTTGTGTTCTTTCTCTTCCTTGAAGCCTAGCTTCTCAAGATTTATATTGAGGCAGTTACTGACATACCCCAGTACCCCAATAATCACAGGCATAAATCTGAAGGTGTAATCAGGGTGGAGTATCTGCATATTTCTCATCAGTTCTGCATAAATATTCTCCTTTTCGCTGATCTTTGATATTATATTGGCACATGCTGTACAGCTAACTTCCACTACTGTGTATGCTTTCTTTTCCCTGTCCCATATCATAATATATGGTCTGTTATGTCTGCATTTTATTGGGGTTTTTACTGGAACATTCCACCAGTACTCTTTCATATTATGTATATGGATGTCTTCCACATTGCTGTAGCTTTTAATGTGTTTATTATCTGGGCTATCTTTTCTACTGATTGCATTGTACAGTGATTTGGCCACTACATCATGCCTCATAGGTAGATAGTACTGCGATGACATCTTTGGACAGCTGCTGATGACATGGGTGACATCTTCGATGTTAATTCTGCAGAGTCTGCACTTGTTATCACATCTAGGTGTTTTGCCTGCATCCCTATCTCTTTTGTGAATCATATTATTTCATGTTAATTTCCTGTTCTTGGATTGCAAAAGCGTATCCTTCAAAGTGGAAGCCAATATAGCGGTTGTTGGTCCAAGATAGACTACTTTCCTTATCTATATTACTCTGACTCTGGAGCTCCTGTCAACATATCCATGCATGCTATTTTGCTGATAAGCATGCAGTTTTTCATCCATGGATTCACTGAGATACAATTGAGCGACTTCCCTGGGTGTGAGTTTTTGATTATCACACAGGGAATATCTCTCGAGGAGTTCCTTCCCAACTCTCATGATCTGTTTCATGCAGATATACTTGCTCGAGAGACGGACTCCTACGCTTCGAGGTTCGTAGATGTTGTCGGAGGGATATAATTCAAATGCTGTCTGGACTGATGTTAGGCCTCTGCCTCCCTGCTTACGTTTCAAGTAAAGGCGGTCTATGTAACTGTTGATGTGGAAGTTTCCGGTGTTGTTTAGTATTTTTCGAGTTCCAACATCAACTGCTCGGATTTCGTCTATCGTCCAATTGAGTATTACAAACACAGCAAACACATTGTGAGCCACTGTTTTGTTTTGCGCAGAGAGTTCGGATGACTAAATCTTTCTTAATCGGGTGTAGTATTCCCTGGTTACGCGTTCCTTATTACAGATACCATTATAGGATATGTTCTCATCTATCCCTAGGTATCTGTAGCAGTCCTCATCAGATATCGGTGAAACAGTTAGGCCATTGATGACAATGTTGCTAGATTTGGTTGTTGTTTTTTCCCGCTTTACAGTCATGTATGAGCATTTATCTTGGCCAAACTCAATTCCTATATCCTTTGAGAACGCTGTAACCAGGTCAAGATTTTTCTTCATCCCATCCATGTTCTTGGCATAGAGTTTCAGATAATCCACAAAGAAATTATGGGTTAGGTTCGTATTTCTGTCCTCCGGTGAGCCAATGATGTATCCTTCACATTTCTTGAGCAGAAAGGACAAGGGGTTTAATGACAGGATGAATAATATCACAGAGAGACTGTCTTCCTGAAATATACCCCTGCGATATTTTCTTTTATCAGTGAAAATAGAGTCCTCCCTCTCTGTCTTTAACCTTAGGATAGTAGCCCAAGAAGACAGCTTCTCTATGGCTCTGATAATAATGTCTGGGACTTTAGCAAGTTGGAGGGCCTCTATCATCCAAGTGTGGGGAGCAGAATCGAAAGCTTTCCTATAGTCCAGCCAGACTGTAGCCATATTCCTCCTAAGTTGTCGCATCTCCGACATCGCAGTTTTGTTGATTAGGAGTTGTTCAGCACATCCCCAAACCCGTTTCTTTCCAGCTGCTTGTTCATGTGTGATGATGTTATTATTTTCACAGTGATCTTGGAGGAATAGGTTCAGGCACGCTGTATACATCTTATACATCAGGTTCTGGCATGCAATGGGTCGGTAGTTTTTTTGCCAAGTGGGTATCTTTGTTCTTGGGGACCAGTAATGTTTGTGCTAATGTCAACCATTCTGGTATAAGTGTATCTCCCTTAAGAACTTGTTGGTAGTGGTCAGTAAGATACCTCCGATAGAATATCAGTTTTTTGTACCAGTAGCCGACAATCATGTCTCTTCCTGGTGTTTTCTTATATTGGAGTTTTCCTATCACAGTCTCAAGGGTACCCTCACTTATTTCGTATGTTTTTGTTGTAGTGTAGGAGCAATAGTTATTTCGGATTTCTCTTAGCCACACTGCATCTTGGTCGAAATTCTTCTTTTCACCCCATATTTTTCTCCAAAAGGAATCTATGTCTTTCTGGGATGGGGCCTCAGTGACACTTATTATTTTGCCATTCATATCTCTATAGATTAATGTTTGGTTTCGTCCGAATCTTTTATTAAGCACTTTTCTTTCATCTACCTTCTTCAGGTATCGGCGTTTCTCGCTAACAACTCTCAATTCTTGTTTGAGGGTGATCAGCTTATATTGAAGAGTTCTGGTTCTACTGTTACCAAACATCGTCTTTATTTTATTTTTCACACTTTGTTGGTGAGGAGTGAGGTCTTTTTGTGTTTGTTTTCAAGTAAGGAGCATTGTCACATATCCTATGGTTTTTCGTAGGTCAGCAATCTTTTTTTTCTATTTTAGTTATATATGATGGTATTTTTGGTTGTGTTTTGTTCTTGTTAATATCCCTGCTATCACCAAGATAATGCTTCACTGTCGTTGCTAAGGCATATAAGCAGGCGTTGATTTGCCAATAGATTGGGGTTTTTATCCGTCGTAAATATTCATCCCCTATTTCGTCAATAACACGTAATATTTCATTATTTGTTTTTTTATTGGGCGGTGGATTGGCAGTATCGGTAGAGGGTCGGACGCCATGTTTTCCAGCATAGTTACGTCCCTTTACGATCTGAGTTCAAATCCCGCCGAGGTTCACTTTGCCTTTCATCCTTACGGGGTCGATAAAATAAAGTACCAGTAATGCACTGGGTAATTGCTGGCCTTGTGCCTAAAGTAGAAACAATTATTTGTTTTTTTATTAAATATTGTTGTTTTAATACGTTCAGCAAGAGAGATATTTATTAATTTCTCTCTGGAAGATTTCGTTGAGGGAAATTTTCAATTGTTTATACTTTTGATTATTATCATTATCGATAGTATTTTCCACAACAGTCGAGGTAGACTCGAATGGTACACGTGGTGTCAAATTTCTTCGATTATTATTATTATTTCTTCGATTATTATTATTATCGATAGTATTTTCCCCAGCATTCGAGATAGACTTAGATGGTAAACGTGGTGTCAAGTTTCCTACAGGCATAGTTGATTCAAGGCACTGTTCGACCTGGCTGCTAGGAAGTCTAGTAGCACGTGTTGTTGATTCCATGTTTGTTGTGGGGGACTTGCAATTAATAATATTTATCTTAATTTTACATTTAACGAACGTCGCTTGTTGGCGTAATTGTTTCGCTGTGAAATAATTTAGCTCTGGGTGTATTTCGTCCCAGTGTAGCTTCATTCTGTTCATATAGCCAATGGAGGGATTGATTTTTGACATTTTATAACAATTAAATAAATCATCATTAAGTTCGCAACTCCAAGAGAAATGCGTTTTATAAATTCCGTTTCTTCTGTAGCTACAACTGAATAAATTTTGTTTACCTTTCTCGTTGTTGTTTTTCTTCGGTATTCCACTGATATTGTTTATTGTTGATGTTGTGTTCAACCATGCTGTTTGTAGCAAATCCTTGTAAAATGAATTATGTATTTAATCGGATATCTCCACGAATTCGAATAAAAGGTGTCTTCAAGAGATATTGTTAGAAGAATAGCCAGTTATTCAACATGACTGTAGTTGTGGCATTACTGTCGGAGATAGTATTCATCTTAAATTTAATAAATATATATATATATATATATATATAGGAACGAGTAGGACCCCGACGGCTGAGCTCAAGCCGTTTCGGCGGCTAATTCTGGACTCAATTCAGTCCAGAATTAGCCGTCGAAACGGCTTGAGCTCAGCCGTCGGGGTCCTACTCGTTCCTATTACCCACTCTACTACCCTAAGTATTGAGTACTTTGGTGCGTTATGGTCCACTTGGTTCCTTACCACATTTCCTTCGTTATATATATATATATATATATATATATATAGTAGAATAATCGAGTATCGAAAAATCGGCTAACGAGTTCACGATAAACAAATTCGACATGAGTGGCAGAGGGCTCAATAATTCAGATAAATCAGAGCTATAACTATCGTTAAAATGCCAACACACAAAGATTATGTCTAAAATCACCCATACGACCGAAAAATTACGATCAGGAAGATTCGGGTCACTCAGATAAAATATCAATAAATCAATAAATCATATGAATGTAATATATAAGTTAAAACAATGAAATAAAAAATCAAGTCATTAGAGATATATTTCACTGCTTATTCGACATTTTATGACTCCGATGTCCTTTTTTTTCTTTTTTTTTCTCTAATAAATCCATTTGAGAAGGATGTTCAAGAACACAGAATAGACATTTCTGTTCATATATAACAGTTTGCCGACTAGACAGAAAGCCTTTTAGATGGTAATAGTAGGAAGGAAAAAATGGCTAGAGACTGCCAATGTGTAGGTGTGTGTTAGTAGGCGAGCAATGACATGTACCCACTAATAACAGCGCTATGTTTTTTTTTCGTTTTTTTTTTTATTGTCATCATCGTGGCTTTAATTTTGTGGTATCAAGCGCAGGCATGGTGATGTTGGCACACGAGCAGTTGGAAGAAGGTTGACTGATCAACCTAAGCCAACACTCATACTGTGGTACTTCTGCAACCCTGGATAATTGGACGTGCATATTCCTCAAAGTCATCGATAAGTACTGGCCAAGCACCTTCTTCGTCATAGTTACTCATGTCATAGTTAATCATATTACAGAAATCTAATAGGAGGTTGTTCCATGTGTCTTTTGGCTTAGGTTGATCAGTCAACCTTCTTCCTACTGCTCGTGTGCCAACATCACTATGCCTGCGCTTGATACCACACAATTAAAGCCACGATGATGACAATAAAAAAAAAACCCCAAAAAATCATAGTGCTGTTATTAGGGGGTACATGTCATTGCTCGCCTACTAACACACACCTACACATTGGCAGTCTCTAGCCATTTTTTCCTTCCTACTATTACCATCTAAAAGGATTTCTGTCTAGTCGGCAAACTGTTATATATGAACAGAAATTTCTATTCTGTGTTCTTGAACATCCTTCTCAAATGGATTTATTAGAGAAAAAAAAAAGAAAAAAAAGGACATCGGAGTCATAAAATGTCGAATAAGCAGTGAAGTATATCTCTAATGACTTGATTTTTTATTTCATTGTTTTAACTTATATCATGACTATTTTCCTTTTAATGTTTTATTGTTTTCCGGGATTTATCTTAACCTATAACATATTCAACATATGGATTACACCGAGTTCTTCATGCAGAATAGACCCCACAACTTACTGTGGATACCTCTGTGTGTGTGTATAAATATATATATATATATATATATATATATATATATATATATATATACACACACACACACGAGTGTGTATGATTGTGTATAGAAATAGAAGATTATATTAATAAAAGGAATTCCAACTTGTATGTATATATATATATATATATATATATATGAATTCTTTTACAATGGAATTAGCTCGAAGGAGGAAATACCCCTGAGCCGTGTATAAACTAATATATATGATGAAACACAGATACCAACACATCTGTATTTATATTGCAAAAGAAAATTTAGCCAGAATGAAGTATACTAATTATTATACTACAGCTTGTCCATATCGATTTAAAATAATAAATCAACAAAGACGAACTGCATTGCCAAATGGCTATGATGTTTAGACACATTTAAATTTCAAAATCAAACCTGTTCCGTAGATAAGTTTAAACTTTAAAATCCAAATATGTTTCGAGATAAATAAGTGTAGGAATATCATGTCCTGCTCTCCTCAGTAAACATCCAGGGACAAATTGATATGCTTCACTTCTAAATAATTTAAAAGACTGTGTAACGCACGTGGTATTACAGTTTCTAGCCAGTCTCATAATCGTACTGCTAGAAATAACAGTCGTATATATGAGGCGACGTTCAGCTCAGACTAGGAGCAGTTATATTATTAAGTGTAATGAATTCTTTTACAATGGAATTAGCTCGAAGGAGGAAATACCCCTGAGCCGTGTATAAACTAATATATATGATGAAACACAGATACCAACACATCTGTATTTATATTGCAAAAGAAAATTTAGCCAGATGAAGTATACTAATTATTATACTACAGCTTGTCCATATCGATTTAAAATAATAAATCAACAAAGACGAACTGCATTGCCAAATGGCTATGATGTTTAGACACATTTAAATTTCAAAACCAAACCTGTTCCGTAGATAAGTTTAAACTTTAAAATCCAAATATGTTTCGAGATAAATAAGTGTAGGAATATCATGTCCTGCTCTCCTCAGTAAACATCCAGGGACAAATTGATATATATATATATATATATATATATATATATATATATATATATATATATATATATATTAAAATATATATATATATATATATATATATATATATATATATATATATATATATTAAAATATATATATATATATATATATATATATACATATACATATATATGAATATATGATGGCTGCCCCCTCGTTATCGATTATGGCCATTGCACGATATACCATTATTAATAATTATTAATTAATTCTATCGCGCAATGCCTGTGCGAGAAGATATTTTTTAAAGTGAGGAAAGACTGTGCACTGAGCCAATTCCACTCTCTGAGCGACAGTAGCTATAACCCGAAAACAACAAAAGATCAACATCATCGGTAACTACTGAGCCGCAGGTTTTATATCGGAGTTATCCCAGTTTCCTGAGTTGCCTTCTCCTAGAAGAATGCTCTGACAAAGGCTAGGGGTTCTTCACTCCCAGTGGTTTAACTGCGCGATCGGGTGTCTAGCCCGACTATCTTCATGTCCCCGCGCATATACATACACATCACCCATGTATATACACATATACACATACATACATATGTACATGTGTATATACATATTTACACACTTTTGGATGGCCGTTGACTCTTATGAGTTCTTTCACCCTTTGTCAGGTTTTGTTTTTTGTCCTGCAGGGTGTCCAAAATCACCCTCCTCACCAAGCAATCTTGGAGGGGTTGCCGGTTTAGTCGCCGACGGACTGACCATGCGACAGGTTGTACTGGATTGCATGTTACCAGTAGCACTGAAGAGTGACCCGACATAATACATATACATACATACATACATACATACATACATACATACATACATACATACATACATATATATATATATATATATATATATATATAGACATAGAATATTCGAAAATATTCTGTATGTTTATAATAAACATTTTGAAGACCTAATCGCTATAGAATAGAATACGTCACGTATTACAATTAGATTCTCGATAAAAGCAAGGGAAGTAATCTACGCGTTTCATTCTTGTTAGAATTCATCAGGACTACATATCCAGTGCTTTTATCGAGAATGACACAGCTAGAGACTTATAGAATACTTAGCTGTGTACAGGAACTGGTTTGAAAGAGCGGTTGCCGGTCCGGCAGAAATTAGAAATTGGAATAAATGCTCTGAAATAGCGATATATATGTGAATATAGACATAGAATATTCGAAAATATTCTGTATGTTTATAATAAACATTTTGAAGACCTAATCGCTATAGAATAGAATACGTCACGTATTACAATTAGATTCTCGATAAAAGCAAGGGAAGTAATCTACGCGTTTCATTCTTGTTAGAATTCATCAGGACTACATATCCAGTGCTTTTATCGAGAATGACACAGCTAGAGACTTATAGAATACTTAGCTGTGTACAGGAACTGGTTTGAAAGAGCGGTTGCCGGTCCGGCAGAAATTAGAAATTGGAATAAATGCTCTGAAATAGCGATATATATGTGAATATAGACATAGAATATTCGAAAATATTCTGTATGTTTATAATAAACATTTTGAAGACCTAATCGCTATAGAATAGAATACGTCACGTATTACAATTAGATTCTCGATAAAAGCAAGGGAAGTAATCTACGCGTTTCATTCTTGTTAGAATTCATCAGGACTACATATCCAGTGCTTTTATCGAGAATGACACAGCTAGAGACTTATAGAATACTTAGCTGTGTACAGGAACTGGTTTGAAAGAGCGGTTGCCGGTCCGGCAGAAATTAGAAATTGGAATAAATGCTCTGAAATAGCGATATATATGTGAATATAGACATAGAATATTCGAAAATATTCTGTATGTTTATAATAAACATTTTGAAGACCTAATCGCTATAGAATAGAATACGTCACGTATTACAATTAGATTCTCGATAAAAGCAAGGGAAGTAATCTACGCGTTTCATTCTTGTTAGAATTCATCAGGACTACATATCCAGTGCTTTTATCGAGAATGACACAGCTAGAGACTTATAGAATACTTAGCTGTGTACAGGAACTGGTTTGAAAGAGCGGTTGCCGGTCCGGCAGAAATTAGAAATTGGAATAAATGCTCTGAAATAGCGATATATATGTGAATATAGACATAGAATATTCGAAAATATTCTGTATGTTTATAATAAACATTTTGAAGACCTAATCGCTATAGAATAGAATACGTCACGTATTACAATTAGATTCTCGATAAAAGCAAGGGAAGTAATCTACGCGTTTCATTCTTGTTAGAATTCATCAGGACTACATATCCAGTGCTTTTATCGAGAATGACACAGCTAGAGACTTATAGAATACTTAGCTGTGTACAGGAACTGGTTTGAAAGAGCGGTTGCCGGTCCGGCAGAAATTAGAAATTGGAATAAATGCTCTGAAATAGCGATATATATGTGAATATAGACATAGAATATTCGAAAATATTCTGTATGTTTATAATAAACATTTTGAAGACCTAATCGCTATAGAATAGAATACGTCACGTATTACAATTAGATTCTCGATAAAAGCAAGGGAAGTAATCTACGCGTTTCATTCTTGTTAGAATTCATCAGGACTACATATCCAGTGCTTTTATCGAGAATGACACAGCTAGAGACTTATAGAATACTTAGCTGTGTACAGGAACTGGTTTGAAAGAGCGGTTGCCGGTCCGGCAGAAATTAGAAATTGGAATAAATGCTCTGAAATAGCGATATATATGTGAATATAGACATAGAATATTCGAAAATATTCTGTATGTTTATAATAAACATTTTGAAGACCTAATCGCTATAGAATAGAATACGTCACGTATTACAATTAGATTCTCGATAAAAGCAAGGGAAGTAATCTACGCGTTTCATTCTTGTTAGAATTCATCAGGACTACATATCCAGTGCTTTTATCGAGAATGACACAGCTAGAGACTTATAGAATACTTAGCTGTGTACAGGAACTGGTTTGAAAGAGCGGTTGCCGGTCCGGCAGAAATTAGAAATTGGAATAAATGCTCTGAAATAGCGATATATATGTGAATATAGACATAGAATATTCGAAAATATTCTGTATGTTTATAATAAACATTTTGAAGACCTAATCGCTATAGAATAGAATACGTCACGTATTACAATTAGATTCTCGATAAAAGCAAGGGAAGTAATCTACGCGTTTCATTCTTGTTAGAATTCATCAGGACTACATATCCAGTGCTTTTATCGAGAATGACACAGCTAGAGACTTATAGAATACTTAGCTGTGTACAGGAACTGGTTTGAAAGAGCGGTTGCCGGTCCGGCAGAAATTAGAAATTGGAATAAATGCTCTGAAATAGCGATATATATGTGAATATAGACATAGAATATTCGAAAATATTCTGTATGTTTATAATAAACATTTTGAAGACCTAATCGCTATAGAATAGAATACGTCACGTATTACAATT
The DNA here is from genome assembly GCA_964016885.1 of Eledone cirrhosa. Taxonomy (NCBI): domain Eukaryota; kingdom Metazoa; phylum Mollusca; class Cephalopoda; order Octopoda; family Eledonidae; genus Eledone; species Eledone cirrhosa. Next base: position 231,592,355 of record OZ024740.1, read on the forward strand.
AGATTCTCGATAAAAGCAAGGGAAGTAATCTACGCGTTTCATTCTTGTTAGAATTCATCAGGACTACATATCCAGTGCTTTTATCGAGAATGACACAGCTAGAGACTTATAGAATACTTAGCTGTGTACAGGAACTGGTTTGAAAGAGCGGTTGCCGGTCCGGCAGAAATTAGAAATTGGAATAAATGCTCTGAAATAGCGATATATATGTGAATATAGACATAGAATATTCGAAAATATTCTGTATGTTTATAATAAACATTTTGAAGACCTAATCGCTATAGAATAGAATACGTCACGTATTACAATTAGATTCTCGATAAAAGCAAGGGAAGTAATCTACGCGTTTCATTCTTGTTAGAATTCATCAGGACTACATATCCAGTGCTTTTATCGAGAATGACACAGCTAGAGACTTATAGAATACTTAGCTGTGTACAGGAACTGGTTTGAAAGAGCGGTTGCCGGTCCGGCAGAAATTAGAAATTGGAATAAATGCTCTGAAATAGCGATATATATGTGAATATAGACATAGAATATTCGAAAATATTCTGTATGTTTATAATAAACATTTTGAAGACCTAATCGCTATAGAATAGAATACGTCACGTATTACAATTAGATTCTCGATAAAAGCAAGGGAAGTAATCTACGCGTTTCATTCTTGTTAGAATTCATCAGGACTACATATCCAGTGCTTTTATCGAGAATGACACAGCTAGAGACTTATAGAATACTTAGCTGTGTACAGGAACTGGTTTGAAAGAGCGGTTGCCGGTCCGGCAGAAATTAGAAATTGGAATAAATGCTCTGAAATAGCGATATATATGTGAATATAGACATAGAATATTCGAAAATATTCTGTATGTTTATAATAAACATTTTGAAGACCTAATCGCTATAGAATAGAATACGTCACGTATTACAATTAGATTCTCGATAAAAGCAAGGGAAGTAATCTAAGCGTTTCATTCTTGTTAGAATTCATCAGGACTACATATCCAGTGCTTTTATCGAGAATGACACAGCTAGAGACTTATAGAATACTTAGCTGTGTACAGGAACTGGTTTGAAAGAGCGGTTGCCGGTCCGGCAGAAATTAGAAATTGGAATAAATGCTCTGAAATAGCGATATATATGTGAATATAGACATAGAATATTCGAAAATATTCTGTATGTTTATAATAAACATTTTGAAGACCTAATCGCTATAGAATAGAATACGTCACGTATTACAATTAGATTCTCGATAAAAGCAAGGGAAGTAATCTACGCGTTTCATTCTTGTTAGAATTCATCAGGACTACATATCCAGTGCTTTTATCGAGAATGACACAGCTAGAGACTTATAGAATACTTAGCTGTGTACAGGAACTGGTTTGAAAGAGCGGTTGCCGGTCCGGCAGAAATTAGAAATTGGAATAAATGCTCTGAAATAGCGATATATATGTGAATATAGACATAGAATATTCGAAAATATTCTGTATGTTTATAATAAACATTTTGAAGACCTAATCGCTATAGAATAGAATACGTCACGTATTACAATTAGATTCTCGATAAAAGCAAGGGAAGTAATCTACGCGTTTCATTCTTGTTAGAATTCATCAGGACTACATATCCAGTGCTTTTATCGAGAATGACACAGCTAGAGACTTATAGAATACTTAGCTGTGTACAGGAACTGGTTTGAAAGAGCGGTTGCCGGTCCGGCAGAAATTAGAAATTGGAATAAATGCTCTGAAATAGCGATATATATGTGAATATAGACATAGAATATTCGAAAATATTCTGTATGTTTATAATAAACATTTTGAAGACCTAATCGCTATAGAATAGAATACGTCACGTATTACAATTAGATTCTCGATAAAAGCAAGGGAAGTAATCTACGCGTTTCATTCTTGTTAGAATTCATCAGGACTACATATCCAGTGCTTTTATCGAGAATGACACAGCTAGAGACTTATAGAATACTTAGCTGTGTACAGGAACTGGTTTGAAAGAGCGGTTGCCGGTCCGGCAGAAATTAGAAATTGGAATAAATGCTCTGAAATAGCGATATATATGTGAATATAGACATAGAATATTCGAAAATATTCTGTATGTTTATAATAAACATTTTGAAGACCTAATCGCTATAGAATAGAATACGTCACGTATTACAATTAGATTCTCGATAAAAGCAAGGGAAGTAATCTACGCGTTTCATTCTTGTTAGAATTCATCAGGACTACATATCCAGTGCTTTTATCGAGAATGACACAGCTAGAGACTTATAGAATACTTAGCTGTGTACAGGAACTGGTTTGAAAGAGCGGTTGCCGGTCCGGCAGAAATTAGAAATTGGAATAAATGCTCTGAAATAGCGATATATATGTGAATATAGACATAGAATATTCGAAAATATTCTGTATGTTTATAATAAACATTTTGAAGACCTAATCGCTATAGAATAGAATACGTCACGTATTACAATTAGATTCTCGATAAAAGCAAGGGAAGTAATCTACGCGTTTCATTCTTGTTAGAATTCATCAGGACTACATATCCAGTGCTTTTATCGAGAATGACACAGCTAGAGACTTATAGAATACTTAGCTGTGTACAGGAACTGGTTTGAAAGAGCGGTTGCCGGTCCGGCAGAAATTAGAAATTGGAATAAATGCTCTGAAATAGCGATATATATGTGAATATAGACATAGAATATTCGAAAATATTCTGTATGTTTATAATAAACATTTTGAAGACCTAATCGCTATAGAATAGAATACGTCACGTATTACAATTAGATTCTCGATAAAAGCAAGGGAAGTAATCTACGCGTTTCATTCTTGTTAGAATTCATCAGGACTACATATCCAGTGCTTTTATCGAGAATGACACAGCTAGAGACTTATAGAATACTTAGCTGTGTACAGGAACTGGTTTGAAAGAGCGGTTGCCGGTCCGGCAGAAATTAGAAATTGGAATAAATGCTCTGAAATAGCGATATATATGTGAATATAGACATAGAATATTCGAAAATATTCTGTATGTTTATAATAAACATTTTGAAGACCTAATCGCTATAGAATAGAATACGTCACGTATTACAATTAGATTCTCGATAAAAGCAAGGGAAGTAATCTACGCGTTTCATTCTTGTTAGAATTCATCAGGACTACATATCCAGTGCTTTTATCGAGAATGACACAGCTAGAGACTTATAGAATACTTAGCTGTGTACAGGAACTGGTTTGAAAGAGCGGTTGCCGGTCCGGCAGAAATTAGAAATTGGAATAAATGCTCTGAAATAGCGATATATATGTGAATATAGACATAGAATATTCGAAAATATTCTGTATGTTTATAATAAACATTTTGAAGACCTAATCGCTATAGAATAGAATACGTCACGTATTACAATTAGATTCTCGATAAAAGCAAGGGAAGTAATCTACGCGTTTCATTCTTGTTAGAATTCATCAGGACTACATATCCAGTGCTTTTATCGAGAATGACACAGCTAGAGACTTATAGAATACTTAGCTGTGTACAGGAACTGGTTTGAAAGAGCGGTTGCCGGTCCGGCAGAAATTAGAAATTGGAATAAATGCTCTGAAATAGCGATATATATGTGAATATAGACATAGAATATTCGAAAATATTCTGTATGTTTATAATAAACATTTTGAAGACCTAATCGCTATAGAATAGAATACGTCACGTATTACAATTAGATTCTCGATAAAAGCAAGGGAAGTAATCTACGCGTTTCATTCTTGTTAGAATTCATCAGGACTACATATCCAGTGCTTTTATCGAGAATGACACAGCTAGAGACTTATAGAATACTTAGCTGTGTACAGGAACTGGTTTGAAAGAGCGGTTGCCGGTCCGGCAGAAATTAGAAATTGGAATAAATGCTCTGAAATAGCGATATATATGTGAATATAGACATAGAATATTCGAAAATATTCTGTATGTTTATAATAAACATTTTGAAGACCTAATCGCTATAGAATAGAATACGTCACGTATTACAATTAGATTCTCGATAAAAGCAAGGGAAGTAATCTACGCGTTTCATTCTTGTTAGAATTCATCAGGACTACATATCCAGTGCTTTTATCGAGAATGACACAGCTAGAGACTTATAGAATACTTAGCTGTGTACAGGAACTGGTTTGAAAGAGCGGTTGCCGGTCCGGCAGAAATTAGAAATTGGAATAAATGCTCTGAAATAGCGATATATATGTGAATATAGACATAGAATATTCGAAAATATTCTGTATGTTTATAATAAACATTTTGAAGACCTAATCGCTATAGAATAGAATACGTCACGTATTACAATTAGATTCTCGATAAAAGCAAGGGAAGTAATCTACGCGTTTCATTCTTGTTAGAATTCATCAGGACTACATATCCAGTGCTTTTATCGAGAATGACACAGCTAGAGACTTATAGAATACTTAGCTGTGTACAGGAACTGGTTTGAAAGAGCGGTTGCCGGTCCGGCAGAAATTAGAAATTGGAATAAATGCTCTGAAATAGCGATATATATGTGAATATAGACATAGAATATTCGAAAATATTCTGTATGTTTATAATAAACATTTTGAAGACCTAATCGCTATAGAATAGAATACGTCACGTATTACAATTAGATTCTCGATAAAAGCAAGGGAAGTAATCTACGCGTTTCATTCTTGTTAGAATTCATCAGGACTACATATCCAGTGCTTTTATCGAGAATGACACAGCTAGAGACTTATAGAATACTTAGCTGTGTACAGGAACTGGTTTGAAAGAGCGGTTGCCGGTCCGGCAGAAATTAGAAATTGGAATAAATGCTCTGAAATAGCGATATATATGTGAATATAGACATAGAATATTCGAAAATATTCTGTATGTTTATAATAAACATTTTGAAGACCTAATCGCTATAGAATAGAATACGTCACGTATTACAATTAGATTCTCGATAAAAGCAAGGGAAGTAATCTACGCGTTTCATTCTTGTTAGAATTCATCAGGACTACATATCCAGTGCTTTTATCGAGAATGACACAGCTAGAGACTTATAGAATACTTAGCTGTGTACAGGAACTGGTTTGAAAGAGCGGTTGCCGGTCCGGCAGAAATTAGAAATTGGAATAAATGCTCTGAAATAGCGATATATATGTGAATATAGACATAGAATATTCGAAAATATTCTGTATGTTTATAATAAACATTTTGAAGACCTAATCGCTATAGAATAGAATACGTCACGTATTACAATTAGATTCTCGATAAAAGCAAGGGAAGTAATCTACGCGTTTCATTCTTGTTAGAATTCATCAGGACTACATATCCAGTGCTTTTATCGAGAATGACACAGCTAGAGACTTATAGAATACTTAGCTGTGTACAGGAACTGGTTTGAAAGAGCGGTTGCCGGTCCGGCAGAAATTAGAAATTGGAATAAATGCTCTGAAATAGCGATATATATGTGAATATAGACATAGAATATTCGAAAATATTCTGTATGTTTATAATAAACATTTTGAAGACCTAATCGCTATAGAATAGAATACGTCACGTATTACAATTAGATTCTCGATAAAAGCAAGGGAAGTAATCTACGCGTTTCATTCTTGTTAGAATTCATCAGGACTACATATCCAGTGCTTTTATCGAGAATGACACAGCTAGAGACTTATAGAATACTTAGCTGTGTACAGGAACTGGTTTGAAAGAGCGGTTGCCGGTCCGGCAGAAATTAGAAATTGGAATAAATGCTCTGAAATAGCGATATATATGTGAATATAGACATAGAATATTCGAAAATATTCTGTATGTTTATAATAAACATTTTGAAGACCTAATCGCTATAGAATAGAATACGTCACGTATTACAATTAGATTCTCGATAAAAGCAAGGGAAGTAATCTACGCGTTTCATTCTTGTTAGAATTCATCAGGACTACATATCCAGTGCTTTTATCGAGAATGACACAGCTAGAGACTTATAGAATACTTAGCTGTGTACAGGAACTGGTTTGAAAGAGCGGTTGCCGGTCCGGCAGAAATTAGAAATTGGAATAAATGCTCTGAAATAGCGATATATATGTGAATATAGACATAGAATATTCGAAAATATTCTGTATGTTTATAATAAACATTTTGAAGACCTAATCGCTATAGAATAGAATACGTCACGTATTACAATTAGATTCTCGATAAAAGCAAGGGAAGTAATCTACGCGTTTCATTCTTGTTAGAATTCATCAGGACTACATATCCAGTGCTTTTATCGAGAATGACACAGCTAGAGACTTATAGAATACTTAGCTGTGTACAGGAACTGGTTTGAAAGAGCGGTTGCCGGTCCGGCAGAAATTAGAAATTGGAATAAATGCTCTGAAATAGCGATATATATGTGAATATAGACATAGAATATTCGAAAATATTCTGTATGTTTATAATAAACATTTTGAAGACCTAATCGCTATAGAATAGAATACGTCACGTATTACCGGACCGGCAACCGCTCTTTCAAACCAGTTCCTGTACACAGCTAAGTATTCTATAAGTCTCTAGCTGTGTCATTCTCGATAAAAGCACTGGATATGTAGTCCTGATGAATTCTAACAAGAATGAAACGCGTAGATTACTTCCCTTGCTTTTATCGAGAATCTAATTGTAATACGTGACGTATTCTATTCTATAGCGATTAGGTCTTCAAAATGTTTATTATAAACATACAGAATATTTTCGAATATTCTATGTCTATATTCACATATATATCGCTATTTCAGAGCATTTATTCCAATTTCTAATTTCTGCCGGACCGGCAACCGCTCTTTCAAACCAGTTCCTGTACACAGCTAAGTATTCTATAAGTCTCTAGCTGTGTCATTCTCGATAAAAGCACTGGATATGTAGTCCTGATGAATTCTAACAAGAATGAAACGCGTAGATTACTTCCCTTGCTTTTATCGAGAATCTAATTGTAATACGTGACGTATTCTATTCTATAGCGATTAGGTCTTCAAAATGTTTATTATAAACATACAGAATATTTTCGAATATTCTATGTCTATATTCACATATATATCGCTATTTCAGAGCATTTATTCCAATTTCTAATTTCTGCCGGACCGGCAACCGCTCTTTCAAACCAGTTCCTGTACACAGCTAAGTATTCTATAAGTCTCTAGCTGTGTCATTCTCGATAAAAGCACTGGATATGTAGTCCTGATGAATTCTAACAAGAATGAAACGCGTAGATTACTTCCCTTGCTTTTATCGAGAATCTAATTGTAATACGTGACGTATTCTATTCTATAGCGATTAGGTCTTCAAAATGTTTATTATAAACATACAGAATATTTTCGAATATTCTATGTCTATATTCACATATATATCGCTATTTCAGAGCATTTATTCCAATTTCTAATTTCTGCCGGACCGGCAACCGCTCTTTCAAACCAGTTCCTGTACACAGCTAAGTATTCTATAAGTCTCTAGCTGTGTCATTCTCGATAAAAGCACTGGATATGTAGTCCTGATGAATTCTAACAAGAATGAAACGCGTAGATTACTTCCCTTGCTTTTATCGAGAATCTAATTGTAATACGTGACGTATTCTATTCTATAGCGATTAGGTCTTCAAAATGTTTATTATAAACATACAGAATATTTTCGAATATTCTATGTCTATATTCACATATATATCGCTATTTCAGAGCATTTATTCCAATTTCTAATTTCTGCCGGACCGGCAACCGCTCTTTCAAACCAGTTCCTGTACACAGCTAAGTATTCTATAAGTCTCTAGCTGTGTCATTCTCGATAAAAGCACTGGATATGTAGTCCTGATGAATTCTAACAAGAATGAAACGCGTAGATTACTTCCCTTGCTTTTATCGAGAATCTAATTGTAATACGTGACGTATTCTATTCTATAGCGATTAGGTCTTCAAAATGTTTATTATAAACATACAGAATATTTTCGAATATTCTATGTCTATTTTCACATATATATCGCTATTTCAGAGCATTTATTCCAATTTCTAATTTCTGCCGGACCGGCAACCGCTCTTTCAAACCAGTTCCTGTACACAGCTAAGTATTCTATAAGTCTCTAGCTGTGTCATTCTCGATAAAAGCACTGGATATGTAGTCCTGATGAATTCTAACAAGAATGAAACGCGTAGATTACTTCCCTTGCTTTTATCGAGAATCTAATTGTAATACGTGACGTATTCTATTCTATAGCGATTAGGTCTTCAAAATGTTTATTATAAACATACAGAATATTTTCGAATATTCTATGTCTATATTCACATATATATCGCTATTTCAGAGCATTTATTCCAATTTCTAATTTCTGCCGGACCGGCAACCGCTCTTTCAAACCAGTTCCTGTACACAGCTAAGTATTCTATAAGTCTCTAGCTGTGTCATTCTCGATAAAAGCACTGGATATGTAGTCCTGATGAATTCTAACAAGAATGAAACGCGTAGATTACTTCCCTTGCTTTTATCGAGAATCTAATTGTAATACGTGACGTATTCTATTCTATAGCGATTAGGTCTTCAAAATGTTTATTATAAACATACAGAATATTTTCGAATATTCTATGTCTATATTCACATATATATCGCTATTTCAGAGCATTTATTCCAATATATATATATATATATATAAGGAGCAGAAATCCAACTGGAGTCTTTTTAAGAATATTTATTTGTTTCCTTTACCGGTTTCACAGTTCTTATGCTATTCAAAAGTAGAATTGAGATGGAAGGTTTGTGGTTTTTCTCGTATTGGTTGGTGTTCAAAAGTTATTTCTGTTTTATGTGGAAAGAGTGGCTCGAATTGCTGGGGTTTTAAAAAACTAATTTTGTTGGTTGATGACTGTCACGTGAATAAATCTAATAAATTTCGCGCCAGTTCGCGTCACAAAGTTCTTATTGTATTTGTCTTTAAAAATCTGACTCAAATTGTTGTTATTTTATAAGTGTAATTTGGTTGGTTGATGACTGTCACGTGAATAAGTTCATTAAATTTCGCGCCAGTTCGTGTTTGAGGGTTCTTTATTGCCATTTTCACGATTTCTCTTTTTCATGATTTGTCATAGAGAGTTTTGTCCCAAACAAAAGATGTGTGTGCGCCTGTATGTGTAATGGTAATAATGTTTTCTGGTTTAGGCATAAGGCCAAGAATTTGGTGGAGGTGAAAGCCCATTAAATCGATCCTTTACGTGACTGGTACTTCATTTTATCGACTCCGTAAGGATGAAAGGTAAAGCTAACCTCTGGATTCGAACTCAGAACACAAAGAGCCGTAACTCTATGCCTCGATGCATATTGTCGGACGCTCTACCGATACTGCCAATAATAATAAGTGCACTAGCAACCGAAATGTATGACAAAGTTATATCTGTATAAATACAGAATGTGTAACCAAGGCTGCACCAACATGTATAATCATATACATATATCTAATTTGTAGGCATGTGAACAGAAAGATAAATTTTCCTGTAAATTGAAAAAATTATAAAATCTTTAACAGATTCCCAGATGTTATTGGACGCACATCAGAAGACAAGTATAACATCCTTTCAACAACAAGGAAACATGTTTTTGATAGATATATATATATATATACCCATCCGCCCATACTAATGCACATACTAATTTGCATATAATTAGCGCTCATATTGGTAATTGATTATGTATGCATACTTATATGACTTTTATATCTGTATGTATACACAGAATTGTGTTTATATCCCGCAATTTAGAGCTTAGAGAAAAATTGAGATCGATAAGTTTCAGAACTGAAAAACATATGTAATGTGGTTCATATGCTCGACTAAATCAAGGCGGTGCCCCAGCACAACTGAAGTCTAATGACTGAAACAAGTAAAAGAATAAAAAAATATTTTTAAAAAAGCATAGCCTGAGATATTTTAGGAATGTAGAACTGAAAATGGCCGCTTATGTCCTTTCGATACGTTCACATCAAACTCGACACAACTTTCACTTTTTAATGAACTGATTCTTGTAGAAAAGGCAAAATTCTAGTGATTGCATTTTGGAAGTATATTTAATATATATATATATTTTTTCAAAGGTCAGTAATTCTTCAATGCGACTTCGGCACGCCCTCATTTGAGCAGAGTGCGTTGAACAGAAGACATAAAGTCAACATGTTTACATAACACAGGCCGGCATTTAAATCGGTAATAAGACTGGTCACCTTAACAGTCCGGTGCTAGTTACGGATGAGTGGATCTGAATTATGTGAGTCAATGGATTTGATCTTTCATCTATCTTTCCTATAGGTTACTTATTTATTCAATATCCGTGTGTGTGTGTGTGTGTGTGTTTGCGTGTGTGTGTGCGTGCACGCGTGTATGTGTGTGCGCGCGCGTGTGTGTGTGTGTGTGTGGATGAGTGTTTGTGTGTGTGTGTGAGAGAGAAGGGAAGAGGGGGAATGTGAGAGTGAAGGACAGAGAAAGAAGGAGGTGGAAAGAGAGGAAGAGATATGGAGAGCGAGGAAAAAAGAGAGGAAAGAACATGAGTGAATGAGCGTTTTTGTGTGTGTGTGTTGTGTGTGTGTGTGACTCACTTTGACACCGAGAATATTTACATAGTTTTATATAAACATGTATGTATGTATGTATGTATGTATGTATGTATGTACGTTTTCTCTTTCTCTTAATTTCGAGTATATTTTTTTGACCGGCCACCTTCCTGGTGGCAAGGTTGTAAAAGAAAAGAAATTGTCATCCCTTGAATTGCAAGAATGTTTTGCAAATTTTGAAGGTGCCAGCTATCGCAGCCATTTGTAGACTATGAATTAGGGAGCTGCGCTCTTTGTCCGCAAATCCAAGTTCAGTCATACTTTGGTCCAAGCGGGTTGGTATATATCCCGTAGCACCAATAATGATGGGTATGAAGCTAAAGGTGTATGTATGTATGCATGTGTGTATGTATGTATGTGTGTATGTATGTGTGTATGTGTATGTATGTGTCTACGTATGTCAGAATGTTCAACTCACGAGCGTAAGATCGTGAGTTCGCATCCAGGCGACACATTGTATTCTTGACCAAGACATTTTATTTCAAGTCGCTTTAGTTCACTCAGCTAGTAAGAAAGGCCAGCCTTGTTACAAATTGTGTCACACCGAGTCTCCCATTAAGAGTACACATATCTGTGGAATGCTCAGTCACTTTCACAATAATTTAATGCACAGGTTGTTCCGGTGATCGTATCAACTGGAACACTCTTCATCGAAACCGACGGAAAGCTAACACATGTATGGGCATATGTAGATAGTTAGTTCATTGTTTTACGATCGTTTCAGAGGGTTGATTGATCGATGGAGATCGATGTATCGACTAGCATGGTAGTGGTTAAGTTACTACCTATTTCTAGTCTCGAAATCCCTGTTCAATCGGCCGTCTTAAGAATTCAGATTATGTCTAACGCTTCGATACTAATAGACTGATGAAATAAGAAGCAATAGTTCTGCTTTCCGACCTCTAAATCATTGTAACCTGTATAGAGAACCAGTTGATATGGACATCTCAGAATCATAACTAGCGCGATACATTGGGATTTTAATAATTAATATCACATTATCTTATGCATTTATCATTGAAATGACTGTTCAAATCCCACCGAGGTTAACTTTGCCTTTCATCCTTACGGAGTCGATAAAATAAAGCGCCAGTAACGTATTGGGGTCGATTTAATCGACTTTCCCCTCCCCCCAAATTACTGGCCTTGTGCCAATACTATAAATCATTATTGAAATGACTAGATTGTACTAACAATTGGTAAGCTGAATCCCGTGGGCATTTAGAACAATAGGTAAGAGGTTATAATGGCTCTTTGAAACAAAATTTAGTTTCATCCATCTGGATTATTGCTTATAAGTATAGTCGACTAATACTGCTTCCTTAAATACTAATAAAAGACAATAGAAATTTTATTATTTTTTTGTTGCATCAAATACACAGACATTTAAATTTCCGAAAATCTTAGAAAGACTAATACTAAACTAACATTGAATCTCCCTTATCAGATTCCACTGATTAGTGTTGAAGATTCAAACCTCGGCCTTAGAGTCGAAAGGCCGTAGTTGTTCAATATGTTTTGCTAATTCATCTGCAATGACCAGATAGAAATGCATTTTTAACAATAGACTTGAACATTTTTCGCAGTACGATTCCTGAGCAAATGAACATCAAAATATTGTATTTCAAATGAAAGTATTTTGGTAAAGTTTTCTGGAAATGCTGAAGGTTGCAAATGGGCACATATATACGAAGTGACGTTCTTATACACTTCCTGCATCTCTCACTTTCTGTTACGCTGTTTAGTCCTGGCTGTTTATTTTATGACTTGAGATCTGGCCTAAGCGCAGCAGCATAGAGTTGTGGCATTAACAATGCATTTAGGTCTGGTTCGCACGCATCCGTTCCGTTAATTATAGCCTTGAAGATCGACCTCAAGCAAAACTTCCATCTGACTTCAATGACGATCAACTGCGAGAGCTGGTAGAATCTGACCTCCGAAGTGCTTGGGGCATGAAAAAAAACCCATCTTCAATCACTTGCACGCATTAAGGAATATGTCTAAGCTGGACCAATGGGTGCCCCACAATCTGACAGACAGTAATCGCTAGTGTGACTTCTCTTACTCTCCAAACATCAGTCAACCAACTGGCTATGTTCCATTGTCATTGGTGATAAAAGCTGGTGTTTCCACATTAGTGTCAAGCACAAGTGATCGTGCGTTGATCGGCAAGTAAAGGCTGGCCTCCAAGCTCCCAACACACTATTGGGCACCTGGTCGAACTGACCATGGGATTTGTACTTAGAAAGTTCCCCTTCGAGGCACAAATCCGGGCAATGTTGTTTGTGGAAGACCAGCAGTCACCCATGGGTACCAGTCTTCCTACTCCACATCACCGATGTTGTCCAAGGAAAGGGCAATGGCCGATACAGCTTGAAAACAGTGACCTTGCAACTCATTTCTACAGCTGAGTGAACTGGAGCAACGGGAAATAAAGTGTCCGAGAATGGAACCCAGGAGCTCACGATTTCAAGCCCAAAGATTTAACCACTAAGCTATGCGCCTTCTTACACAAAACACACACACACACACATATATATATATATATATATATATATTTAAGATACAATTTCAATAAACAAACCAGGATTTTTTCATTCTGAGGATTGAAAGCAAAACCTTTTGCTTTTAAGAAACCACTGGTAAATGGAATAATTGCCTTATGTTGTTTATTACATAATAATAATTAAGCTCTGTTGCTTACATAGAGCACTCTTTTTTCCTGGACATTTCCGATGGAATTACTTCATTCATACATATATATATATATATATATATATATATATAAAAGTAGCGAAGCAAGTGCCTGTTGAGGTATCCATCCACTTCTATCTCTCTCTCTCTCTCTCTCTCTCTCTCTCTCTCTCTCTCTCTCTCTCTCTCTCTCTATATATATATATATATATATATATATATATATATATATATATATATATTAGAATTGGAACTCTGAAATAGCAATATATATATGGATGTATATATAATGTATTTTGCAATACACTTTATGCTTAATTAAAAGCATTTTGAAGACCGTAAGCTATTGTTTTAAAGTAGTGACAAATTCACTCACTTTGATCTCAGCAAACAGGGGAGATAAGCCGACAAGACTTGTTTCGCTTTGGTTGAAGCTTATCAAGGCCAACTACCCCACCTGTTTACTGAGATCATTGATGTTATATTCTTATAGAAATCTAGTAAATAATCAGATTTACTAGATTTCTATAAGAATATAACAATTTTGTCACTACTTTAAAACAATAGCTTACGGTCTTCAAAATGCTTTTAATTAAGCATAAAGTGTATTGCAAAATACATTATATATACATCCATATATATATTGCTATTTCAGAGCTCCAATTCTAATTTTTAATTTCTGCCTGACCAACAACGCTCTGCATAATCAGCTCCTGATTATTTACTAGATTTCTATAAGAATATAACATCAATGAACTCAGTAAACAGGTGGGGTGTTTGGCCTTGATAAGCTTCAACCAAAGCGAAACAAGTCTTGTCGGCTTATCTCCCCTGTTTGCTGAGATCAAAGTGAGTGAATTTGTCACTACTTTAAAACAATAGCTTACGGTCTTCAAAATGCTTTTCATCAAGCATAAAGTGTATTGCAAAATACATTATATATACATCCATATATATATTGCTATTTCAGAGCTCCAATTCTAATCTTTAATTTCTGCCTGACCAACAACCGCTCTGCATAATCAGCTCCTGATTATTTATTAGATTTCTATAAGAATATAACATCAATGATCTCAGTAAACAGGTGGGGTAGTTGGCCTTGATAAGCTTCAATCAAAGCGAAACAAGTCTTGTCGGCTTATCTCCCCTGTTTGCTGAGATCAAAGTGAGTGAATTTGTCACTACTTTAAAACAATAGCTTACGGTCTTCAAAATGCTTTTCATCAAGCATAAAGTGTATTGCAAAATACATTATATATACATCCATATATATATTGCTATTTCAGAGCTCCAATTCTAATCTTTAATTTCTGCCTGACCAACAACCGCTCTGCATAATCAGCTCCTGATTATTTATTAGATTTCTATAAGAATATAACATCAATGATCTCAGTAAACAGGTGGGGTAGTTGGCCTTGATAAGCTTCAATCAAAGCGAAACAAGTCTTGTCGGCTTATCTCCCCTGTTTGCTGAGATCAAAGTGAGTGAATTTGTCACTACTTTAAAACAATAGCTTACGGTCTTCAAAATGCTTTTCATCAAGCATAAAGTGTATTGCAAAATACATTATATATACATCCATATATATATTGCTATTTCAGAGCTCCAATTCTAATCTTTAATTTCTGCCTGACCAACAACCGCTCTGCATAATCAGCTCCTGATTATTTATTAGATTTCTATAAGAATATAACATCAATGATCTCAGTAAACAGGTGGGGTAGTTGGCCTTGATAAGCTTCAACCAAAGCGAAACAAGTCTTGTCGGCTTATCTCCCCTGTTTGCTGAGATCAAAGTGAGTGAATTTGTCACTACTTTAAAACAATAGCTTACGGTCTTCAAAATGCTTTTAATTAAGCATAAAGTGTATTGCAAAATACATTATATATACATCCATATATATATTGCTATTTCAGAGCTCCAATTCTAATTTTTAATTTCTGCCTGACCAACAACCGCTCTGCATAATCAGCTCCATATTATTTACTAGATTTCTATAAGAATATAACATCAATGATCTCAGTAAACAGGTGGGGTAGTTGGCCTTGATAAGCTTCAATCAAAGCGAAACAAGTCTTGTCGGCTTATCTCCCGTTTGCTGAGATCAAAGTGAGTGAATTTGTCACTACTTTAAAACAATAGCTTACGGTCTTCAAAATGCTTTTCATCAAGCATAAAGTGTATTGCAAAATACATTATATATACATCCATATATATATTGCTATTTCAGAGCTCCAATTCTAATCTTTAATTTCTGCCTGACCAACAACCGCTCTGCATAATCAGCTCCTGATTATTTATTAGATTTCTATAAGAATATAACATCAATGATCTCAGTAAACAGGTGGGGTAGTTGGCCTTGATAAGCTTCAATCAAAGCGAAACAAGTCTTGTCGGCTTATCTCCCCTGTTTGCTGAGATCAAAGTGAGTGAATTTGTCACTACTTTAAAACAATAGCTTACGGTCTTCAAAATGCTTTTCATCAAGCATAAAGTGTATTGCAAAATACATTATATATACATCCATATATATATTGCTATTTCAGAGCTCCAATTCTAATCTTTAATTTCTGCCTGACCAACAACCGCTCTGCATAATCAGCTCCTGATTATTTATTAGATTTCTATAAGAATATAACATCAATGATCTCAGTAAACAGGTGGGGTAGTTGGCCTTGATAAGCTTCAATCAAAGCGAAACAAGTCTTGTCGGCTTATCTCCCCTGTTTGCTGAGATCAAAGTGAGTGAATTTGTCACTACTTTAAAACAATAGCTTACGGTCTTCAAAATGCTTTTCATCAAGCATAAAGTGTATTGCAAAATACATTATATATACATCCATATATATATTGCTATTTCAGAGCTCCAATTCTAATCTTTAATTTCTGCCTGACCAACAACCGCTCTGCATAATCAGCTCCTGATTATTTATTAGATTTCTATAAGAATATAACATCAATGATCTCAGTAAACAGGTGGGGTAGTTGGCCTTGATAAGCTTCAATCAAAGCGAAACAAGTCTTGTCGGCTTATCTCCCCTGTTTGCTGAGATCAAAGTGAGTGAATTTGTCACTACTTTAAAACAATAGCTTACGGTCTTCAAAATGCTTTTCATCAAGCATAAAGTGTATTGCAAAATACATTATATATACATCCATATATATATTGCTATTTCAGAGCTCCAATTCTAATCTTTAATTTCTGCCTGACCAACAACCGCTCTGCATAATCAGCTCCTGATTATTTATTAGATTTCTATAAGAATATAACATCAATGATCTCAGTAAACAGGTGGGGTAGTTGGCCTTGATAAGCTTCAACCAAAGCGAAACAAGTCTTGTCGGCTTATCTCCCCTGTTTGCTGAGATCAAAGTGAGTGAATTTGTCACTACTTTAAAACAATAGCTTACGGTCTTCAAAATGCTTTTAATTAAGCATAAAGTGTATTGCAAAATACATTATATATACATCCATATATATATATATATATATATATATATATATATAGGAACGAGTAGGACCCCGACGGCTGAGCTCAAGCCGTTTAGACGGCTAATTCTGGACTGAATTAGCCGTCGAAACGGCTTGAACTCAGCCGTCGGGGTCCTACTTGTTCCTATTACCTACTCTACTACCACATTTCTTCCGTTATATATATATATATATATATATATATATATATATATATATATATATATATATATATATATATATATATATATATATATAACGAAGGAAATGTGGTAAGGGACCAGGTGGACCATAACGCACCAAAGTACTCAATACTTAGGGTAGTAGAGTTGGTAATATTATTATATATATATATATATATAAACATATAAATGTAAGTATGTATGTATACGTACATACATATATGTATACAGACGTACAGTAGTATGCATATATATACATACCTGCACACATATATATATGCACGTATCGGTTTACCGAACATTTGCTATAATGCTCGGTTTGTTTGTAAATAAACAAACAGCCCGAATTATGACGTACAGTGTTTAGGCAACCACTTCACCTTTTTGTTCAACACTGACACAGGAACAATGTACTAGTTTCAAGCTTATTAGCTATCGTCAGCATCGTATACCTTCCTGCCAGATGGTTGAACGCCTGAAAGTATATACTTTCTTTATGCATATTGACGGCTGAGCAGCCCAATTTGCATATCGAGTGAGTTTAATCAGTCGGGCGCACGGAAACGATAAATGGAATAGAATGAAACGAAATTTCATTTCTCACTCTTAGTACGGCAGCTACTTAAATGTAAATATGTATGTATGTATACTTACATACATATATGTATACAGACGTACAGTATTATGTATATATATACATACATGCACACATATATATATGCACGTATCGGTTTACCGAACATTTATTATAATGCTCGGTTTGTTTGGAAACAAACAAACAGCCCGAATTATGCCGTACAGTGTTTAGGCAACCACGTCACCTTTTTGTTCAACACTGACACAGGAACTATGTACTAGTTTCAAGCTTATTAGCTATCGTCAGCATCGGATACCTTCCTGCCAGATGGTTGAACGTCTGAAAGTATATACTTTCCTTATGCATATTAACGGCTGAGCAGCCCAGTTTGCATATCGAGTGAGTTTAGTCGACCGGGGGCACCGAAAACGATAAATGGAATAGAATGAAATGAAATTTCATTTGTCACTCTTAGTACGGCAGTTACTTAAATGTAAGTATGTATGTATACGTACATACATATATGTATACAGACGTACAGTAGTATGTATATATATACATACATGCATACATATATATATGCACGTATCGGTTTACCGAACATTTATTATAATGCTCGGTTTGTTTGTAAACAAACAAACAGCCCGAATTATGCCGCACAGTGTTTAGGCAACCACGTCACCTTTTTGTTCAACACGGACACAGGAACGATGTACTAGTTTCAAGCTTATTAGCTATCGTCAGCATCGTATACCTTCCTGCCAGATGGTTGAAGGTTTGAAAGTATATACTTTCCTTATGCATATTAACGGCTGAGCAGCCCAATTTGCATATCGAGTGAGTTTAGTCGGCCGGGCGCACCGAAAACGATAAATGGAATAGAATGGCAGGAAGGTATACAATGCTGACGATAGCTAATAAGCTTGAAACTAGTACATCGTTCCTGCGTCAGTGTTGAACAAAAGGTGTCGTGGTTGCCTAAACACTGTACGGCATAATTCGGGCTGTTTATTTACAAACAAACCGAGCATTATAATAAATTTTCGGTAAACCGATACGTGCATATATATATGTGGTCATGTATGTATATATATACATACTACTGTACGTCTGTAATATATGTATGTATGTATACATACATACATACTTACATTTAAGTAACTACCGTACTAAGAGTGAGAAATGAAATTTCGTTTCATTCTATTCCATTTATTATATATATATATATATATATATATATATATATATATATATTTATATTTACCATCTGATTAATTGGTGAAATATATTTCTTTAATGGAATATATACAGGGAAGATTAATCATATTATAAGGTATCTATTTTTGAAGTTCTAGTCAACTTTATTTAGTTACCTACCTAACTATGTGTGGTTACACACTTGTAAAAATCATCTCCTGTGATTATTTATGTTTATATATATGTTAATCAATTTCTAGTTATAAAATGCTCGGACCTACTCGATAGAATCTTTGGGCTTATTTTCCGGGTGATATGGCGCATGCCGTTATGGCATGACACCCATAATTTTGATTTAGATTAAATTCATTTAATTTATCTTAATTTTGGATATAGATATATAAATACGGCTCCTTAATTGTAGAGCTAACTCTGTTGAAAGGAATCGACTGCTGTTTCTAGTTGTCGATAACCATATTCAGGCCACTGAGACTAAGCTGCTGTGATGTGTAAATACAACACGTGGTAGTAGCCAGTTGCAAATTTGAACTTGTAGTGTAAACATGGATTGCTGGAAATTTTCTTCCTTGTTGAAAATCCAAAATATCCACTTCCGTGCTTTACCATCTGATTAATTGGTGAAATATATTTCTTTAATGGAATATATACAGGGAAGATTAATCATATTATAAGGTATCTATTTTTGAAGTTCTAGTCAACTTTATTTAGTTACCTACCTAGCTATGTGTGGTTACACACTTGTAAAAATTATCTTCTGTGATTATTCATGTTTATATATATGTTAATCAATTTCTAGTTATTATAAAATGCTCGGACCTACTCGATAGAATCTTTGAGCTTATTTTCCGGGTGATATGGCATGACACCCATAATTTTGATTTAGATTAAATTCATTTAATTTATCTTAATTTTGGATATATATATATATATGTATAGAAATTTCGTATTTCGAAAGAAATACGATTTTAGGAAGCCGTAGTTATGCGAAACCGGGAGGCTAACGCGCTCTGGTGTTGTCCAGTAGAAGCAAGGGGGACAACCGTCTATGCATTTCAGGCTTGACTGGCTTTCGGCAGGACGCTCCCTCCCACTTTTTTGTGTCTGCTGGCTTGAAAACAGCCGAGAACATATAGTTTTCTCGTCTGTGTAAATGAGGTGATTAATCTCATTTGTATATGAAGCTGCATTATTTGGCTCAACGTATAATAGAAAAGAAATAGGATTTCGCTTCAATCATAGCTTTATACAATATTCATAGAAATTACGTATTTCGAAAAATCGTATATTTCACTGTACCAAGGTACTTAACACGCAACTATCCCGTTCCCCTAGTTGTAATAATTTAATGTGACGTGTACATGGTGAAACACTTAACTCTCAACAGTCCAATTTAGCAAGCTGAAAAAGATACCTCAGGTCCTTATATTTCCCGGTTTTTGTCCATTGATATTTGACTCTCAATTCTTCAATCTACCCAGATGAAAGTATATAAGATGTTAAATAATTGACAGGTGGGAATGATGCTAGTATAGCGGAACTGACTTACTTAGCCGAATTATCTTCAACAGGTTAATTTCTCTGTGTTATATTAACATAAGCTACAGAAGCTGGGAATAAGAACATGCCTTATGGATCGAAAAAAAAAGAAAAAAGAATCCTCGAATATAGTTTGATTTTTAATTACTGCCCTTGAAGCGCTAATAGTCTCCCTTGTCTGCAATTTATGGTTATGTTAGTCTCCCTCTGTTTCCATATTTAGCATGCATTCAGATGGTTAAGGTATCGGCGATTTGGCGAAGTCATTAGAACGTCGGATAAAATGCTTTGCAGCATTCGTCGCGACTCTCTGCTCTCTGAGTTCAAATCCCACTGAGGTCAACTTTGCTTTTCATCCATTTAATCGATAAAAAAGTACCAGTTTAGTACTGGAGTCGATTCTTCCTCTATATCTCTTTCTCACTTCCTTTCTCTTATACTATGTCCTTTTCTAGAAGAAGAGATGGGCTCATTCATGTTAAGGAGTTAAGGGTCCATACATAAAATATGGTCAATTACTTTATTCACGCTGTCTCGATTATTAATCTTGATTCATATGCTCATTAGAGACAGTCAGTTTTCGAGTCAGTTATGAAGCTTTCAGTTTGATTAGTTTTCATTCAGCTAATTGACACATCGTCTTAACCACGACTATAAACGTATTTCGCCTAAGAGATAGAAATAAAAGCCAGATATAAAAGCCTTCAAACAACCCCTTACCGTCTTGAATAATGTAGCTTCTGATATAGAAAATGGTGAGATGGGCACGACTGGAAGGCCTTGCTTATAGGTCTGCTTGATCAGGGCTAAACCTCTGCTTTTATATATATATATATATATATATATATTTGAAAAAAAGGAAAAGAATGACTTCACTTGTAGCGTTAAATAATTTTATTTAATTTTATAATATTATAATATTATAAGTTGTACCAATTAAATCAAATTATTTAACGTTGCAAGTGAAGTCATTCTTTTCCTTTTTTTCAAATATACCTAACTGTACCAAGGATCTCACACATTTTCCAATACACACACACACAAAAACACACAAACACACACACACACATACCCCCCCCCCCACCATTTTCTCTAATTCGAAATATCTTCTATATAATAATATTATTGTAATACACATGTTTATAATATTATTGTAATACACACTGTTTAACCCCAAGTTGGTCATGATCGAGCAGATATATGACAAAATAGTGTACCGGACGCTACATTATTCAATTTGTCCTTCCATTTTATGACAGTAAGATATGTTCTAAAGACTTGATTGTTCCTTTTAGCAGGTCGAGAGATAACGCAATTGTTCTCACCGTCGACTCGCGCGACAGTTAAACACGGCGATATTACAGAGATATTCACACAGGGTATCGCATCAATTGGTATTATATTTTGTTGAATTTTGAATTCATATCTTACTGTGGTCACTTTAATTTTAATGCCTTCACTCTATAAAATAGACACCGGGCTTATTCTGACTAGTATTTACATTTCTCCTTCTAACATACATGATTTTTTTTTTTTTTTTTATCATGAGAAGAATCAATATAGGAAGGGAAATAACTCTATCAGGGGAGTTAATAAAATATTTATTTCTGGTGTATGCAAATTTTTCGAGTTATTCCCCCTGACCTTAATAAAATTTTATTACTTTTGAATACATTATTTGGGTTGGCAGTATCGGTAGAGGGTCAGACGCCATGCTTTGACGCATAGAGTTACAGCCCTTGCCATTCTGAGTTCAAATCCCGCCGAGGTTAACTTTGCCTTTCATCCTTACGGGGTCGATAAAATAAAGTACCAGTAATGTACTGGGTAATTGTTGGCCTTGTGCCAAAAAGTAGAAACAATTATTTGGGGTTATTGGCAGTATCGGCAGAGGGTCGGATGCCATGCTTTCCAGCATAGTCAAAATAAAAATTATCACACATACACTCACACACATACACTCACATACATATACTAACACACGCACAGACACACATTCACGCACACCTGTTTGTCATCACATGTTTATGTGTAGATGTGTGTTTAATTGTCCACAGGTATGTGTAGATGTGTGCGCTTGTTTAATTATCTATTGCTATGTGTAGATGTTTGTGTGTGTGTGTTTAATTATCTATAGGTATGTGTAGATGTGTGTGCGTGTTTAATTATCTATAGGTATGTGTAGATGTATGTGTGTGTGTGTTTAATTATCTATAGGTATGTGTAGATGTGTGTGTGTGTGTGTGTGTTTAATTCACTGAAGCCTAACGTATGTAAAGAACTCGCAAACACACACACTACCAGACACATACACACTCATATACAATGTGACGTCATCGTGGTGGTGGTGGGGGTGGGGGTTTACTATAGTTCACTATAGAAGTAATATTTTATCTAAAATAACCTATTTTTTAAATCCAAATGAAAATAAAAATTACATGTTGACACTCCCGGGGCCTCATACTATTACCTTGTAAAATTTGATTTGATTTGGTCCAGCCGTTTGAGAATGCATAGGAACAGACAGACATACAGACAAAGAGAGAGATAAAGAATTATATATATATATATAGAGAGAGATGTAAAGATCTGTTGTGAAATAATAAGTTTGTTCTATTCTGTCTTTGATTTAAGCTTTTGGTATTTGCGTCATTGTGTCAGCCAGTTTCAGTAATTTTCTATATATAAGTGACTAGACACATCACATGTACTTGACTGAGTCAGAAATTTCGAATTTTAAAGCCCTGATGTGCTTTCCAAATGTCCTTCTATAGCAGTACTACTTAGATAATCTTTTCTCTTATTGAGGTCCAAGATTTCAAATATTTCTATATCTACGTATTTCTACTGTTACTTTAATTCGTATTCTCCCCACCATCTATCTCTCTCTCTCTCTATATATATATATATATGTCCGTACACACACACACACACACACACACACACACACACACACACACACACACACACACACACACACACACACACACACACATATATATATTTATATATACATTTCGAATACCTGATGATGTCACCGGATTCATACTGAACCCGGTCATTGAAATGTTCATAGTATAATAAACCTTTAAGGAATTATACCAGTTCAGCATCCTGATATTTTATAATAGTTAACTCCATACTCACAGCACCGACAACACAAACGAAGACGGGTGAGTTGCATTACGTCGAATGCTCTCCCTAATATTACATCAAGGTTGACTATACGGAATGACCAGTTCTAACCAGTGGTGAGCCAACAAACCTAAATGAATATATATATATATATATATCCAAAATTACACACTTGGTTACACACTTGTAAAAATTATCTCCTGTGATTATTCATGTTTATATATATGTTAATCAATTTCTAGTTATTATTAAATGCTTGGACCTACTCGTTAGAATCTTAGAGCTTATTTTCCGGGTGATATGGCGCATGTCTTTCTGGCATGACACCCATAATTTTGATTTAGATTAAATTCATTTATCTTAATTTTGGATATAGATATATAAATACGGCTCCTTAATTGTAGAGCTAACTCTGTTGAAAGGACTCGACTGCTGTTTCTAGTTGTCGATAACCCTATTCAGGCCACTGGGACGAAGCTACTATGATGTGTGTATTTCTGGTAAATACTACACGTGGTGATAGCCAGTCGCAAATTTGAACTTGAAGTGTAAGCGCGGATAGCTGAAAATTTCTTCCTTGTTGAAAATCCAAGTATCCACTTCCGTGGTTTACCATCTGATTAATTGGTGAAATATATTCCTTTAATGGAATATATACAGGGAAGATTAATCATATTATAAGGTATTTATTTTTGAAGTTCTAGTCAACTTTATTTAGTTACCTACCTAGCTATGTGTGGTTACACACTTGTAAAAATTATCTTCTGTGATTATTCATGCTTATTTATATGTTAATCAATTTCTAGTTATTATATATATATATATATATATATATAGCGAGAGAGAGAGAGAGAGAGAGAGAGAGAGAGAGAGAGAGAGAGAGAGAGAGAGATATTGCTTTTGGTAATTTTTGTTTTTATTTTAGTTAGGCGTGGAGGAAGGATCTGTATCGATGGTCTTTAAGGACCCTCTGAAACTGGTGAGAATGAGGTCGGTAACGATCCACTTTAAGTGTTGCACATATGGTAGGTTACACGAGAAATGTGTGCTGCGAGGGAAATTTGAGAAGGAAGGACTAAATGTAAAATTTAAGCTTCATAGTTCGGTTTAACACATAGAGAGGAGAAAATACACGAGTCATGAGTGCTTGTGTGGAGATAGCACGAGACTAAACCAGCCTGCCAGCCAACCAGCCAACAGGCTAACCAGTCAGCCACTCGGTTAGTCAATCTGCCAGACAGTGCCGAGCAGACGCCACATGAATGGGGTACACGAAAGAGAGAGAGAAAAAAAGAGTGAGAGAGAAATATATATATATATATATATATATATATATATATATATATATATATATATATAGAGAGAGAGAGAGAGAGAGAGTGAGAGAGTGAGGGGGGGGGCAGTTAAAGAATTTGGTGAGTATAGAAGCAAGTTCATGGCGTAATGGTATTGTCAGAACCTGTATTTTTGCATTCTTGATTTGGAGCGACGCGAGTATTGTGATATTTTACGTGTATGTGTGAGTTCAATTTAGTGGAAACGGTGAGTTTTGGGGGAGATTTTTCTACTGTGTAACGTGTGCAATTGGATGCAAAGCGGGCAGCGAATCTGGAGGCTTTCTGTACAAGCCTAGTGCTGACAGAACCGAAGTGGAAGATAAAGTTGTTAAGAAAAGTGTCGGCTGCAGTTTGAAATGGGTAAAAACTTGTAGGCTGTTCAATACCCGGATGCATTCTTCCCGGTTCAGATGACTGGCTAAGATGGCAGATGTTATGGCGGTAGGCAAGAGATATCCAGTTAGTTTCGGGTGGGTAATTTTCTCCAAGCATTTTCTATTGCCTAAACTGCTAGAGTGCATAAGAAACTTGAGACTGCCTGTTTTTGTTAAGTGAGATGTGGAGGGATATGTTTGAAAGGATTATTTCAATCAACAACATAGCTCTATCTGACATGAAGTGTCATCGGGTTCGGGTATGCTATCGTATGTAGATATGTGAGGAATAGTCGTAATAAAGCAAATTTCGGATGATTCGATAGGAGCAGCTCCTAGAAGACCATATTATGGTCTTCTAGGAGCTGGGTTTGGAGGTGAGAAAGAAAGAGCAAGCGTGTTTGCATTGTTGTTTGTCGGATCAGGAATTTACACTGAGGATGAAGCTAGTTGATGAAAAGAATTGAGGATTTGAAACAATTTGGTGTATTTATCGGTAGCAGCAGTATGCGATAAGTGCAACATCCGCGTTGTTTTGTGGACATTGTAGCCATCAAGTTGATAATGTCGGAGATGGGTGAAGTGAATTATGTATCCTTAATGCAAGAAGCGATATATTGAAATATTGTGAGTGGCTGGAGGATTTGGAGACCGGTAGAGAATATAGTTATATTTGTAGGGATGATGTGAGAATTTCCATAATTTTAACAAACCACACTTAGGCCTTGAAGAACAGAAATATGAAATGCAATGTTAAATAGAATGTTCTCGAAAAACGTAAACCCGCCAATAATTGTTTCAAGCGGTTAGGGTTTGCACAACCGAAATTTTCTTATTTCTCCAAGGACTGAAATCATCCAGTGAATATCTCAATTTAAAGAGCGGGCTGTTTAGAAAGTGTGTGCTTCATTTTTTGGAAACTATACTTACCTGAAAGTCAATAAACCAAGGGGACAGACCCACTCTGATTGATATCTTCCTGCAAACATTCAACCCCTATCCCCACACGACCTTCTTCAATTATAAACTCCATGCTTCAATATATACACCTAACATAGAGCTATACATGCCTCATAGAAACGCCGGACAGAACAACTATGATGGACATCGCCTTACAAAACTTTTCAATCTTACAATCATTCATAAACTGTATGTAATAGTTTCTCGAAAATATAGTCATAATATAAAAAACAGCGGTGACAATTGTCTTCGATGCATAGTTACTTAATTTATAGCTGTAGTTACTTTCTAGATCAGCAACATAGACTGTGGCTCATCATAACGCGAACAGCATTACCAAAACATTTAAGACAATTTTGAAATTAGACGTGGCATTCAGAAAGCTAAACGGGCCGCAGTTTGTCCATAACAGTTCTAGATTCAATATGATAGGTATCATCTTCCAGTCTTGTTCAACCTTAAAAATAGTATTATGCTATTTCCGACAATACGCAATCAACAGATGTGCTGTCGACAAACTATATACAATTCTCGTTTTTCATTAAGATCTTCAGATTATCATTGAAATATATTTTCAATAAAATATTCTGTAGCCAGTATGAAACCAGCCGATAGTCTGACATGATGTTGTATACTATCGTGATTAAGTAACTATAGCTCTTTTACTGTTATAAAACTCTCTTACCACTTGTTTATTATTACACCTCTCGTATAAAACACATACACGCGCACACACACACACATGCATACACAAACACACACACACACATACACGCACGTGCAAACACACACATATGTACACGCACATGAGGATTCTAACTAGTAGTTCTTTCATATACGAGTCCCATTCTAGCATGTACTCTTTCAAAATGTCTGACTAACTACACGAGTTTTCCTCCTGAAAAAAAAAATCATCTGACAAATTTGGTTTTATTCTAATAGAAACTCCTGTGTGTAGATATCAGTAATAGAATCTGTACAGAAAAATAGTTTTGTATTTAATTTTTAAAAATATTTTAGGCATTAATTTTTATTTCATTATCGATATATAAAAGCGTTAATATGAGAAAAATGAAACTACAAATTTCGGCTGAAAAGGTGACAGGCTGACTATGAAGGAGTGATGATAGAGCTGTGAAATCTCGCATGCATTAATTTCAACTCTTCTTATTAATAACTGCACTGTTTTTTTCCAGGGACTGTGTTGAAAAATAAACCTTATTTGGTCATTCCATGAGAGTATCTTGCTCAGCTTATGAAGGATTGATGCTAGAGTTGAGCAATCTTGCATGCATTAATTTCAACTCTTCTTATTAATAACCGCGTTGTTTCTTTTCAGAGACTCTGGTGAAAAATAAACCACATTTGGTCATTCCATGAGAGTATCTTGGTCAGCTTATGAACTTTTCAGCCGACCCTCGTACATTCGCATTAATTGTTAGCTTTTACGATATTGTTGTAGTCAGTCCCGATGATGAGTGTTTCATGTATGTATAAATAAATGTTGACGGCTACAAGAAAAATTCTCCTTACATGCGTACTTACCATTCTCTGTTACACAGAGATTGTCACTTGACGGTCATCTTTTATTATTATAACACATATAACGGCGGGGATTGGCAGTATCGGTAGAGGGTCGGACATCATGCTTTGCAGCATAGAGTTACGGCGCTTTACGATCTGAGTTCAAATCCCGCCGAGGTTAACTTTGCCTTTCATCCTTACGGGGTCGATAAAATAAAGTGACGCACTGGGGTCGATTTAATCGATTTTCCCCACCCCCAAAATTGCTGGCCTTGTGCCTATATAAGAATGGATTGGCAGTATCGGTAGAGGGTCGGACGCCATGCTTTGACGTATAGAGTTACGGTCCTTGCCATTCTGAGTTCAAATCCCGCCGAGGTTAACTTTGCCTTTCATCCTTACGGGGTCGATAAAATAAAGTACCAGTAATGCACTGGGTTATTGCTGGCCTTGTGCCAATAGTAGAAACAATTATGACACATATAGGGCGGTGGATTTGGCAGAATCGTTATAGCGTCGGAGAACATGCTTCGCGGCATACTTACGTCCCTTTATGTTCTGAGTTCGAATCCCACCGAGGTTAGATTTGCCTTACGGGGTCGATAAAATAAAGCACCAGTAATGCACTGAGTCGATTTAATCGACTCCCCCCCCCCTCAAATTACTGGCCTTGTATATATACAGTGTATTTTGCAATACACTGTATTTAATTAAGCATACAGTGTATTGCAAAATACACTGTATATACATTCATATATATATAGCTATTTCAGAGCACCAATTCTAATTTTCAATTTCTGCTTGACCGGCAACCGCTCTATATAATCAGTTCCTGATTATTTACTAGAATTCTATAAGAACCAAACATCCATGATTTCAGCAAACAGGAGGAGTAGTTGGCTTTGATAAGCATCAATAAATGCGAAACAATGCCTTGTCAGCTTTATCTCCCCCTGTTTGCTGGAAATTAAAGTAAGTGAGTCGGTCACTACTCTAAAACAATAGCATAAGGTCTTCGAAATGCTTTTAATTAAGCATACAGTGTATTGCAAAATACACTATATATACATTCATATATATATATAGCTATTTCAGAGCACCAATTCTAATTTTATATATATATATATATATATATATATATATATATATATATATATATATATATATATATATATATATATATATATAATTAGTTAATTTGTATTCTAATGTTACTAAGTAGTTGCATTGGATGAAGTCAACTGACATCAGAGATTGCTCAACGTATAATAAAGTGTGTTTTAAAATCCGGAGAAAATATGGAGAAAAAATTAACGAAATGGAAATACAAAGGTCTGATGACATGGTGTGTTGGCTTACAGTGTACTTTCGGTTTTTGATAATATTTGTGTATTATTCAAATAGCGAAGTATAGGTAACTCATACACTATAGAAACAATTGTTACCTAATAAATTCTATATACCCGCATTTCCATTTCGTTAATTTTTTCTCCATATATATATATAACGAAGGAGTTGTGGTAAGGAACCAGATGGACCATAATGCACCAGGTACTCAATACTTAGGGTAGTAGAGTGGGTAATAGGAAAAAGTATGACCCCGACGGCAGATTCAAGCCGTTTCGACAGAAATAGCCATCGAAACGGCTTGAGCTCTGCCGTCCGGATCATACTTTTTCCTATATATACTATATATATATATATATATATATATATATATATATATATATATATATATATATATGTGTGTGTGTGTGTGTGTGTATATATACATAAGTGTGAGTGTGTGCGCGTGTGTGTGTATATATATATATATACATAAGTGTGAGTATGTGCGTGTGTGTGTGTATGTATATGTGTGAGTGAGTATGTGTGTGTAAAGAGTGTGAGAGAGAGAATTGAATTGTTTTTAAATCACACATCATATTAATTGTATGTATATCTATATAACGTATGAATGAAACATTTAACATACTGTATTGATATTTGATACTTTGTGGTTGTTTCTAATTAATTGGCGAAATTTCCACGTGATCAGCTACTAAAAAAATTAAAACCTGAAAATGAACGACGTAATTCAATTTGTCTGACGCTCTAACGATTCAGGCAAGCCAAATAATTTTAAAATAATTGTTTCTACTTTTGGCACAAGGCCAGCAATTATCTCAGTTTATTACTGGTACTTTATTTTATCGCTCATATGACTGTAAGGATGAAAGACAAAGTTAACCTTGGCGGAATTTGAATTCAGACCATAAAGGGCCGTAACTCTATGCTACAAATAATGGTGTCCGACTCTCTATCGACACTGCCAATCTATCGTCCATGTTAAAATAATTGTTTCTACTTTAGGCACAAGGCCAGCAATTATCCAGTGCATTACTGGTACTTTATTTTATCGACCCCGTAAGGATGAAAGGCAAAGTCAACCTCGGCGGGATTTGAACTCAGATCGTAAAGGGACGTAACTATGGTGGAAAGCATGGCGTCCGACCCTCTACCGATACTGCAATAATGTCATTAAACACAAAAATAAAAAAATAAACAAGATTTAATCAATATAATTTCTTTAATAATTTAGCTAAAAGGTTGTGCATTATAAATTGTAAATATAATGTATGTCGAATGAGTAAAAAGGCCTTTTTTTGAGAAATACATGAAGAAATTGTGGCGTGATAAAGAATCAGTTGTAAAAAAAATGATGAAGTGCCGGTTCACTTTTTTAAACTCATGTGCTGTTTTAGTGAAGTTGAATAATGCGATAAATTTATAGTGGGCAATATGGTTTATAATATGGTGGAAAATATGTAAAAATACGTGCGTTGTTAGATAAAATATTTAAGGTACGCTTGTGCTATTTGGCCATCATGATCCGAATGAATTCTGCAAAGATAAAATTAATAACAGAATAAACAGCTTGAAGATCTTACTAGTGAAAATAAAGTGTCTTTTAAAAGAACATGACGCGCCACAGGGAATCAAACTCACGACTATACTATCGTGATACGATCACACCAACGACTTATTAACGTGCCTTCACGTTTTCTATGTACACAAACACATACAAACACATCCAAATAGGTATCTACACACACACACACACACACACACACACACACACACACACACACACACACACACACACACACACACACACACACACACACACACACACACACACACACACACACACACACACACACACACATATATATATTGTGGGATTGTAACGTCCAGTTACTGTAGGTTCACCAGAGTGAGCACTCGATGCGTAGTTTCCAGTAAGTATAGAGTTGTAGAACATTACCATAACAGAAGTCCGACGAGCTTTTGATTCAGAGACAGGCCAGATCGATAAAGATCGATCCTTGAGCTGATCAATTGCGAAACGTGCGTCACTACTCAATAAACGTAATGAAGACCTAACAAATCGTCCTTTTTATTATTACTCTCTCTCTCTATATATATAAATATATATATATATATATATATATATATATATATATATATATATATATATATAGGAACGAGTAGGACCCCGACGGCTGAGCTCAAGCCGTTTCGACGGCTAATTCTGGACTAAAAATTCTGGACTAAGAATTAGCCGTCGAAACGGCTTCAGCTCAGCCGTCGGGGTCCTACTCGTTCCTATTACCCACTCTACTACCCTAAGTATTGAGTACTTTGGTGCGTTATGGTCCACCTGGTTCCTTACCACATTTCCTTCGTTATATATATATATATATATATATATATATATAAAGAATTACACGGATACACCGTTCACTGTACAAGAAGATAGGCATTTTCTTCATAACATGTATATATGTTTCATGAATATGTGAAGGCGCATTGCTTTTAGAAAGTGCTAATCCCAATGTTGTATTGGGAAAACTTGTATCGGGATTAGCGCTTTCTAGATGCAATACCTTCATATATTAATGAAACTTATGTAAATATTATGAAATATATGCCTATCCTCTTGTACAATGAACGGTGTAACTCTTTATCTAATTATAATTACTCCATGGCTTATTGATTGCGGAACCTTCTAAGGATCATCCTAAGAACGCCCTCAAACATTATCCCATATGTTGAGTCAGAAACAACTGTATGCTGAAACAGTCCTCGGTCCATGTTACTGAAACTCTTAAACTCGAGTAACACAGACCGATTACTAGTAAATACTGATGTTGTTTTCTCTGATATTTAATATTTGTATGTATGTATATATATATATATATATATATATATATATATATATATATATATATATATATATATACATACATACAAATATTAAATATCAGAGAAAACAACATCAGTATTTTGAAAAATTACATTTACTGGCTGACAAAATGTTTCGGAAATCTAAACATCAACTTGTACATCATCAAATTTACTATCGATGTTTGTACAGTAAAAAAACTGTTCGATAAGATTCCCTCTTCGGAGCCCCAAAAAAAAAATTAAGACATAACAATTCAAAAGGAAATCATGTCACTGAAAAAACATCGATAGTAAATTTGATGATGTACAAGTTAATGATTAGATTTCCGAAACATTTTGTCAACCAGTAAATGTAATTTTTCAAAATTCTGATGTTGTTTTCTCTGATATTCAATATTTGTATTTCCACTGTGCTTATTCCATGCTTGCTGGACATCTTTTCTCTGGCTTAATCGCTTTGTTCGCTAGTTTTGCAACTTATATGCATATATATATAAGAAAATGATGGGTTTCTTTTTAAAGAGATGTCCCACACGGGTGAAAGTATAAGGAAAAGTAATTGAAAATGCAACTGGGGTCTTTTAAGAATATTTATTTACTTATGTTCTTATGATTTTAAAAAGTAAAATTGAGATGGAGGGTTTGTGTTTCTGTTGTGGTTTGTCTCGCATCTCATATATACATATGTATGTATGCGCATGTGCGTATGTTTGTACAAGTGCATCCTACCAATAAAAATACACGCATCAGTTGAGTTTCATTACGCTACTATAATCGGGCATAAGATTGACGATCTGCATATAGCATTAAATTGAGAGAACCTTTACATATTCACTCGATTTATTAAAAAATAACTTTCCAACATTTCAAGTCAAACCCTGCATAATATCGTTCTAAATATACCTAAAAACCGGGGTGGTTACAGCTGGAATGTTTGTAGTCATAGGTTTGCTTAATAAAGTCTGACCTAGTATTATAACCAACAAGAACATCAACAACGACAATTCTGCTACTATCCAAGACTCAGTACGATCACTCTTACCTTGATAGTTTATTTTACCGTCTCCGTCAAAGTCGGCCTCTTTGATCATATCCTCCACCTCCTTGTCACTCAGCTTCTCGCCTAAATTCATCATGACGTGACGCAATTCATCAGCATTGATGAAACCGTCTCCATTCTTGTCGAACACTTTGAAGGCGTCTGTCACTTCCTGCAACTCGTTCGTCTCGGATTGACGTTTTGACATCATAGCCAGGAACTCATTGAACTCTATGGTGCCGTTACCTGAGGATGAAGGAAGGTGGAAGGAGGAGGAAGAAGAGGAGAATGGGTATATGCGTACGTATATATATATATATATATATACATATACATATATATATATATATATATATATATATATATATATATATATATATATATACATATATATATACATATAAATATATATATATATATATATATATATATATATATATACATACATATATATATATATATATATATATATATACATACATATATATATATATATGTATATATACACACACTCACACACACACACATATATATATATATATATATATATATATATATATATATATATCTATATACACACACACACACACATATATATATATATATATACATATATGTATATACATATATATATATACATATATGTATATACATATAGACATATATGTGTGTGCATAAATATATACGAAGAAATAAATGTGAACGCGATAAGATTTAGCAGTGATAATGGAAGAGGTTTTAGATAATGGTAAAGTTGATTATAGCGATGAGAATGGTGATTATAATGCTCATGAATAAGAAAAGAGTAAATAAGATGAGGATGACGACGACGACGACGATGATAACGATAAAGATAATGATTATGATGAATATGAAGATGATAAAGAAGATGATGATAATGATGATGATGGTGATGATGATAATAATAATAGTAATAATTGTTTCTACTTTAGGCACAAGGCCAGCAATTACCCAGTGCATTACTGGTACTTTATTTTATCGACCCCGTAAGGATGAAAGGCAAAGTCAACCTCGGCGGGATTTGAACTCAGATCGTAAAGGGACGTAACTATGCTGAAAGCATGGCGTCCGACCCTCTACCGATACTGCCAATCCACCGCCCTTATAATAATAATAGTAATAATGATACAGAATTTACCACTACTGCCACCAACATCATTAGCTGGCGTCATTCGATCTCTCTTCAAATCTCCGTTATCTGAACAATATATAAAAATCCTGCGAGTGTTTAATTAGCTAGGCTGTTTGTAATCCGAACTCGAAAATAATACTGCTGTTATAATTTTTTGTTATTGTTTTGCATATTTTACACTGATTAAAAGTAAATTTGGATTACTGTACAGTATAAAAATATTATAGGAAAGGTGTGTTACCGACAAAGCACATACAAGTATGGTCTAATCAGTAGCGTAATTTCTTTCACTCTACAATTTTTTCTCGCGTATGTTTCTCTTTACATTATAATTTGTTCCTGTTATCATGCTTGAAGAAGAATCGAATACCTTTCACAATCGAGCAAAAAAAAAAAAAAAAAAAAAATAATAATAATAAAAAACAAGAAAACAACAACGAAAAAGTAAAAAAAAAGATTTTATAGTATCTGGATCGTAGTAGAAAAGACATTCGGATAATCGATTTATAACTGTATTTATAAGTTCTACAGAGTCGCATATGACATACTAAATCTAATATGCAACACTGACATGATTACATTAACATGGGGCATGCCTGTTCAGACTGGTGTGGAGTTCAAACAAATTAAAAAATATTTTTATCGAAGATAGGAATAAAACTATGTTCACTAATAGTTATCACAATCTTTTGTGATCTAAACTTATGGAAAGAAATTGAGAAGCTATCACTGACGAAATATTGTGTAATGGTATGTAAAATGGAGAGTAAAAATTATAAAAATTGTATCAATAATAATCAAAGGAAGAAGTTACATTCAATCACAAAGGAATGTAGGAAGTTTGTGGAAGAATTGGGAATACATTTTGACGATTCTGCATGCAATTAAAGCTGCAAAGAACATGAAGGTCAACAGAGACTGTGTACTAAATGGGAGTATCAATCACTACATGGGCAGTATGTTCTCCGTAGCAAAGAACTTGATGTAGATCAAACTATCACCCATCAGTGGCTACGAAGTTCTGGTATAAAAGCAGAGAGTGAGGGCTTCATTTTGGCTGCACAAAACCAGTTTGTTTTTAATGCACAACTTTCAAATCAATATGATCAGAAATAGAACTGACCCAAAGTGTCGATTCGGTGATTAACATTTTGAGACCATTGACCACATGGTTTCAGGCTGCAATGTATTAGCTGCCAAGGAATATAAAACGGGGCATGATAGAATGGGGCAATATTCATACTGGGTAATATGCAGGTTTTATGGTATCGAAAAACAGAGAAAATGGTACAACCATTACCCAGATGCAGTAACAGGAGGCAAGAATGTGACAATCCTATGGGATTTCCCCGTGAACACCGACAGAACAATCAAGGCCAACAGACCTGATATAGAGAAGAGCGATAAAGAGAAAACATGTTTCTTAATTGACATGAGCATTCCATCAGATCGTAACATCTCGAAAGAGTACAGAAAGCTCAGCAAGTATAAAGAAAATGTGGTATCTTAAAGCCTGTACAATACCAGTGATAGTCGGCACACTTGGAATGATAAAAAAAAGATCACTGAAAAATATTTGAACCGGATACCTGGAAAGCCATCTTTGCAAGAGATAGAGAAAATAGTGCTGACTGACCTTTCAGGCATAGAACAACATAATCGAATGTGTCCTTCCTTTTTAAGACAATAGAGAATGATCATTGGAGTAGATTTGTCTAATATTTCTAGCAGAATGAAGCAGGCACATCAAGGCTATCTTGTACGTTATTGTGAGATGGAGGACAAAGATGTTTGTTAACCACATTCTTATGGCTGTGAAGAATGTATGTGACTTTGCTTCACTTAATCTGTGAAAACCCAACGCAACAAACTGATTTATGTCACTAAATAACATTAAGAAAATTGTCACATAATCTAGGTTGTCTCCTCTATGGGTTTGTTGTATCAACACAGTATTCAATACTAACCGAATTTCCATAACACTTCAGAGATCATCACGTCACATCAGTATTGCAGAAAGTACTTCTAGTATAGTTTCATACTGATAATGAGATACGAAATCGCACCTCCTCAGCTGATCATAAACGTACCATGTGACAATACGACTTTACCTCAGCCCCACAATATTGGTTTTAATTTTTATCACCATATACTGAGGAATATTAAAATCAATTCTAATGTGAGTTAAAAATTCTGATTCTAAATATCCTATTCGGGATGTTGAGACCGCAGACGAGGCCAAGTGATTGAAAAGTGCAGTACTTAGTCAAAAGGTCTAGGTTTTAAATTCTGAGCTGGGCATGTTGTGCGAGTCTTCCAAAATAGATTTTGATTTACTAAATGCTTGTTGGTGAAAATGGGCAAATGGAAACGGACATATGGACTGTAATTTAAAGGGCCAAACTTTTCACACATTATCACACGCTTATTCTGCCTTAGAATTATATTAAAGTTACAAGCGTGTATGGAATACTCAGTCACATATAATTGTTTCTACTTTTGGCACAAGGCCAGCAATTACCCAGTGCATTACTGGTACTTTATTTTATCGACCCCTTAAGGATGAAAGGCAAAGTTAGTCACATATAATATAATACAATGAGTAAGCGTTTTAGTTGCTTGAACACTTATCATCAAACTCGATGAAAGGTCCATTATTCAAGCTGTTTACAACCTATTGTTTACAACCTATATTTTCAGAATGTCGATATATAACCTAGCTTATTAGTTCTCAATCACTAGTTAGTATGATCGCTCACACAACAATTGAATAAAACCTATCATACTCACATGCACACAAGCACACGTGCACAGATCCACACACATACACCATAACACACACTTAACGGCACCTAGAAGTACATATACATTCACAAATATACATAAATTCTGACATAGATTTCACTTCGTAGCATTAAGCAAATAAATCAACTTTAACTAGCAAAACATTTATTACTGTTGCGACCTTGATGAAAGGGTTGGCTTAACATGAAGAACAGTTTTAATTTAATTTGATTAAGTTGCAATGAATATTCTAATATATAAATAAAATTATCTACAGTTGAAAGTTTCAAGATCTTACGCGTCACGCAAGAACAATGTCCTATTGTATGTCATTCTTGAAGTCGCTTGACTTAAAATTAGCAGCAACTCTTTCCCTAATTCACATGCTATTGTCTTAAAAAGGGAAAAATATGGAAACATATTGCTCATGTGGCTGATTGTAATGTTATAAGAGAACATTTTATCACAATGATTCCTCATATCAGCAGCATGCATTATAATTAACGGAGAGGGGCAAATTGGCAGATGTTTATGCTTTCTTCAGAGATTTATAATACTATCGAAGTAATTATGAGCGGGAATTGAAACTAGATCATGCATACTCTCACTGAGAACTTCGGTTTACAATATTCCACCAATATTATCATACAAACCAACATTTTAACGAAAGATATCTAAAGCGTCCAGCTTTATACGATATTAGCTATTTGCACCAATACAAACACGAAGTTTTTTTAAAAAGAGAATTAATAAATTGAACATTCATTCTAACAAAACAACTTTTAATATGGTTGTTGTCACCCCAAGTGAATTATTATTAGCTGATGTGAATTATCTTTATGCAGACATCAAGTAATTTAATAAGACGTAGCGTACCTTTTAATTATAACCAGAAGAGAAAAAATTATATACAAAAAGCTATTTTATATTCTAACCAATTGTCATTGTTATTTTATAAAGTGTTGCTATTTTGGTGCCTAACAATTAACAATAGAGTGAAAACACTAAGGGTATTACGTCTTCTACGATAGATAAAATTTGTTGGGTTCGCCATTTACAAAAATCCATGTTACTTGAAACCTGATTTATCCGCTATTAAAATATTTCAAACGATACCGTTAGATGAAATATCGCTCACTGACGAGTTAAACAGGAAGCATTTATACGGTCAATTAGTTTCAACGGTAGATCAGCAAAGTCATTCTGATATCACATCCTTGCATCTTATATAAGAAAGGATAGTTTGGATGTTATATAGCACAGTCAAGTCAATGGAAAGAGAGAGAGAGAGAGAGAGAGAGAGAGAGAGAGAGAGAGAGAGAGAGAGAGAGAGAGAGAGAGTGAGTGAGAGAGGGGATGAATATATTTAATGAGACAAGATACTGCGTGATCGTTCTCGCCCGATCTCTGTCAAAAACCTTTCTTTCGTCTCGTGAGGACATGAGATTCAGGGTCTAGGTTGTTGGACACACGACCATAAGGACACACGACCATGTGTCCATTTCACGTGGCATTCATATTCATGGTATATATATATATATATATATATATATATATATAAATATATATATATATATATATATATATATATATATATATATATATATATATATATATATATATATATATATATATATATATATATAGTGGTAGAACACTGGAAGGTAATATCCGTAGTAGTAGAGCACTCAGTCCATGGGAAGAGTTAGGTCGAAGTGGTTACACAACAGTTAGTTCACCATACCGAGAACAATTGTTTCACCTTAGCGGATCTTCAGCTGAAGATCCGAAGATCCGCTAAGGTGAAACAATTGTATATATATATATATATATATATATATATATATATATATATATATATATATACATACACACACACACACACACACACACACATATATATATATATATATATATATATATATATATATATATATATATATATATATATATATATATATATATATATTTATATATATATATATATATTTATATATAGGAACAAGTAAGACCCCGACGGCTGAGCTCAAGCCGTTTCGACGGCTAATTCTGGACGAAACAGCTTGAGCTCAGCCGTTGGGGTCTTACTTGTTCCTATTACCCACTCTACTACCCTAAGTATTGAGTAGTTTGGTGCGTTATGATCCACCTGGTTCCTTACCACATTTCCTTCGTTATATTTATATATATATATATATATTAAATAAAACCAAATCAAAACGAAGAGATTCATAGAGGAACATGTATGCCGAAAGAGCTTTGGCAATTAAAATTGAGGCGGTTACTAAACGATCCAAGGAATGGATTAGTTACCTGACTTATAATAATTTCTAATTTTTGTTCAAGGCCACCAATTTTGGGGTGATGGAAAAGTCAAATATATCGGCCTCAGTACTTGAACAAAAATTTATTTTATCGATCAAAGGCAAAGTTGACCTCGACGGGATTTGAATTCAGAGCATAAAGGGCTGTAACTAAATACCACAAAGCATTCTGTTCAATGCTCTAATGATTTTTCCGAAACTAATAATGGTTTCTATCT
This sequence comes from Eledone cirrhosa, assembly GCA_964016885.1. NCBI lineage: Eukaryota > Metazoa > Mollusca > Cephalopoda > Octopoda > Eledonidae > Eledone > Eledone cirrhosa. Next base: position 231,631,741 of record OZ024740.1, read on the forward strand.
CAAGCAAAATGCTTGTAATTCTGGAGGAGACGAAAATTAAGCGTCTCGAGCCCAGTACTTGACTGGTATTTTATTTTATCGACCCGGAAAGGATGAAATGCAAATGTGACCTCAACTGGATTTGAAATCAGAACGTAATAGGCCGTAACAAATAACGTATAACATTTTGTCAAACACTCAAATGATTTTGCCAATCCATCGCCCTCATAAGGCCAGCAATTTGTCGGGAGGAGAAAATCGATTATACCAATCTCAGTACTTTACTGGTATTTTATTTTATCGACCCCGAAAGGATGAAAGGCAAAGTTGACTTCTACAGGAACAAATAACGCAAAGTATTTTGATTCTGCTAATCTCTGGTTTTGTTAAGCAAATCCACCCTGAACTAATCCGATCAAATCCGATGGATTTGCCTTGGTTTCAATGACGCGTGTTCCAGTTGTTCGATCAACGAAACAGCCGGCTCATGAAATTAACTTTTTTGTGGCTGAGCATTCCACAGATATGTGTACCCTTAACGTAATTCTCAGAGTTATTCAGCATGACAAAGCTGACCGTTTCGAATTACAGTTACAGTCCATCTGACGATCTTCCAAATAGTTTCGGTCTAGCTAGTGTATCGGTCCACCCAAGGTTATCCAAATGACACTTGCCCAGGACACTACGACTTATGATTGCGAAGCAAACTCCAAACTCACTCGGCCATGTTGTGTCTTCACCTTGAATTGAGTATGTGACAGGAATAGCATCCAATATATAGGAGTAGGCTTTCATCAATATATATATTGAACGGAATATCTAAATGGTCCTAAATATATATAACAATTCTTACATGCATGGTGTATTTTCTGAAACAATACATTATATTGTATAAGTATTACCTACAGTTACTTTGATCAAATGAACTAGGACACATGATAGCGAAGCAAATCTTCATCACATACGACTAGTCACCGAATTTCTACTGTTTAGAAAAAATCTCTTTATATTAGAAAATAATAATATGAAAATACTGCTGACAAATCACAAGATAGCACATGGAATCATGGATCAACTAAGCACTCTTGCTATATCAACACATTTTGATCTGCTTAATTTCAAGGACTATGCCTGTAAATAACATTATTTTTTCTTCCACATTGACTTTTTATGCTCTACATTATGGCCGTTTTCTTTTTCTTTTTTCTTTTTTCTTTTTTCATTTTTCATTTTTCTTTTTTCTTTTTTCTTTTTTCTTTTTTCTTTTTTTCTTTTTTCTTTTTTCTTTTTTCTTTTTTCTTTTTTCTTTTTTCTTTTCACTTCATAAACCTTGTTTGTAAATAACATTATTCTTTCTGCACCTTCTCTTTAACATGTGTGACACCACACTAATACATTTCACTATCATTTGATAATGCTTAAAAATGCTGAAACCGGTAATAGACAATTATTAAATATATAAATAGACAAATAAATGCCATTGTTAAATAATAAATAAATCAGCTAATACCTTAACACTTCACACAGAGTAAAACATTTCGTTTTAATCATTTTCTAATCCAGAAAAAAGAGAGAGAGAGAAACAAAAAAGAAAAAAAAATATTTTTCTTCCTAATAATCGTCTATATATATATATATTTCTCCCCCTCCCCTTTTAATGTCTTTCCACCACTCCCCTCACACCCTCGGAGCTCTTTTCCTGCCTACTTATCTCCTGATGAAGGGCTTATGCCCGAAACAGGTCCCCCACCTCCCACTCTCAAGCGTGAAACTAATATTAACATTTTGTACTGTCTCTTCGCTTCCTCGTGTTTTTTTTTGTTTTCTGTTTCAACTATAATATATATATATATATATGTGTGTGTGTGTGTGTGTGTGTGTGTGTGTGTGTAGTTCTGTAAGTCCTGATAAAGTCGCAAGGGCGCCGTATTGATATACGGTGTTTCTCGGGCATTTTAAGACTGGCGGAGCCCATCCCTTCCCAGACCCGAGTACAGCTGATTTCTTCCAGAGAAAAATAGAAAGTGAAAGAGAGGAAATGAGAAAGGGCTATAGAGGAAGAATTCACCCAGTACTAGACTGGTACGTTTTTTTTTTTTTTGTAGACCTCGAAAGGATGAATGGCAAAGTTGACCTCAGCGGGATTTGAACTCAGAGAGAAGAGAGCCACAACGAATACTGCAAGGCATTCGATCCGACGTTCTAACGACTCTGCCAATTCGCCGCCTTATAACCCATTATAACAGCGTATTAATTTTTGACTTGAGAATAACAACTGTTATGCCAAAGTTAATCGAAACATTCAGGAATTACACCGTCCTAGCTGTTGAATTAAAGAGAAAACCATTATGACAGTTAAGTAATGTCTATCATCCTATTAGTGAATGGAACAACTGGCGTGATATATAACCACTTCGGTAAGGATTTTGACATAGTAGATTCAAGAAACCTGTAAAATTGTTAGTATTTTCCCGCGCAGTATCTTTTTTTAACCTGGAACATGTTTGTTAATATTGAATATTTTTTTAAAAACCCGAACCCCTTCATGAATGTTTTAGATGATCAACCTAATTATCGTTTTAAGAGAGAAAATCTGAGAGAAAATTGTATTTCTTAACTCATGAATAAGAATAATTTCTGGTTCATACCAACAATTTCGAGGGAGGAAAAAGTCGATTAAATTGACCTCAGTTCATTAATGATACTTTATTTTATCGACCCTGTAAGGATGATAAACAAAGCTAACCTTGGCGGGATTCGAACTCAGAAAGTAAAGACCCGGAAGAAATACTCTTCTAAAGAATTTGACCAGTAATAATGATTGTTTCTACTTTTGGCACAACGCCAGCAATTATCCCAGTGCATTACTGGTACTTTATTTTATTGACCCCGTAAGGATGAAAGGCAAAGTTAACCTCGGCAGGATTTGAACTCAGATCAGAAAGGAGCGTAACCCTGTGCTGCAAAGCATGTTGTCCGACCCTCTACCGATACTGCCAATGATTTCTAATATTAGCACAATGCCAGCAATTTATGCGGAGGGGGAAAGACGATTATATTGACCCCAGTACTTGACTGGCACTTTACTTTGTCGACCCTAGAAGAATGAAAGACAAAGTTAAACACGGCAGGATTTGATCTTAGATCGTAAAGAGCTGGGGGAAACACCGTTCTAAAGATTTTGACCAGTAATAATTGTTTCTACTTTTGGTCAAGGCTAGCAATTATCCCAGTGCATTACTGGTGCTTTATTTTATCGACCCCGTGAGGACGAAAGACAAAGTTAACGTTGGCGGGATTTGAATTCAGACCGTAAAGGGCCGTAACTCTATACCGCAAAGTATGGCGTTCGACCCTCTACTGATACTGCCAATTCATCTAATAAAGATACATTTTATCTTTGACGAAAATCCATGAATTTATAAGGAATGTCTTTCTTAAGAAAATATTCATGTTTCTGATGCAATCTGTTAATCTCATAATAAACTTTGTGGCAGACGTTTTTTCATAGACTTGGATGTAAATCTCATTGTAATTCTCGATGTAATTCTCGTTGGAAATCTCCTTGGAAATATCGCCGTAAATCTCTTTGTAGATTGTACATTGAAAGGGTTTGTGCTTGTTGTAGAGCTAGGTTCCCTTTCCTGACCCTTTGATGCCACCTTCGTAGAATAGTACAAGAAGGCAACAACAAGCGGTTGGGAAAGTGGTCCACTTACCGAAGGAAAACAACTCTGTATGGTTGAACTCAAAGATAAGCTGGCATCGCTTCAGAACCGGCTTACAAAGAAACATCTTTCCAGTTGCATCATCGATAGTAACAATTGACGAAGTTTTCGTTGAAGTTTCCATTAAAAATTTAACTCTGAAAGAAAGGGCACTCCAATGCGTTTAAAATCTCCCATCGACCCAGCTAATGATACTTTATGTAGTTCCCCATCTCGAAAAAGTAGCAGCTAAATCTCCCTCAAATCACATCATACAGTCTTAAAAAATGAATTATGTACATACATTTATCCATAGACTACAAATGGCTGCGATAGCTGACAACGTCAAAATTTGAAAAACATCCTTGCGATTCAAGGGATGACAATTTCATTTTTTTTACAACCTTGTCACCAGGAATGTGGCCGGTCAAAAATGTACTCGAAATTAAAAGAAAGAGAACATATATAAATGTACACACACACACACACATACGTAAAATATAAAAATATGATGATTGGACCTGTAAGTTTTATTCATCGTACAGTCCAACGCTTTTATTCATTATATCACATATACTACATACATTACAATGAGCCCCGTATGAAACCAGTTTTAGTGAGATCCACCTCAACCAGAGTACGCAAACATATAATAATATAAACACACATATATGCAGCAAATAAAATAAAAAATAGTGTAAATAAAACCATTTGAAGTGTAATAATTGTCATGAAAAATTATTCCCAAATCAAACAAAATAACTTCATCCCAAAGAAAAGCAATATCAGCTATGTTTGTTTTTGATGCAACATTCTGTTTTATTGTTTGACATACTTAATAAAAATAATTAAATTAATGTTAACATATTTAAAGTATATCTATTTCCATTTAGACAAATAATTTTAGCATATAAATGTTCATACATGAATTAATTTCTCTCTGGAAGATTTCGCTGAGGGTAAATTTCAATGGCTACTAGATGTTAATGGAAACAATTTACAATTTGTGAGAAATAAATAAAAAAAAAAGAGGGAAACAAAAGGAAAGATAGGGAAATATAGCAAGAAACAAAAAAAGAGAGAAAGAAGAAAAGGAACAGGAAAATGATTAATGCCGTGAAAATTAAAAAGTTAACAATAAATAATTATGCGCTGAAGGGAAAGACGTCACGAAGGAAACAAATTAATTAATTAATCAAGCATCAATTAATAACATATATTTCTATTTTTCGCAAGTACGAGAGGCAACCCTTCGCATATTTCATGCATGCTCTGACATTATTATCGAAGCATGGTCAACATTTTGATTTTCCAAGTAACAATGAAATAATGAATCTCTAAGTCAAAGTACAAGATTGTGCAGTGGTTGACGTATGAAAACAGAATTCGAAAAACAAACAATAACTAACTTACTGTATTTCCCGGCGTCCAAGACGCTACTTTTTTCCTAAAATAAGTCTAAAAAATCTACCATGCGTCCTGGAGGCCGAAGGTTGTTTATCATTTTTTTGCAAATTTTTGGTCGTCAAAATTAGGGTGCGTCATCGAGGACGAAGCTTCTTCGGCGCCGGGAAATACGGCATATAACATATGTTAACATGATTTTAAAACATATTTAATGTTTGATGCATTTAAGAAAAAAAAAAAATCGAATTGGGAGTGTGCTTAGTCCAGCGTTTCTCAACCGGTGTTTCCTGGAACCCTAAGGTTCAGCAAGAAGTCACTTGGATTTCCTTGATAAATAAGCTAATGCATTCTTTTTTTTTCAGTAATTTTTGTTTAATTTTATATTCGTAATTTTAATATTGGCATGTTGGGAAATCCTTGGTTATTAAAATAAAACCTTCAACGTCTTATATCATTTAAAACTGGGTTGTTTCAAATAATCTACTTATAATGCTCTTGTGGTTTTGTCCATTACGCAAAGGGAGGTAACTCATCCATGTTTGAGTATATAAATATAAATACATACATATACATAAACAGAGACATTATACAAAATAATGATTACATGATTACATACACACACACATCTATGTGATGAGTGTGGAAGGAAGGGGGCTGACAAACTATAGAAAACAGAGAACAGCGTTCGCTACACTTGTGTTACTCATACATATAAATGTATACATATGCACACACACACACACACACACACACACACACACACACACACACACACACACACACACGTGTGTGTGTGCATGTAATAATTATTTTCTCTGAGTCTGTTTATGTATATGTTTGTGTAGACGTGTGTGTATGTAATAATTATTTTTAACTTGAGATCTTAGATTGGCTACAGATGTGTGAGTGTATGTGTGTGAGTGTATGTTTGTGTGAGAGTGTGAGTGTGTGTGTGTGTGAGTGTGTGAGTGTATATGTGTGTGAGTGTATGTGCGTGTGAGTGTGTGAATGTGTGTGTGTGAGTGTGTGTGAGTGTTTGTGTGTATTTGTGTTGTCCAAGGAGCCAAGTTCCTAGCAATATCGAAATAAATTAGAATTATCAAGAATATATAACGACCGCAATTGAAAGGTATATACAAATACACATCTACCCTTTAGCCGTCATTTTTGACGACACGGGAGCAGCTAGTGGTATATAATAATTTTTATGCAGGAGTTCCCTGAGACATGAAAACTAGTTCAAGGGTTCTGCCAGGGTAAAAAGGTTGAGAAACGCTAGTCTAGACTATTAAACATACCATCAATACTTGACTGGTATTTATCTTATTGACTTAGTAGTTGATAAAGGGCGAAGTCAACTTTGTTAGGATATGATCTTATTTAAATGTAAAGGGAGGTAACCAAATATCGCAAGTGATTTTGACCGGTGATTTTAATCAACCTTGTTAATCTAAACACAATAAGTAACGTGAATCATTCGTGACTTTCTAAAGTCCTTTTCCAGTGTTGTTGTTGTTGTTGCAGTTGTTATTGTTGTTGTTGTTGTTGTTGTTCTCCTCCTCCTCCTCCTCCTCCTCCTCCTCCTCCTCCTCCTCCTCCTCCTCCTCCTCCCTAAAGTTCCGACCTAGGTGAACCTTCACTGATCAGAACTATGATGAAAACACTTTTCAGTTGTGGCCATCTCTATTTTGGCGGGGTTGTAGGGTGTTATTAGAGAAATAATTGGCTGCTATTTGTTGCAAATGCAATAATTATGTAGCTGTGTCTTGAAATGTCTATTGTAATGTAGTCGTTGTTATTGTGTTGTGTTGTGTTAGTTTTAGTAGTAACTAAAGTCGTACAGGAGTTATTTGTAATGAAGTAGTGAAAGCTGTGGTATAATAATGAGGTATGGATTTGTAGTTGTTGAAGAGGTTCACATAGACACGATAGTAGTACGATTCTGTTCCTATTTATACAGTCTATATTTCCTTCTTTTTCTTCTTTTCTTTTGCTGGTTTCTGTCATTTCACTACAAGACACTTGACTATTAACTACTAACCAAGAACCAATAACCACTGACCAGTAGACACTACACAACACATTTAACAATTAACTGTTGACAATTAGCCACTCGTCTAATCAATGACTAATACTCATTAATAGTTAACTACAAGCTACTAAACAGAAACCACTAACCTAAAAACACGAAACAAAAGAAAAATGCTTGCCCTTCGTATATCATCTTGAATAATCCTCACGTTTTTTTAAAATATATTTCTCTATTGGTGTATTACAGGTTCCTTATTATTTCACATGCCTACTAGTTCACCTACCTACCTGCCAATACACCAATTTACTCATCAACTCGTCAGCTTATCTACTCGCCTACCTACTTGCTCTCAAAACCACCTACACACATTCGAACATATATGTGCAGAGTTATTTTAATATTTTGTCGGAAGTGATCATAAAGATTTCAGATTCTTTCAGGCTTGTGAGATGCTGTTTAAACCCAGGTTAGCCGTATGATCAAACACATCCTAGTTGTAATCATTTCAGCTTGTTTTCAGAGAGAGAGTGAGAGAGAGAGAGGGGAGAGAGAGGGAGAGGGGGATAGAGAGAGAGAGAGAGAGAGAGAGAGAGAGAGAGAGAGAGAGAGAGAGAGAGAGAGAGAGAGAGAGAGAGAGAGAGACAGTTGGCTGCTGTTTATAATCGGTCGAGCAACTAAGCAGAGAGTTTATCTCATTGACTGATGACTTAATGTTCTGATTGCCTGAAAAGTTAAATGAAGAGTATGAAAAGATCCAAGGAACTGTGGTTCTGGATAGAAAAAGACAGGAAGACTGTTTAATGCGTTAAGAACTCGAATGAGACACGGTAATGATGAGAAGAAAAGGAGAGGAAAATTAAGTCAATAAGTGTTCAAATTTGATGGCGATACAAAACTCACACCTTTCTAGTTCAAGGGGATAGCAACCATTCTAGTAACAATAGATGAGGCGTAGAAAAGTAACAGCACGTCTGTGGGCAAGACAACGTAATGTGCTGGCGCTGGAGTGAATCTTCGTTAACCATTAGATACTAAATTCACACCCTCTAATAAAATGTCTAAACTTTGTTATACAGCTTCTCAATTATTTTATCGCTGCCGTACAGAACATCGAATCGTTATTTGACACCGTCAGTATCATACCAGATTTGTTTCTATGAGAAGAGGTACCTAGCTGTTTGTTCAACTTTATTTTCCAATTGTGGCAAAATGAGCTTCTAACATGAGTGAGATAGATAGATAGAGATAGATAGATAAATAGATCGATACTTAGATAGATAGATAGATAGATAGATAGATAGATAGAGAGAGAGAGAGAGAGAGAGAGAGAGAGAGAGAGAGAGAGAGAGAGAGAGAGAGAGAGAGAGAGATGGGATAGAGAGAAAGAGAGAGACAGAGAAAAACGGTGTGGGGTGAGATAGATAGATAGATATGTTTCTTTATTAGCCACAGGGGTATAAAAGAAGGGGACAAATACAAGGGGGGAACTTTACATACAATAAAAACGTGTAAAATATTATCACAAATGCAATTTAAAAATTAGTCGATTTTCCCCAATAGGGGGAGACAGTTCATATGGGTAACACATACCCCGAAAAAATGTGCAACCCTCATCTCCAGGAGTACGAAGAGTTTGTACTCCTTTCCTCTCCTCCTCCTTTTCCTCAACCTACAGGCTGATATAGAGAGAAGGCCCATTCACTCGGGCCATTCTCGCCACTTTCACCCACCTTTCATAGATAGATAGATAGATAAATAGATAGATAGATAGATAGATAGATATATTTCTTTATTAGCCACAGGGGCACAAAAGAAGGGGACAAATACAAAGGGGGAAGTTTACATACAATAAAAACGTGTAAAATGTTATCACAGATGGAATTTAAAAGTTAGTCGATTTTCCCCAATAGAGGGAGACAGTTTATATGGGTAACACAGACCCCCGAAAAAAATGTGCAACCCTCATCTCCAGGAGTACGAAGAGCTTGTACTCCTTTCCTCTCCTCCTCCTTTTCCTCAACCTACAGGCTGATATAGAGAGAAGGCCCATTCACTCGGGCCATTCTCGCCACTTTCACCCACCTTTCATAAAACTTGCTGGGGTACAGCACCTCTCTCTCCATCCTGATTCTTCTTCCAAAGTGGTATTTGAAAAAAAGAATCAGTTGTTGGCCGGAGAGAAAGGTGTCTAACCTCAGCCCTTTCAACCTTGTCCACCATACAACCTCTTTCGCCATAGCTATCACACAAAGGAAAACCGCCTCTCCTTCGTTTTTGAAGGAGGGTGGCGGTTTGATCATGACAATGGACTCGGTGGTCAACTGGATTGGTCCCACCCGCGACAATAGTCGTTCTACATAGCCCCACAAGTCAGTGACGCCCGGGCAGTGTATGAATAGATAGATAGATAGATAGATAGATAGATAGATAGATATATTTCTTTATTAGCCACAGGGGCACAAAAGAAGGGGACAAATACAAAGGGGGAAGTTTACATACAATAAAAACGTGTAAAATGTTATCACAGATGGAATTTAAAAGTTAGTCGATTTTCCCCAATAGAGGGAGACAGTTTATATGGGTAACACAGACCCCCGAAAAAAATGTGCAACCCTCATCTCCAGGAGTACGAAGAGCTTGTACTCCTTTCCTCTCCTCCTCCTTTTCCTCAACCTACAGGCTGATATAGAGAGAAGGCCCATTCACTCGGGCCATTCTCGCCACTTTCACCCACCTTTCATAAAACTTGCTGGGGTACAGCACCTCTCTCTCCATCCTGATTCTTCTTCCAAAGTGGTATTTGAAAAAAAGAATCAGTTGTTGGCCGGAGAGAAAGGTGTCTAACCTCAGCCCTTTCAACCTTGTCCACCATACAACCTCTTTCGCCATAGCTATCACACAAAGGAAAACCGCCTCTCCTTCGTTTTTGAAGGAGGGTGGCGGTTTGATCATGACAATGGACTCGGTGGTCAACTGGATTGGTCCCACCCGCGACAATAGTCGTTCTACATAGCCCCACAAGTCAGTGACGCCCGGGCAGTGTATGAATAGATAGATAGATAGATAGATAGATAGATAGATAGATAGATAGATAGATAGATAGATAGATAGATAGATAGATAGACGGAGAAGGAAAGAGAGGGAATAATCTATTTTAGTACTTAACTGCTATTTAAATTATCGATCCTGAACGATAAAGGATAAAATTGACCCAAGCAAGACTCGAAATCAGAGTGTAGCAAATCAGAACAAATACTGACTTTCATTAATTCACTGCCTTTATACACTAAATTAACTTCAAATGTAATAGCAGTGTCAATGTTCATGGATCTCACTCCCGACAATCGTGTCAAAATACAACAAAAACCTTATATGGTGATGGTTCCTGCTAAAGATTTGAAAGTATAACCTAAATATATTTCTCTACATCTTCCAATTTCCAGACCAATTAATTTCAATAAGTTGTATAATCAGTATTGGACAGCTTCCAGTAACACATTGACCACCGCAACCACACACACACACACACACACACACACACACACACACACACACACACACACGCGCGCGCACACGCACACACACATATATATATACACACGCACACTCCCACGATCACACACATACGAGAGGGGTTCAAAACATTCGTGGAAAAAGTACATGGCTAAAAATCATATGCAGGGATTTTTATCTCAATGCACCGGAACGCCCTCATACTAACATGCCATAACATGTTCTATAATAAACTCTTAAATTCATGTTGCTACGCGGTGGTGCCAGTCGGAAGTCAGCACCCACTCGAACAATATGGCCTCCATAAAAACATGAAATTCATGGTGAAGCTAGGGGGGAAAAGCAGCCATGTCATTGACGCTCTGGAGCAGGTTTATGAGGACAATACCCCAAAGCAATCACCAATCTACAAAATGGATAAGTCGATTTAGAAGTGGAAGAGATGGGGTTGAATATGATCCCCAGTTGAAGTTGTAAAAAACGCTGCTTTGACATGGTTTAAATCATATGGCCTTCAGTTTTACACAGATGGACTTAAATGTTGCGATCAACACTTGCAGAAATGTGTTGATCTAGATGGAGCATATGTTGAAAAATAAATATCATAACTTTAACCTTTTTTTTAACTGTCCTTTTTCCACGAACTTTTTGAAATCCCCTTGTTTACACACATAGTATACATACGTATACACATGAACACGGAAAGACCCACACACACATCGATAAACTGAAATACTATACAAACACTATACAAAACAAGATGTATTACTTAACGCATTGCTTCATTACAGTCAGTACTCAAAATAGTTCGGACCATCGAGAGAACAAGACAGACAAGCCTTCAATTATTAACATGCTACTATAACACCTTCTGCTCGCAGTGGAACTGATTGATGCACCTCCTTCAGTTAAATTCATTGTGTTTCAAAACTCCGAACCAAATCTACGCAATTCAATTAATAAACAGTTTCCTCGGGCTTTACTCTGCAACAGTACAAAATGAACCTTAGGAATTTACATATCACAAACATTCTCATTTCGATAGCTATAAGGAGTCGGCGTGAAAGGGTTGTGGCTTCTCTCCCTGCTACTAACAGTCACATAAAAGATTACATCGCATAAAATGTTTGTTAAAATGGGTAGTTGCATATAAAGTTTTAATCGCACACACACACGCACACACACACACACACACACACACACACACACACACACACACACACACACACACACACACACACACACACACACACACACACACACACACACACACACACACACACACACACACACACACACACACACACACACACACACACACACACATATATAAATATATGTATATATAAAGACTTCTCGATTGCATGGAGAACCGTGGAAATAATTATAATGATTAAACGATTTATGTAACCTCATCATCTTATTTTGTTATTTTATATATATATAGATAGATAGATAGATAAGTTTCTTTTATTTGCCACTAGGGCATCAAAAGTGGGACAAGTACAAAGGGGGGAGTTTACACAAAAAGGCGTCCTCAATAAGGAGGAGGCAATAACAAAATATAAAAATAAAATAAGATATAACAAAAAATAAAATTTTTAACAAAATCCTCAATAGAGAGGAGGCGCCTTGGGGGGTCGCACACACCCCCGAAAAAAGTGTGCAACCCTTTTCCTCAGGAGCACAGAGAGGGGGTGCTCCCTCGTTCCTTCCTCTTTTCCACCTACAGGCTTATGTAAAGAGAAGGCCCATTCACACGGGCCATTCTCGCCACTTTCACCCACCTTTCATAAAAACGACTGGGGTGCAGCACCTCTCTCTCCATCCTGATCCTTCTTCCGAAATGATATCGGAAGAAACGGACCAGTTGTTGGCCAGAGAGAAAGGTGCCTGACCTCAGTCCTTTCAGACGCGTCCACCATACAACCTCTTTCGCCATGGCTATTACGCACAGAAACACCGCCTCTGCTTCATCTTTGAAGGGGGGAGGCGGCTTGATCATTACAATAGACTCGGTGGTCAACCGGATCGGTCCCACCCTTGACAGCAGTTGTTCGACATAGCCCCACAGATCGGCTACGCCCGAGCAGTGTACCAATGCGTGTGCAACGGTTTCCTCGTCGCACACGCATCTGGGACAGATCTTTTTGGCGGGGTCCCTACCCGGGCGCCCGTGTCTGTAGAGCCTTTCTCGAACGGGTAAAGCCCCTCGGTAGCACTGCCAGGCCAGGGACTTCTGGAAGTTGTCCATAGGTCCCGGGCTGAATGTCCTACCGAACAGGCTGGCCAGTTCGTCCTCCTCCATGTCTAGGGCTTCTCCGAGGGCGTCGTCGCACCTGCTGCGTACCAGCCCTCTATAGAATGTTGCGGTGGAGTCTCCACTGATAACCGGATCCGCCTGCCAGAGGGCGGTGAGCGCCTGGGCACACTCAGTGTGCCAGGCGCCCAGTTTTCTCGGTCTTTGCTTGACCCAGGATTGCAGCTCGGTGAGTGAGACGAGTCTGGGAAAGGTTCGTCTCACAAACGAGGCCCACACCGGTTGTCCGGTGAGGAATACGTAGAGGTGCCGTAGCCTTAATGCGTGCTTACGCATCATTAGCCACGGCATCCCCAGCCCTCCTTTCGAAGGGTGTTGACAGCAGATGGATCTCCTCACCATAGGAGCCCGCCTCTTCCAAAGGAATTGGAAGAGCGCGCGCTCCATCTTGGTGAGGGTTTCCCTTGGGCAGGGCACTACGGTCAGGCGGTAGTAGATGACGGACGCTATATAAGTGTTCGCCACCTCCGCCCGACCTTTCAGGGATAGTTTGCAACTGGCCCACTTCTGGGTCAGTGCAAACACCCTGTTCGTAACCTCCGCCCAGTTTTTCTCCACCTGGAGGTCCGGTCCGAACCAGACCCCGAGCAACTTCACCGGGCCCTCCGTCCAGCGTCCGACGACGCCATCAGAGGGCATCGGTCTGCCCCTCCACGTGCCGAGTTGCAAACCGATCGACTTGTCCCGGTTCAGCTTAGCCCCTGTGAACTTTTCGTACTCCTCCAGTAAGGTGCCGACCGCCTCGATTTCGGAGGCCGTCGACACCATTACTGTCACATCATCGGCGTAGGCTGACACCGCTTTCCGCAATCCCGGTTCCAAAGGGATGCCCTGCAACAACTCCAACTTCCGCAGTAGTGGCTCGAGAGTCAACACATACAGAAGGGAGGAGAGAGGGCACCCTTGTCGGATGGACCGCGCGATTTTGAACGGCTCCGAGAGGTAGCCGTTCACCTTGACCCTAGAGCAGATGCGGCTGCTGTGCATAGCAGTGATCCAGCCCCTGAAAACGGGTCCGAAGCCTGCCGCCGCTAGCACCGCATCCAGGTAACCATGGTCGACCCTATCCAACGCCTTAGATTGACCCAAGTTGATCAGAGCCCCACCAAAGCCGGGTTCGTTCCCAACCCTCTCTATGATGTATCGCATGAGGTGGAGGTTGTCATGGATGGACCTGGACGGGATAGCGCATGTCTGCGCATCTCCCACCAGGTTGCCCACGACAAGCGCCAACCTCTTTGCTAGCACCTTGGCCAAAATCTGTAACTCTGTATTTAGCAGAGTTATGGGCCTGAAGTTACTTATTTCGTCCCCCTTGTTCTCGCCCTTCCTCACTAGCGTGACTACGCCCTTGGTCACAGTACAGGGAATTCTCCCGTTCTGTTGCCAGTTGCAGTAGACCGCCTCGAGGAGATCGGGGAACAAGTCCGGCATAGCTAGATATAATTCGTAAGGAAGACCATCGAGACCCGGGGATTTGCGTTTGCCGCATTGGCTCAGCACGTCCTCTATCTCAGCGGCCTAAATCGGCTCCTCGCAGGACTTCGCCTCCCTGTCGGAGAGGCGCGGCAGGCCGTCGAGGTATGGACCGAAGTCCACGTTCCCAACCGGCTCCCCGCCCCTCCCGAACAGTCGGGCAAAGTGCCTTTGAAAGGCCTCACACATCTGCTTAGGCTCAAGAATCGCCCGTCCATCCAGGTCTCGCAAAGACCGGATGGTGGATTTAGTTCCACTGTTGGCCTCTGTCACGCGGGCCCAGCTAACAGCTTTGGCCCCCTCGTTCCCTAGAGCAAGATAGATAGATAGATAGATAGATATGTTTCTTTATTAGCCACAGGGGCACAAAAGAAAGGGACAAATACAAAGGGGGAAGATAGATAGATATGTTCCTTTATTAGCCACAGGGGCACAAAAGAAGGGGACAAATACAAAGGGGGAAGTTTACATACAATAAAAACGTGTAAGATGTTATCACAAATGCAATTTAAAAAATTAGTCGATTTTCCCCAATAGAGGGAGACAGTTTATATGGGTAACACATACCCCCGAAAAAATGTGCAAACCTCATCTCCAGGAGTACGAAGAGTTTGTAATCCTTTCCTCTCCTCCTCCTTTTCCTCAACCTACAGGCTGATATAGAGAGAAGGCCCATTCACTCGGCCATTCTCGCCACTTTCACCCACCTTTCATAAAACTTGCTGGGGTACAGCACCTCTCTCTCCATCCTGATTCTTCTTCCAAAGTGGTGTTTGAAAAAAAGAATCAGTTGTTGGCCGGAGATAAAGGTATCTGACCTCAGCCTTTTCAACCTTGTCCACCATACAACCTCTTTTGCCATAGCTATCGCACAAAGGAAAACCGCCTCTCCTTCGTTTTTGAAGGAGGGTGGCGGTTTGATCATGACAATGGACTCGGTGGTCAACCGGATTGGTCCCACCCGCGACAATAGTCGTTCTACATAGCCCCACAAGTCAGTGACGCCCGGGCAGTGTATGAATGCGTGCGCGACGGTTTCTTCGTCTCGCACGGACCTCGGGCAGATCTTTTTTGCAGGGTCCCTTCCCGGGCGCCCATGTCTGTAGAGCTTGTCTCGAGCTGGTAGAGATCCTCGGTAGCACTGCCAGGCCAGGGACTTTTGGAAGTTGTCCATCGGTCCCGAGCGGAAGGTCCTACCGAACAGACTGGCCAGTTCGTCTTCCTCTACGCCTAGAGTTTCACCGAGCGCGTCGTCGCACTTGCTGCGGATCAACCCTCTATAGAATGATGAAGTGGAGTCTCCACTGATCGCCGGGTCCGCCTGCTAGAGGGCTGTGAGCGCCTGAGAACATTCGATGTGCCAGTCGCCCACTTTCCTCGGTCTTTGCTTGACCCAGGACTGCAGCTCGGTCAGCGTGACGAGTCGTGGGAAGGCTCGCCTCACGAACGGGGCCCACACCGGTTGTCCCGTGAGGAATAAGTAGAGATGCCGCAGCCTGAGCGCGTGTTTGCGCATCGTCAACCACGGCATCCCCAGCCCTCCGTTAGAAGGGTGTTGGCAGCAGTTGGATCTTCTCACCAAAGGAGCCCGCCTCTTCCAAAGATAGATAGATAGATAGATAGATAGATAGATATATTTCTTTATTTGCCACAACGGCGCACAAGAAAAGGGGACAAAACAAAGATACATGCCGGGGATTTTACATACAATCGTGTACAAATATTGAAACAAAAAATTAAACAATCGAAACCCCCAATAGGGGGGAGGCGCCACAAATGCATTGTTTAATACCCCATCGATAGAACAACCCTCAACTTCAGGAGCGTGTTATGCAAGTGCTCCCTTCTTCCTTTTGCTCTCTTCCTCAACTTACAGGTTTATATACAGAGAAGGCCCAATCACTCGGGCCATCTTTGCTACATTCACCCACCTTTCAGTAAATTTACTGGGGTGCAGTGCCTCTCTCTCCACTCTGATTCTCCTTCTAAAGATATGTTTCTTTATTAGCCACAGGGGCACAAAAGAAGGGAACAAATACAAAGGGGTAATTTTAGATACAATAAAAACGTGTAAAATATTATAGTTAGATAGATAGATATATTATATTTCGTGTATACGTAGCCGATTTCTCACACTTTTACAAAGTGCTGATGACAAAAATCAATATAAAGGTCGGTTTGCTCATGCGTGAAGATGCTATAACATAGCTTATAAAATAGGGTGAAGACCCTTAAAACCAGAAAAAGAAGTCATCATCGACCGTTACAACGAATCGAACCCCGTATCTCTCAGTATTTGGGACATAAGGAGGTGGATTCTTCGTTGGTTGCAGACGATGACAACGTAATTTTCCGTCATTAAGTGTCTTATCCCAATTTTATAAGCTAATTTATAGATCTCTGCATATGAGCACATCACACTTCATATATTATACAATTTATTTATGTTTATACACAGAATAAAAAGCGGTACCTAAGGTTTCAAGTTCCAGTTCACAGATTGTGCACGGTGATAGAAAATA
Organism: Eledone cirrhosa; assembly: GCA_964016885.1. NCBI lineage: Eukaryota > Metazoa > Mollusca > Cephalopoda > Octopoda > Eledonidae > Eledone > Eledone cirrhosa. Next base: position 231,648,697 of record OZ024740.1, read on the forward strand.
CATAGTGGAATGATCAAATTCGTGACCTCGGCATCAGATGCTGGGACGAGTTTGAAGATATCGTTAGATGCTTGTTCTGTGTATGAACATGAGTAAATAGCTCTCACATTTGATCGAGGACCGTTTTCTTTTTTTTAAATTTTCACTGATATTTTACCACACGCACACACACACACACACATATATATATATATATATATATACATATATATATATATATATATATATATATATATATATATATATATATATATATATATATATATATATATATATATATATATATATATATATATATATATATAGTATATACATACTTACATATGCACATCTATGGACCTTTGTTGAAGAGTTTGCAGATCCAGTATCCAAGATACACCTTCAGCTTCATACCCATCATTATTGGAGCTACAGGTTATATACCAGCCCGCTTGGACCAAAGTATAACTGAACTTGGATTTGTAAAGCGCAGTTCCTTATTTACAGACTACAGATGGCTGTGATAGCTGGCACCTTCAAAACTTGCAAAACATTCTTGCGATTCAAGGGATGACATTTTTTTCTTTTACAACCTTGCCACCAGGAAGTTGGTCAGTCAAAATGTACTCGAAATTAAGAGAAAAAGAAAAACATACATACATGTATGTGAGGTAACTGTGTGTGTACGTGTGTTCGAATGCCTTTGAATATATGAATATATTTAAGGTTGTAGACATCAGCAATAAAACAGATAAAATGGTGCTTTGAACAAACATACCCCATAGTGTTTATTCCTCCAGTGTGCACATATGCCCACCACCCTTGTCAGTCTCGCCAA